>CM065641.1:59606276-60303776 GCA_033220585.1 Dipteronia sinensis
TTATAGAAACTAGGAGGTACTCTTTTCAGATTTCATCCTACGGTTCAGATCGTGAGGAAATTCATCCAATGGTTGATATTTGAAATCAGATTTCTTATCCTCAAATTTTGGGAAAGGTGAAGATAAGAATTCTGGAGAAGTCTAGATATTATTTTTGAGATTTAATCATACGGTTCAGATTGTGATACAATACATCCCATGGTTGGCAATTAGCCAAGCTCAGATTTCTTATCTACAATAGTATATTTCACAATGATAAATAGCATACACCAAAGTCTACTAAAATTCATTCAATTCAACTCCAAGCAAAAATGAATTTCAAAATTGGAGGTCCATCTAATTTCTCATCTTCATCTTCATCTTCCGACGATGAGAAAGATCAAATTATTGCAGATCTTGAAGCAATTGATGCAGAATAAGAAGCGTTACTTACCCAACATGGTAACATCTAACGGGCCATCGCTCAGTATCTCAATCAACAAAATAACCAAGTGATTCGTGGAGGCTCAATTCCTGGTCATATAGTGATTAATCGAGACCGGGAAAGTGCTGATCGTCGTTTGTTCTACGACTATTTTACCGAGAACCCACGGTAGAACGATCAAATGTTCTGTCGACGTTTTCGAATGGGTAGAAGTTTATTCCTTTGTATTGTTGAAAAAGTGGAAGCTCGTGACAACTTGTAAGTTCCTCACTTTTTGATTGGCTTATTTCGTTGATAAACCACATGAGGTCTTGAGTGTAAGGGTAGTTAGGTCTCATTGTTCGTGATCAAGCCTCGATATCATCCTCAAGCTCAAGAGCACTTCAAAGGTATATCTCTTGATTAACTCTCTTTGAAGAGATTAGTAACACACACACACACACACACACACACACACACATTAGCATGCATGCCTTACATATCTTGCATTTGTGTTTCAATCGTTTGTTGTGTGTGTTCTTCATTACATTTCTCACAAATTCACTTTTGTGTTAGTTCTAGGTGTGGTTGTGGTCTTTGTATTTTGTTTTCCGATGTATGTTAGGAAACATTCGTGCCACCAAGTTGGTGTGCTTTTTCTTGGTGCGACGAGTGACATTTCTTGTAGAATGGCTATTTTGCATGGGTAGTGCACGAGTTACCTATCAGTGCAGTTACCCGTGCATTAAAGATGGGTTCCCTCGGATTCTCATTATGCATGGGTTGTGCACGGGTCTTACCCGTGCACTAAGGATAGTGCTTCGGGTTTGAGAAACTGCACAGGTTGTGCACGGGTCTCCTACCCGTGCAGTTACCCTTGCACTGAGGTTGGTTGCTTCGGGTTTGTTTGACTGCACGGGTTGTGCACGGGTCGTCTACCCGTGCACTGAGGTAAGATGCTCTCTGGTGAGCCTTTTGCAAGGGTGTTGCACGGGTCTCCTACTCGTGCAGTTACCCATGCACTTAGTCTGTTTTGTGCCTGTTTTTGCCAAAACGACGTAGTTTCATTTAGGGCTTCTATGTATATTTTCCTCTCTCTCCTAACTCATTTTTAGAGCTTTAAAACACCTTTTTAGTGAGAGAAAGTGTTCCTTTGAGAGAGAAGCTCCAAGAAGCCATTTATACTCAACTAAACTCATACCAATGTGCATCTAGCTCCATTCTTGCATCATTTCTTCATGGGTCTTCATGTTCTTCCTGACTAGGTAATTAAACATGACTTAAAACTTCTTATTTCATCTTTATGCATTTGTTTACCTAGGGTTAGTAATTATTTGTTGATTAATTGCATGTTTCTTTTGTTTAGCATGATTTGAGTATGTTTGTGATTGTGTTTGTTGGTTGAGATTGCATGTTTAATGATAGCTATTATTTATGACCATTTAGCCATTTAGCTAAATCTTCATGCATTTGCATTTAGATATTGATATCTAGGATTTTCACTTATTGACATCTTTAAATCCCTAGATAAGCATTTAGTGTAGCCTAGCATTAATTGCATGATAGAATATTTTTACATATTCACATAGGTTGCTTTATCTCTTCATGGATTGTTAAGCTTTGGGACTAAGTGGATTAGTACACAAGCTTGTTGGTCTAGGATCACTATTAAAGACCCGTTGGGTAGAGTGAAAGGGTTAGTAACCAAGTATGGTGTGAGTTAAGGTCAATCTAGATTGTAAACTTTCATTTAAATAGTGGATTTGAGGACTGTGTGTGGCTAGAAGGATAGCCCGTGAATTTTGCCCTAGTTGGAGGGTTTCTCACGTAAATCATTCACCCCCCCCCCCTATAAGTTCGTAGACACACACTTTATAATATTTTCACAACTACTTTGTGCAACAAAGAGATAGTGTGGGTAGACTGGGTTTGTCCGCTCTTCAAAAAATAACAGCAATATTTCGGATGTTGGCATATGGTTGTCCAGCGGATGCTACTGATGAGTATATTAAAATAGGAGAGTCTACAACAATTGAAATTTTGAAGAGATTTTGTCGTGCTGTTGTGGAGGAATTTACGGGTAAGTATCTAAGATCACCTAACGCTACTGACATTGCCAGACTACTCCGTATTGGTAAAGATCGTGGTTTTCCAGGAATGCTTGGTAGTCTAGATTGTATGCACTGGAAGTGGAAAAATTGTCCAACAGCTTGGGCAGGACAATACGCAGGTCGTAGTGGATCCCCAACTATTATTCTAGAGGCTGTAGTTGATTATGATATGTGGATATGGCATGCATATTTTGATTTGCCAGGTACGAATAATGATATTAATGTATTGGAGGCATCTCATCTTTTTGCCAACCTCGCTCAAGGTATTGCTCCTCCAGCTAATTATGTCATTCAAGGAAAAGAATATAATATGGGTTATTATTTAGCTGATGGTATATACCCAAAATGGTCTACGCTTGTACAAACTATTCACGATCCACGTGGTCGGAAAAAAAAAATTATTTTCAATGAAACAAGAAGGATGTATAAAAGACGTAGAACGTGCATTTGAAGTTCTCCAATCACGGTTTGCAATTGTGGCAGGACTATCGCGTTTTTGGCATAAACATGTTTTACATGATATAATGACTACGTGCATTATTATGCACAACATGATAATCGAGGATGAGCGTGATGTTGATGTATCAATTGAGGATCATATGGAAGCACCAACTCCAGAAATTGAGATGATGTTAGATGAAAATACCTGATTTCAAGAATTCCTGGCTCGATATAGTGAAATTAGGGATAAAAAGGCTCACATTGCACTTCGAAATGCTTTAATAGATCATTTGTGGGATGAATATACTTATTCAGATAATTAGATGATGATCAATATGTACTTTTATTTTTATGCTTTTTCTTTTTTATTTGCTGAAATGTAATGTTTAAGTTATTTTATATGCAATATTTTACATAATTAAATTTAATATCTTTTAATGTATTAATTTCATAATTTCTTATTGTATTGCAATATTATGTTAATTATGTGGTGAAATGTTAATTGTGGAGAAATATTAGAAAAAAGGAAAGAAAGGGAATATGAAGAGAATATTCTTTTTAGTGTAAAGTTTGGTGCAGTGGGTTGGAGATGGAATAGTGAAATAGTGTGACAGTTGCACTATTTTAGTGCAAAAGTTGTACCAAAACCACTATTCGGGTTGAAGATACCCTTAATAACCTAGTATTACAATATATTTGTACTAAAGCACTATGGTAGTTTGAAACCTACAAGGAAACCTTCTTCTATACGCATAAGAATTTTCATGTTCCACATAAAAAGAAACTCTTTTCCTTCACGCACAAAAACTTCAAAAGAAAACCTTTCCTGATCCACGTAAAAAATGTTGTTACTGTGGTAGGGTAAATATCATTTTCATCCCTATGGTTTATCATATTATCCATTTTGGTCCTCATTGTTTCAGTATTGGCTATGCAGGTCCAAAACTTTTCAATTAATCCCTATTTTAGTCCCTACCGTCCAATTTCATTAGAGTTTCTCATAATTCTGTCAAGTCAACGAGGGTAAGACGGTAATTCAACGTTAGAGTTTCTATAAGCCTGTCTGATTAAAGGGCATCATGTTAGTTTTGAAATTAATTAAATAAAAAATGAATAAAATTAAATAAAACTAATTAAATTTATTATTAATTAAATTTTAAAATAGAACTAATTAAATTTATAATCAATTAATTTTATAAAAATATATTAAATTTAAAAACTAATTAAATTCACCACACACACACACACACATACACACACACAAAACTAATTAAATTAATTTTATAAAAATATTATTAAATTTAAAAACTAATTAAATTCACCACACACACACACACACACAGAAACCCAAACCCAAACTCTTCCTCTATATCTCTCTCTCTCTCTCTCACGCGAACCCAAACCCAAATTCTTCATCATTCGTCTCTCTCTCTCTCTCTCTCTCTCTCTCTCTCTCTCTCTCCATCACCCTAAAATCTCATTCATAAAACTACATACATAGTAAAATCTAGCACAACACACACATTAAAAACACCATAAAAACCTAGCCACCGCCACCCTACGATGAGCCAATCTCCTCCAGTTGAGGAGATCGAACCCAACAAAATTAGCTCCTCCCGCCGCCGATCTCCTGTCTCTCATTGGGTAATGTGGCTGTTGGTGAATAAAGAATCTGGAGATGGTGAACGAAGAATCTGGTTGTGTTCGTGGGTGTGACGGTGTTGGTGAATAAAGAACTCGTGGTGGTTGTGGGTGTGTGGGTGCTGGTGTTCGAAAAATATGGAGATCCAAATTGAAAAATTATTTTTTTAGGTGATAGTGGTTTTGAAGATGATGGTGGTTTTCAAATATCAATTATTAGAGATGGTGGTGGTTTTCAAATTTAGTTTTGTTCAAAAACAAATTTCCAGATCCCTGTTTTTGTTTAGTTAGAATTTTTTTTCCAGATCTTGTTTAGTTAGAATATTTTTTCCTAGATCTTTTTTTGTTCAAAAAAAATTCTGGATCTTGTGTTATTAAAAAAAATTGATGGGAGATTTTTGGTTTAATTTCTAGGTTTGGGGATAGTGGTGAGATCCTGTTCAAATTTTTTTTTTTTTTAATTTGATGGTGTTATTTTTAAATATGTAAACATTTGTTAGAATTTAAATTTAAAGGTCAGTATGGTCATTTTGGCCATTGGAAGGCAAAATTATCCTTGCAAGCCCTTCAGACATTTTAAGGGGTATAACGGTCATTTTGCCTTCTGAACATGTCAGATGGCCTGTCTTTAATGGAAAACATAACAGAATGACTAAACGAGCCAATACTGGAATGACGGGGACCAAAATGGATAGTATGGTAAATCATAGGGATGAAAATGATATTTACCCTACCATGGTATGTGTCATGATTTGCAACCCATTCCCTGTACTGCAGAATGTCTCTTGAAACAATCGCTCGAAATATTTCAGTCTACGTCTTCTTGCCTTTGCCGTAGTCTACACCGCGCTGATATCATTGGAATTGACCACAGTCAGCAATAAGGTTGGTGCACCGCTGTCTACGATGTGGTAGCTTATAGATTCCTCTTATTTTGGCAATTTCAATTCCTTCCTTATGATCTTCAAGCTTCAAACCTCTTTAAACAAGAACTTTGACTTCCACATGTTTCCTACCTCTTTAGGAAGTTTTCTCTTTTAGTTGAATTCGTTTGGGAAATCATGGGATTACAAGCCATACCTACAATCATCTATTATGGCGAGAATTCACAAAACTTTCGTCCACAGCCACGACTCTCTATACCAAAAATCACCATACCCCACCATAAAGGTATAACCATTTAGGAACGAACCATCCTAAGATTTCTTCCGACACATGTCGAAATAACCTGCGAAAATTATGGTGCAACTCATCACGTTAGATTCCATGGAGTTCTTCAGCCATCTTGTCCACCACACACCTTTCATCTCCCTCTAACTAATGCCCATGTGCAAACTTTTGAACCCGCTATCGACAAAACATCCTCTTCCATGGGAACTAGCAGCATGCCACGAGGATTTTCATGCCTTTTTAGAGGGCATCGCTATAGTCTTCATACTCAAGAGATGTGATTGTCGAATCCCCCTCTTTAGAGTCTTTAGCAACACTTGCCTTTTTATTTTGACAATCTTTTCTCACATATCCAGATTGTCCACACCCTAGCAAGTGACATTTTTCTTAAAGTTCCTTTTCTTCCTACTATCAACCATAATTACAGAATTATCAGAAGATTTACTTTCACTAGTCAACCTTCTTTTCTTTGAGATTAACTTATTCAACACATCCCTAGACTTATAGTTAAACTCCCATGCATAAGCATAAGACGGTGGAAGAGACCATTTGAGTCTTAATCCTTTGTCCTTATCATTAATTTTAACTCCAGCTGACTTTAATTCGGAAATAATCTTATTGAGCACTCCCAAATGATAAGAAACTTTCATACCTTCAGACATTTGCAGTAAGTGAAACTGCTCCTTTAGGTTGAACCAATTGCAGACGCTCTTCACTTGATACAACTCTTTAAGCCCCTCCCATAGTTCTTTCGCAGTAGATGTTCCTTGAATATTTGCAAGAATGTTTTTGGTCAAGCATAATTGTGTCGCACTTGTGGCTCTCTGATCAAACTCCTCTTAATCATCATCGCTCATCACAGGTTTTCTGGAACTAGTACCAGTCGTTTCCTTCCTATAGTATCTAGAGCCTCCAAGGGTTGACTTTCCCTTCAACGCCTTGTTCAATCCCAATTTGATTAATAGATCCTTGACTTGAACTTGCCACAACCCAAAATTGAACTTTCCATCAAACTTCATAATATTGAAATTTGTTTACTGTGATTTTTGGATAGCCTAAAGTCAATCACGCATCACACAAAATATGTAAAGTTTACAAATGTATAATGAATCGAAAGAAATAAAAGGAGTTGTGCAAGCAAGTTTTACTTGGTAAAACCCCAAAGAGGGGAAACATCTACGGTTGCCGGTGACGGCGATGAGAAGAATTCACTGTGAATAATATGATTGCACACTCAACCTTACTTGCTCTCTTGAATATCTAATGATTCGTGAACCCTTGTTGGGTATTTTTAAGGTCTATTTATACATGTATAGAACCCTAATTCTTTTAGTACAAGTAAAAGAAATGTGGCAGTGATTTAATAAAACTCTGACTTGTTGGAGTCGTTTCAATCGCATCAGGACTTTGCCTGTTTTGAGTTCTGATAATTCTTAAGGAAATATGTTTCCTTATCAAAGTATGCTTCTTGCAATCTTATTTGAGGATGATTCTTCTTTACGTGTTTGAGTCGTAATAATGTTGTCAACATGCTAAGCATTTGAACGTATCAAGACATTGTCCACGTGTCGTTGAGCCGACCGTCTTACAAACCCAATCAGATCTCTTTTACCCCCGACCAGGGATCTTCACCTGATCAAGTAATTATACCCGATCATTCAGGTTTCCCCCAACCGTTATTTTGATAAGCCGATTAATCTAATTACCTTGGTCGGGTGTTCCCAACCCGACCATCTAAGTAACTCTGATCAGTATTGTAGAGTTATTTTTTGATCATTTTAGGTTGGTTCAATTTAGTTGACATTTGTTGACACGTGACTGGTTGTCCCCATGTAACACAATGTTTATGCTGACGTCTTACCTCTCCAAATTATACCAATAACAAAATTCATTGAGCCCATACTCCGAGACATAATTGTTTGTCTAAACCACTATTAGGCAACCTGGTGCTCTGATACCAGTTGCTAGCAATAATAGCTACGTGGAAGCGTTGCTCAATAGCCACAAACAAACAACAAACAATGTCTATGAAGAGATATAAGATGAAAAAGAAAACAATCCAATAACAAAAACATAAAATTTACCTAGAAGCCCAAGAACAGGGAACAGGGAATAACCACGCCCGTTAGGATGACAAGAGAAAAGATATCCACTATTTAGCAAATTGTTACAACTACACATTCAAGAATCTTTCTCTAAAACCCCAAACCCCAATTACAACCAATGCCTACTCTTGAGATCTCTCTAGGTGTTTGCTCTTTGCTCCACACTTAATAACCTAGCATTATAATATATTTATACTATAGCACTAGGGCAGTTTGAAATCTGCAAGGAAACCTTCTCCTATGCACACAAGAACTTTCATGTTCCACATAAATAGAAACTCTTTTCGTTCACGCACATGAATTTCTAAAAGAAAACCTTTCCTGATTTGCGTAACTTTCATGATCTGTGCAAAAAACGTTGTTACCGCGGTTTGGGTCGCAGTTTGCAACCCACACCCTGTACAGCAGAATGTCTGTGGAAACGCTGTCTACGACTTCTTGCCTTTGCCGCGTTCTACCCCGTGCTGATCTCATTGGAATTGACCGCGGTCCGCACCAAGGTTGGTGCACCGCGGTAGCTTACAAATTCCTCTTCTTTTGGCAGTTTCCTTCCTTGTGATCTTTAGACCTCAAAACCTCCATAAACAAGAACTCCGACTTCCACACGTTTCTCACGTCTTCAGGAAGTTTCCTTTTTTAATTGAATCCGTTTGGACAATCATGAGAATACAAGTCATACCTAACAGGTTTAACTGTTTGTTTATTACCTACAAAATCATGAACAATTGTAATCCAATATCAAACAGTCTAAAGCTTTAATAGACTTCATTGGATCCAAAATGATGAACACGTTGTTAATTACCTTATAATTCTATGTGCCTCTGTTTGCAAATTTATATATATATATATATATATAGAGAGAGAGAGAGAGTAACTTTCGGTGTGAGATTTTTCCATACGAAATCGTCGATTGCTACCGATACTTATTGGATGGTTACCGATAAATTACCACCGGTAGCAATCGATGATTCTGTATGAGAAATCATGCACCTGAAAAAAAAGTGAGTTGGCAGCTGATCAGATGAAGAATTATAGTAGTGATAGAGTTGTTGATATTGATGAGGTTTTGAAAATGTTTCAATTTTCAGGTAAACAATGGTACTTGTAGCTTGTGATGGAGAATTATTTTGCAGTAGTGGTCGGTGAAGATTGGGCAGTATAATGGTAAAGATTGGACATGTGTTTAACGCGGTGGCTATGTAGAGAAGAATGAGAGCCTAGGATTTAAGCAACCATGCGCATATATATTACTAGTGATTAAAATATATAAACTCTGCAAATAAAATAGTACAATTAATCATCATCGACATTGTTGTTGATTGAATCCCAACCTCTCATTTCTCAAATCATATTCCACGTAATAATTCTGCATCTGAAAATTCCCTAAAATGATTGCCGGCCCTCCAGTCACTACCTCCGGAGAGTCACTGACCACCGTGAAACACGTTGTCGTCGAACTTTGATCACCATCAACAACCGCCAAATAATTCTCCACCGGAATCAACATGTCAGCACCACCCTTAAAATGAAACTTCAATTCAGGAAATCCGGACACCGTTTTCACACCTGAAATATCGAAACAAGGACTCAACCCAGTTTTAGCCTCCGCATCAACATCTCTACTATAATTCTTCACCTGACCCACCAACTCATTAATCAACGGCTCAAACACATGACGTGTCATGAAAGTGAAGGTGGTTCCTGAGTCAATAATCGTACCACCATTTCCATCATTTCCCGGCGATAAATACTTGAACGGAATCTTGACATGCCGGCCACCGACGGTGATTCTTCTCAGACCAAGGTAGTAGTAAACCGAGAATTCACGTGGGTTGTTGTTGTTTTTGTTGTTGATGTTGATGAAAGGCGTGTAGATGAGTTTTCTGGTTTTCTTTGAAGAAACAGAGCCTGTATCAAGAAACAGAGAGCTTGTTCTTCTAGTATCATCCAACTTATGAGAAAGCTGACAAAAAGAGAACTTGTTGAGGTTGAGTTGACTTGGAAGAGACGTTTGACCGCGCCCGAACCCGGCAATGCCAGTGGGTTGGCAGGAAGACGTGACAGAGCATCCGACAATGAAGTCAGTTATGGTTCTGTTGTTCGGAAGATTTAATGTTTCTGATAATGCAATGCCACCTGTGTTTCCTGAGCCGTACAACACCAAATAAGGTGGGCAGATCTGTGTACAGTTTTTATCAGAATCACCGCCACCGCCACCGCAGTCTCTGCATTTCAGATTCTAGTCGTGAATCCAAGAACATTTGGGGTTTTGACAGCCCAAAATCTTTGAAGAGGATGATTTATTTGGGATGAAAGATCGAATCTTTGAGAAGGAGCAGTTGTTGCAGAGGTAGTGGGTGGTGCAAGGGAACCAGACAAGGTGACTACCAGTGTCCAGTATAAAAGGGATGGTTTGTGGAGGAGTGCCAAAGGAAAGAGAAATGGAGTAGCCTCCATAGCTGTGTGAAGAAACTGAGGTTCTTGTTGTTGTGGTGGTTTGGGGGTTTTTTAGATGAAAAGCTCTGGTTAATGAGGAGGAGACTAGAGAGTTGAGGTTTTGGTATGGATCTTCAGATGGGTTTGTGTGGAAATGTGAGATTGGGATGGTGAGGGAAAAGTTTGAGGGAAAAATAGAAAGCAGAGAGAGGAGGAAGAAGAAGAAAAAAGAAGAAGAAGCCATGCTTGTTTGTGAGTTGTGAATTGTGATTAGTGCAGACTGCAGAGGATAATTTTATATTAAATGTGTGAGTTGTGAGCATTGAGCTAGTTACTTAGTTAGGATTGGAAATTGGTACAGTGATGAATTTAGTTTGAGATTGCACCACACAACTGTACTCTGCATGTGAAGTCAAGGTAAGAGGAGGTCTCGGTGCTGGTGCAAGTCAACAAATTAAACATTAATCAAATTTCTTAAACACTCATTTAACTTTTATATAATTCATCAATTCCTATTAATGATTTAACGGTTTCATTCAAATAACATGTAAATATATATCATTGTTAGAATAAAACTGCGGCATTATAAGTTGAGATTTCTAGTATTATTGTAGAATTATAAGAGACTAACAAATAAATTTGATATCCGCATTCTTCGCTAATAAAATTCAAAACAATTTTATAAAATAGGTTTATTATTATTAATGTGCAGCAAAATCAACAAATAACTTTCCTTTTTGTTATCAAAAGCAAACCAAAACTTAATGTTAATTTAAAAAAAAAAAACAAAAAACAAACGTGTACTGTATCAATGCTTGAATGAATATTTGTGATTCAATGTAATAGATAGGGGTGAGGTTGGCATTAAAATGTCCCTCGCATTCAATGTGTGCTTTTGTGGGGCTAAAATAATGAAGCTTTTTGGCTTATAATTGTTTTGTAGGCATCAGGCACGTGGTTGAAAATGTTGCCTTGCCTACTCACAATTAAGTTTTTAATTCACACAACTACAGTCTAGACAATAGCTGTCTACATTGTACTTGCTGGAATGACCCAACTATGTTTCTCCAATCTTAAATCTCCATTGGGGCTGAAAATGAAATCCCACCAAAAGTTAATTGTAAACATAGTATACTCATCAACACTCATTGTGTGGTTTCTGGGTTCTTTTTCCTAGTATCCAATCTCTATTGTTTTAGATCAATTGAAACAAGTAGTAGCACAGTAGTAATTGCTTCCTATATCAAACATGCTGAGACAGGCAGCTAAGTGACCATATTATCAATAGAATATGAGTATATGGCATTCTTCTCTATCGTTCGATGAATTTCAAGACAAAAATGTATTTTCAAAGTATCTCATTGTTATGGCCACATACATTGAGACAACAGCAGTAATTACAGTCCCTTGGCTCTCTTTCGTGCCAAAAAACGTTCTTTGGCAGCAGTGATTGCATCTTCACTTCTTTTATGATGGTCACGTTTGGGTTGATCTTCTGATGGTTGTCCAGCCACGGATTCCTCTTCTACCAAACTGTCTGAACCTGCCGTATCAGATGCTGGCTTAGAATCTGAGGACTCAAAGCTCCTTGTAGGCATTGAAGTTTCAGCCTTGTGCCCCTCTTTTACCCTGGGAGTCTCAAAAGGAGAGTCCAAATTGGTTGATAAATGGTCTTTTGTTGGGGGGTCAGCAGTTCCTTGTTCTTCCTGTTTCTCCGGCTTTCTTGTTTCGGCCTGATTGTTTAACTTCTTTGACTCATTCCCACCAAAGGCAATATTTTTTCCAAGGTTGAAGTAAAAATCGGACAAGTCTTTCTTCTTTGTAACCTTTCAACAGGAATATGAACACAAATCATATGAGAAACATGGCTCGATGAATAACAGTCCAATATATGCAGAGGAACATCTATAATGAAACAGATCCAATAAGATATAGACTGTTAAAGATTCATTTAATATCAACAGAAGCCAGTGTTACAGAAATGTATTTTCTGTTTGATTTAAATCTAACTGCATCAAGCAAAAGACTGGCCTACACACAATAGCTTATAATTAGGATCAACAAAATTGAGAGAGAGAGAGCTGCTGAAAAGGAACTATAGTATTGTAAATAGATGTACAAGAATAAATATATCCCAACTGCCCTTTCTTATCATAAAACTAAAACATTTTAATGAGAAAAGGAATGCAAAGAGAAGAAGCAGTCTACAAAAAATTGTAAGCAACCTATCCACAAAAAGAGGCAGCCACAGTGCTCATCCAAAGAACCTTAAAAAAATGGTTTCCAAACAAAAACTAGAATAGATACAACTACACCCCTTAATGTACAAAGAAACCTCAAAACTAAACAAAACTGAAGAAAGCTGACCCTCTCCTTCACTTCACTATAGCTGCCCAATTTTGATGTATAAAGAATAAATGAACTTGTTTAAACTCTAAAGTTACCGTAGCCCACACAGTGGCCTGAAAGTAAATCCTCCATAGGATGGACTGAACATTGTCCGCACTATAGTCATTGAGAAATTGGAAATCCTTCTATTTCTCTCACCCCAAACCGCCCATAAGATAACCTTCCCAAGAAATTATGCCAAAAAAGTCATACATTATGCTGGCATTGATCAACTTAAGTTTGCTATAAATAACAGATTTTCCCAAAGCTGAGAAAGAAGTTGAGGGACAATGAAGGTGGTCTGTACTCTCTAAGTTCTTCTCACAAAACACACAACAGTGAGAAAATAAACACATGCTAGTTCTTTTTCTTTAGATTCTATCAGCATTCACTCTCCCTTGGCTATAGCCTATAGACCAAGCCAGGATTATAACCTTAATAGGGACTTGAGCTTTCCAAATAAAGTTGGCTGAATCAGAAGGAGAGATCACCAATTGATGTCTGGAAAAATCTGACTGAAAATAATTCAGACTTGTCACAAATCCACTCTTCTATCCCCCTCACAACTCCAATGGTTAGCTTCAAAAACTACAAAGTCTGCAATAGTAAGGATCATTTAGTTTTCAATAGAATGGTTTCATTTATAACATTCCTAATAATAATACATGAAACCCCAGTCAGGGTCTCACAGCCCTGAAGTTGAACAATCACACATAGCAACAAACTAAACAAATGTTTGATTAGGAATTTCTTCTGTGATGGAGGTCAACAAGTGAACTGCCAGCAGCTGTCTTCACTGCCTATTTAAAACTAAACATGCCAGCTCATTAATTTCACAACAATGGAAGAAATTCACATTATGTCACACTGAATTCTTAAAACCTCACCATTTTGTCCACCCCCAACCCTCTTAACTTGGAAATATAAACACACTCACATATATATTACAAGACCACTTAATTTCCTCAATAACCAACCCTCATAAAATATTAACAAGAAAGTCTCGAATGCATTATGATGCCTATGATTATCCATTCAATTTATAATAGGTGGCATGATTAACCAATCGCATCTATTCATTTACAACTGACCACATGGTAAAAAATGAATGGATGAAGCACATGCATCAGGGTGTAATCTAGTTTCTCATTCTATAATGCCAAAGAAACTGCCTAAACCTTCATTTAATCAAGACTTAAACAAAATGTGTGAGAACAAACAAAATACAAATCTTTCATGGTAATGATGTCAACAATTACTACGTTGTCCTAGATTTGCTTATACTTACGATTTAATGTCAGCAGTAGGAAGAAAATGTTCAAATAAAATGTGTAACTTCTGTAAAAAAAAAAAAAAAAAAGATATCCTTTTACTGATGTAGTAGTATATCTGTATATGGGAATCAAGAGAATGCAGGAAAGCACCAGGATAGAGAAAAATACAGTTAATAAGGGGTAAATACTGAATAGACTTAGCAGTTAAATTAATTAGATAAAGAAAGACCATAAAAGTCCATGGAAGTGTTATACATACATCCTCTTTCTCGTCTCGAAGATCACGCAGGCGTTGCTGTGCCTCCCATATTTCCCGCTCTTCAAGTTTCTTCTTGTAAGCACTTGTAACAAATTTGTCCTTGTCTGCATAAAGGTGCTCTTCATTGTTTCTCTCTTTAGCAAGTTTTCTCTCATAAATTATATCATGGTCCCGCTGTCGCTCCTCTGCTTTTTTAATCAATTTATGAATATATTTTGGCTGCAGTAGAAACCATCATGCCGATTAGTTAAGATCATCGGCTAATATATTAGCTACAACTACAAGCAGACATTCCAAACGGTTTACGTTTTTCAAATCAAATGAAGATGAAACAAGAGAAAAGAAAGATTCACAAAAGCTGAATGCGAAGAAATAACTAAATAAAATAATATCAGAACAGAAGCCTAATCTGATAAATAGAGCTTCCAAATACTACCTACTTGATGGAGTAATAATTAATCACAAAATCATATTAAACCAGTTTCTACTAATGTTATATTACAAATTGGTGACATCTAATTGAAATCATATGACAAGTATCAACATACTTGTCGGTCTTCACGAACCAGTAACTTATGACGAACAGTTTTCTCCTTCATTTCATCATAAACTCCATCGTAATCAAACACCGAAGGATCCTCTTCCAATGCTTTCTTGTGCTGCTCCTCAATCTTTAAAATTACAAAAAACCAAAAAGTGAATAAAATCAATGAACAAAAACAAAATTGATTTTATACCAAAGCACTTGTACAGAACCTTACCTCTCTGAGAGCCTTGTTCTTGCTAGCTTGTCGGGAAATTTCTCTCTCAACATCATCATCATCGTCATCACGAAAACCAAGAGCTGGTGGCAATGGAGGCTTTGCTGGCTGTTTCTTTTGTTGTGAAGGTGGAACACGAAGCTGCAAACCATAGTTCTTCATGTTTTATAGATTGGACTTCGACGGTGAATCGTGAATCTGGGGTTGGCTCGGGTTGGTTAGGGCACAGAGAAGAAAAATTGAAAATAATAGAGATTAATTGGATTGGATAGTACGTTTTTGGTTATTTTAAATATATTTTTTTTTTTTAAAAAAGGACTACTTTGGTTAGTTTTATAAACTGTGTAAAATAGTTGGAAATAAACTAAAGTTTAGAGACCTCTTTAGTAATTGTATTTTTTATTTGGCTTTTCGAACTATATATGTGGATAGATAAGTTAGAAAACAAAAGCACGCAAAATAGTTATCTTCTTCACTCGATACTTGTCCATTCTCGTAATCATCTGGAGTTTGAACCCAGCTGTTCACGGTACGTCTGCTGTCTTAATAATTATATGATTTCATTTTATTTTTTTAGTAATTGTAATGTACATATTGCTACTTATATAGTTTAGTTTTGCTTAAATTTAATGGATTGTTAATTGATGGTTGATGGTTGAAAACAATCGATTTTATAGACTATATTGTTTTCTTTTTCTGGGTCTTAGACTAGCAAATCATAGCATGCGTGGTAATTGCAATAAACTAACAGAGAATACTGGATTGGTTTCGAGAAATGAAGATATCTGGGGTGGAGTCAGATTATGTGGCCATCATTGCTGTTATTGCTGCGTCTGCCAATGTTGAGACGCTAGGTTTAGGGTTCATGGATACATCGGTTTGTTTTAAAGCAAGACTTTAGAGACTGTGTTAGGACCTAGGGTAAATAATTCGTTGATTGATGTTTATTCTAGATGTTGTTGAATTGAATTTGCTCATCAATTTTTTAAGAAGATGAGGAAGCCAACACTGGTGTCTTGGAACTTGATCATTGTGGCCGGTTTGCGATGGAGGAAGCTTTGGAGTATTTCAATTTGATGCAAAACGAAGGGTTCAAGCAGGATGGAATCAGTTTCACAGGAGCCCTGACTGCCTGCAGCCATGCCCGGTTTAATTGATGATGGACTTGGGTATTTTGATGTTATTAAGAGAGTCTATAGAATCTCTTCTCGGATTGAGCATTATGGGTGCATAGTGGATCTTTACATTCGTGCAGGGAGATTGGTGGAGGCAGCCATGAATGTTGTTGAAAATATGTATGTGAAGCTAAACGGAATTGTTATGGTTCATTGCTGGCCACATGTAGGACAAAGGGAAATGTTAGCTTAGCAGAAAGGTTAACAAAGTATCTCGTTGACTTGGACTCGGATGGTGATTCTAATTATGTCCTTCTTGCAAACATGTATGCAGCTGTCGGAAGGTGGGATGGTGGTGGCAATATTATGAGGAAAACGAAAGGGGCTTGGGATACAGAAGAAGCCAGGAACCTGTTCAATTGAGATAGGTAGTAGCATTCATGAATTCGTGGCGGGTGATAAGTCCCATATTGACACGGAGAATATCTATGCGATGCTAGAACTTCTTTCTTTTGATTTAAGATTATGTAGTGAGAATTTCTAGAACTGTTTTTAGATTTACTTATAAAGCTACAGATTCCATTTTCATGTTTTGGATGGCTCGACTATAACAGAATGTAATTGCCTAACTAAATTAGTTTCACGAGGAATTCTGGTACAATAAGATTTTTTGTCCTGCCGCCTCTGCAGAAGCTGTTTTAGCTGACTGCCTTTATTTATTTTGCTTTTGAAGCTGACCAGGTCGTATGGGAAATAAGCCTGCGAAGCAAGAGAGGGAAGAAATTCTTTTGAAAATTGTGCCTCCATTGGATCATGCTTATGTTCGGTGGCTTACTCGGGATCTTGAGAGGATTCATGGCTTCACTGTAAGAAATCCTCGGCCGGTGAAGCCACCAGATCATTATATCGAGTACATGCGCTTGAATGGATGGTTGGATGTGAACTTGAACGATCCTGATCTTGCCCATTTGTTCAAATAGATAATTATACAATCCTCAACTACTAAGGTGGGAAACAGAAGATGGTTCAGGCATCAGGATTGGTAAGCAATAATGGAATCATAGAGAGAGATGTACATGATGAAAAATGATGTGTTCTTGTATACATGCATTATAAAAACTCATTTTGAATCTTGTTTTTCATGTATGATGGGATCACTATTGGAAAATCGAAAATCGAAAATCGAAAATCACATTTGGTTGTTGTATTGGATATTTTGTATTGCAACGAGAACTTGGGTGATGTTATTGTTCAAAAATTATTGAAATACAGTTCCAGAAACAGGAAGAGACCATTCTTTTAACTATAGATTAATAATTCACTGTAAAAGTGCAAGCCACTTGATGTGATTCTAGGATTAATGTTTATGGAAATCACATTCATGCTATCACCAATTTTCAAATTGGGTAATAAACTTTGAACTCAGGGCTCACACTGGACATATGAACCGGGTTGTATTTATTACGAAGGTTGAAATTTCTAATGGCCATATTGAAATCTCTAAAGCCAACAAATAATTTGATTTAATATGTAGTGAATTAATCGAATCAATTGTCTGATTACATAATAATGAAGGAAAACCCTAGAAGAGATGTAAAACTCTAAATATATATATATATATATATATATATATATATATCAAATCACTTGAGGTCTTACAATTTGAGGTTTGGTAGAAGGGAGGATATGACTGAAACATAAAACTTCATTGAAATGAGCATGTATGAGGTTCATACCATTGAGCATTAGATGGACCTCACCTTGTCAAGTAGCATTATTGTATTTTAAATGCTTTTTTTTTTAATTTCAAAAATGGATTTTTAAAGAAAATAAAAATTGACATGAATCGAGACCTAGTGAAATCAATCGTGGCAATCACTATCCGAAATGTAATTCAAGATTTACTAAGCATTTATTTATGAGTTATCTAACATTTTTTCTATCTTAATAATTATTTTATATATTTTAAGATATTTTTATAATATGGATAAAAAAATTACTATATAATTTTTTTTTAAATATTACATAAATTTATGATTTTAGAAAAGGAAGACAACTCAAACCTACACTTTCATCTACTAATTATTATAATAATTGTTTATTTGTTTATAAAAAAATTAGTCGTAAAAGACAACACATACGGTTCGAGTATGTCCCCCTCCTTAAAACTAGAATTATTGTAATGTGTTAAAAAATAATAATGATAATTGTAACAACTCTTTAGCTGAAATTGTAGAGCAGATGAAATTAGGTTTATCTAATATTTGAAAGTCTTGGCTTGGCCCGGTCCCGTCCGGCCCAGCCCAGCCCAGCCCAGCCCAGCTCGTTCACAAAAACAAACTATAACTTAAAGGTTAGGAGATTGACGCGTGGCAGTAGCCCACTACCGACTTAGTAGTGGAGACTAGAGAAAGTGGTTTCTTTTGTTTGCTTTGGTAGGCGAATTCATGCACGCGCGCCAATTAATCGCCACTTTCTCGCCCTTCCTCTAAGGCGCCAATCGCCGATTCGAACCCTCTTTTTTTTTTTTTCTTTTTTTAATTCTATTTCAACCTAACAGTTTTATTTACATCAATACAATAAATTATGATAGGACCTTAGAATATACATAAACTAAATATATTTTACAAATAAAAGTGATAATTTTAATTTTATTATTGTAACCAGACACAATATTATTTTTATTTTTAATGCCAACATCAACCACTTGTGCTGTAATTTCTAAAAAAAAAAAAAATCTCACTACTATAATAACAAAAATAATACTTTATTTTACTTATATATATATATACATATTATATATATAGAGAAAGAGAAATCTATATTTTTTTAATAAAGGAATCACCTTTTATACAATACACAATCAACAAAAATCGATGCCATATCAATCCATACGTAACTCTTAGTTTCTAAGATAATTTTAATCGAATAAATCCAACTTATTAATATCATTGTGTTAATAAATGTGTATTATAAAAGAATAAAGTGCATATGATATTGAGGGTTATAAATTTAGAATAAAAAGAAAATTATATTATCATATATATATATATAGAGTTATTTATTTGAAATATTATAATAATTCAGTATTCAATAGATAAAACATAACTCGAATCATAATTGGTTTGAGAGAAATATTATTGGGTTAGTCTCTGTTTTTTTTTTAATAAATAAAGTATATTATGATATTTGTTATTATAATTTAATTGGAGAAAAAGAAAATATATTATATAATTTATAAGCCTAAGCGGTTCCCTCCACATCTATATCCGAACCAAATTCCCTCCTAGTTCATTGTTTCCCTCGTTTTCTGCTCACTTTCTCTTTCTCTGTCTATCTCCCGCTTCTTTTTTTTTTTTTTCCGTCTCCCCAATCACCAGATCTCTTCCAATTCCACCACCCACTTCCCCTAATTCACTTACACTTCCTTCTCCGATTCTTCTGTCTCCGATCTTTACTTCAATTTTCCCAAACCCTTAAAAAAAATACCCAAATACATCAATCAAAATCAATTCTTTTTCTATGTCGAATTCGCTGCCGCAAAACACCTCCACTCAGCCGCTCGACAGCTCCTTCAAACGCCAGCTTCCCTTTTCTTCTACCAAGCCGCCGTTTTTAGCTCCCGCTGATTATCACCGCTTCCCTGCCGAGCAGCGACGACGACCTGATCAGCAAACCGAGGGCATCGTCGTTAAATCTCCAGTAAGCTTCTCTCTCTTTTAAAGCTGTTTTTTTTCCTCTTAAATTATGCTCTTTTTTTAGGGGGGGTTTTGTTTTAATTTAGTTTCTGGGGTTTATAATGTATTTTTGCCATTTCAACTTTCAGAGGTTGTGTAGTTTTAAAGTAGTAAATTTTGACACCAGAATTGTGTGAAGATCTTCTTGTTCAGTGATTGACGTGCATGTTTCGAGTTTTTGATTAGATATGATTATTAATGGAATTAGTTCTTGGGGTTTAGATTTATTGAAATTGTATTGTAGAGCACGCTGTTAATTTGTTTCACTTTAGTGTGATTTTATGTTTGTATTATCCGAATTCTGGTGGGTTTACTAATATTGTAGGATTTGGAATGCTTCGGTAATTGGGGATGGTCAATTATTCTGTAGCTAAGTTTTATTTCGTTTTTTTTTTTCTTTTTTGGTTCCGTTAGTTTTATAGGTGCTTCTTGGGATCTACGAAGCATAGTGTTGGATGTTAGAATTTAATTGCTTTGCATCCAAGGTTGAAATTTTTTGGGTTTTTAATTCTGAATGTGTGAATTTCTTGCTTCTTGGAGCTCTTCCTTATGTGCAATATTCCATTATTTTCTCAGAGATGAAGAGTTCAGCATTTGTGATATATTTTCTGGCTTCTATGTCTGGGAAACTCAATAGTGATGTCTCTAGAATATTGTTAACAAATGCACATGAAAAGCTGAAAGGCATGTTTGGTAATTGGTTAGAATTGAGAAATCAATGTTCTGAGTTTTAGGTGAATATGACAAGATCATGAATAACAGTTGTACTAGACTAGAAAGAATAATACATCAAAATTACCAAAATTATTTGAGAAACAAAACAACGCAGTGTTTGGTTAATAAATCAACTTCAGCAAGAATCAAGAATAACAGTATCCGATTTTTAAGTGTGACATCCAAGTAGGAATGTTAATCGAGTTTGTCGGTCCCTGTGATTCATAGTCTTATAAGTGCTTAAAACAATTGCAATGATGGTGATGTTATGAATTGGCTCTACATCTTAGAACATAGTATTCAAGCTATGTTGCTATAAAAACCTCACATATTGATGCACATGCTTGGTCTTAGTGATTCGACTAACTGAAATACCTGCCTGCTGACCAATGTTGTCTGAGAGAGACATCTATATTATTCCATTTAGCCATACAATGCATGCCCTTGTTTTGGGATATGGTGTCCTAATAGTCCATGACAAATTGAGTGATCTAGTATCTCGGGGTTGTACTGTCTTTCCCTATATCCATATAAATTTGTAGCATCAATTTCTGTTTATAGGCTCACTGAATTCAGCGCAAGTTTAGTTGCATATTGTTGGAAATGCATCAAATATATGCTTTAACACATTTGATAGAATGCCTGCCAGTGATGAAAATTGCTTGCTGATAGCAGATACTGTGTAATCAATGTAACTTACAAAAGCCATCCCCTTGTATCAATACTGATATGAGTATGTTGAAGTTCTAGTCAATTTGTTCATTGATGATATGAGTACCATCATGGAAAAAAAATATTACCACATAAGCTAAGTTGATTACATTTTTGAAAGCTAATGGATCTGTTTGAAGTAGGCTTTCTTATGAAGATCTAGAATATATCATGCTAATGGTGTATAGCAACATAGAAAGTTAGGAAATTTGGTAACTTGTAAATGTTATGGTTCAACACATAGCTAATAACAACTTCTGTTTGTTTATTCCTGATCACCGTAAGCAACTTACTGGTTGTGACTTGTGATTGATATTTTACATACCCTCACTTATACTTCCCATAAAACTTTACCTCTTTTTTCTGTTATAGCTTCATTTTTGCTACATCGCAACTCAGCTATGTTAATCTATCTCTCTTTGTCTTAGAATGGTGCTGCATCTAGTAATTTGGTAAACTTAAGTCCTCATGGCAATAAGACAGTAGATTTAGATCGAAGCAATTTAGGTAGAACCTTAAGAGATAAAGTGATTTTCCTCATCTTAACCCTTGAGGGAAACACAGCTTGCAGGTAGCAAGCATCAATTATTTTCATGCTTTTATCTTGCATAATCAGCTTCTATACGTATCAAACTTAGAGGTGCTAGAAGTGTTTTCCTACTGAGTAGTTTTTAGCCATTTGTTTATAAACAAGTACTTAAGTGTGAATATGCATTGAGACCTGAGAGTAAAGAAAATTTTCAATCATGAAAGGTTGAACTGTTTTCCTGGACAGACTCATGATAACAGATGGATTGAAATTAAGGCACTTGATCCCATTCTTGCCATGGTTTTGTGACCATCTTTGGCTTTATCTTTTACTCTTTCTTTCATGAGGTTAAATGGTTGACAATTGCACTTTTTTTTTTTTGTTGTTGTTGTTGATAATTTTAGTTTCCAAAATGGTAGTTCTGTACTTCTATTGACTTGGATACTTGTAGACCATGTTTCAATGATTAAAAGGCATAACAGGTTTTACATTTATGCTTAAACTCTAGTTGTGGAAATCCGATTTTGTTTGTTACCAAATTTGTTTCCGTGTATTTATATGGCATGGAATCTGATTTATTTGTTGATAATTAATTTCAACTCAATAGTGTTTTGAAGTGATTTAATCTTTTGATAACAATAAAATTAACAACCATTGTTTAAAGGAATTTTGGAATTGTATGATGCTTGCAGTAAGGCTTAATATTGAGAAGTTTAAAAGTGATACATTTTAAGATAAAACTATTAGTCACTGTAGAATTCATGGTTATCAATCATAAGATATCAGTTAACAATGTGCTAAATATTGAACTAGACATGGAAAATTCATATATAATTTATCATGCAAGATTTGTGACCTTGGAATTGTCTCTAGAATCTTGATAAATGACTGCAACTAACATGTGCTTTAGCTGAGAATTGATTTCTTTTACCTTTAAACTTATTCTGAAGTGCGTGCTTTTGGTGACAATTAATTTCTTTTTATTGACTTCTTGTTTACGTAGTCTCATAGAATTTTTATATGCTCTAAATCTTAGTATTGATTTTTATTTTACAGCTTTTTAAGTCACTGTTCTTATCTATTGTTTCCTTTTTACTGTCTCAATTTTTAATAGTAGAGCAACCTTTAAAGCAGATCTTTATTTTTATATGAAATTGAAGACATTGCTTGGTGCCTTGGTGGTTAATGAATTTGTTTTGGCTGCCATTCAGCAAACCTACCAATAATAAGACAATGATATTTATAGAAGAATTAACAAAATATATATGTTATGCAATAACCTGGAGGCCTATTGTCAGTACACGTTTAGTGGCGAAGGATACTGAATCCATCTTATAGAACAGTACAAACCAAATTGTCATTACTGTTAGAAATTGTCACATTGAATATTTAACAGACTGATTCACAGATATTCCAAGCTTTAACAACCTATAGAGTAGACCAATAACATTTTTGTCATTACTGTTTAAAGTTTGTGTCATGTTGTAGATTTAATGGACTGTGATTTTAGATTTGCTGGGCCTTAATAAACAATGCAGGAGATCTAATCTAATCTGAAATATCAATGTTGAATATATAATTTTGTGGTTATCACATGATGCAAAGTATTTCATTGCAATCGGTCTTATGTTTTGTAATAAAGAAGAATAATAATGAACAAATAAAAGAAACTTCTCTATAGTCCATAAAGAGCTTACATATAAATTTGACATATATCATTTACTACAACATATCACATTAGCAGCAAGGGTAGCTTTATTTCATTATTTATCTTGAAATATTTCGTCAGGGGAGAGTAGACAATTTAACCGGACTGCCCTTATCTATAAAAGTGATATAGCTATTTAAATCTCTCAATTTGAAAGGTGGTGATAGTACATCTTTTTCTCTCCCTCTCAGTTAATATCAAAAGCTATGAGATTTTTTAGCTTAATGACCTTACCGTTGATAAATTAGGTTATGCTATAGTTATGGGTTCTATTCAAACAAAATCTTGATATCCATTTATTTGCCTTGCTTTCTTGTTTGAGATTCTAACCCATATTTAGAATGCAAACATATTGATTTGATGTAGAATATCTTAAGGAGTTGTGCACATATATCAAACGTAGATGTAAGATTTAAATTTCATTAGGCATTTTATGTTTTTCATTTTGGAGAATAATTGATTAATTTTAATTTTCTCATTTGAGAGAGATTTTTACAGTTTTGAAAGATAGATTGTTTCCATCTTTAGTTTGATTTTGAATCTTTGGAATTCTTCTTTTGCCTCTCTACAGAAGCTTGGGTTTTATTGAGTGGTAGACTTGAATATAATAAAGATAAAACTGTTGAAAATGAGGGGGAAGTCAATTGTTTAATTATTATTTTTATTCAAGTGTACCAATCAATAAAACCCAGGCCTCTATATATAGTGGCAAAAGAAGAATTCCAAAGGTTCAAAATCAAAATCAAGAAGGTAACAATCTACCTTCCAAAACTATAACGAGCTCTCTCAAACAAGAAAATTAAAATCAAACAATTATCCCTTAAAATGAAAAACATAAAATGCCTAATTAAAATTAAACCTTTCATATGTGCCTGACATGTGTGTATCTACTTAATATGTAGTGTGGGAACCATGAACAAATGTCTGAGTATGGGTGCTATTGATATGGGTAAGGAAAGGGCATTAATCCGCACGAGACTAGGTAGGCCTTAAATTCAATATAGTCAAATCATCTTTTAAATTCTTGAACTTCAATATATTATAATAAGACTCATTAACAGCTCCTACTTTCTGCTAACTGGGAACCATTAAAATAGATACAAACTAAAGGGAAATCAAAAGAAACCTTGGCATTGATAGAAACTTCCTATAAAAGAGACTGGTTCTAGAATTAAGAATCTTTAATAGCAAAGATAAGAAGAGGATTTTCTCATTAATAATGCCAATTTTTTTACTATTTTGTTTTCATTGCAGACTTAATTACCTTGCTTTTGATTAATTAATTCATTTGCATGCACTGTTTAATGATTTGAAAAACTAAATTGTGTTTACTAGCAATTAAAGCGGAAGAGTGACCCAGTGGATCATGAAGCTGAGTCAAGTGAGCATACTACTGGTCCTGGATATGCTGAAATAGTTAACGGCTCCCTCCAGACACCAGTATCAGGAAAAGGGGCAAAGGCACAAAAACATTCAAGGCTATCAAGGAACATTAAATCTGGACCACTAACTTCTGCTTCAAATCTTGGTTAGCATTATCATTAAACATACATGCAGCGAATATTTTTCTTCTAATGTTGCTATTTATTTTGTTAAATCATAGGTCTTTTTCTTTTACAAACAAGTCTTGTTTCTGTTCACAGTAGCATGAAAAAATGGAACAAAAGTAGATATAATAGATGAGAAAACTTTTGTAAATTGACAGGTTCTCCTGGCAATAATCTCACACCGACCGGTCCCTGCCGCTATGACAGCTCCCTTGGTACTTATTGTTGCTTATGCATTTATCTAGTGTTCATATATTATATTTTCAAATAAGATTTATTTAGTCTTCTAAAGTTCTACTTCATATAGCTTGTGAAGTTGAGCAAGTACGTTAATAAAACATTATCCCTTAATTCTGATTCAGGGCTCTTGACAAAGAAGTTTATCAATTTGATCAAACATGCAGAAGATGGTATCCTTGACCTAAATAAAGCTGCTGACACTCTAGAGGTTACTGTTTTACTATCCCACTCTATGTCATAAAGTTCTATTGCTAAAAGTGTTTTTTTTTTTTGGTTGCTACAGGTGCAAAAAAGGCGGATATATGACATAACAAATGTCCTAGAAGGTATTGGTCTTATAGAAAAGAAACTCAAGAACAGAATTCAGTGGAAGTATGAACTCAAATCTTGATCTTAAATTCTTAATAAATTGATGTAAATTGTGATTATAGTTTTTGTTTCTGAATTTTCATCAACTTATACTCTCTGATATTAGGGGGCTTGATGTCTCAAGGCCAGGGGAGGCTGACGAAAGTGCTTCAAGTTTACAGGTATGCAAATTGAAAAAATGCATTTTGACATGCCTTCTCTTGGATGTCTTAATGGGGGTGTTGTAAGCACATTCAACGTTCAAATCATTTTAAATGTGTTTAGTGATGCATTTATATTCAATATTTGTTATTTTAAATCCTTTGATAAAACTACCGCTTCACTGTTACTACAGCCATCTCCGACATGATTAATGTGAAGCATCACCTCCAGGTCCTCTACCGTAATAAAACAAGCACTTCTACCACCATACTATCACCATCAATTCCTCTACAACTATCTATACTTCCGCTGTTAATATCAATGATATTATCATCATAACCACCGCCTCCATCAACATTATAATCAAAGAGTATTATTATTACTATTGCCAGGGGTGGACCATAAGGGGGGCTGACCTGGGCTATAGGAGGGTCAGCTTTTTGAAAGAAAAAAAATTATAATTAATACTCTTTTCCCATCACACCACACGTCCATTCCAATCACACCTCTCACCTCATCCATTCCCTCTCTCTCACATCACACATCTCAACTCCCCCCTCTCTCTCTCGTCCCAACTCTCTCTCTCTCTCGTCCCAACTCTCTCTCTCTCTCTCTGACTCTCTCTCTCTCTCTCACTCATTCAAGTCCTATATCTCAATTCTCTCTTTCCAATTAATAATTATCTCCATCCTTTATAAGATTTTTGGCTACAACATTGAATATAAAAAAAAAATATTCATATCCTGTTCTTCAATTCAGGTTTTTTTTAGTTAAAATTTATTTTTTCTAATTAACAAGTTAGAGTTTTGGGTTTGTTATAAATAATTTTAAGTTACTGTTTTGTTGTTTTTTTTATAAATTTATTTTCTGACCGCAATTTATTATTTCTAGTGTTATAATTTATAAAGTATCAGTTTAACCAAATTGCTTGATAATTTTAAGTTACAATGACAAACAGCCATACATCAAAACCAAGAAAAAACTATTACCACTTTTGCCATATAACTACTACCATGTCAACAATCACGTTGTTTCACAATCAATATTGCCACCATGACTCTTAAATATAAATTTGTAAATTAAATAATTACTGTTTTCACAATTTAAGAAGTATAACTTTTAAATATTTAAGTTATTCTTTATCAAATATTTCAGCTTTTTTTTTTTCATTGCTAGATATCAGCCTTACATTTCAGTTCTAATGTCTTAAAGTTTTCAGTACTATATGTTTACCTTTTTGGTTTTCATTTTCAATTTAATCAAGTGGCACCATTTTCAGAGCAGAGTTCTTAGGAAAGTTTCTTCTGCGTGCCTCTTTAATTAATTAATTAATTAATTTTTAAATGGAGATACTGCTACTTTCTTGCTTTTGTTTTTCTATTTGTTGGTGCCAAAATCCAACATTGATATCTTATTGAAACAAACATGGTTGTATATATAAATACAATAATGCCCCCAAGCCAACAAGCTGGGTTAGGCAACAAGAATTTTTCGCCTTGCGCACATAAATCAGTATTAACTTCTATCATAGGTTTGTTGTTACGGCCACCTTAATTTGTGTTCTTTATAGCTCTCCATTTGTCTTATCCATTTCCTGCCAATAATTCTAATGCTGAAGACGAGCAGAATGGCTCAGTATGCATTGTGTATTCCAAGCCGAGAAGGCTCTAGTTGCAGTTGATTGATTTATTGCACTGTGCATGAAATATTCGAAAATGATGGGATTGTTATACTTGTCTGGCTGGCCCATGAACAGAACCTATATAAATAAACATATTATCAAAAGGTACATGATTTGGTTTAATGATTTAAGCTGTCTTTTCTCCTCCTGCAGGCCGAAGTTGAAAGCCTTAAAATTGAGGAGCACAGATTGGATGAACAAATAAGGTTAAGTACTATGCCTGTGTTATTGTAACTCTATTTTATAGCTTTCTGGCAACCTCAGGTTTGTGCTGACACGTCCAAATTATAGCAGAGAAATGCAAGAAAGTTTGAGGGACCTTAGTGAAGATGAAAACAATCAAAAGTAAATTTCAACTCCTCTTATCCATGCCAAACTATAATAATGTGAGTGTCAACTCTAAATTTACTGACATGAACTAACTTCTAACTTCTATATGATGTTAGGTGGCTTTTTGTCACAGAAGAAGACATAAAGAGCTTACCCTGCTTCCAGGTTTTTTTTTATATTTTTCGCCATGATACTAAATATGCTTAAGACTTGGCAACTGTATAATCACTGGAAAACAATTTTCCCTGCTTGTAGTAAACTGACTAAATAATTTTATTGCTTCCTTTAGAACGAAACCTTGATAGCAATCAAAGCTCCACACGGAACCACTCTAGAAGTCCCAGACCCTGATGAGGTAAATCCTAAAGCATACAAGACTTGGGGATTTTTTTGGGGGTGCTTTTACATGCATATACCTCATTGCATCCTTTCCTTCCTGTGCTAGGCTGTTGACTATCCCCAGAGAAGATACAGAATAGTTCTGAGAAGCACAATGGGTCCTATAGATGTTTACCTTGTCAGGTACCATTACTTCTTGATGATCAATAGATCATTAACCTTTTAGCTGTTTGTTTGCTTCCTATATATTTTTTCTTCTTTTCATGGCAAGATAAAACCTGTAGTAATGCAAGTAATGATGCAAACATATGACTTGGCCCATTCTCTGATGCCTCTTCTGTTTCCATCACTGTCATTCTAGTCAATTCGAGGAGAAGTTTGAGGAGATACATGGTGCCGAGGCACCTCCAAACTTGCCATCAACTTCAACCATTATTGAGAATCCATCGACAACAATGATAACAGAGGAGACCAGAGGGAAGGAGATTGAGATGCAGGAACAAGATGTTGATAGAATGTGCACAGATATCAGTGCCTCACAGGACTTTGTGAGTGGGATCATGAAGATTGTTCCCTCAGAAGTTGATGTAAGTTTAAGTTCTTAGCGGAGTTAGGTACATTTTATTTAGGACTATGGCATCTCTTCAATTGAAAAGAATATTTTTCTTAGCTGCACAAACAACATTTGTTTTTCCTGATGGCTGAAACTTTTATGGTGCCAAAATAGTATGAAGAATGGATGGTTTGAAAATGAATAGTGATCTTACTTGACTGTCTAGGGTTTTAGCTACTTATTATTGAAGAAGTGGTAAGAGTGGCTGATTAGGGTTTGGGTAGGTCAAGTTGAAATCTCACTGACAAAAAAGGCAAATGATATTCGTTTTTCAAACTAAATTATTATTTGACAAATAGTCATCATACTTGCATTGAAATTTTAGAATTGTTTATATGCTTTATTGACAAACATAGAGTTAACTGATTGCTGAAGTTTATTTCTGGGATCTTTTGCAGAGTGATGCAGATTACTGGCTTTTATCAGATGCTGGAGTTAGCATCACAGACATGTGGCAGACTGAATGTATCCTTTGTATTAAGTTTATTATTTGCTTCATTTTCCTTTTCTTTTTTTTGAACTATTACAATATTTCGGGATTGGGGGGAGGGGGCATGACTCGAGCCCATAACCTCTTGGTTATAAGTGTGAGGGGCTTGTCCCTGAGCCAATCTAATCTTGTTATTTACTTCATCTTCTTGAGCGGTAGAATTCTGATCAGTTCCCTGACTCTAATTAATAGCTGGGGTTGAATGGAATGAGTTGGGTGCACTAGATGATGATTATGCCTTGGCTAATGTTAGCACACCACGAGCCCAAACTCCAACCAATTCAACAGAACTTCCTTCTACAACTACTGGGAGGTGAATGAGATGTATCCATAGAGATGGTTCTAGTCCTAATAAAAAAATATATGGGATTGTTTCATTGGGAACCTATGATGTCTGACTGTTGTTCAGTTTTGCTGAAACATCGGTGGTGGTTTGACTGAATGTTCTCAGGAGATTGTCGTTTGAAATGTTCCAGAAAGTCTCAAGTGGAAGGAGGTATCTCTGGGTGGTGGTTGTATAGTGCAGTACAGATGACACCATGTGATCTTGTAGTAAATGAAGTTAATTTTTAGTCTAGGCCCTGTATATTATTGCATTTCTTTGTATTGACTAGCATATCTTATTAGGTTTTCTGCCAAGTAATGGATAGTATTATATAGCATTATTGTAATGACAAATTTAATCTGATGACAATTTTAATTGAATAATGTCAACTGTTTTTCTCGTTTTTACCTTACCATGACAACTTTGATAGACCAGAAGTGCTATGATTCAACTTTGTTTATGAGAAGCTTATGGTCCCTAACGTCTGAGGATCCCCTAACATGAAAGCTGAAACTTCTTCAGCACCATGTTGGATTTACTACAAAGCAAATTGGACAAGCTCCAATTAGACCAGACGATATGATCTAGTTGAGTCACGCTCACGAAGGTCATGCACCATGTTCATGCACCATGTTCAACAAGGCATTTCCAATGGTTAGCTCAAAAGCTGCCCACTCCAACATGGTGGCATGGTAAAATTGAACACAAAATAAATGCAATGTTACTGCTTGGAATTGCAAAATTTAACTAGACATCATTAGATATTTCCATTAGGAGAAACTACAAAAGTTACATATACATGGAATACAATTTTGCAATGTAACACCAGAAAAAGGGTAAAAGCTAACAAGATTAAAGAATATATTTATTGAGAAAAGAAGTGTACTACACATCAAGTATGCTGAGATCTGAGGATCTACACAAATTATTCCTCCTTTTCAACTTTTTTTCCAATCCAACTAGCAACAATGGGAGTGAGAGCTACAGTAGGAGGAAACCTAATAGGAGACGCTGCCTTGTGTGCGGCATAGGCCAAAGCAAATGTCCCGACTTTCTCGCCAGTCTCATTAGGTGAGATCCCCACCTAAAAAGTACCAAGCATGAGATTTTCTTCCAAGGGAGTTATGAAATAGCAATGAAATTTGCAAATGCTGAATGGTTTTACACTTTTACCTTTTGAAGCAAAGCTTGAACATCAACTCCAGCGTTGATCAGTGCATAGCAGAGTGCGAAAGAGATCAAAGAGAGAGTAATGGAGGTGGCCAGATATGCTCCTCCGTACTTGGCTAGCAGTTCCTTAGCTTGATTCCCCTTTGATTTCTTTTTCTCGCCTTCTCCGTTTTCTTCATCCTTTGAGCGAAATATCTGTAGAAAATCCACAATTATATGTATCAAATATGCAAAGGCAGTTAGTTTTACAAACCAGGAAGCATAACATACAACAGCAGAAGCAGTTTCTAAAATTAGGAGGTAAAAAGGAGGACAAAAAAGGCCATTCATTCTCCGTTTTTTTTTTATAAAAATCTTCCATGGTGTGCAAAATCCAATAACTAATTCTTTCCTACTTTTCGTATGTAAATGTACATTGATATGCATATGCATAAGAAACTCTCAAAGGTTGTTTTACAATATTGTAAAACAAAATCAACGACAATCATCATGTAATACATCCACTCTCATAAAATTTGCACCATAATAAATCAATAGTATACTTTTGATACTCTTCTATTTGCTTTCTTCAAAATAGATAGATAGAGTATGAGTGTGAATTTGATAGAGAAAACAAAATCACAATCCCATCCTACAATCACAGTAGTGAAAAATCAATTCCAAGGTCAATTAAGGAAAGTTCAAAAAGAAGAAATCTTAACACTGTTTTAAGATTTCTCAGTTTAATAAATTTCTGGGGTAAGCTCTCTATACAAGCTAAACTGATTAAATTCAGCTTATATGAACTAAGTTGTCTATGCAGAAACAACATAAAAATCTTACAATTCTTTAAATACAGGTAAGCAATAACAAGAAATTTATTGAAGTTCAGCAACTAGCAAAAATATTGGATAAACAAACTAAAAACAGAAAATGAACAAATGAATTGATCATTAGAACAAGAATTAATACTTGGTAGAGCCAAATAATAAAGAAAAGAGAAAAGGGTACCTGCCAAAGACCAGCTTCAAGGCCATATTTCTTAGTAATTTCCTCAGCAGAACCAGAAGAAGTTGGTTTTTCTACTTGTGTTTTTTCTTTGATAGCTCTGACTTTGAAGCTTCTCGACAAGGGTTTGGATTTGGAAGATTGAATTGAAGTAGAATAGCAGAGTATGGAGCGGTTGTTATTCAACAAGGAAACAGAGGAGAGAGAGAGGGCCAGCGAAGTTGTTGCCATTTTCAGCAAACTAAAAGATTTTCTAATTATTCAAGCATACCCTTTTGAGTTTTGAGTTTTGAGTTTTAAGTTTGAAGAAATCAGAAACAAAAAATATAAAATTATTGGCAAAATTTGAGATAGAAATATCATATATATTATATGAATGAAATTAAAATTTATCTCTATGCCTTTGAAACGTCTCAGACCATTCAAGAAACAAAATCTGTATTCTTTACAGATTCAATGACCTTTTTACCCTTCTAGCATTCAGTTAACAGTATTATTAAGTTTTTCAGTATTTTAATTTTATTCAGTTTTAAAACCTAAAACTAAGAAGTCTTACTAGAATAGGGAAAGTAGAAGAGAAATGTTAAATTTCTAGCGTAACTGGGTCATAGTATTTTCTCTAAAAGGTTTTGATGCAATGTTTAGTGTAAAAAGATCTAGTAGAGTCATGTTTCTATTGAAACAAAATTTTATAGTTATGTAATGCTTAGTGTAAAAAGATCTAGTAGAGTCATGTTTCTATTGAAACAAAATTTTATAGTTTTCTGGTGAAAAACTCCTTAGTGGTCTTGTGTGTAAGTCTTATTGATAGGCCTTTAATGGACTTTAAGAGAAATTGAAAACTCGTTTTGGATATGTAAAAACTATGGGATCTTGAAAGACCCGTAAGAATTGCTTCCCTCAACATTACGAAATGACTAGGACCTGGTGAGATTAATTAGACTCTACAAGCACGGTCTGAAATACTACTCTCACTATTGGGGAGAGGTTATATATGGACTACAACTCTCACAACTGGAGAGAGGGTTGCTTCCACAAACCGGGAGAAAACTCCCCACACATTTATAAAATACATATGGTGAGACTCGAACCTCTGACCACTAGGTATAGAAATGAGGTGCACAACAATCTCTACTTAGAGGTGATGAATGGCTATTGAGCAACTTAAGTTGACAATTTTCAATGGGAATGAATGGTTGATCCTTTTTGGCAAATCTTACAAATTTTCTGTATAGATAATACTTAACAGCTGAAAATATCATAAAAAGAAAAACAGTAAAATATATGCTGATCAAGTGCCAAGGTTATTATAGTAATTATGCCTTCGTATGTCTTTCTAAAAACCAATGGACAAGAAAAGGGCCAAGTAGAGCACTAAAATGCCTTTAAGAGGAGGTGACATGGAACCAATAACCAAATCTACTCATGGGATGTATCACATTGCACATATTCACATTCATATCCAACTTTCTTGTTAAACGGGCCGACCCAAACCCATGTCTGCCTTCAAGCCCAATATGGGTTCACAACCACATTTGGTTATTTCTTAGGAGATGATCACTGTATATATCTTAATTAAGGTTTGAGTTATTTAAAAAAATAAAAATAAAACCTAATATCGAATTTAGGTGAAACCTTCATGTTGTTATTATTTATCTATTTTTGATTCTATTGTAAGGGATTCTTTATTTTTACCTGAAAATAAAAAATTGGTCAATAGGGGGCTCAAAAAATAAATAGCACTTTTTGGAGGTGGTATTTCAACAATGTCACTGCTTTAATAACTTATGTTTAAAAGGCATCTATTATGATGAACGGACAAAAATACCCCCAATTGTTGTTCCACGTCAGCTTTCTGTTATTCAGTTTACAGTGCCAAAGTTGTGAAGTAGAGAGAGAAAGTCCGGTTGAAACTCAGACAATCACTTGAACGGTGACAGAGTGGCGCTATGCAGACGCATTCGGGGGTCGAGCTCCCCGCTGAGGTCGCGGTGGTCGAGCTGCCCGGTCAGCTCGCGGGGGAGCAGGGGGCAGCGCCCCCGAACTTTTTTTTTTAGTTCATTAAAAAGCTCGGAGCTTTTATGAAAAAGCTCGGAGCCTTATGCAAAAAGCTCGGGCAGGGCAATTCACGAAAAATCTCGGGCAGTTCATGAAAAAGCTAGGAGCTTTAATGAAAAAGCTCGGAGCTTTTATGAAAAAGCTCGAAAAAAGCTCGGAGCCATATCCAAAAAGCTCGGGCAGGGCAATTCATGAAAAAACTCGGGCAGTTTAAGAAAAAGCTCGGAAAAAGCTATGAAAAAGCTCGAAGACTTATTAAAAATGTTTGGAGATTAAAAATGTTTGGAGATTCAAAATTGACAAAACTAATATCCTTGAAAAAAGCTCGGACAACAATTTAAAAGGCTCGGATAGTTTTACAAAAGGCTCAGACACAGTGTTAAAAGTCTTGGACCCAGATCTTCATCATCTTATACATAAATTTTACCAACTCAATTTTCAGACAAGTTTATTGTAGAGAGAGAGAGAGAGAGAGAGAGGAGTTATTGAGTTCATTGTTTGAAGCGTGGAGATAGAAGTACAAACAGAATAAAAAATTGATTATTTAAGGGCAATTTTGGTAGTTCACCATAATATGTGCCTTTTAAACATAACTTATTAAAAGCAGTGACGTAGGTGCAACACACCTCCAAAAAAGTGACATTTATCACCATTTCCACTTGGTCAATATACATGGAATGAAAACGAATCATAACTCATAAGTAGGAACAAATGATTTTTATATACTTTTTGTTTTTTATTTTAGTAATCACTATAATGACTTGATGGTTAACTCTCCCTCTTTAACCATTAAAAGATAAGTATAAACATCATTATTTCATTGAAATTATTCTAATCTAATTTTCAATGATTTATTTTAATCATACATCATCCTGAACTAGTGTTTGTGTTAGTTGATAAAAAAAATTTAAAAGAATTTTAATATATTTATTTTTTATTTTATATAAATCCTTATCCTTATATATATAGTCATTTTCTCATAAATCCGTATTAGGGATGAACATTTCCCCCATGGCCCCCACCCTCATTTGAGAGCAAATTTTGCTCCCAAATGGGGTTTGGAGATGGAGGTGAGAGTATAATTTGCCCTCAAAACCTAAATGAGGGTGGGGTGGGAGAACCTACCCCCACCCCCATTCCCCCATTTCTTTAAATGGGGGTGGGAGTGGGGCCCAATTTTCCCATATATATATATATATATTTTTTAATTTTATTTTCTTAAAAAAATAACTTTAGCTTTAAATTTGTTTAGATTTTTATGTGTAATCCTATATTGCTATAGTTATTTGTATTAATATTGGATTAAATTAAATCAATTATATATTTTAGATTATTTATTGGATTGACTATCGAAACAGGGTGAATCGAACGATATGAATGATCGAATTCCGAATTCTGAATTCCGGATTAGAAAATAGTATGATTGAAAATGGAGGAAATGAGAGAAATGGGGGACGGGTGAGGGGGCAGGGGAACCTCTTCCAAAACACCCATATCCCCATTTCCCCCTAAGGAGGTTTGGGGGCGGGGTGGTTACAAATGAGGGTGAGGGTGGGGGTGGGGGGACCCTTCCCCGCCTCAATGGGCCCCCACGTCTATCCCTAGTCCGCATTGATATAAAATACATTAGTGTATTGTATGTGAGCCATAAATCACAGTTAAACACTGACAAGTACATACAGACTGGGTCAAAGCAATTGAATCTAATGGTTCACAAGCAAGGTATTGATAAATATTTATCGGTGCGCATTTTCCTATATATCATTAATTTGAACTCAGTTATAAAACCAACAGAAATCAAATTAAGCTTTGATATTCTATCCATCAGAATGCCTATAAATTTTTAAAAGAAATGTGAATCAAACCAAACACTTTAGTCTTGAGTCTTGACCGTTAATTCGTTTCACTTACAAAATGTGAAGAGAAGCGAGTCTCACTCAACGTAAAAACACAATTGATTAGCCATTAATCTTGAATCCAAAGCAAATGGCAACCAAAAACGCCATGAATAATTCTCCAGTTTCCAACAAGAAATTTGCTTTCATGATAACCAAAATTCAAAGCAATAGCTTCCCAGGAATTACTTGTCATCATGATGACAATAATGCATACAATTTGCAGCTACAAAATCTAGAGAGCTGAATCTAGAATCTGCTCCAAAAATCACATATACCTCAGTCAAGGACTTGGTGATCACCACAATTCATTAGACATGAAGTGAAGCCTCCGGTTGATGCTTGCGTCAAGTTTATCACAGACAAAGTGATCTTCAACGTTACTCGTGCCTTCACTCAATTCGCGTTAACTGAAGCCATGCCACCATGAGCTTCTGCTTCATCGTTTTAGCCTCACGTACACCTGCCTACTAGTACGTCCACGGCCATTTTCATCTTCAATTTTTTAGATTCTTAACCTTTTTTTATTTGTTTGTTTTCTTTTCTCACTTATATGTATCTGGGTAGCATTTCGTGGCTGAAATAATAATATCTCCTGTTTTAATATTAGATCTTCAATAGTGCATATAATTGTAGGTTATGCTATATAGTTAATGGAGACATTGTGTTTATGCAATGTCAGTCTATTAGTTCACAAAAAAGTTCAATATTCTAAAACTAAAAGAACACCACTGCCGAATGCGGTTTGTTTTGGAGTCCAGCAATATCTAAGAAATCACCACCGTCCAAGGTAGGTGGCATAGAACCTAACAATGTTTCCGCATCACAGATAGTATATAACTATATATACTATATAGATAACCACTTTTTAGAAGAAAATTAGTAGATATTCTATAGCATTTTTCTCATGTCCCTTTCTCATTTCATTCAAGATAACTACCGTATATCCCTTAAAATAAGTACATACTAACCATACAAATTCTTAAGAGCACATCTCCAATACTTAACTAGATTGTGAAAAAATTATATACCAACAAATATATATTTTATTTAAATATTTCTCCCCAATTATTATTCAAATTGCACTAATAAGTTGTATTTTAAACAGATGATAAAATTTTGATTTGGCGTCCTATCGAATCTAGATTTATATAGGAAGAATGGAGATGCTCTAAACACCATTAGCTCTAACTAAACTAACTTAACTTAAAAGAAATACAATGACTTGCAAAACTAACTTAACTTAAAAGAAATACAATGGCTTGCAAGTTATTTGAACATGCAGGATAGTAACAATTTAGAGAGAAAATCAAAAATAGCCTCTCAAAATATTATAATTCTATTTTTAACTCTATGTGAAAGTTTAATTATTAATAACCAAATTTATTATAATTATTCAAATAACCTCAAATAAAAACTCTCTCCAAACACTCTCTCTTTCAAATCTCACCTTCGTCGGGATAGCGCCGCCACCCGATGAAGGTGCTACCGGGACCAATTGGCATCGATGACGCGGTGTCTGGGAAGTGCAAGCCCACCCAAACACACCTAGGCAGCATGCACCCAGGCGTGCAACAGGGAAACTTACTGAAACACCCTTATGGAGCCTCATCCGAAGAAAAAAAAACATTTCCAAATATACTAGACAGCTAAAATCATAAATATTAAACATATGAAGTTAACTTCATTTCGATGGATGAATAATGTTAGGACACAAGTTAAGAATTGAAAAATTAAATAACAAATTTATATTGAATGCATATTGATTTATTAAAAAAAAACAAATATAACCTTTGTATTAAATTTTTATAACCTTAACATGCGAGGACAGGCACATTAAGATGGACCATAAATTTAATTTAATTTAATTTAATTTTAAAAAGAGAGAGTACCCATAATTAATACCTATCAAACATGTACATTATCTAACTGAGTTATTGTTTGAATCAAAAGTATCATATCAACTTTTATGATAATTCACCACATTTGTCGGCAATCCTAGAATCATGATCAAACTACAGTTGAGAAGGATTGTATATCATGAAAAGACTGCTGCTTGTTCTTGTTCATTGGATTTATATTATATAAATATAAATATATAAATATATATATAATGCACCATAATTTCCATAAATTAAACCTCCATAGTCCCTCCCAGCAACAATAAAGAAAAGGACTCCTACCCAAAAACACCTTCTCATTCAAATCTCTCCCAGTGTTGATCATTACTGAAAATGACTCCCACCAATAACACCTTAATTTTTGGCTAACAAATCCATTTTTACAATATTAAAATCACTATTTCCAACTACACCTTGCAAACTCATCATATCTCTCTCTCTCTCTCTCTCTCGCGCGCTCTCTCTCTGTAGATCTCCCTCCCCCACTACTATGTCTGAAAACAACAAGAAAAATCGGCTGAAAAGCATATGCGCAGCCAATGTAGGTTGTGGCTGTGGAAAACCAAATCTCTCATATGTATATGAACCAAAACCAAAGCCCAAAAAAACCTCCATTATTTCCAATTCTACCCCTCAAAACAATCCAAATAATAACCCTTGTTGTTTCTCTTCAAGTACTTCAATTGAGAAAAGCTACACTTCCACACAGAGCTCCGAATCCGAAACTGCAGATTCAAACCCTTCAAAAGCACTCAGCTTGTGCTCTAAAATCTTGGACAGCATCGCAGTCGTCAAGGACTCGAACGACCCATATCAAGATTTTCGACGTTCGATGATGCAAATGATAATAGAGAAGGAAATCTACTCGAAGGAGGATCTTCAGGAGCTTCTTAAATGTTTCTTGGAGCTGAATTCTCCTCTTCACCATGATGTTATTGTTCAAGCTTTCACTGAGATCTGGAATAATGAGGCTGCCATTTCCAGGAAGCTCGAGCTCCACCCACAGAAACCCTGCTGTGTTCATGGAGATGATCAATCACATGAGTCCTAGCTCTATCTACATGTGGCACGTGTGGAAGCCATGTGAGGATATTGATTTCGCACCTGGGAAACTACATGGGGTTCGTCAAGATATATTAGTGTAGAAAGAAAAATATATATATTGTGGTTTTGAATATCAATATATGCTCATAGGGCTAGGGTTTTAATTAATTTCTTTTAATGTCAATGTCTTATGAAAGTTTGATACATTTTTTTTGTTTTATTTGTGACCGTTTATATACAGAATTAAAGGACCACGCACAATGTGGTTTAGTTCGCCAATACAAATTATGTTCAAGTTGTCAATGTTTATGTTCAGGTTGCTGTCACCACATGCATGTGACATTTAAAAAAAAAATACAAATTAAAGGTTGCCATTTATATCAAACTGTGAAGTTTTAATATAGTAGTTGGCTTTATTTAAATTTCTTGCTGGCTGTGGCTGGTATATGTTCAATAACACTGAGCCCTTTTTTTTTTTTTTTTTTTTTTCTTTTTTAACAAAAAAATCTGGGCATTCTTCGTTTTCATAGTAATCGTTTATTCGTTTTTCATGGTTCTTTAATCACCTCTTAAGAGGAGCTTCAGTGCAGCGACCGCAACTGCAGGTGAGGTGGCAAGATTAATGAAAGGGTTGTTGGGAAGTAAATATACATATCAGTATTGATATCTAGCTTCCGAATAATATGTAAAAATTAGAAAAAAGTCAACAACTATGGATATTTAATTTTCTTCACGAAACCTTAACTAATATTATGCATTAAATAATTAACATATGCGGAAAACAACTAATAAATTAACATAGTTATGATAAATTATAATATATACATAGACAGGGTGATAGTCAGAAATTTTAGCTTGAGGGCCGTTATAGTAAAATATATTATAACTATTATTTTAGCTTGAGTTTAAATTACCTAGTAATAAAACTATTATTTTATATAATCTTTAAGTCAATTTTTTTTTTGGAATGAGTTTAAATTAACTAGTAATAAAACTATTATTTTCTATATTCTTTAAGACTTTCAATTTTCATTATGCAAACTATCATTATATATATATATTGAATTTCTTATAAGAGATTCCTTATTTTAATTTCGGTAAAAATCTTGATGAAATCATATCGTTTTTTTATGAATTTTGATCTATTCAATATTAAAATCTACTTATAAATAAAATTTGAGAATTTTTTAAGCATTAAAACTATTTATCTCGATTTTCTTAAATGGAAGGTATCGAGAAAATGGGTGAAATATAGAAAAAGCCAAGGAAAATAGTTTTGGTACTTGAAAAATTCTTAAATTTTATTCATAAGTAGATTTCAATGAATTTATCATCCACAACAAAATTAGATAAAAATTCATAAAAATCGATGTGATTTCATTAAGGCCCTTACCGAAATGAAAATAAGGGATCCCTTATCCCTTATAAGAGACTCACGATATATATAAATATATATATGTAATAATTATCAAGTAAGGTATACTTTATTTTAATTTTGGATAAGTATCTTGATGAAATCACATCTATTTTAATGAATTTTTGTGTGGATGATAAGTTCATTGAAATCTGCGTATGAATAAAATTTGAGAATTTTTCAATTATTAAAACTATTTTTTGAAATTTTCTACATTTATCTCATTTTTTCGATACCTTCAAATTTAACAAAATTAGGATAAATAGTTCAGGTACTTGAAAAATTCTCAAATTTTATTCATATGTAGATGTCAATAAACTTATCATCCATAAAAAAAATCCATATCAAAATTCATAAAAATCGATGTGATTTCATCAAAATCCTTACTAAAATTAAAGTAAGGTATACCTTACTTGATAACTTATAAATAGTATATATATATAATTTTTCTATTGTCAGTTCGTCCTGATATAAAATATATCAAGACGAAGAATATGAATCATTAGATTTACATACTTTGACTTAAAGTGTATGCACTTATCAAAACTTTTTCATAGTCTATGGTCCACATTCTTCATCCTGATATATTTTATATCAAGACTGACAGTAGAAAGACTATATATATATACACACACTTATTACATGGATATACTAACCAAAAAATTGAGATAATGAGTCTGCCTTAAATCTACCCACCACAATTAACTATACACACTTATTACATTGATATACTAACCAAAAGATCGAGATAATGTGTCTGCCTTAAATCTACCCACCACAATTAACTATTTTTCGACAAAAGAACTAAAATTAAGTAATTTTTTAATTATTATTATTATTGATAGATTTTTATAATTAATTTTTATTATATAAAATGATTTTATTTATATAAGGTAAATGACTAAAAAATCCTTTAATTGTTAGGTTTTGTGAACAACAATCAATTTGTAGAAACTACTTTGTATTGAATTGAGTTAATTAAAACATACTGGATCAACCCTTATATAGGTTGGAATCCTGACAACTATTAAGTGTGAACATTTACTTAAGATTTGTATGCTACCTAACTAACCTGCCTAACACTATCAGCAGACTTTGTTGATTACACACAAGCACACAATGTCTGACTAGCAGACAATACTGACTCTACTAATTTTAACAACTTGGTTTAGATTAAATCCTACATATCTCCCCTTAAACCAAGTTTTCCATAACTTATCATGCCTAAAGTTTTCTTCAGTTTTAGGAATGAATCGACTTTGAGCGGCTTCGTGAATATGTCTGCAATCTGCTTCTCAGAACGACAGTATTCTATCACGATTTCATTATCCTTTACCAAGTCTCGAATGAAATGAAACTTGATGTCAATGTGCTTACTCCTACCATTTAAGAATGCCGATTTTACATCCATCTGGAAGATTCTCCAGCGATTCTGTGCGGCAAGAGACACAATCAAGTGAACGGTGTCAAGTCTGGCAACTAGTGCAAAAACTTCAAAATAATCAATCCCTGGTTTCTGCTTGTAGCCTTTTGCAACCAGACGTGCTTTATAACGCTCCACCTCACCGTTTGGCTTGTATTTTGTCTTATACACCCATTTAACACCAATGGGCTGTTTACCACAAGGCAAATCAGTAAGCTCCCATGTGTTATTCTTCTCAATTGCACTTATCTCCTCATCCATTGCTTGTATCCAGCAATCATCTCGAGCAGCATCTTCATATGTGATAGGATCACAATCTGTAAACAGTGCAAAATTCACTAACTCTTCATCAGTTAGGTCGTCGTCATTATTGAGAACACAATCCTGCAAACGAGCTGGCAGAACCCGTTGGCGTTGTGGGCGACTGGAAGATTCTGCTGGATGTGGAGCCACACCAGGTGATGGTGTCATAGGGGTAGGTTCTTCCCGAACAATCTCTTCCAGATCAACATTAACATCTGAAGAGCTCCCCTTACCATGAGACCAATTCCAGCAACCTTGCTCATCAAAGGTAACGTCTCGACTGACAATTACCTTCCCGGATACTGGATTATATAGCTTGTATCCTTTTGTCATCTGACTGTAGCCGAGGAAAATGCACTTCTCTGCCTTATCATCAAGCTTCTTCCTCAAAACATCAGGTACATGAGCATAGCAAATACAACCGAACACTCGTAGATGTCCAATACTGGGTTTGCGTCGAGTCCAAGCTTCCTGTGGAGTCTTTCCGAGAACACTTCTAGTAGGGCACCTGTTCAACAAATAGAACGCACAAGCAACTGCATCACCCCAAAAACCTTTGGGTAAATTCTTCAAGTGCAACATACACCTGACCATATCCATGACTGTTCTATTCTTCCTCTCAGCTACTCCATTTTGTTGAGGAGTGTATCTGGCTGTCATCTGATGATTGATGCCATGTTTCTGCAAGAAACCATCGCAAACAATATATTTTGTGCCTCTGTCTGTTCTCAACGTCTTGATAGATCTTCCACACTGCTTCTCAACATTCGCCTTAAATCTTTTAAAGGCATCACAAGCATCTGACTTCTGCTGCAAGAAATACACCCAAGCTTTCCTGCTAAAGTCATCAATGAAGGTAATAAAATACCTGGAATTTCTATTTGATGGAACCTCCACTGAGCATAAATCTGAATTCACCAGCTCCAAGGGCTTACTGGCTCTCCATGCCTTTCCTATGGGAAACGGGTCTCTGTGCTTCTTTCCCAAGACACAGGTCTCGCAAACTTTATCTGGGGAATTTATGGAAGGTAATCCTGAAACCATCTTTCTAGATGCTAGCTGTTTCAGACTTCCAAAATTCACATGGCCAAACCTCATGTGCCACAACCAATTCTCATCACAAATCACTGAACTAAAGCAAGGTAAACTATCACTATTAATAAGCAGCGAAAACAAACGGTTTTGTGACATTTTTACCTTTGCTATTAGCCCCTTCTGTGCACTATTGATGGTGCAAATTCCTTCGTGGATCCGTATGTCATATCCTTTCTCCGAAAGTTGTCCCACACTCAATAAGTTCTTCTGCAGGTTTGGAACAAACAATACATCTGAGATGGCATTCTGGGACCCATCCTTCAAAGTGATAGAGATTCTGCCCTTCCCCATCACTTGCACCGTTGTGTCATTCCCAAACTTCACCGATGAAGTAAATGACTCATCTAACTGAGTGAACATCTTCTTTTCACCACACATGTGGTTGCTGCAGCCTGAATCCAGAAACCATTTGTTCTTGGCTCCATCGTCTGCCATGTTGCATGCTAGCAACAATGTTTCTGAACGATCATCATCTTCTGCAATATTTGCGTGGAAATCTTGCTTTCTAGATCTGCACTCAGACCTGTAGTGACCAAATTTTTTACAATTAAAACACTGAACCTGAGATTTATTCCTCTGATTAGTGTTGTTGTTGTTGTTGTTGCTCCCTCTGCCTGTTCTCAGGCTAGAACTGGAAGCATCTCCTCTTCTGTTTTGCGAGTTCTGACCCCACTGTCTAGACTTAGAATTCTTCTGAGTCTCATCTTTGTCTCTCTTAAGACTTAATTGGCTTTGTAAAGCCTCCTCCACCTCAATTTCTGACTTCTCATCCAGACGTTGTTCATGGGCTTGGAGTGAGCCCATCAACTCATCCAACGTCATCGTCTCGAGATCTTTGGACTCCTCAATGGCAGTCACTTTGTACTCAAACTTTGAATTCAGTGTTCAGAGAATCTTCTCCATAATCTGAACATCTGAAATTGTCTCACCATTGGACTTCATCTGATTAACAAGTACCAATATTCGTGAGAAATAATCTGCCACCTTCTCTGTTTTCGTCATTTGAAGAAGCTCCAACTGCCTCCGCATAGTCTGCAGGCGAACTTTCTTCACCTTTTCAGCTCCTCTGTACGTGTTCATCAGAATATCCCATGCTCCTTTTGCTGAAGTGGCATGTGCTATTTTCTCAAAAATCATCGGATCCAGCGACTGGTTGATGAAAAACCTCACCTTCAGATCCTTCCGAGTTGTTGCAGCATCTGTTGGACTAACAATACCCTCGGAAACAACAGTCCACAACTCCTGGTATTCGAACAAAAGTTGCATCTGGACCCTCCAATACTCAAAATTTGCCTTTCCATCAAATTTGGGTATTTGAGGCTGAATTGTATTATTTTCAAAATTAGAGGTAGCCATTTGTAATTTACCAAATAGGGGTATTGTTTGTAAATTTCCAAAGAGGGGAATAATCCGTAATTTTCACAAACACAATGATGAAAAGAAACAAAATAATTAAAAACACAATTATTAAAAACTTTACTTTTTAACTTTTCAGCCTTTTTTTAAAAAAAAAAATTGCTTTGACTGTCTTTTTTGTTTATAACGTCTTTGTTCAAAAACCAACAGAACTCTCTCTCTACTCCCACTCTCTCCTCTGATCTAAACAGATCATAAACCAAAAAATATCCTCTCTCTTTCAACCAAAAACAGAAAAAAAAAAAACTTATCTTAGGAAGCCGATTTGACCTTCAAAACGTTTTCTGTTGACGATGGTTCTTTGAAATAAATGGAAGGTGATCACTAGCTGCACCTTCTGATGTTGGTGGTGTCAACCCACTCTCCCGGCGGTCGGCGGCTGGTGGTGGTGGAGATGACTGACTCCGGTAACTTCTGAGTTTTTTTTTTTTCGTCTGAACCTCTTTTTTCTGGTTCCGAAAAAAATGCCTCTGAACCTCTCTTGGTTCAAATCCGGCACCGGTGAGTTTTTCCGGCTATCCGATTCCTAACTGGAATCTAGCTCAGATCATTCCCTCACAGTGTATCTCTCACACTCACAGTCTCTACCACACACACACACCTCCGAGCTCTCAAGCTCTGATACCAAATGTGAACAACAATCAATTTGTAGAAACTACTTTGTATTGAATTGAGTTAATTAAAACATACTGGATCAACCCTTATATAGGTTGGAATCCTGACAACTATTAAGTGTGAACATTTACTTAAGATTTGTATGCTACCTAACTAACCTGCCTAACACTATCAGCAGACTTTGTTGATTACACACAAGCACACAATGTCTGACTAGCAGACAATACTGACTCTACTTATTTTAACAACTTGGTTTAGATTAAATCCTACAGGTTTGACTAACAAAATGTTAACGGAAGGATCAATTCAATCACTTTTTTAAATGTCACATACTATTTGGAATTGTAAAAAAAGTTAATAAATTATTTGATAATTGCCTTACAAAATGATTATAAAAAGAATAATGCTAAACATCCCACAATTTCCATCCCAACACACGTGACAGCTGAGGTGTCACTTGATGAATGAACCCACATTAATTGATATTGATCTCTCTTATCCATGTATTCACCCAACAATTAATGTTTGCTCACTCATCAAGTGATACTTCAGCTGCCACGTGTGTTGAGATGAAAATGGTGGGATTGTATGTGAGATGTATAGCAGTACTGGTTATAAAAATTAGGAATGAGTTTAAATTACATAGTAATAAAAAAACTATTATTTTATATATTCTTTAAGACTTTTTCAATTTTCATAATGCAATATATCATATATATATATATATATATATATATGATATGTTTTTTATTACATGGATATACTTACTAAAAGAATGAGATAATGTGTCCGACCTTAAATCTACCTACCACGTACAATTAACGATTTTTTGACAAAAGAACCAAAAAGAAGCATGAACTAATAAATACTTACCACAAGAAGGTAAGGGTGTTACCATAATTTAAGGTAGGTGGATTGAATGATGAATCCTTTTTAAGAGAGCAGGGACTGTAACATTAATTACGATTGAGTTTTCATATTTGCATTAGATTTAGTTTTTAACTTTTTTTTTTTAAAAGAAAAGTTTCAATACACCACCGTCTAATGTGTCTTTTGGTAAATGGTTCCCGAAATCTCGTTCAATCTAACAATATTCTAGATTCGAGTCACTACCACCTTAAATGACATATTAAAACAAAAAGTGCATGAGAATCTCTCTATTTCTTAGCTCTATGCACGCAAGTATGGGCTGGGACCTAAAACTATTCATATCAATAGATTATATGTAAACAGTTATGCATTTCTCTTAGAAACCGAAACCTAGCAAAATTGTGTGGATATTGACACCCATAAAATTTATAACTACACTCATTTTTATATGTACACCCATGTTTAAAATTTTAAAAATAAATATTACTATAAGCATCCATCATAATGCCAGTTATATCCTCATTAAATAAATATATTCATTTTAATACATATTATTTATAAACACTCTTAAATTATTATCACACCCAATTTATAATAAAAATCATATTATTTTTGAAATCAAATCCTTTTTTTAATGATGGTCCAATTTACTTTTGAAAATATCTCGAATGTATGAGCCTTATAAAAGGGAATATGTGGAACCGTATATGGGATCAAGAGATTTTCAATCTGGAATTCTCTTATTTATACAGCTATCTTAAAAAAACGTATTGATATCTATAGCTATCTAAAAAAAACTTGTGATATCTACAACTATAGTTAAAAAAAAAATTGTTTATTGATAGAGTTCATAACTATTGAAATTCCTACAAGGTTATGAACTAAACGATCTAGAAAGGGAGGCAACCCCTCTATTTTTAAAAACTCTTTCAAGACTTTTGTCAAAACCTTGGTGGGCATACAAATTAACCTTTAACATGATTGTTATGAGAAAACAATTAACACATATATGCTCAATACACCACCCTTAGTCTATAAACATATATTCACAAATATGAAAGTATGTGATACACTTAACACATATAGAAAAACAAAAAACAAGATATCATATATACAAGTATATTCAATGCAAAGCAAATTCCACAAGTTGTACTTTGAATATTAAAATATAAATTCACTAAGTAGAATCTTACAACTTGATATAGAATTTCACAAGATACAGTGTTCAAACACTAAAAAGATACAAGAGATAAATATGGAATCAACAAAATGTTTTCTACTAAAACTTGTCAAGAATCTTGTTTACAAAGATATTCAATATAGATACAACAAGATACAATCAATCACATATACAAATATAAAAGAGTTTGAGTTAGAGACATTTGACACATTGTTTTTACGTGGTAAAACCTCCTAAGAGGAAACATCCACGGGTTGATACCACAACCACCGGTAAAAACAACTTTCACTAGTAAGATAAAGGTACACCCTCATAAGTGACCAATCCATATGATACACTCCCTATTGGATTTCCTTCTATGTTACCCATATGAAAGTGTTCCCTACTCTCTAACCATAGCACACCACATGTCACTAGAGAGCAACTCCCTATCTAAGACACTTTATATGCCTCTAGGAAGATTTCCTTGCTTGACTATCTAGATCCTCATGATCCTAGCCAAGACTCTCTTGCTTGACTATCTAGATCCTCATGATCCTAGCCAAGACTTCCTTGCTCGACTATCTAGATCCTCTTGATCCTAACCAAGACTTCCTTACTCAATATGAAGCTTCACACTTCAAATGAGACTTCCTACATTTTGCAAGGCAACCGATCTAAGTGTAATGCAAATGATACAAACACATGCAACATAGAATATGAGATTAATATATCCTATGGAAACTAGAAATGAACAATGAGCACACAATGTATGATTTTTCTAGTTTACAATCCTAAAATCATGTCATCACACCAATGTTGCATGTACATATGAAATGCATAGACCAATTACATTCCATGAAGAAACTAGACATAGTCATCAAAATGCACAAATCAAAATTGTCTAGATCTTATAATATGAACAAACAACCTAGAATATGTGAAACACCTAACATATATTAAAGACCTAGATTTTGTTCAAACAACTAAAATATGCTAGAATCAAGTAATATGTTCAATACAAATTTCTAGCAAACATTTAGAGCATATATTCACAAGATAATAAATTACATTTTAATAGGATCTAAATACACAAACAAATGTGCTATTCCTACAAATGTTCAATTAACTAGTTCTAGAATATATATATATATAGGCTATCAATCATCAAAAATAAAATCAATCAACACAAAATAGCCCTAGATTAAAAGGTAGCCCAATGCAACTCCCAAATATGTGAAAACATAGGTTTTAAGAAAACCTAACTCAACATACAAGTCTAATTAAGCTCAAATTAGCTTCAATAGAGTCTCAAACTCTAATAAATATTTACACATTAAACATACATATATAGAAGCATAAAACCGAAAGTAATTGAAGACCTCGAAGAACAAAACCCAAGAGATTAATCAATACCTCAAGAAAAAAGTTCAGCCTCGGATTTTGATGTAGAGCCACCAAAAAACGTGATCAAATGACCTCAAACTCTGTTGGAAATGATAAAGAATTGATAGATGAACAATCTACAATTTGAATCACTTGAATCGGAGTTCAAATGAGAAAGTTATGGTATTTGAAAAATGAGAAAGTTTGAGAGAAAATTCTGCACAAGTGTTTTTCAAGTTTTTCTTCTTTTTTTTCAAATGAGAGGGAAAAAGGTTATTTAAAGGAGGGAAGCCAAAAGCAAAAATGAGTGACCAATCAAGAGGTGCCACCTCTGCATCCCGTAGAGGTGCGTTGCCTCCACGGGGGCAGAGGGAATCTCTTCCCATGGAGGCCATGCGCCTCCACGAGGAGAGGTGCATTGGCCTTCTTTTGGCCACTTTGTCTCCCCTCGCACACCTTTGCGTTCTTCGACCGTTCTCTGGCCTCCGAACTCCAAATTTGAATCCATTTTCGGATTACGAATCGGGACTCCATCACGCACAAGGACATCAGGAAAGATTTCACAAAAAATATGGAATTCAACTTGATACACAATGATGAAAACCATGTTCGATAAAAATATGAAAATTTTCGTAACTTCCAACTCGGAAATTGAAAACTAATGAGTGAGTGGCCAAAACAACCAGATACTCAATAAGGAATAATATAAGAACAAATTCAAGTCTGATATCACACAAACACAAACAAACGAACACATGAATACACAAGTATGCAGTTTCTTAGAGATAGTCCGGGAACATTCAATTTTATAAAAGTTGTTAAATTAAATCTAATGTATGTGCATACTTCAATAAGTATGTGAATGTGTTATACCAATTTTTGCAAAACGATGCAGGGACACAAATGAATGGAATGTGTGTGTGTGCGCCTAGGCCTTGCAAGAGGAATAATGTCTAGATATACCTTTGATATGCAATAAAGTTTGTTTCTCTTGTAGCCATCACTTTGCTTGAAATGTTATTCAACTTCCTTGAAGCTTGATAAACCGTAAATCCCAGACAACTAATCAATACAAAGGAAAATGTCATTTTGATATAGAATTATGCCAACACAAGACTCAAAAACCTAACAACTATACATAAAAGAAAGACAAAAACAATATGATAATTATATGATGATGAGAAAGTTTGATACTTGAAATAAAATTAGAGTTTAATTAGGGTTTATCATAAAATTATGGTTTATTATATGTTAGGGTTTATCATAAGTTTTTTTTTTTGAAATGTAAGTTTTTTTTAATAAAGAAATATAGTTGAAGATATGGGTGTAATTAATTAGTGTATGTAGTATTCGGTTTATTTTTAATTAAAGTAATTTGTCCTTATTGGTAAATTTCTATTGGGATATTTTAGTAATTAAATTTTTTAATAAAATATGGGTGTACTAATAAGTTTTATGGGTATCAATATCGGCACCCTAACAAATGGTAAAATCATGCCAAGGTTGGGGACAGTGGTGGATCCAGGAATTTTAACCAGGTGAGACACTTGAATAAAATAACATTTATATAAAAAAAACTGAAAAATTAAGATCAAAGTAAAATGAGTTTTTTATAAACAAAAATGAATTTTTTATATAAAGAAAAATTGATTTTATAATGAAGTTTAGATAAAATAAAACAAATAGAACACTCGTATGTTGAACTAAATAATCTTACGTTAAAAAAACAAAAGTAAAAAACAAAAAAAAAACACAATATTAAAAAAATAAATAATAGCAAGAAAAACAACCTAAACAATAAAAAATTACAATATTTATTCTTAAAATTATAAATTACAATATGATTTTATAATAAGAAATTTTATTTTGTATCTATAATTAATTCACTTAAATTTATCTAAAAATAATTGATTAATAAATATTATTAGATATGTTTTTGAATTTTTATTCTTCTACTTTTTTGATAAATTATTAATTTATTCATTCTAAATAAATTAAAACTATAAACTAAAGAAAAATACTAAGAATAAAATAAAATGAATCATAATAATAATTGAACTATTTTAATACAATAAATTAAGATTTGAAATTTTAGGGTTTATTGATTGAATGTGTTTAGGTATGTCAAACTAGAACTATTAGAAATAATACAAGTTCAAAATGATAATAGATAATTTAACATAAAATAAAATTGAATTAAGTAAACCACAAAATGATGGTAGTTAAAAAGTTGAAAATAACAAGAGAATGGAAAGTGAATTGTTTTGTTTTAGAAGAATATGAAAATTTGAGAAATTGGAAAATATGGTAATAGACTGATAGGTAAGAACACCACCCGTTGAACTAAGATATATCATGGTACAATAAACCTTAATTAGTATTTATATATTATATAAATAAAGAAAATCATTTTTTTAATTCGAGCTGAGGTAGGGAACGGGCCCCACCTGATCTTAAGGTGGGTCCGCCCATAGTTAGGGATCCTGATAGGAGGTTCCAAATAGGGGCATGAAGGGAGCTCGGTAGGGGGTATAGGCCCAAACTTTAATTCTCACCTAGCTTGAGACTGTGAAATTTGAATCTGAGACCAAGAGTTAGTCAACCAGTCAAGGGATAGCCATTGTTATATTATGATATCTTTACCGGTTTATGTATAATTATACATATAATCATGGTATATTAGTGTAATTTGCCCTTTTTATAATTGAGGGTTAGCAACCCAAATTACCAGCTATAAGAATACAAAGTTGGCCTTATTGAAATTAGCACGTACATGTCTCAGAACCTTTGCATCATCTTTAGAAACAGAAAATTGCAAAATTGAGTTATTGTAATGATGGAAAGAAAGAAGGAACAAAAAGATACCGTCTTAATGTCTCATGCGTACAACAATGTAACACAGATTGCTTTTCTGCGGTTTGTATCAATAGATTTGTCCTAAAATGTTGTATTTTAAGTGAATCACAACCATATATTCCATTTTGGCCACAATATTATTGGTGTCAATCAAACGGTAACAGCAAGTTTATATATATATAGTCCTTTTCTCCTCAGTGCACACTGATATAACTTATATCAGTGCGTTGCATGTGGACCACTGATTATGGAGAAGTTTTGACAAGTGCATACACTTTGAGTCAAAATATGTAAATATAATGGTCAACATCCAACGCATTGATGAAGCTATATCAGTGCATACTGACTTGAAAACTTCAGTATATATATATATATATTATATGTTGCAAAGTATGAGTGAGAAACCTAGAGAGAGGAAATCTGGGTATGGGCATCACAACGGGACCAGGGATTTCAGAGACAGCTTGGTGTCCATCTTCGTGGACAATCTCAATCCAATAGTGGACAGTGTATGTTTATGTGGCGTTTTCAAGCCTTTCGGTAGAGTGCGTTATGTATATTTGTCTTCCAACAACAACGGCAGGAGGAGCAGATTCGCTTTCATAAGGTTTGAGTCATTAGGGGAAGCTACCAAGGTGGCGAGACTAACGGATGGTATGCACATTTATGGTTGGGCGGTGGCGGTGAAGGTAGCCTCACATGATTGGAATAGGAGGAGGTCGTCGCCAGTAAGGCCTGAAGGAGTTAAAGAGTCTCATCACCGCTATGTTCACGGCTCAGCAGTTGACAACCGGCATCAGAAACCATTTCATCACAGGCGGACCTTTGCAAACGTGTTGGAAGGAGGCAAGAATGGGAATATACTTTTCAAGGAAAAGCCTGAGGAGAAAATTGTTTTTATGCGTTGGGAAGGGAATAGAGATGAAAATGTATGGATTGATAGATGTGCAGTGGGGGTATTAAAAAGTTTCTCAAATATATCCAGCGTTAATCGCAAGTTGATCGACAGGGGTTTGCGGTTCTCATCAACCTATTTTGGGGACAAATGTATCATTTGGGAATTTGAGACAGTTGCAGATTGTGAAGGATTTATCCTCAATAGCTCTTATTGGGTAGATTGTTTCTCTTCAATGTTAAGATGGACGGACTTAGCGGTACCCAAGTCAAGATTGGTGTGGGTTAACTGCGTGGGCATACCTTTAAGATGTTGGGATGAAAAATTCTTCCGCAAGATTGGATGGATTCTTGGTGAACCTCTGATGATCGAGAACGATACCAGGACTAGAAACAGGCTCGACAGGGGAGGACTCCTGGTTCTAATTCCATATGGGGCTCTTAACACTTATAAGATCAAATTTATAGAAGGTAACCAATCCTTCGTGATATCGATTCACGAAGAAATCGATTCCGGTTGATTATTCATGGCTGGTTAAATTCTTGGGTCTGAAGCCAAAAACTGGTGTCACAATTTCAAACCAGAATCCATGTCTGGTTTTGGTTAAACTAGTTGGAGGAAGAGACAGTCCCACCTGGGCAGAACAGAAAGCTTTTTTTTCTGGACAGCTGCTTTGTGGTGAAAGGACGTCTGACAGGAAAAATGATGGTTCGCCATCTTGTATCAAACAAAAGGTTAACTTTTCTGGAGCCATAGGCAAGAGTAAGCTTTTGTACTCTAGAAAACAGAAGGGCAGAACACAACCCAAGGCTATAGGCTATGGTTCCGTAAATCTGGAAAAACGGAAAGTGGGTTTCTTGGAAATAGGAAGTTCTGACAGTGATAGCTCATCCTCTGATCAGAGGCGAGCTCTGCAAATGTTATCAAACTGGCATGGGCACATTGGTGAATATTCAAAGAGTGGATGCGTGAAAAGACCTTTTGAAAATAATACTAGTACTCACACTTCTATGGGCCTGGAACCGGGCCAGCTATCAGTTTTCCTAGGCTAAAATCAGAGATCATATGGGAACCTTTTATTAGGTCAAGAAAACACTTACAAGACAATTCAAATATGGATGGGTCTAATGTGCTGGGCTGTGGAAATAAGAAGGATGAGGTTTTGGACCATTCTGATGGATCTCAGGCGAGAGGAGAAGTGTCTACAGACCAAGCAACGATAGGTGCAAAGGGGGACAGACCTCATGCAGGGGGTTGTACTTCAGGATCGCTACTAGACAATGTAGGGGATGAAGAAGAGCCTTTTTTCCTAAAAATCGTCAATGCAAAACAGAAAGGCACGATAAAGGGATTCACATAATGCGAACTAGACGATTTGGGAATGTAGAAGAACATAAGCAAGATAAGTATGGGCTAGAAATCAAGGTGACGAATGGGGAAGGCGACAAGCCTCAGTGGTGCTTTCAGGAAGAGATCGCAAAAGTTATTGAAAAAGGGGTGGCAAACGGAGGTTTAAAGGCTGGTACTATTTCAAACGTGGGAGCCACGGAACATGCTTAGGTTTACTGGTGTTTGGAGGAGGAGGAGGTTGCAAAAGTCATCGAAACAGGGGTGGCGTTAGGGTTCGATTTTGGAGGCAACAAGAAGGATTTCGTGGCAGAGATATCGCGAAGCGAGCTGGAAGATATTGCACGAATCTCAGGTTCAGCCATTGTTTAGCAGCTTCCTCTGCTTTTTACGGGCTGTTATTGTTTTTTTAATGATTATTTTATCTTGGAATGTGCGGGGTCTTGGCAAAAAGGAGAAAAAAAAGGTGGTCTGAAGTCTGGTGGAATCTTTTAAACCTTTCATTCTGTTTCTACAGGAAACCAAGCTCAGTCAATGCAATTATAAGGTGATTAGTTCTGTTGGTGGTTCGTGCCTTAGCAATGGGATTAGTGTGGATGATGTAGGGTCTGCGGGGGGGCTAACCTCCTTGTGGAATGATGTTCATTTTAAGATAATAGACTGCATATCGAATGCTAATTGTTTAGTCATGATAGGAGAATGGAAGGTTTTGAAGAAGGTGGTTGCTGTCTGTAACTTCTTTGCTCCGTCGTCGGAAGTGGAAAGAGTGGATTTATGGAATTTCATTATCAATTCAATGAATTCCTTTCAAGTTCTGTGGTGCATCGGAGGGGATTTTAATACGATCAGTGATGTTTCAGAGAGAATCGGAGTGAGTTCTAATATGGGATCGGTGAGGAATTTTAATTTTTTTATCTCTCGAGTAAAAGTTGTGGACATCCCTTTGAGTGGAGCAATTTTCACATGAACAAACTCGAGAGAAATGCGGCTTGGGCGAGGTTAGATCACTTCCTCATCTCCCCCATTTTTTTTGTCTTGGTTCCCTAATTGGATTCAGAGATGTCTTCCTAGAAGTGTCTCCGATCATTGCCCTATTCTGTTGGGTAACTCGAGACATGATTGGGGCCCGACCCCTTTTCATTTTTTCAATCACTGGCTGGAAGATAATAACATGATGATTGATGTTGTCGAAGGCTGGAAGAGTTGTCCCCCAAAAGAGTCTGAAGGATCGTCTCTAGCGGCTAGAGTCAAGAAGATAAAAATAGATTAAAAAGGTGGCTTAATCGTAATAAGAATGAGTCTTTTTCGCTGAAGCACCTGGAGGATCAGCTGGACGTGGTTGACAAGAAAGCTGTTGTGTTAGGGTGGACCATTGCTCTAAGGACTGATAGGGCAGCCATTCTAGCAGAAGTTTGGAAGGGATTGAGACGTGAAGAACAAGTTTGGGGTCAAAAATCTAGAATCAAATGGTTAAAGGAGGCTGATAGGAATACAAAATTTTTCCACGTTATTGCTAACGGAAGAAGGAGACGTAATTTTATAGGGAATTTGGTTGTAAATGGTGTGTCTCGAACTGATCCCAAGATGATCAAGGACAGTATTTTCGACTTCTTCCAGAGCCATTTTAGAAAGGTGAGGTGGAAACGGCATGTGTTAACAGAGATGCAGTGTAAAAAACTCTCAAGGGCGGATAATGAAATGCTTGAACAAGAGTTCTCAAGTGAGGAGGTGTGGGACGCTTTGAAAAATTGTGACGGCAACAAAGCTCTGGGCTCGGATGGCATAAATTTGAATTTCTTTAACTCTCAGTAGGAAGAGATTCGTGACGACTTTATGAGGTTCATTAAGGAATTCCATAAGCAAGGGGCTATAGTGAAGGACCTAAACCACACTTTCTTGGCACTCATTCCGAAAATTCCGAATCCTGTTTCGATGGGAGAGTTTAGGCCTATTAGCTTGGTTGGTGCTATGTATAAAATCCTTGCCAAGGTGTTAGCCAACCGTATCAAGAGGGTTATGCACTCCATTATTGGGGAGTACCAGATGGCTTTTGTCAGAGGACGACAGATTACCGATAGTTTCGTCATTGCCGAGGAAATTATCAACAAATGGAAAAAGGATCAAGTGGGAGGCCTCTTAGTGAAATTGGATTTTGAAAAAGCTTATGACAGTGTGGACCACAGATTCTTGGATCGTATGATGGGATGCATGGGTTTTGGTGATAGGTGGAGATGATGGATTAGTAATTGCATCTCGTCTCCGAAGATCTCGGTCCTGGTTAATGGGAGTCCAACTCCCCAGTTCGGAATGGAGAGATGCCTTAGACAAGGCGATCCATTGTCACCTATCCTTTTCAATATTGTGGTTGAAGGTTTAAGCTATTTACTTATCAAGGCTGCCGATTTAGGGTTGTTGCGTGGGGAGGATTTTGGTGGCAATAGGATTAACATTTCCCACATTCAGTTCGCGGATGACACAATGTTGTTTCTGAAACCAAGGGTTGAGAGTTTAATCAATGTTAGGAGAATCCTTCGGTGCTTCGAGTTGGCTTCCGATCTCAAAGTCAATTTTAATAAGTCTAGTGTAGTTAGAGTGTGTAATAAGAGGGGTACGGTCCGGTCGTGGGCCTCGACCTTGAGATGCCAGGAATCCAATCTTCCGATCTCATACTTAGGCCTACCTCTTGGTTCGAGACCGTGTTCAAAACTTTTTTGGAGGACTATTTTGTATAAGATGGAGAAGAAACTAGCCCTTTGGAAACCCAAGTTTTTATCTAAAAGTGGTCGATTGACGTTGATTAAAGCGGTGATTGCTAGCATTCCTACGTATTTTATGCCCGTCTTCAAAATGCCGAGTGGAATAGCTCCTCAAATTGAGAAACTCCAACGGAATTTTTTCTGGGGGGGTGGGACTGTGAAAAGAAAACTTCATGAGGTTAATTGGGAGACGATCTATAGGAGTAAGTCTCAGGGTGGTCTTGGGATTAGAAGTATGGAGACAAAAAATATGGGCTTGCTCGCCAAATGGATTTGGCGCTTTGGCAAGGAAGAAGCTCTATTATGGAAAAGGGTAATTTGTGCTAGGTACGGGGTGGAGGATTCCAAGCTGTCTTGGAACTGGAAAGGTCTGAAAACTTCATATTCTTTATTCATAAAAGTTGTGGCCAATCTTCTCAAGTCTGAGAGTCATTCTCAAAAAGTGCTGGATGAGGGATGTTGGGTAGTGCTTGGCAATGGCGCTAAAGCGTGCTTTGGAATGACTTTAGAATTGATAATGTTCCACTCAAAGATTCTTTTCCCAGAATTTACGCCTTATCCACCATGAAGAGCGGGCCTGTGTGTAATTTTTGGGTTTGGAAAGGCTCGATATGGTTCTGGAATGTCCCCCACAGAAGAAATCCTTTCGGATGGGAATTGAGCCAGTGGTAATGTTTTTGTTCTTTCCTTAAAGTCATCAAAATGCGTCGTTCTATAGAGGATGCTCTAACATGGAATTTCACTCCCAGTGGCATCTTTTTTGTGAATTCTTTTTGCAGGGCAATGGAGGATTTCAGATCAAACAACTCCAAACAGGACAACTTCAATTGGCAGGGTTTGTGTCTACCGAAAGTGGAGATTTTTGTTTAGCAATGCTTAAAGGAAGACTTCCGGTGGGGGATTTACTTCACAGGCTAGGTGTACGACATGCTTTCAGTCAGACCTGCTTGCTGTGCGACCAGGAAGTAGAAATGATCGACCATCTTTTTCTTCATTGCAGTTGGGCATGGAGGCTGTGGAAGGTTTGCATGTCGTAGTGGAATGTCTCCTGCTGCTCCAGCAGTTGTATCTCAGACTGGGCAGGGAGCTGGGCTGCTTTGAGTCCTGCGAAACACCATTACAGAGCCTGGAACTCTCTTTTCTTTGCTGTGGTCTGGTCCATTTGGGAAATGAGGAATCGTAAGGTGTTTAACAATGGAGAGGTAAATGTCAGCCTCGCAGCCGACTCGATGAAACTCAAGGTGGCTTGGTGGTTCAAATTTTATGGGAGAGGTTCTACAGACCCATTACCCACATCCTCATCGATATTAAATGTCGATGTACAGATACAAATCAGAGAAAACAGAGCAAGGAGGAAGATTGGACCCCTCCGAACATCAATGGACTGAAGTTCAATGTTGACGGTTCGGCTCGCGGTAAACCGGGGCCAGCTGGTATTGGAGGGGTTCTGAGAGACAACAATAGGTAAAGTCTTGTGCTTATTCTCTTTTTTCGTAGGGAATCGTGATTCAAACGAGGCTGAACTTATGGCGATCGAGAAGGCCACTCAGCTGTGCGCTTTAAATCCGTCTATGGGGGGTCGGGACATCACCATTGTAAGCTATTCCAAGGTCGCTGTCTCGTGGATCAATGAAGAGGGGTTTGGAAACCTCAATCAAGTGGAAATGATGTACTGATGTCCGTAATCATCTAGCCTCTCTAAGTGGTACGGTTGTCTCTTTCACTCCAAGAACTTCAAATTCCATTGCGGAATAGTTTGGCCAAGTTGGGTTCTAATATGTGTGGGGATTTCATCCATTATAGTGATAACTGATCCCTGGGTCTGTTTTGGGTTGCGTTTTTTTTTGTTGCTTCATGTTTCCTGATCGCGGGCTATGTCCAGGAGCTGCTTCTGCTTGCTCTGTTTTTTTCTTGTGGCTGTTTTTGCCTTTCATGTGTTTTTTTCTTGTGCTTTTTGTTTGCTTGGGCTGTCTCGTTTTGCCTCATGTCGCTCTCTTTGCTCTTGCTTTCCCGGCCTTCGGCCGATGAATAAACTTTCACTGTTCAAAAAAAAATGATCGAAAGTGCATACAGGCCAATTAGCCATAAAACACATAGAAAAGATAAATATTGTTAGAACTAATGATAGAAACTAAGGCTCCGTCCTGTAAACTTTTTTCGTTGACTGTTTTTTGAAAAGAAAAATGAAAATGAAAACAATGTTTTTTGTTTTAGTTTTGAAATCCAAAAACGCGTCTGGTACTACTAGAAACATGATGTTTTATAATGGGTAAAAACCGTCATAAATGTTAATTCTTAACGGTATAAAACCATCAAGGAATCTAGCGTCAAGAGTGGTTTCATGATGGTTTTAATTTATGACGGTTTTTTTAGTGATTAAATCTTGACCGTTTTTATCCATCAAAACCGTCATTAACTTGAACCGTTTATTAAAAAAAATTAAGTTTTATAATTTCATTTATGAATATATATTTTATCAAAGTCAATAAATTATAAAAAAATATAATACAAATAAATATTATGTAACAAAATTACACAAAAGAACTTTACGAAACAAAAAAGTAATATTATATAAAAGTAGAACAAAACAAAAAAGTAATATTATATAAAAGTAGTACAAAAAATTTATTCAACAAAGTTTATTTTATGACAATGAACAACTATGGAAAAAAAATTAATAACAAATACAAGATATAAAAATTTTTAACTAACAAATTCAAGTTGTAAAATTCATCTAAGCATACTTCGACGATGCTATAATCTTCATGTTGATAACCTGGATGATTGAAACACCAAAAAAAAAGATGTATCAATAAAAATTAAACACAAGTTGTGTAAAATAATTGCAATGACATGAATAAAAAATAAAAGTACAAAATAAAAATTGTACAAATTGATACCTTAAGATGTGGTGAATGATAAGAAGAATATTATGAAACAAAGAAAGTTATGAATGTAAGAGAATTGGGGGGATTGGAGGCGGCAATGAGAGAGTGTAAGAGATAAAAATAGTGTAGGGTAATTAGGGTTTGTCAAATATATTTATTTTATTTGTAGGGATAATGACAATTACAAACTATCATGATTTTACGATGGTTTTTAAAAACCATCACGATCGTGGCGGTTTTCTTTAAAAACCATCACGATCTTATGAAGGTTTTCTTTAAAAACCATCACGACTTTATGACCGTTTTTCAAGATTTTTGACGCTTTTTTAAAAAACCATCATTATTTTGTGTCATAAACCCTTATTTTTCTAGTAGTGGCATATATTAAAAGCTGTATTTTGAAAATGAAAACGGAAAAAACGCGTCTGGTAAGTTAACCGAAAAATATTAAAAATTGTATAAATTTTCTATTATTTTTTATATTGTAATTTTTTAATTTGAATAAAATATAGGTCAATAATTCATTCCAAATAATTATCCAATAACTCATAATAACCGGATAAAATCTCTTTGATGAATTATTGTGATTTTAAATTTAAAATAATTTCAAAATCCAAGATTTTATGTTAATATATATATATATATATATATATATATAATGTTAATAAACTTTTTGTGATTTGAAACAAAAACAAAAATAAAACATTTCAAAAGAAAAAAAGGAAAAAATAATAAATAAAATATAGGAGCCGATCTGCTTTAGAGGAACAGATCGACGACACTAAGAAGAAAAGAAGATGAAGAGAAGAAGAAGGAGAAGATGAAGAGAAGAAGATGAAGAAGATGAGATGACGAAGGGAAGAAGATATGAAGAAGAATGAAATGAAGAGAAGAAGAGAAGAGATGACGAAGAGAAGATGAGATGAAGAAAGAGATGACGAAAGAGATGACGAAGATAGTTCGGAAAAGAGAAAAAGAAGAAAAAAAGCAGTAAAAAAATTTTCAAAAAAAAAAGGAACAAACAAAACAAAAACAAAACAATATTTTTGTTCTTTTCAAATATTTCACTGTTAACACTAATTTGTTTTTCATTTTACTTTTCATTTTTTAAAAATAAAATGAAAAACTGGTTATCATATTTGATACGGTAACAATACCAATACATATGAAGAAATGCTTGGATGATCTCATCTTTTGTCTCCGGCAAACCTTTGATTCTTTGAAGATGAAGAAGCATAAGAATTTGAAAAAAAATGAAGTAGAAATTGTAGCAAAAATGTCAACGAATGCGCCAACAATAGAGCCATGGTTCTTCTTCTTATTCATCCTCAGATACAATGCCAGCAACTCCTCTAGGTGCTCCCAATGCTTGATTCCATAAGCCTCAACCATTTCCTCCATCGAATTACGAAAATCCAAGTAAGGATGCTCAGAGTCCATGTCAAGATTCTCACAGTTGTTGAACTGATACCTAGCTGCTGGTAGCTCTAGTATTGAACTTGTGTTGCCTGGCTGAAAAAACAACCTATTTGATTTCAATGCCTTGCTTGCCATCTCTACCATCTCTCCTACAGATTCCTCGTGCGCCGCTGCTGGTAAACAACAGCTTGATGAGTCTACCAATGCAGCAGACTTGCCTCTATCACATTCTGTTGTGTTGGAAATGATTTTTAGGTGCTTGGAAGGTGGCCGCGAACTCGAGGACGTTCTGCTCTTGAAGAATGAAAACAGCTTCATTTCTTTAACACTGTCAAAGAAACTAAAATTTCATTCATGGAATTTAAGGTCTTGTTAATATGCACATGTGATGTGTCCTCACTTTCAAAGCTTAACTTTTCAATGTTTAATAAATGTAATTCTCTGCCATGCTTTATTATTATTTTTTTCAGTACTGTGAGTAGGTCTCACTCACCGAAAAAAGATTGTACGTAACTGCATCTTGAGGCTGTTATGGGCATTGGGCAGGCAAATTAAATGGTATAGTACTGTTAATGAAGTTGATATAAAGCTAGCATTGGCTTGGGACCAACTCTCTTCTCTACATTTTTACACCAAAAAATTCTGGGTAGATGAAGTGGATCTATATTTCAACCACCAGATTTATAAGACCATAATTGAATCTTTACATTTTACAATTCATCAGCTTTATATATGGCCTTTGTTTCCAACAAACACAATTGTAAGGCTTGACATTTTTAATGCAAATTCCTTAAGCAGCAAATACACTTGTTTGCCGGCTACAAATAGTAATGACAAATGATGTTGAAATTTAAGAAAAAGAAATCTGTTTAGACATGTTTTTTTTACAAGAGTACACTAGTTTGGGTTTGTAGAAATCAACATCACTCTTGTAAGTTAGGTACTTATGTTTGATACTTTAATAATCCCTTTTTGGAAGGGTAAATAGACACTACAAGAAAAATTGATTTTAATGAGCTTTAAAAAATACCGTAAAAACTTTTTTACTGCATTTAATAAAATGTCCTCGTAAAAGAATATTAATCTATTATAACATGTAAAAAATTGCCGTATAAAATATGTTTTACAGCAGCCAACAAATGCTTGTATAAGATATGTTTTAGAGCAGTCAAAAAATGCCGTAAAATAAATATTTTGAAACAGCCAAAAAATGCTGCGTTAGAGACGATTTGAGGCAATAAAAAATGTCACATAAGAGATGTTTTAGGATAGCAAAAAAATGCTGCGTAAAAAACGTTTAGGGACAGACGAAAAATGCCGCATAAAAGATGTTTTGGGATAGCCAAAAAATACCGTGTAAAAAATATTTAAACCAAAAAAATGCTGCAAATATAAGCATTATTACCTATGAAATACTATTTAAATTAATTAATAACAAATAAAATTGAATCATGTGATTACAATTAAAAACTATTATAATATCAAATTGAATATTCAAAATTCAGCTGGATCTGCTACGTTCTCAATTGCCTTAAGTAAAAATGATCAACGTCTGAGCTGATAGCTGTTGAGCTGGACGGTGACTGAAGCGTGTCTGAGATAAGTATTGCTTCTCCATGAACGTATCTCTCACAACCACAAAACATAGCCTTAGTTCTACAACCCAATCTTCTCCAATTCTCTTTTCAGTCTCCTTCCACATCAGCTCACTACCTCCTCTTCAGTTCGCCATCGCAGATTTCTTAGCCGATGACACAAAGCCTTCCTCTGTTTCTGATACCTGCCAAAGTTTCGTCACGAGTGAAATGCTTAACGAAAGTTTGGTAGAAGAAATTTCGAATTGCATCAGATTGACATGGAATTGAAAACTATATAACTTCACTGTTTGGTATCATGATAAAGATTTCTCATGAACATCTCAATCTTAAATCAAAGAAACAACAATAATTAACCGGTACGACATCCCGGATTTCTACATTAGATAAAATTGATTTCTACATTAGGAAATAGACCATATCAAATCATATCATATTTGATACGGTAACAATACCAATACATATGAAGAAATGCTTGGATGATCTCATCTTTTGTCTCCAACAAACCTTTGATTCTTTGAAGATGAAGAAGCATAAGAATTTGAAAAAGAAGTAGAAATTGTAGCAAAAATGTCAACGAATGCGCCAACAATAACGCCATGGTTCTTCTTCTTATTCATCCTCAGATACAATGCCAACAACTCCTCTAGGTGCTCCCAACGCTTGATTCCATAAGCCTCAACCATTTCCTCCATTGAATTACGAAAATCCAAGTAAGGATCCTCAGAGTCTATGTCAAGATTCTCACAGTTGTTGAACTGATACCTAGCTGCTGGTAGCTCTAGTATTGAACTTGTGTTACCTGGCTGAAAAAACAACCTATTTGATTTCAATGCCCTTCTTGCCATCTCTACCATCTCTCCTACAGATTCCTCGTGCGCCGCTGCTGGTAAACAACAGCTTGATGAGTCTACCAATGCAGCAGACTTGCCTCTATCACATTCTGTTGTGTTGGAAATGATTTTTAGGTGCTTGGAAGGTGGCCGCGAACTCGAGGACGTTCTGCTCTTGAAGAATGAAAACAGCTTCATTTCTTTAACACTGTCAAAGAAACAAAAATTTCATTCATGGAATTTAAGGTCTTGTTAATATACACATGTGATGTGTCCTCACTTTCAAAGCTTAACTTTTCAATGTTTATGATGTGTGCATGCAACATCCCAAGCTATGACAGGCATGTTGGCATGTTGGAGAAGACCAAGTCAGAGAAGTAGTTAGTTGATGTTCAGTTATGCAAATAAGTGGAGCGAATGGCCCTGTTTTATTGTTGTTGTGCCATGAGTACATGGGATCATGTATAGATATTACTGCCCATTAATTCCTGTTTTAGTGTTGTTATTTCTATTGCAGTTGTTTGCTCATTTGTGATGAGTAGTATATAAATTGCCGCACAACGTTGAATGAAATATATATGAATGAAAATTGCTTCAACTATCTCCTCTCTTATTTATCTTTTCTATCTCTCTTGCTTCTTTCTATCCCTCCTTCTAAATTCTCTATGTATTTTCCAGAATCGGAATTATACATAACAGTTAAATAAATGTAATTCTCTACCATGCTTTATTTTTTTTTTTCATTACTGTGAGTAGGTCTCACTCACCAAAAAAAGATTGTACGACGTAGTTGCATCTTGAGGCTGTTATGGGCATTGGGCAGGCAAATTCAATGGTATAGTACTGTTAATGAAGTTGATATAAAGCTAGCATTGGCTTGGGACCAACTCTAGTCTCTCTGTCACTTTTACACCAAAAAATTCTGGGCAGATGAAGTGGATCTATACTTCAACCACCAGATTTATAAGACCATAATTGAATCTTTACATTTTACAATTCATCAGCTTTATATATGGCCTTTGTTTCCAACAAACACAATTGTAAGGCTTGACATTTTTAATGCAAATTCCTTAAGAGCAAATACACTTGTTTGCCAGCTACAATAGTAATGACAAATGATGTTGAAATTTAAGAAAAAGAAATCTGTTTAGACATGTTTTTTTTACAAGAGTACACTAGTTTGGGTTTGTAGAAATCAACATCACTCTTGAAAGTTAGGTACTTATGTTTGATACTTTAATAATCCCTTTTTTGAGCGGTAATATAGAGACAATCAAGTGTTTCTGCAAAACAGGAAAAACCATCCGGCATCCGTTAAATTTCAAACACATTATTTAGACGTTTTACATGTCTTGCATAGTTGAAGGGGTGGTAATAAGAGGGAGTTATTTCCCTTTAGTTTTAAATTTTTTTTAATATTCAAATCTCAACTAATAACTTAAGATTCACATAACGAGAAGCAATTGGTCCGGTGGTGAAATCCCATATACACCTACACTATGAGATTGCAGATTCGAGTTTTCAGACAGAAGAAAAACCCCTGATTTATCTACCAGCGAAATACTTTAAAAAAATAATAATAATTAAAATTAAGTATACATTCTAGAGCCCATAGACACCAACCCATTTTAAAAGATTCACATTACATTCTAGAGCCCATAGACACCAACCCACATTCAATGACAACATATTAATCAAAGTTTGCGGCAATCTTGACCATTTTTGCTTGACCCGTATGCTTATCAACCACAAGTGACAAGACTCAAATTCAAATTGTTTTCAGGTGAATCAAGTCTCTGATAGTCTCAAATTCTTTTCTTTTTTTTTTAAATAATAATAACGTTTTCTATGTGTTGTTTCCATAATTTGAGAGCAGATTTCATATCCTTTCTGCGCATATATATATATATAAAAAAATTTTCTTTCTATTATCAATAAACGTGGGCTATTAGATTTACATACTTTAACTCAAAGTGTATGTATTTATCAAAATTTCTCTATAATCTGTATTCCACATTTTTCGTCTTGATATATTTTATATCAGAATGAACCGATAGTAGAAAGACTGCTATATATATATATATATATATATATATATATATATATTTTAACCTTTCCAAATTATTTTAATGATATCCTTTACTTGCTAATCGAAAAGACAAGAGTTAATGAACTCTAATAACACAATTGTCCCATATCAATAGAATATTAATTCTTAAATCATCATTTAAAAATTGTTATTAATTCACAAATTCCACTTAAAAAAAAAAAGAATAAATATAATAAAAAATAGTCACAAAAATCAATAGACTTCTAAACCATACAACACTCCAGCATGTTTCTCTGCCCCATCATTTACAAAATAAACATCCCTCATCTTTTGAAACGCATGCCACGTCAACAGGCTATCCGACCCGGCCTGGTGACATTTCCCAACCGCCCGGTTCACCGCCAATGTCTGTGCGACCCGATCCAACCCACCATACAAGCTCTTGCAAAACCGCATCATGTGTTTCACGTCGTACACTTTATTCCCGAAAAACACCCTCTGAATCGTCAAAAACTCGTCTAAACCACTCGGCAAGTTCTGGCGCGTCAGGATCTTAACCAAGTAACCGAAATCGTACGCGCTGTGAAACGTCACCCAACTCACAGTCTCATTACAAACGAGTCCAGAAGACATCATCAACTCAGCGAAACGAACCGAGTCAACACCCTCCTCTCTGTTTCTCTCGAAATCAATCCCTTGTCGTCTCAACAGATCGATCGAGTCGGGCGCGTGTGCGTCAGACGCGACGTCGAAATCCCGGAAGTTGAATTGCCAAATGAACTGGTTCTCAGTACCCAGATCGGGAAGGTTACCGGAAGAATCAGAGAGAGTGAGACCCACCTGGATCAAATTCAAAGCGTCAACGTTGGATTTCAAAAGCTTGTAGTGATCTGAGGGTTGTCGTTGAAGGTGGAAAGGCCTTGTGGGGTCCACGGTTGGCCGATAAATGATTCCTGGAAACTCAGTGTCCATAGAAATGAAAGGGTAGTGATCGATGACTTGTCTAATCAACTCGAATTCCGATTCGAGATTGAAATCCCAAACTTCACGAATCCTGATCATGGAATCCGAAACAAACATGATTGATGGCCTTTTTTAATCTGTTGATAGAGCTGCGTTGTGTTGAGTTGTGCTGTGTTGAAGAGTGAAAATGGATTATATAGGAGGGGGTCTCGATGAGGGAGGTGGGGGGAGATGTTGCTTGGAAAGAGGGGAGACGTGAGACAGTGGGCAGTGAGGGTAAGTTGTAATTTGCCACTATGACTCAATACAGTGTAAGTTTAGTCAGAGTCTACGCGTTCATGTTTTGACCTTTGACTCTGCTTCTTTTCATAATTTCATTTCCAATCCAGACTTGCTGACTTGGTCCTCTTTCCCATTTTCTTTTTAATTATTATTTTTTAAACACTATGTAGTAATTAGTATAATATAGTTCGGTTGAGAAAGTACTCAAATTTATTATTGATTAGAAATCTTAAAAATTTATTGGGAAATGTAAATAAATAAATAATTCATACATATTTCTTCAATATATACCAATATATATATTCTTAAATCTCCGGTGATATTTATATATAAAAAAAAAAATTCAGATGCTATTGAGTATTAAATTTCTTACCATATAGGATGGATAGGTAATAAGGTTAAAATAAAATAAAATCCTGCAATATAATTATTTAACTTAAATATAAAATTTATTGTAAATTTTTTAAAAAAGATTATAGAGATGGGTTTATTAATTGAGAAACACTTTTAGAAATATTGACCTGGGAAAACTCTTTTAGAAATGTTATTAATGGTATTGAGTATTAGATTATATATTTCATTACTGTTTTTATCAAATTAGATCAATATTCAAAACGAATGTCGAATAGATTTTGTTATTAATGTCAATTAATCGTAAAATAAATGAAGAGAGAGAAACTAATAATTTATGGTAATTTGTTAAAAAGTGAATACATTTTTTTTTAGATAATGGTATTCGAAGATTTGATTATATATTTCATTACTTTCTTTTGTCAAATTAGATCTATATTCAAGACAAATGTTGATGTGTCATTAATAAAATTATCTTAAAATGAAATAATGAAAATTTCATTTTGTAATTTTTTGTATTAATCATTTATTCTTTTAGCAACATTTGTATAGTTCCACATACCTATCCTTCGTTTGCAAGTTGCAACATCGTTATCTTTTACTGTTGATTCATTGCATAGTGGAAGGTTCACCATTTATTATGGTACAATGTTCATGACTACTCGATGAGTTCGACATTCGACATTATATATTTAATATGTTCAAGGTCTTGGAACCTGTCGTAATTTAACATAAAAACAATAGTGCTGTAGTTAATGTGTAAAACAATTTAATTATAATTTGTCTGAACCTCTGATGAAAATTAAATATAATACGTTGTATTTAACTTAGTGTTTATGATAAATTATTGATAGGATTATGTTAGTCCCTATCATGAATACATGTGTTAAAAAAGAAGCTTTAATTAAGTTTTTTTTAATGAATTTTTACTTTTTGTTAATACAGCTATCAAATAAGAGTATTCTAGTGGTCCAATGAGATTACATGAATTTTGTTGATAAGATTACCAATTGTTTTTAGAACTAACTTACACGGCAACATCTTATTGGGTTTGAAGCTTTGTTAATAAACATTGATAAAATCATTGTAATTCAATTGTGTTGTGTTTAAGAGTTCCCGCTTGATGATTAAAAGCACTATTTTATCAATCTAAATATATAAGAGCATCTCCAATGCTACTATGTATTTGGAGAAAATGGAATACCACATATGATAGATACTAAAGAAGTTAGAAAAACTCTTTCCAATGCAATCATTTAAGTTGAATATGGAGATGATGTGGCAAAAAAAAAGTTAGAGAATATGGAGTTGAGTTTCTAGAATTAGAAACTCTCCTATAAATGCTGACTAGGATTTCTAACTATTTCCACCAATAATATTAAAGCTCATTTATTTGTAAAATAAAATAGAAGAGAGAATGTCATAATTGTTTTATTATGATTGATCAAAAAATAGATACATATTTGATTTTAGATAATTGCATTGGAGATGTAAATATACATTTATCTACAAAATTTCTAAAAGTGGGACCCATTTTGAATAGAAATGATGATGTGACACTATTTAGAAACTAAAAAATGCATAATAGCATTGGATATGCTATAATGTTCCATTATATAATTTTCGAAGTAACTAACAATTGATTAGGTGATCTTATGTATTTATAGTTGTGAGATAGAAATTATTCAATCCCCAAATCAGACAAACAAATTTGATAAAGTTGCTAATCATACGATTAAGCTTCTTGTGTATTTGATATTACTTGTAGATGAGCAAGTTTGATCAAATAAAGGAAAATGTTGAATATCCCCTTTAAACTCAGGTATGTGTTACATGCACCTCCTTTCTACATTAATAGCAGAGGATTGAGTCTCATTAGGAACATTTTAGATCGATACATGTGTGATTAGTTTTCTTTTCAGGGTTATGGCATTGTGGGATAAATATCTAAATGATGGATTTGGATTCTCTACTGTTCAGATCTTTTTTCTGACCTTATCTAATCTCACATAATCTCATGATATATAAGAATTCTAATAAATAGATGGTTAAGATAATATTGGTTTTCATAACCAATCACATACTTTAAAAGATCAAGAAAAAGATCCGATCAGTAGATGAGGTAAATCCATAAATGATATCACTTATCACACCGAGAATAACAAAGATAGGCAGGGCACATATAAGTAGGGGTGGGCAAAAAACCAATAAACTGAACTGAACCGAACCGATGAACCGAACCGATCCGATCCAATCGATTTTTTTTCCGGTTTTCTTATGTTGACCGGTTCGGTTCGGTTCGGTTCATTTTTTTGAAAACCTATTGGATCAGTTTTTTTTCCGGTTCGTTATCCCAAACTGGAAAACCAAACCGAGATCCAATATATATATATATATATATATATATATATATATATATAAACCTTAGTTTTAAGGTTTAATAGTCCATAAAACTATAAAACTATGAAAGTGTGCCGCATCATATTTTTTTCTTAATTTTTTTTTTTGAATATTATTTTAAACTAGTATGTTCAATTGGTTCAAACCCATAATTTAATTTGGCCCAAGGTCCAAAAAGATTAAAATATGAAAATATATGTAATAATTATCACCCTAAAAATTTGGTCCAATTGGCCCAAAACTGAAAAAATCGAATCGAACCGAACCAGTCAAATTTAATTGATTTTTGATCGGTTCATAATTGTTAAGTTGATTGGATTGATTCACTTTTTTAAAAATCGAACATTATTGGTTTTTTAACGGTTTACTCTTAGAGTGAACCGATCCATTAAACGCTCACCCCTACATATAAGTGTGACGGCGGCTGGGTAGAAGCAATGAAGCATGCAAAGCATGCTTAAATCAACTAGGTAAGAAACTGACATGATAAAATTGATAAAAATAAACAAAGGTTATCAAATATTCAGAGGAAGGTGAAGAGAAGCTCTAAAGTCTAAATGATATGACATATCACACGCGTTTTTTTGTTTATAATTAATTATTATAACCTTTTCATCTTTTTCCACGAGAGAAGATTTCTCACTCCTCTACTTGTTGTCTTGTTTGACTTGCTTTCACTTCACTTCAGTACTGTTTTATATTATTAAAATGATTTGACGAAGAAATATCTAAATTAATAAGGATCTTTATTTATTTTTCTTAGAATTATTTTACATAATCTAAAATATATGGAGTAGATTAAACAAAATCTCTTGATTAATTTATAATTTTCTTCATGTTCCACTTCCACAATATGCACGGTGATTCAGAATTTGATAAATTTGTTCATAAACAATTATATATATAAATTAGATTTATTTTATTTTTAACTATTACGATTTAATAAATTAGTTCAAAGTTTAAGTGAGAATAACACAAATCAAATTTACAATCTTAAAACCCGTGCTACCCTGATCAAGTAGGGTTATTATTGGTTCCTTTGTACATTCTTTCATGATCTGCTAGTGATCTTCTTCATTGTTGCAGTTGGTTAATCGATAATTTTTTTTAGACAGGTTATTATGAGGAGACCAAGCTGATCTGGATTGTTCGGGATCATTGTTGTAGACCTTACTCTCAAGGTGGTCTTGGTTTGACAGACCTTGGGTTACTGAATGATTCGCTTTTAAGAAAGCTCACTTGGAAGTTTATGACCTATGAGGATTTTGCTTATTCGTTTCTACGGGAGCGGTATCTCAAGCAGCTTCGGAAGCCGCATAGAGGATGTTGATGGTGATTTTTGGATTACGTAAAGTCGATCACGCGTCACACAAGGTATGTTGAATTAACAATTGTATAATGAATCAAGAAGAATAAAAAAGATTATACAAACAAAATTTTACGTGGTAAAACTCCAAGATAGGGAAACATCCAAGGTTGCAGGTGACGGCGAGGAAAGGAATTCACTATGAATAATATGATTATACGCTCAACTTTACTTACTCTCTTGAATATCTAATGATTCCTATATATGTATATGTATATATATATATATATATATATATATTTAATGAGATTGTGGGTGTATTTATATATGCATAGAACCCTAATCCTTGTATTCAAATAAGGAAAGGTGGTAGTGTTTAATTATGACTTGTTACTTGTTGAAGTCGTCTTTGTCTTCTTTCCTGTTTCGCGTTTTCCATGAATTGAATGAATTAGATTTGTTGCCTGATTGAGACTCTGATATCTATAAGGAAGTTTATTTCCTTATCAGAATGTACTGCAAGGTGCCTTGTTTAAGTGTAACTCTTTCTTCTTCGTATTTGAGTCGTAGTTGCTTTTAATATCTCCCACGCGTTATCTAACTGACAAGCTATCTAACCCGACCAGATCTCTTTTACCCCGATCAGATTATCTTTTCCCAACCAAGTCATCTCTACCCGGTAGGCTAGTTTCCCCGACCAGGTTACTCGTACCCGATTGGTTAGTTTCCCCGACCATCTTGGACAAACTTGATCAAGCACTGAGATCATCTATTGGTAATCTTGGGTTGATCTTTCCTAGCTGACCCTGGTGACGTAGCATATCTAATCACCTGTGCTTTCAGGTGATCATGCTGACTTGTCATGTTATCAAAAAATCCCTATAACAATATCCCCTCAAATCCACGAGATGAGCTATTGACGGCTCAATCGAAGGGGATTTGAATAACTTTTTCCTTTGACTTTTTGACACTTTTGATCTTATCGCTTTATTCCGATCAAGTATCTTATTAAACTGATCAATCTTAGACTCCTTGATTTTTTGCTTCCTTATAGTTGGACCGGTCGGTGTCCTAACTCTTTACCTAGGATAATTCCCAACCTTATAACTAGACCGATCGGTGTCCTGGCTCTTTGCCTAGGATAATTCCCGATCATTTTGGTCCTTAAAGTTGATTCAATCAGTGTCCCGATTACTTGTTCGGGATAATTCCCGACCATCTTGAGTCTTCAGCCAAGAAGTGTTCTGGAAACTTTACCCAATTTCTCCATATTTTTCCCATGTAAACAAGTCACCAAGGACGTCTTCCGGTTTTATCTGTTTACAAGGGTTTGGCCTGAATCGTTAGTGCAATATTAACACAGCCGGATGCATCGCACCAGGTTTTCCCCGATGGCGTACCTGAGTATTTTTTCCCGGTTTAACCGACACATCGGGGTGGCCGGATTGCTGACAATGCTTTATATGCACCCAGTCAGTTCGGCAGGCGTGTCGGATCTCTAACAACCGACTTCTCAGCCTCTCGAGCACATTCACCCACCATGCCAGGTGTCAGCGCTACGAGTTTATCTTTGATAACAAAGATGATTATAAAAAATTTGAACACCATTTTTGGCTTCTTTCTTAATGGATCTGCAAATTAACAATATCAAAACCAAAAATAATTAGAAAAACTAAAAATAACAAACTAAAAATATCTTGACCAAAAATTGAAAGCAACTAAGCTATCTCTCCTTAGAGCAGTTTTTTTTTTTTTAAGAACTTGGTTTCGACTGCAGCTCCTGCTACAAGTCCGGTAGTTGATCCACCCCTTAGCACTTCTGTTGTCGTTTGCTATGGAGCGTCAGATGTTGGATCCTCATCAGAATTCCTTCTGTGGTCTGTTCATGAGGGTTCCTCGAAGTTGAGTTCTACCACCCCCTTCTTCTAGCACCAATTGTTGACTGTGATTTTTGGATTACGTAAAGTTGATCACGTTTCACACATGGTATGTTGAATTAACAATTGTATAATGAATCAAGAAGAATAAAAAAGATCATGCAAACAAGATTGTACGTGGTAAAACCCCAAGATGGGGAAACATCCACGGTTGCCGGTGACAGCGAGGAAAGGAATTCACTATGAATAATATGATTACACGCTCAACCTTACTTACTCTCTTGAATATCTAATGATTCCGATGTATGTCTGTGTATATTTCTATATATATATATATATTAATGAGATTATGAGTGTATTTATATATGCATAGAGCCATAATCCTTGTATACAAATAAGGAAAGGTGGTAGTGTTTAATTATGAATTGTTACTTGTTGAAGTCGTCTTTATCTTCTTTCTTGTTTCGCTTTTTCATGAATTGAATGAATTAGATTTGTTGCCTGATTAAGACTCTGATATCTATAAGGAAGTTTATTTCCTTATCAGAATGTACTGCAAGGTGCCTTGTTTAAGTGTAACTCTTTCTTCTTCGTATTTGAGTCGTAGTTGCCTTTAATATCTCCCACACGTTATCTATCTGACCAGCTATCTAACTAGACCAGATCTCTTTTACCCCGATCAGATTATCTTTTCCCAACCAAGTCATCTCTACCCGATCGGCTAGTTTTCCCGACCAGGTTACTCGTACCCGATTGGTTAGTTTCCCCGACCATCTTGGACAAACTTGATCAAGCCCTGAGATCATCTATTGGTCATCTTGAGTTGATCTTTCCTAGATAACCCTGGTGACGTGACATATCTAATCACCGTGCTTTCAGGTGATCATGCTGACTTGTTATGCTATCAAAAAATCCCTATAACAGATGATATATCACTTCTTCGATTAGGTCTTCTTTTCAGACTCACTATTCTGAGCTTCTTAAGGAGAGCATTTGACTCATTGGCAAGAATTCTCAGTGGGACTTTTGGTGTGACAATTGGTTAGGGGTGCCTATTTTAGAGCTTCTGGAGATTCCTGATTATTTTGTTTGTCTTCTCCGGGCGAGGGTTTTTGATTTCATTCAGGATGGCATATGGGTTCTTGATGATTGTTTTCTAGCCTGTTTTCCGAATCTTTGTTTTCGGATTGATATGATTGCGATTTCTCCAGGTGTAAACTCTTTGGTGTGGGCTCATTCCTAAGATGGTAGAGTTTCTTGCAAGGCGGCTTATTCCCAGATGATTCGTGTTTTCCCTCAAGTCTCGTGGTGGAAGGATGTTTGGTATTGTTTTATTCATCCTTCCCGTTCAGTTTTGACATGGCGTCTTTTGTTAAATAGGCTCCCCACGAAGGATCACTTGTGCAGGGCTGGGTTTCAGTTAGCTTCATGTTGCAGTGTTTGTGGTGTTAGTAGTGAATCAGCAGATCATATTTTCCTCTAGTGTCCTCTGGCGGTTGCTCTCTAGGAGGTTATTTTCTCAGCTATTCAGAGGCGGGTTTCTGCTGACTGGTGGAGTGTTTCCTTCTTGCAGACCATATTGATTTTGTTTAGAGATCAGGTGCGGGTTTTATGTAAGACGGCTTTCCAAATAGTTGTTTGGAGTGTGTGGTTCCTCCGTAACCAATTGACCTTTTGGGGTAAGGCAGTGGATTTCAAATCTGTCATGTCTATTGTTTGGCGTGCGGTTTCTAACGCTAACAGTTCAGAGATTGGGTGTATACGTTACATGCATAATTGTGTGGATGATCTTTGATTTTTCGGTGCTTTGGTCTCCGTGGTCTCCTAACTAGGGCTCAGGTTATCAAGAGTGTGGTTTGGTCGCCTTCGGCTCCTGGTTGAATCAAAGTTAATATTGATGGTGCCACCTTGAGTTCTCCAGGCGTTGGGGGTTGTGGGGGTGTCTTCCGCAATTGTAGAGCTTTTGTGAATGGTTGTTTTGTTGTCCCTTTGGGTCAGATGTTTGCGTTTGAGGCTGAGCTTCTTGTGGTCTTGATAGCCATTAATTATGAGTGGAAGTACGAATGGTGTCAGATTTGGCTTGAGAGTGACTTATCTTATGTGGTTCAACTACCTTCTTCTCGCTCTGAGCAGGTTCTTTGGCGAGTTCGGCAGGCTTGGCAGCAGTGTATCTATCATATTTCGCAAATGGAGTTCCAGGTGTCTCATATTTGTAGGGAGGGGAATCAGGTTATGGAAGATCTTTCGAAGCATGCTTTGTGGTTGGAGATTAATGCTCGGTGGTTCTCTACCCTATTTTTCTGCTCTATGCTAGTTGGCAATGACTACATGGGTCATGAGTCTTTTCGGTTTTCCTGATGTTTTCAATTTCTGCTTGGTGTGACCTGCATGTCATTGTTTTGGTTGGGGTTGTTTCCCTTGGTTTTTATGCTTTTTGGTCTTTGTTACTCATTATTATTTTATTTTCTCATTTGTATAGATGGATGCTGCTTAGGGGTTTTTCAGTATATGATAGATTCTGATGCTTTTTCCATTTGGGTTGGTCCAATTTTAGCAACAATTTTTTTTTTACAATATTAAAAATATAAATTTAAGAGCATCTCAAACAGATCCATTAATCAAATCATTTAGCTTAGTTAAGGGAGGAGCTGCAATTTTTACTGCTCCAAGAGATCCTTTAATGACTCTCTTAATTAGAATGTAGTGGAGCTCACTCCCTTAATTAAGAGGTGACTTCAGACTCCCTTAATTAAGAGGTGACTTCAACCTCCCATAGTTAAGTGAGCTCCACATATAAAGAAGAAATATAGTTAATACTAATGCTGGACAACTTAAAAATTTAACGCAAATTTGAACCCAAATGATTTAGCAAGTATTTTTTTTTCATTAACCACTTCATCTCATGTAATGTGTGGTGATGACAACTCACTTCCCACATCATTTGAGTTGAAATTTAAATTAATTATTTGAGTTGTATAACATTACTCTATAGCTAATGAGTATATAAAATAATAATAAAGAATACATGGGCTCCACATAAAATAATAATAATAAATTATAAATAGTCATTTAACAGACTATTCTTGGAACATATGCTCCCTTAATGGCTCCTTACAACAACAACCACTATTAAATAAGGGGGTCTCCAAGGGAGACTTTTGGAGATACTCTAACTATATAAGGGATATATCGGCGGGCCAACAATGTATTTATTACATGGGAAATTGGTGTATTAATATATTAAAAAATAAATAATAATTTTGTTTATGTGTCAATTTTAAACTAGGGGATGAGATATAACTTGAATCTACGAACACAGTATGAATGTGAAAGACTTACCACTGAGCCACCCCAACTTTTGTCAAATAAATAATAGTTTTTTTTTTCAGAATTAATAATAATTTATATAAATTTTAGATTATTGGAATACATATTAACGTGAGGTTTAAGAGCATCTCCAATGTAAATATGTATTTTTAGGTTTCTAACTAGTGACATATCAACATATATATTCAATATGGATCCACTTTATCAAAAAAAATTAAGAAATGCATATTCTCATCTCCAATGCAATTATCTAAAATCAAATATGTATCTCATCTTGACCAATCATCTAAAAACATTTATTTCACTATCTCTTCTCTTTTATTTTTAAATTAAATATGTATTAATTTTTGACCAATCATCTTACAACATTTATCTCATTCTCTCTCCTCTTTTATTTTACCATTAAATAAGATGTAATATTATTGGTGAGAAAAAGTTAGAAATCTTAGTCAGCATTTCTAGGAGAGTTTCTAATTCTATAAACTTAACTTCATATTCTCTAATTTTTTTTTGCCACATCACCTTTGTAATCAAGTTAGATAATTGCATTTGAGAGGTTTTTTCTGTTTCATTATCTAACTATCTTATGTGGCATTCAATTTTCTCCAAATGCATAATAGCATTGGAGATGCCTCTAATAAACTAAAACCTACGAAGGATTTTGATTTGTTGTTTAAAATATTCTTTAAAATCAAGATACAATTTATAATTTTGTACATGATTTTCTTATACCGGTAGATTTTTTTTTTGGGGCATGTTAGAGGTTTCAAATAAGTCAACAGTCAAATCTTATCCATTGTCGCACAAAATTGGCAACTATAATAAAATAAAATAATGTGACGGCAATGCGAGATTTGAATAATTTGATCCGAAGTGTTGGATAGCAATCCATTTCTATATCAACTTGAATAATTTATGCATAGAAAATCTAAGGATAAAATCAACTAGCTATATTAATTGCGGTGCGGGGGTGATGTCTCGTGGTGTTAGGAGTAGACTTTTTTAGATTACGAAAATAGATATTTTTACCGTTTGGTAATCTTAGGGGATGTATTGAATTAGAATTCTCGAGAACATTTAAATATTTTATAAATCCGGGTGTATTCAATTTGGATATTTAAAGACTTTAAAAGAGCCTATATTAATCCAGTGGTATTCAATTCAGATTTCTATGGAATTTTAAAGAATCTTTCCAAATCCGGGTGTATTGAACTGAGAGTTTAAAAATGTCTACAAAAATCAAAGTATATTCAATTAGGACTTGATTTTAAAGGATTTTAAATGATTTTCTTAGGTCATGGATTTTGGTGGACTTGATGGTGAGAAATATAAATATCAAAGGTCATAACAAGTCCATCATTCTTCTCAAGGATTTTGAGTTTTTCTTGTTTCTAGGGTTTATTGCTTATATTTTTCTTTATTTATCTCTTTCATGGTTGAACTTTTAGAATATGCAAAGTTATGATTCTGATATGCTTAACTTGATGAAAGTAGAGACCATGATGATGATTTATAGCCTATTCAATTGATAGTGGCAGTTATTAGTTTTTTGTGTTTTCGAAATATACAAAGACCTGTTGGAACCCTTCTATTTTAAAAAATGGCCAGAATTTGTAAATTTATTTGGGCGGGTTATTCTATCTAGAAAATTATGAAAAATTGCATATAGATAGAATATTATGTCTACTGTTATTCTGCAAAATTTCATGATTTATAAATGAGTATAAAAATTTTATAATTTTTTGAGTGGACAAAGGTCAATATAGATTTCTGCTGGACAGATTCGGGAAACAAGAAAAGAATGAATGTTTTCATATACAAATGACCATGGATTAAATTGATAATTTTATTGTAGCATAAACTATATGTCTAGATTATCCATATCGAATTTTGTAAGATTTGGAGTTGTATAGAATAAATTAAAAATCGTGTATCAAAGAGTGATCAGTTGTGACAAGGTTTGGATTAAGGTTGTGTTTTTTTTTCAATATTTTATGTATAGCTTTGCTTGGTTGTTCGATTAGTCGATTATTGTTTATTTATATGATTAGTTGAATAATAATGAGAATCACTGAAGATGAGTTATAAATGTTTAGTATTTTCCTTTTAATTTTGCTCTCAAAATTGTTATAAACTATGTCACTTTCTTTCATATGTGATTGACTTTAGTAATTGAGTGGAAATTATTATTGTTAGTTTTTTTTTTTGTGCACCTTTTATTCATACGTGAAATTTTATGTATTCATAAGTTATTTTTTTAGGTTTATCACGAAAGTTGAAATTTTTGTGAAAATTGAGCTTTGAAATGGAGCTTCTCTTCGGTTGACTGATTGAGCCATATACTGGTATAATTCATCCATCTATAATAGAAGTCTGAGATAACAAATCCATGAAAGTCTGAGATAGATATCTAAGCCAATCCATGAAAGTCTGAGATATATGTCTAAACAAATCCACACAAATTTGGGATAGATGTCTAAACAAATCAATGAAAGTCCATGTGGATTTATAAAAGTATGTGGAAATCCATAAAAATCTGTCACTTAAAAAATGTCTTTAAATATCCTTAAAAATCCTAATTGAATACACCCACTTATTTGTTATTGATAGGTCTTGATAGTAGACATGACACCAGTTCTGATTTTGGTTCGATTCCGATTCGGAATTGGAACTAGATCCGGAACCTCCTAAGACCGGTTCCGATTGGACGGTTCCGACGATTCGGTTCTCAATTTTTTTTTAAAGCCACTTACCCACTCAGACAGTCAGACTCACTCACACAATGTCTCACTCACCACTCACCACTCACCACTCACCACTCACGTCACTCACTCAATGACTCAATGTCTCTCTCTCCCAAAGTCAGAGACTCACAATTAACACAACATCTTCTTCTTATTTCTTCATCACTCTCTTCATCACAAGACCCACACCCAAATCAACCAATAGTCCAATATAGATCTTCATCACTCTCTCTCTCTCTCTCTCCCAAATCAACCCAGATTTTCCGGCGGCTGGATCAATCATCATCTTCTTCTTTCTTCTTCCTTCTTCCTTCTTGTTCTTATTTCTACTTCGTCTTCCGCAGCTTCTTCATCTATCATCTTCTTTGTCTTCAGTCTTCTTGGTTGGATCGATCAAGAGAGAGATATGAGATTGGGGTGGTGCCGTGGTGGTCGACTGGTCGTCGGTCGGTGGTCAGTGTGATTAGTTTAGGTGGTGCCGTGGTGGTGGTGGGTCATGGACTCATGGGTGCTTGAGCTTGAATGGTTTCGATTAGAGAGAGAGATCTAGTATTCTAGTTTGGATTTTGGAAGAGAGAGATATGGGTTTGTGGTAGAGAGAGAGATGTGAGATTTGGTTGAAGCCTTGAAGGTTCTGGAAAATCTGGAATCTGGTTGACTGGTTCCACGAATAAAAAAATAAAATTAATGGTGGAACCGGACAGTTCCTCAAATTTTAGAACCGGATCCGGAACCGCTCTGGTACTGGTTCCAGACCCAGAACCGAAAACTCGATTTCAGTTCCTGTTTTTTTTCAGACGGTTCAGGTTCGGTTCGCTGGTACGGTTCGAACCAACGTCATGTCTGCTTCATAGTTATCTATCTCATCTTTTATCATATTTTTAAAATAAAAAATAATGACAGATTTTTGCCTCCAAATCAAGTTTCCACAACCTTTTTTCAGGTTGTTGCATACTTGCATCTGAATTCGGAAACGAAATTCACCATTGCAGCTTGTTGCCTCCAAATCAAGATTCCAAAACATTTTTTTGTTTGTATTATCAGGAATTCAAAATTCGCCATTATGAACGCTGACCTGACAGTAGACATAGATTTTAAAGTTGAAATTCCTGTTAAAATTCGCATTCTTTTGACATGGATTACACATTTCATGGAATCAAGTCCAATAATTAATCATAAAAACAGTATGGTTGGTTCTATTGCTGCCGCCCAAGAAAATACCTTGCACACGGCACACCAACTATTAAATTCTCAAAGATATTTTTTCTATCAAAATTTTTTAGTAAGACCCGGCTCAGCCCATTAGCCCTTTTCAAAACGGGTTTAAGCGGCCCGACAAATTTTACCTCTTTTTATATGTAATGTTATTATTTTTTTAGGTAGTGTTAACATGTGCCATAAGGGCATAGGTTAAGATACTATAAATGAAAATATTACACTACATTTATTGCTTTTAATCATAATAAATACATAAACATCATAATAAATACATTTTGACTTTTTATTTATAGTGTCTTAACCTGTGTCCTTAGGGTACATGTTAACACCACCCTTATTTTTTTAGTGGTGATATTTACACCCATTTAAAACTGTTTGTACATCCCTTAAATAGTTAAATTCATATCTTCATAAAGTTTCAACATTACCTTTAAATTAAATTATTAATATTTTAATGAAAATATTTTATTTTTTGAATTTCTTATTAACTAAGCTATATAAAAAAATACAGAAAAATAAAAAACCCAGATCAAAAAGTGAGCAAACCTAAAAAAATAGAGGAGGTTACTGCCTCAATCGTTTGGAATTTAGATGAATAGGATGTTGTAAGAAATCGTGTACACATGCAAATTTAATTAACACACGCATATAGTGAAAGCAATAAGAAGAAAAACAAAGACGACACGAGAAATTTTTACGTGGTTCAGCAAAAGCTTATGTACACGGAGCGTACCTGCACTCAATCCACTATCGGAGTTTGATTACAATCTCTCAGTCTTTCTCTTTCAGTCTCTCTACAAGTTGTTCTCACTTTCTAGTAATTTCAGACACACTATAAACAAAGGGAAACATAAGTATTTATATGAGAACATTATGGTAAGCCAAAACCCTAAAGGAATAGGTTTCTTTCTGTACAACAAAAACCCTCGCGTATAAAACACGCCAAAACCTCCGTTTGGGTTGTGCTCTGTAGCTTGCGCCCTAGCCCGTGGCAAAACCTCTAGAATCCATCTCTCAGTAAACCGCGGTGTGTGCGCTTTCGCCTTGGCCGGTCTACAACGCGCTTAACTCTCCAGAATTGACCACTGTATGTTCCGCTGTTTGCGCCTCCTTAACTTTGCTGCGTTCTTCACTTCTTGGCGATCTTCAGGCTTCACATAACCCAATAATCTCCCACTTGAAGACTGAAACACGAATAGACTTCTTCCTTATTCCTCGATGACTAATGAATAGTTACGGTGTGTTCATCCCTTCTATCTTCAACATTGAAGACCCACTGAAGCTGCGCACAGCTCCAGTTTCTCCGTTGTGATTCGTTTGGTTAAACTGTCAGCTGAATTCTTACACCCTATGAGCTCCTTTAGTTATAGAGATCGTCACTATCTTCTACAACTGAGAAACCTAACTAATAGCAGTACTCCCAATAGTGAACACATATCCGATGGTGCTCCTCCTGTGATCCCCATCTCCATCAAAATCGGAATCCACATAACCTTATAGTTGAAGGTTAGACACTTCTTTGTCGTACCCTGCATGTACCTTAAGACCCACTTCGCTACTTCCCAATGTTGCTTGTCTAGATTAGACATGTATCTGCTCACAACTCTCACTTCATGGGCAATATCTAGTCTCGTGCAACCCGTGGCATATATCTAGCTTCAAATGGCTGATGCATATGGTACTCTAGTCATAAAGTCCTTCTCCTCATCCGTCTCTAGACTTTGCTTCTTGGACAACCTGAAGTGACTAGCTAATGGTGTTCTCATGAGCTTTGCATCTCCTATGTTGAATCTCTGTAACACCTTATGAACGTATTCTGCTTAAGATAGCTTCAGAGTACCTCTCTGTTCGTCTATGCTAATCCTTATTCCAAGAATCTACTTTGCAGCACCTAAGTCCTTCATCTCTAACTCACTCGAAAACTGTTTCTTCAAGTTGTTGATGTTAGGATTATGCTCAATAGTAAGAGTGTAATAATGCATTTGACAATATTTTCATATTAATATAGTGATTTCTAGTTTAACAAATCTTATAGCATTTATATTTTAATTATTATAATTGTCAAAAGTAAATAATCATAAGGTCAAAAGACTATGAAAAACAAAGAATTGTTCGTACATCTGGATATGTATGAGGTAGACACAATTCTTTAGTTAGTCTTAAACAATATTCACAACTTAAGATAAATGTTGGGCGCATTTACCAAGATAAAGTTGTAGATTCTCTTGCTAGCATATGAGTGGGATCAAATGTGTTATGATGAGTTTCAAATCATCAAAGTGTAGTGTCTTTGGACAAAAAAAAATCTAGTGCATTAGATGCATTGAATAAGATCACAGTGAAATACTTTATCCAGAACCGTCAGTGGATAAAAGTTTTCACTTGAGGACAATCAGAGAGTCTATCTTAATTCTGAGATAAATGATGGACTTATGGTTACAAGTGTTATCATTTGAGCTATCAATGAGTACGATTATATAGCATAGTTTATCCTCGATAAGTTTGGTGGTATTCATTTGTTAATCGATAGATGACTTCATTTATAGATATAGACATCGTGGCTCCATTTATTAAATGTGAGTAGAATATCATCATATGGATATTTTAAGGTATTGGATATTAAATCTTAACGTTAAGTTTTCAATAGTGTCTATTGAAACATGGCTTCTGGACAAGTCAAAATATCCAAGTTTAAAATACGGTCATCTGAGTAAATATGGTAACTAGGAGAGCTATAGGCGGTCTATGCGCTCTTGAAGATTACTGATATTTTTCACCAGGATACACTATCTCCAATAAAGTTGTCTAGGGTATGAATGAGTAACATTGACTTATTCTATCTTTATTTAAGAGTTCAATGTTAGCTCTTTAGTGGAATGAGTTAAAATTAATAAATTGAACTTAAGTTAATCAATTGTTGATTATGATTATGTTATGTCTATTGAAGCTTAAATTTAGATAGTCCGCCAAGATCCCCAATCCGCACGAATTTATATGGATCACTTGATATATTCTACCAGACTAATTCCTGAGTCCATCTAGAATTATTTTTGGATTTCGAAATCCAAAAGTTTTGGAGAGGTGCGGTCATGTGTGATCAAGACACGTGGTAACTCTTCAAATATCTAGAATGGGTGGCCAAGGATGTGAGAATTCTTGGGCGGCCATAATGGGGTGCATTTAGCATTCCATTAATACATTAAGAATATAATTTGCAAATTTTAATTAAATGAGCTGTTAAATTATATTAATGTATTAATTTAAGGCATGTGGATTTGTTTCTTTTGTAGTAAGAATGTATCTATTTCACATGTGGACTTTTTATTAAAGTTCAATGGATTTAATAAAATGGAAAAACAATATATTGCCCAAATATATATACTTGGGCAGCAAGGCTAATAATATTAGCTTAATATGTGTTTTTATTTTATTAATTAATCAAATGGAAATTAATTAATTAATTAATTAATTAATTGTTTGATTAAAATTCAAAATCTTTTTCTAACTAGGAGAAGGATTCTTAGTGTCATACTATTATAAGTAGTTTATGATGTATAGAATCGTATTATAAAATACTCACTTGCAAGTGCACGAATCGTGAAGATTAGCATAATGACAAGGATCGTTCCCACGAGGAAAAGTGATTTATTGATTGAAAACTAATTCTAATTCTAATTAAACTAAAGGTAACCAGAAATAGTTGGTGAATTAATTAAACTAAACTAAACTAAATTAAACTAAAGAAAACAATTGAAAGAAAATTAGTTTGTGATCAATGGATGGAAAACTAGGTCATCAATGCTCTCCTACTATGTGTACTCAATGTTTCGAATTGACTTGTGAAAAGATATTAATCAAGTTAAGGATTCGTTCTTATCATAAGTATGATTGTTACCGTATGATCATGGGATGAATCAAGTGTTCTCAATCATAATTTACCCATAAATCAATGGCGCAAACTACAACCAAGAACCCATTAAGTGCAAGAACTAATGAACCAAAACCTACTTGCATAAATCAATGCTAAGATCAGTTTTACTTATTCAATTGAATATTAATTAAGATTGCGTGTAAATCAACACTCCAAACTCAATTGTTAAATTATCATAACCCTAAATTCATGCCAGCGTATAATCATGCATTAACACAAATAGGGAATTAAGACATAGAATGAATTGAATGAATCAAAACTTGAATTAATCAGAATATAATCAATTCTAACAAAGAGCATTCATAGAGGTTCACATTGATTCCCTATTATAGATTTAGTTACACATGACAAAAATAAGAAGAGAAAAGAAAGAAAAGATAAAACCCATTGAGGCCTCCAATGAATTCTTCAAATCTTCAATTGAAATCTTCTTCGTCTTCAAATCTTCAATGTGTAAAGATGGATGAAAGAATATTGTGTGTAGGAGAATGGTAAATGGTGACCGTGATTAGGTCTCTCGAACCCTTTTTCTAAAAGAAACTCATGATATTTATAGGTGATAATTCCTTATGGACTCCTAATTTGCTTTGTTGTAGGAAACTTACAAAGTAGGAAAGTAGAATGAGAGAAGGAATTGGAATCCTTTCCCAAATTGGATTTCCTCTCTTGATAATTGACTTATAATTTGAGTTTAGGAAGTTTTCCAAACATGTCTTGGTCTTCTAAATTCATTAGAATTTGATTTGGGAAGTTTTGGAACAGTTCCCAACCAATTTGGAGTGAAATCCGCCAAAAATCCGTCAAAACCGCTGCCTAGGTCGCTCCGCAGGTTGCCCACGGACAGCACCGCAGTGCTGTACTGATATGTACCGCTACGTAGGAAATTGCACAAACCGCGGTCTAGCCCGCTGTAGACTTCTCCAACTCGACCTTTGGGTACTAAATTGGGCATAACTTCTTCTAGGAATATCGGAATTGAGATCCGAAAAGAGGGCCGGAAACTAGACTTTCGAGGATTTCCATCCATAGATGGTAGGACACACTATTCAAACTGAGGAGAGAGATATGGGGCCTTGCAATCTGAGTGATCTGCACAGCCAAAATTCATCTTTTTGCTTATTTTCTCCAAAATAACATCCAACACCTTTTATATGGAATATGACCTACAAATGCTCAGCAAACACATAAAATACCTAATTTCACTCAAGAACATAGTAGAAATAATAGGAAATGGGGATCTAAAATATGTATAAAAATAGTTCGATCAAATACCCCCAAACCTATCTTTTGCTCGTCCTCGAGCAAACTAGAATAAAAATTAAAAACTAAAAACAAACAAAAATCTAAAAATAAAATCTAAAAACCTAAAAACAAAAATTTTAAAGTCAGCCACTTTCATAGGGAACACTATAGCATTGAGTGTATGCTACAAGCCGTTGAACCTCTAGGTGTCCCTAGTAAGAGGAGTTTTGTCTCCAGAGGGTTTACAGCTATGCTACCCACAAACATATTTCTACGAAAAACCAAATAATCAAGATGCAATCGAAGTGTGCCATTCAAAGCCAATGCATGCTAGAGCCACTGAATAAAGACTAAAATTATGCCACAAATTTGAATGCATGCTTAGTTTTAATGAAAAGCTCATACTCAAGACACTATAGCTTCAAAAACACATTCGTTGAATGCCATTGATATAATTCGCCTCGACTCTAATTCTCACTGGATGTTGCTCATTATTTTCACACAGAACCTAGGCAAATACACTCATCAAGTATATGCGAATGAAGTTATGCACAAGAAATTTTCAAGATATTATCGCATATGAATATATAATAGAAAGAACGCTTGATTTTTATGCAAAAGATCTCATGAACGGAATTAGATATTAAGAACAAGATAGAGCACATGTTTACCTTTACTCTCGAGCCAGCATTCCCAAAAGATCAATTAGGTCTTTTCTTTGGTTGTAACGGGGTCATTGGGTGAAGGTTAAGAAAGAACGGGAAAAGGATAGCAAACAAACCTAGGATCATATCAAGATATTCTTCGGCAATCTTCATACTTGGCCGAATTTCTTCGAATTCTTCATTCCAATTGCATCCAGACTTCTTGAACAATTTTTGATTCATCCTCCTTCTTGAGTTGACTTTGATTTTTTATCACTTCATTGTAAAGCTCTATTCTTTTTCACTTTCATTTGATTCATCATCTCATTCATTTATCTTTTTTTTAACTTCTTCTTTTTTCAATTTTTTTTGATATGAGAATTTTACATCAATTACATAATTCTTCAAAAACTTTCGTTGCATTTGATCTTCTTGCTTTTTCCTTGGTGCATGCACTTCAAGAGTCACCCATTTCAAACTCTCTTCAATCATCTTCATCACCTCGATATGATCCCAAGTTATAAGGTATGGCTAAATTATGGCTCATTGGGTTAAGTTAATGTGGGTGATGAAAGAAAAAAGCTTATAGTGTTTGGCTTCAAAATTGGCTATGGAGCACACACATAAAGGTAGGAAATATTTAAGGCCTTTTAAGTAGTTTAAGCATACATTGCCTATATCACTTCTAATGGTTCAACCAAATCAAGAGCAAAGTCCACATGTGATATCTTTTTATGATGAATGTTCTTTAATATCCAATGTATAACCTATTGAGATCAATTTCTAATGCTAAGAACCTAATAAGTGTTTAGGAGTAGAAACAAAAGAACCCTCTATAATGATATTTATGTAACGCTTTTTGGCTTAGTTAACTCACAATGGTAGTCTCCACTATTAATCATGACAATCCAACTAAGCATCCTATCCACTATTACATCAAGAGCATGTCATAAATTTTGTAAAATGTGATGCAATACTCTAAGTGGCAAGACATTAGTCTAAACTTAGTGAATAAAGCATACATTACGGCTCTAAAAGCACACAAAAGAAGCATCTCAAAATGGAGGACAAAAATTCCAAAAACTGGTGACTTTTGAAATTGACCTAAGTCTGATCTTTAATGCATATCTCTTAAAATAATCAATAAACGTTTACCAAAATTTAAAACAAGAAAATAGACATGAAAATTAACACTTTTCATTTAGAAAACATCTCAAAATTATAATTGGAAAAGTGAGAAAATAGATAACGAAAAACATTCATGTGCAGAATTTCAAAAACAGGGCATCGTCCATGACCTTTGGTCGAAGAAACATTCATAACTTTTAAACCACCTCCCAGAATTTTACGTTCTTTATACCGTTGGATTTGTATCGAAAAAATGATGAACCGAGCATGGATTGAAAAATTTATTTCCTCACCAATGAATACAGTTTTAACAACATGTTTGCCTCAAAATATTTCAAAACAGGACACTTTTTCACAGATTTCAACAAATGAAAATAAAAATAAAACATGAAAAAATAAAATAAAATAAACACGAATTCACACCCCCAAACCTAAACCTAACATTGTCCTCAATGTTGAAATTGAAGTGCAAGACAAATAGGGAAAGATTCAGCAATGCAATACATAGCATAAACAAATAGAGAATCATACCTTAGCTTAAACGAGAAGAATGGAAATTAGGAGAAGAGTGAGAAGAGATAATGAGAAGAGAATTGTGTACCTGCTGTTTCTTAAATAGGAACACAAATTTGTGCCTTACCGCGGTCTGGGTCGCGGTCTATGCAGCGGTATTGCATAAAGTTGCGTACTCGAACCTGCAAAACGCACTGTTTCATTTGAGGGGCCGCGGTATAGACATGTGCTTGTAGAGTGGCACACCAAGCTGTGTTTTCCAGTGTTGTCATGCTTTGAAGACCTCGGTGCGGATAGGTTGCCCTTGGAGCGGACTACCCAGCGGTAAACTCCAAAATGGTCATGCTTCCCATACCGCGGTGTAACCAGGGTGCATACGGAGCGGTACATGCAGCGGTGTACTCCAGAATGTATAATCCTCAGCTGTCAGATCTGATCTTCCCAACTCAAACATGTACACATTAAAAAGCATCTGTTATATATATCAAATCTAGAATTTTTGACACCCCCAAAACTAAATTAAACATCATCTTTCAATAAAGTTTGAAACTAAAATAAAACAATATTCAATTCTAGCTAAAGGGTGTTCGAGACTTACACTAATTTATGACTCAAAATTAAAATTAAAAATTCAAACAAAAGAAAAGAAAATTATACCTGGGTGGGTTGCCTCCCACTAAGCGCTTTATTTAACGTCTAGGCGAGACGCATGAAAGCACTACGGCTCTTGAAGCTTAATTGATTTCACTATCATCGAGCTATCCTCTACCTGTGGTGAAGTAACAACTACGTACTCATCGCCACTCTTCTTTAACCGAATAGTTCCACCAAGCTCAATTTCTTTGATATCATCCTTTCGGATCCAAACTTGCCTTACCCGGTTACTTTGATGTTTGAATTGTTTAAGATACTCATAGCACCTTGGTCGAATGTGACCTCTCACATTGCAAAAGTGACAAACGGGAACAAATCTATGTAAGTTACCTTCTTGGTGGCTATGATTCATTGGTAGAGCTCACTTCCTTCTATTTCTTCTTCTTTTCCTTTTTGGTTTATATTCGACCCTTGGAATGATGAAATCACTTGACTTGGCGGTTAATGACTTGATCTCATGCTCTTCCTTTGCAAGTTTTGCAATGCTTTCAAGTTCCTTATTCTTCATGATCTCTAAGACTTTATCCATTTGTTCAATCTCAGCCTTCATTAGCCTCATCTGGTGAGCAAACTCATCTTTGAGCTCTTTCACCTCTTGGGAAAATTCTGTAAACTTTTTCAACGAAGACTCTTTTTCTTCCATTAGCTCATTGATCTTTGTTGTCAAGTCAGAATTAAGAGCGACAACCATTTGTTTGTCTTCTTTCAGTTGCTCAATCATGTTCTCATAACTTGAGCGATCATGTTGGAGATGTGAGATCTTGCTTCTTTTGCCATCTTGAATTTATGTGAGAGTGAGAGTTGATTCTAGACAAACTCATGGATCTACCACTTGCACATTGAAACAATCAAGAGCACCAACAGGAAGCCGCATGGATTCAAAAACTTCAACATCGATTGTCTCATCAAATACTGTCATAGACACCTTGCCATTATGCACATCGATGATAGCCTATACAGTTGACATGAACGGTCTTCCGAGCAGAATTGGTAAGTCCTTTGCACTAATGCCTTATTCTTCCATATCCAATACGATAAAATCTACATGTATAATAAGCTTGCCAACCTGGACCAAAACATCTTCCACAATTCCACGAGGATACTTTATAGATCGATTGGCAAGTAAAAGCTCCATGTTGATTGGTTTAAGGTCACTCAACCCCATCTCTTTGTACACTGCATAAGGCATCAAATTAATTCTCGCTCCTAGATCCAGTGTGGCTTTCTCCTTTCTCGTTTCTCCCACCGTGATAATGATATTGAAACTTCCAGGATCCTTGAGTTTTGGAGGCAATCTCTTTTGAAGTACTGCACTTACTTCATCTGAGACTAACACCGTCTCATGAGAATCAGTTTTCCCATTTCTTGAATTGAGCTCCTTAAAATATTTTGCATAGGCGAGCATCTTCTGGATCACTTCCATGGTTTGCAAACTGACATTGTCCTTTGACATTATGTTGTAGATCTCCTTGAACGATTGGTTGAGCTTATTATTTTGAACTCTGGCTGGAAAATGAACTGGGGGTACATAAGGATTTGGAGATTTGTGAATTTTTGATGTATCCTTAAACTCTTCCACCTTGAATTCTTCATCTTCTACTGGTGCACTGTTCTCTTTAGAGAAACCTGAAACATTAATAAAAGTATTAAAAAGTTTAGCAGGTTTATCATTATTTAAAGCCTTACCATTCCAGAGAAATGTGATAGCCTTTGCTTGTTCAGTATGGCTTGGGAATTTTCCTTGTTCTCTCTTTTGATTAGCTTCAGCTAATTGCCCTATTTGAATCTCCATTTTCCTCATTGAAGCATCAATGTTCTGAAATCTCACATTATTGTCTTGTTGAGTGTCTTGCCACCTTTTGTCTTGTTGATTCAATCTCTGATCCATATTTTGTATGAATTGCCTCATTATATCCTCCAATGACAGGTTCTTGGGTTTATATTCAAGATTCTGAGCACCGACATTATATTGTCTCTGGTTGTTATTTCCCCATTGGTTCCCAGGACCCTAATTGTTTTTCCAAGAGAAATTGGGATTTCTCCAACCCTGATTGTAGTTGTTCATGGCTTGTACCTCTTCCAAGTTACTAGGTCCAGGACCTCCCCTTTGAAAATCTGCATCATACCCTGGTTGCTCACATCCCATGTATTGATTTTCTCTTATTTGTCCCACATGATTCACAAGTAATTCGATGGACTTTTGCATTTGTGACATTTGCATTGAGTTCTCGGCATTAGTATCTACTTCATAAATACATTTTCTTCTCCTAGAACTCTTTTGCTGAGAATTATTGGCTAGCTTCTCAAAGATCGAATACAATTCTTCCGGAGTTTTGTCGGTCATGGATCCTCCACATGCATTATTCACCAAAACTGTTGAGACGTCATTTAGTCCATCATAGAACCATTGACACAGTTGGTGTATTTGATATCCGTGCTGAGGACAATCAAAGAGAAGCATTTTGTAACGCTCCCAGGCTTCATAGAATGTCTCTTGGTCTCCTTGGAAAAAATTAGTAATCTTGGATCTGATCTCACTAGTTTTCTAGGGGAGAATAGAATTGGTCAGTAAGCTTCTCTACCACCTCATCCCATGTTGTCAGTGAGGCCGGAGGCAAAGTCAAGAGCCATGTCTTCGCTGTTTCCTTTAGAGCATGTGGAATTATCCTCATACGCAACTGATTTTCTGTCACCCTATTGTTTGGAAAAGCCTGAATTGCTGCATAAAATTCTCTGATAAATTTTAGTACATCTTCATTGGTAGCCCATGGAAAGCTGGTAGCAAATTATAGTGGAAAATCTTTAGCTCTTAGTTACTTGCTACCTTATCTAATGCGATGCACAAAGGATGATTGTCAACAATAGGCCTGCTATAATCCTTCATGGTTTTGATAGGTACAACTAGTGGATCTGGAACCTGTTAGATGTTGGGATTTCCATCGTCTGCCATTGTTCTTTGTCCAATACAATCAATGTTGTCGTTCAACGATAGTAATTCTCCTTGCAGTCATCTTCTACTTTGCATTCACCGTTGAAACCTGTAACCAAAGACAGACACACAGTAAACTACGAAATATATATATAGAAATAAAAATAAAAACTAAAAATCTAAAAATTAATGACACGACTACCTAAACTAGACTAAATCTATTAAGTAAAACTAAAACTAGAATTAACCAATAAATTCAACTAATCCCCGGCAGCGGCGCCAAAAAATTGATGTATAAAATCGTGTTATAAAATACTCACTCGCAAGTGCACGAATCGTGAAGATTACCACAGTGACAAGTAAGGATCATTCCCACGAGAAAAGTGATTTATTGATTGAAAACTAATTCTAATTCTAATTAAACTAAAAGTAACCAGAAATTGTTGGTGAATTAATTAAACTAAACTAAATTAAATTAAACTAAAGAAAACAATTGAAAGAAAATTAGTTTGTGATCAATGGATGGAAAACTAGGTCATCAATGCTCCCCTACTATGTGTACTCAATGTTTCGAATTGACTTGTGAAAAGATATTAATCAAGTTAAGGATTCGTTCTTATCATAAGTATGATTGTTACCGTATGATCATGGGATGAATCAAGTGTTCTCAATCATAATTTACCCATAAATCAATGGCGCAAACTGCAACCAAGAACCCATTAAGTTCAAGAACTAATGAACCAAAACCTACTTGCATAAATCAATGCTAAGATCAGTTTTACTCATTCAATTGAATATTAATTAAGATTGTGTGTAAATCAACACTCCAAACTCAATTGTTAAATTATCATAACCCTAAATTCATGCCAGGGTATAATCATGCATTAACACAAAGGGCTCAAAAAATAAATAGCACTTTTTGGAGGTGGCATTTCAACATTGTCACTGCTTTAATAACTTATGTTTAAAATGCACCTATTATAGTGAATGGACAAAAATACCCTCAATAGTTGTTTCACATCAGATTTCTTTCATTCAGTTTACAGTGAAGTAGAGAGAGAAAGTCCAGTTGAAACTCAGGCAATCACTCGAACGGTGACAGAGTGGCGCTACGCAAACGCATTCGGAGGTCGAGCTACCCGGTCAGCTCGCGGGGGGGCAGGGGCAGCGCCCCCAGAGCTTTTTTTTTTTTCCAGTTCATGAAAAGGCTCGGGCAGCTCATGAAAAAGCTCAGAGTCTTCATGAAAAAAGGTCGGAGCCTTCATGCAAAAGGCTCGGAGCCTTCATGAAAAACGCTCGGAGCCTTTATGAAAAAGCTCGGAGAAATGATTTTAGACCAAAATACCCTTAGTGCAAATGTCACACGTAAGGAAAACAACTTTTTTTTAATCAACTTTTGAAAAAAAAAGTTTTAATTTTTTTTAGAAAATTGAAAATTGGAAGAGAGATTGAAAAATAGAAAATTTGAAGTTTCTAGAAACATTACACGTTGAAATGTAATTTTAGCGTGTAATCATTTTATAATTTCAGCGTTTAAAAATGCATTTCAGCGTGTAAAAATGACCCTTGCCTTGAATGTGGTGGAATTGGCCACATTGCCTCCAAGTGTGGTAACTTGAAGTACAAGAATGAATGAGTTAGTATGATCGCTAATTGGTGTGATAGCGAAGTTGAAGTCGTCCAAAGTTATTCCACAAGCTCGGGTGAGTGTGTGAACAACTACTCTGCATTTCCGGTTTCATACCATGAAGAAACACAAGTCATCACCAAATTCGTGTCACTTGAAGATTTCAAGATTGATGACTTGGAGTTTGGAAACCGAAGTGGAGCATGCTTGGGTGAAGCAAGCATTGATGATATGACTCTCACAAGCACAAGTGGGAGAAGCCTTGATAGTGATGGCTCATGCTTCGAGAACTCTTGTGATAATAAAGTGGATTATCAAGAGTTGGTTGATTCTCTTCAAAAGACTTTGAAGGAGAAGGAAAATGATATCCTTAGATTAGAAAAAGGATAATCTTCAACTAACAGCCAAAGTGACTCCCCTTGATGATGAAGTGAGGAGAGTCAAGGAAAGTGAAGATTTGTTGAAGAAGGAAAATCTTCAATTAAAGGCCAAGTTAGATAGCTCCTCGAAGACGGACATGATTGATGTGTCCAAGTACGAAAAGGAGATTGAAGATTTCCAGCAAAGGATAAAGGCAATGAAGGATGAACTTGCCAACAAAAAGAACTCCTTGAAGATTGTCAAGGACAGAGAGATGAGGTACCTTGAAGAATTAAAGAAGGCCAAGGTCAAACAACCTCAAGCTCAAGGCAAGAGCAAATCTTCATCCAAGCAAGGTTTAACTCAAGGAAAGTCCACACAAGCCTTGACAACTTAACCAAAGCCTAGGCAATCCAAGAAGAAAGGACATGTCCTTGAGAAGCCAACCGCCTCCTCCAACAAGTCAACCATCAAGAAAGGAGGTGACCATAAGTGGCATGCTTAACCAAGAAGGCATGATTAGGGTTGCACATTTTACCCCGGAGCCCCAATTCCCCACGACCCCATCCCCATTTAGGGGAAATTTTTTGGGGGAAAATGGGGAAACGGGTGGGGATGGGGATGATTTTCATCCCCAAATTGAAATGGGGATGGGGATGGGGAGACCCTCCCCCAACCCTATTTCCCCATTTCCCCCACAAATTTCCCCCAAATGGGGATAGGGATGGGGATGGGGTTTCCCCATTTCCCCAAAAATATTATAAATATAATTATATGTATATATATATACAAACCTCATTTACTCTTTTAAAATCTAAATTCTTATTAAAATACTTTATTTTGTAATGGATTTTCTTTGTATTTGTAACGCACTGATGGATTTTTGATATTATATTTGTAATGTAATTTTTTTATTTGTAATCATTAGTAAAATGGGGAAATGGGGAAACGGGGAAACAGAAAAAAAAATGGGGGAAACGGGGGAAATGGGGAACTGGGGTTGGGGATGGGGGTACCTCCCCCCAAAATCCCCCAACCCCATTTTCCCCCAAATGGGGAAATGAAGGAGGGGAGGGGGGGGGGGATGGGGAATGGTCTAGGAAGTGGGGATGGGGATGAGGGGACCTATATCCACCCCCATTCCCCAAATGTGCATCCCTAGGCATGATCAACCGGCTCGACAACCTCAACAAGCTAGACCACAAAGGTGCCACCAATCGGCTCAAGGTCTTAGGAGAAGCAAACCGATGCACCATCAAAGACAACCTCATCAACATGGCGATGCCTCGATGAGATCACAATGCTATGGTATAAATCCTTACTTTGTACCTACTTGTCATTATTGTGGTATGATTGGTCACTTAAGACCAAATTGCTTTAAATACATTAAGATGTGTAGATTAGAGAGCATAAAAGAAAAATGGTTGAAAAATAGGGCAAGTTTGCATAAACCTAGGGAACCTAGAAACATGTCTATGACCACTAAAAATGTTAAAGTGGAACCTAGGTTGGTTAGAAAGAGTGAACCCGCTTGCCTTAGTGCCCATGTGACACCCGTAGATGCAACTAGGTCCATCAGACTTGGTAAGTCTATAGGGGCTCATGCCTCCCATTGACTTGGTTGAATTTGACCCCATGTGGGGAGCTCAAGCAAAGAGAGCAAACTTGCATGATTTGCTATATGCAAAAAGTTGATTAATTTTATGCTCTTTCATAATTGCTTGAGATGATTGGTTGTACATATAAGCTTATATGTTATTTTCTTAATAAGTGTGCAACATTGTTTTACTTGCAATCCATGTCATATTTATGTTCAAACATGCATTTTTGAACTAGGAGATTTGATTGGAAAAGTACATTTGAATGACCCATAATTTATCTCCATGACATGAGAACTTTTAATGACATGCTTAAAATGATATGCATGAATTGTTTTTGATTGCTTTAGTGCAATATATGTGTGAAAGCAAATGAGAAGACTAAACCCAATAAGGATCTTGTATCCATGCAATAAATAAGGATGTCTCATCCAAATTTAGTCTTCTGTCTCTCTTTATTAGTTGAACAAGGCTACTATCATACGGGTATCCTACCCGGAAAAATCAAAAACGTGCAAAAGTCACTCATGTCTTGTTTCGCTTATAAAGTTTGATATAGTTGCTATTTAAATTGAAATTCATTTTGAAAAACTATATCTTGTTTGCTCTTGACAAAATGGTACAAATTGGTTTGAATTCTTTTGGAAACTCTTTTGATGTTTGCTTTGCCAAATACCATTGCTTGAACTTAAATGCTATATGTCTTGCATGCAAAGCAACAAATTCATACTTTTTTTTTGTTAAATAATACTCCTTGAATCTCTCTCAATTATTTTAGTTGCATAAAGTTTGTTTATATGATTATGCAATGTATTAGTGCGAATAGCTCTCTTTGCTAAAGCAACCCGATAGGGGGAGCTCCTTTGCCTATCTTATGACAAAAATAGGGAGAAGTCTTGAGAGATATAAGAAGAGTGAGAGATATAAGGGGAGCATTGTTTATGCTATGCTTTGGGGGAGAAATCATGAGGGAGAGTAACCGTATAAGGGGAGCATTGCACATGCATTCTTTGTATGGCTTTATTTGTTTTTGAGTGCAATGCTTGTTATTATTTGTTCACCTCACTTGCACTTGTTCTTGGAAAGTGCCTCTTGCTATTGTGTGTAGGTACATTGATAATTCTACAAAGAGATTGAAGATATTGAAGATTTAGATTCTAGGTATCTCTTTTGTAATGTAGAAGTGATTATGGACAATAGCTTTGTTTTATTTTGTGAGGATTGTTTGTGAGTGGTTGTTTTGTCATGAAATAGCCAAAGGGGGAGATTGTAAGGACCTCGATTTTATGATTGTCTTATTTCATGACAAACCACACCACATTGGGGATGATTGTGTAATGGGTAGCTTAGGTTCGTGTTGGCAAGCTTCCAAGCATCTCCATGACTTCAAGAGCAATACTCACTTGACTTTGTCTCTTGAAGAGTTTAGGTGCACACACACACTTCATGCATGTTTTGTTTATCTTGCATTTGTGTTCCTTATTATTTATATGTGTGTGCATCCTTTTCAAACACACTCACTGACTTGCATTAGATATCATATTTTGCATTGTATCTAAATTGCTAACATGTCTTGCATGTTAATTGTGCTTCATTTTATATGCATTTCAGTCACTTCACACTTGCACAACGTTCCTGTAAGATAGGCATTTTTCTTGAGTGTTAAAAAGGGATTTTTCCCTTTAGCGCGGCCTAGACCGCTTGGTAGGCTCTGCTTGCACCGCGGCACTTGGAGCGTTATTCTCCAGTACGTCATGCGCAGCGTGGTCCGCGACCGGTGCACTTGCACGCATAGCGGTCCCAACCGTGGTGTTGTCCAGACGGTGCACTACTGTATGTACCGCGGTCTGAACACATGTCTGAACCGCGGTACGCATAGCGGTTTTGACGGGATTCAGTTTCCCAAGTTCAAAACGATGTAGTTTTAACTAGGGCTTCATGTATATTCTCCCTCTTCTCTTCTTGGCCGACCAAGAGCTCAGAAAATCATTTTAAGAGAGAGGTTAGAGCTCCTAGAGAGAGAAAGCTTCAAGAAAGCATTTTTGACTCTCCAAACCCAAAACCCATCTCCATCTTGCATCATTCAACATCATATGAGCATGGGTCTTCATTGTTTCATGACCAGGTAAGCAAGAACTTCCTTGAATATCATTTATTGTTTTTCTTACTCTAGATTAGGTATTTATTGCTTGATTAAATACCTCGACTCACTTTATTGCATATATTTATGAGTCTAAATAGCATGATTGGGTTTGTTTGTGATAGCTTACATGATTAGGTTGATTTTCCCTAAATAGCTAACCCTAGAACATTCTTGTGATATTGGTTGATGATTAGGTTGATAGATTAATGTTTATTTATCTAGTCAAACTTTATTGAATGTTCATGTGGATTTAATTGACAATTAGGTTGTTGGAAAATCTCTACACAACCAATTGAGTTTCTTATTGATAGCTAGAATTTGGGACCACATTGCCCTTCTAGCTAAGTCTTATGTTTTGCATTTAGACATTGTTATTTATGCCTCGTTGATTGCATTTCTTGATTGCATATTTATTGCCCTTGTTATTTATCGTGACAACTTGTGTTGGTTGGACTTGTTTGACTATTAGGTTGCTAGAATCCCTTTGCATCTAATTGAGTCCTTATGTATGGGCATGTATGCATTGTTTGATAACTAGGTTGTTTAATTGCATTATAACATCTAGTTAAGCATTTTATGTGTGGTCTTACACATTATTGCATTTGAGCATATTGTCTCACTTTCACTTAGACCTTATACTCTTCTTGAGTCAAAGTCTTGTGGCTGCGGGGTGAAGTTGCACCAGCATTGAAGTCTTGCAACCAAAGGTTGGTTGGCAAGCATTGGTTGCCAAGAGCCACTGTAAAAGGCCCGTGGGGTAGATTAGGAGGTGCTCACGCCAAGAGTAGTGTATCGGAGGATATCACCAGGGATTGAACCAAGAGTGGCGAGTGGTAGTGTCCATAGCCTGAGGTTATCGAGAGTGAGAGTCCGAGTATCATTTGAAGGTGTAACTTTCTTTTCATATAGTGAATTTTTGTGGCTCAAGTGGCTAGCATGGCTAGTCCCGTGGTTTTTCCCGTTTGGAGGGTTTCCACGTAAAAATTAAGTGTTCTTTATATTTTCGCACTTTTACTTGATTTTGTATGTTTGATTTAATTGGGTTATATGTTTAATATGGACTAATCGAAAAAGTTGGTAATAATCGATTAACAACCCATTCACCCATCTCTAGGTTGTAGACACACGTTAGAGTAGTATTTTCACTCATGTTTACAATTCAAAGAAAGGGAGCCCACACTCCTAGGTTATTCACGTTCGTGATTGGATTGGAAGATCTTGTGGATTCAGTTTGAAGCAAGCAGATTCAAATCGACGCAAAATCAATCGTCACGTGAAAAACGTACGATTCTTTTAATTATATGTCAATTAATCTAGGGTTAAGGTTCTTTCTTTTAAAGGAAATTTTTTTAAAATATACCACCCAATTTTTCACTTCTACCGCCTTTTGAACCGTTTTCCCCTACAATTGGTATCAGAGCCTGGTTGTACCATTGATTAATTGATGTATGTATACGTGAATCTATTTCTTTTTATTGTAAATATGCATGTTTTAGAAAGAGATGACACTCTAGGTATTCGCATATATAATTACATCGGAATGTATGGATATATATGTGTTTTATAATAAGATTTGTTATTGCTCGATTTTGGTCATAGAATTTCAATGTAATTTTTGTTTGGAGTTGTAACAAGAAGGGTGGTCTATCATCGCCATAATTTCCTTCTTGATAGTTGCTAAGTTTTATTATTATTATTATTATTATTATTATTTTATCGTTGTAATAAAAAAAACTGCTGTAATATATTCAAGTTTCGAAGATTCGAAGAATTGGAAGCAGAAAAAGAAACAACGGAGGAATGCCGTGGCAGCCCGTGCGCGCAAGTCAGCCGTGCATGGGGCAGTCGCGTATGGATTACGGCGCACAAGAGTATTGACGGACCATCGCTTGATGACTTGATCACCAAGCTAGGGTTTTCTTGTATTTCAAACAAATGTAATTTACTTGCTTTTTTAGGATAGACCAAAATTGTGGCTATTTATTTTTCGTAAATATTACAATGTCTATCATTGTTTGATAACATGTCATATAGAATAAGCGTGCCACTCATATATCTCTTTTGGTATGAACATGCATTGAATGGTTTAGGTATCTAACTGGCATCTAGATAACTTGGTAAATCATTCTATGGAATTCTATCACACTCCTTAAACAATTGAGTGGGAGAAGGTGTTTTGAACACCTATGGCCTTCAAGATAAGTTGAGCTTTATGTTTTGTGTGATAACCCCCCAAGTGGTATCCATGAATGGAATTTAGCAAGATACTTCCTTACAAGGATAGACTAGACAATTGACTCAAACGATATCTACTCTTAAAGGAGGGATTTTCGTGAGGGAAAATATTGAAGGTTGATAACTTGGTAATACACTAAATATGGTTTTGTTGATATCCTCCTAAGAGTTCTTGTCAATATAAATCACAAGACTAAATTGAAAATGCTGGTTGTTATGCTAACAATTAGGTGGGACCTAGTCCAACTAGTTAATGGTGCGAACTCCTAAAGGAGGCGTGACATTTATAGATGTTGGATCACCGTTAAATTTTATGATTGAATTATTTTATTTAATTCAAGATAAATATTCGAAAGTGCTTTATCATGATTGTTTACTTATATAATTTTTGTTTTATTAAGAAATCATGATCCCATCCCTAATCAACATTCTAAAAGATAACACTTTAATTGGTGATAATTATGTCACATGGAAAAAGAAAATTGGGCTGTTGTTGCATTCTGAAAAACATAAGTTAGTTTTGTCTACCCCCAAACCACCTGCTCCTACTAATGAATCTACTGATCAACAAAGAGATGAGTATAAGCAGTGGGAGACCTCAGATGAGATGGCTAAATGTTACATTATGGCCACCATCTCTGACGTGTTGCAACAGCAATATGAAGGAATGAGTTCTACTGCCGATATAATGATGTCTCTAGAAGAGATGTTTGCTATAAGGTCCAGGACTACTAAGAGAGAGGCAGTGACTGTTTTCATGAATCTTAGGATGAAACCTGGACAATCTGTGAAAGATCACATGATGAAAGTCATAGCATATCTCAACATTGCTGAACTCAATGGTGCTGAGATAGACGGTGAGACGAAAATTGACATGATTGTCAACGCACTGTCAGATTCCTTTGATCAATTCAAGTTGGAATACATCTTGAACAATAAGGAATACACCTTGCAGCGCCTGATGCAAGATGTTTAAAGCACTAAGAAGATCCTTGTGAAAGGCAAAGGTCAAGAGATTCATACAGTTGGTAAAGTTGCTACTGTTAAGACCCGTAAGAAGGTCAAGAAACAACTGAAGAAAAGCAACTTGGGCTTACCAAGAAGGGGTTCCAGGAAAGGAATAGACTGAATGTGAATGAATTCAAATTGCGTTTAGGCAACGGAGCGTTGATGTCCGCCTGTGCAGTGGGAGATATTAGAATTAATTTAGATTCTAGAAGGCATTTGGATTTGATAGAAGTTTATTATGTACCTCAATTCAAGAGGAATTTAATTTCAGTTTCTTGTTTCAATAAATTTGGATATTCGGTTACTTTTAATAAAAATTTAAATATTAGTAAGAATAACAAATTTTTTTGCAAAGGTGCATTGGAAAACGGTTTATTCTATTTGCATAGAAATATCTCTCACTTGTTAGACACAGAACCAACAGAACCTAATCATAAAAGAATAAAATTATCAAAAGATGAAACTTACCTGTGGCATTTGCTCCTAGGTCATATTAACCTTGGTAGGATTAAAAGATTGGTTAGTGATGATCCTTTAAGTTACTTAAAGGTTGATGATCTACCAACTTGTGAATCTTTTCTAGAAGGTAAGATGACCAAAAGGTTGTTCATGACCAAATGCACAAGAGCCACTGAATGTTTAGGATTGATACACACTGATGTGTGTGGACCTATGAGCATTCAAGCTAGAGGTGGATATGAGTACTTCATCACTTTCATGGATGATTACTTAAGATTCGGCCATGTGTATCTCATGAGACATAATTCGGATGCTTTTGACATATTCAAAGCATCTAAAGCTGAAGTAGAAAATCAGCTTGAGAAACACATAAAAATCTTGAGGTCTGATCGTGGTGGAGAATATCTATCTGGCGAGTTTCAGCAATATCTTATTGATGTTGGAGTTTTTGCCCTAAAGCTTGTAATATGTAAATGTAATTTGAACATAAATAAAAGAAGTAGTATATTCATTCATTTTGTGTCCTCCTTTATATAACATGTGCACTTAACATCCAAAATTGCCGGATGTAATTTCGAACTGAGTATATGAGTGTCATATATAGATGGATTCAGTTTAAAATGAGCAATCTAAAGAGTCCGTAGATAGCAAATAAAGCTGGGTACTTTATTTGTGGTTAATCTACAGCTGCGGTCCATTTCGTAGTGTACGGTGATCCTATCCTGGATCATTCATATGTGGATATGAGAATGAGGGCACCTTGTATGATGTGATCATATAGGACTGGGCCATGATCTATATGAATCTCTCACTAAGATCCGTTTAACGATGAGATTCATATATATCAACTAATGATGGCTATATGTGGGTGATCTTAATCTGAGTGTCTTATCGACTCCTTCAGGTTAGATCGTGGTCTTTGATATACCATGGGTGAGGTCGGAGTTGCATTCCCGATCAATATACTCTGTATGTTGGGATCACGGTTTGGCTTGTGGCTGGGAAGGTTTGTACACAATAGTGGAATCCACTCCTTCTTGTGAGAAGTAGATGGTAGTTCCCTTAAGGGTTGATTCAGAGCTTGAACAATATGAGCGCTCTCCTAATTCGGTAAGGAATGTAGGATTTATTGTTCATTAGAGAATCAATGGTACTTAATGGAAAGATATGATTAGAGGGGTATAACGGACATTATGACCCAGCTCTAATTATGAACTACTTGTGGAGGATTATACCATATATAATAGCTATATCGATGAACACCGAGAGTTATTGGTTTGTGTAAAAACGCCTACAGTTGAGAGAGTGCAGCTTCGGGTTTTTAGTGGAATAACACCGAAGTTAATAATCATGAAATATTAATTAAAGAGTTTAATTAATAATTTTTAAAGATTATTGGAGCTCAAAATACTGTGGGTCCATTAGATCCCCTTGCTAGCCCGATCGATTTAGGTAACAAGGGTCACGGTTAATTAATTGAATTGTTCAATTAATTATGTTACGAAAGTGACACATATTTATTCGGGAGTTAATTGAATAATGAGATTATTTAATTAATGAATAATGGTGATTAAATAAATTAAATAATAAGATTATTTAATTATGTTGTTAATCACTAAATGAAGGGTGTTAGTTGATATTTGATTTTGAATAAAATAAGATAATATGATTATTTTATTTTATTAAATTAAATATTTGAAATTGAATTTGAAATGTTTGAATTCAAAAATAAATATTTAATTATTTTTAAAAAAAATATGAGATATCTTTATAAAATTTTAAAAATCAAATATAAGATTTTTGGTTTGTTTTTAATATATATGAGATATATATATATATTTTTAAAATTGAAACCGAATGTCGGTTTTATTTTTTAAATGTATGAGATATATTTTAACTAAAAAGCAATAAAACCAAATGAGATACAAGACATAGCGAATGAAAAGCAATTTGATTGTTTGAGAGAAGAAAATTGTAATCGTGCACAGAAATTGAAAAAGCAAACAAAAGAGAGAATAAGTTAGGGTGTGGTGAGACCACAAGGGCTGCACCTCTAAAGTTTGTTTTTTGTGTATGTGTTCTTCTCTTCTTCCTCCATACAGGTCCTGAATATCGTGATGCGCCCACACGCTGTTACCAGTTCCGGGAGATAGCGAGGAAGATCACGTGGTTCAAATCAGGAGCAGTTCGTATCAAAGTGAAGGAGCCTCCTACGTAGGTATGAAAAATAAATTCCTTCACTTTATTATTGTATTTGATTATTACTGTACAAATGAGTTAGTTTAATGATTGCATTAAAAAAAATTTAAACCCTTCCGCTGCGCAATCTGTAACCCTAGGTTCCAACAATTGGTATCAGAGCCAATTTTTGTATAGTATAATCGAATTCGATTACTCCTGATATGTATGAATGTGTAGTCATATATTTTTTTGATGAGTGTATGATGTTTTTTAATTAAATTGTTTAATTTAAAAAACATGGTTGATCGTAATTTTTTATGGTGTTGTGGATTTAGAGTGTTTCTGGGTTGTATAATATTGTTATATATATATATTTTTTATTTTACTGTTGTATTATTAAAAAAAAAACAAAAACAAAAAGTGTAATCGCATGAAATGGCACCTGGTGGTTGACGAAGACTGAACGCAACGCCTACCAGCGCCTACCTGCGCGCATCGTAGACAAGCGCTCTCTACCACCACGCAGCGCCTACCTGCGCGCATCGCAGACAAGCACTCTCTACCACCAGCGCGCACCACGCAGGGCCTACCAGAGCGCAACTTCCCACTAGCGCGCATCAGCGTGCAAAGCAGGCTACCAGCGCTCAACCAGCGCTCAACCTCCAGCGCTCAACCTCCAGCGAGCCTACCAGCGCGCAATATCAGCACATAACCTTGCTACCAGCGCATGTTGACCAGTGATGCGTACCAGCGATGCTACCAGTGCACATGACCTGAAGAGATTGGAAGTCTTGGAAATTACAAGAAGACCAAGGGATGCCTTGAGAATATTTTTTGTAATTAGATTCCAATTTTTAGGTTAAATAATCCACAACACTCGGTCAACTCATGTATGTTTTAATTATTTGATGATTAAGCATTGTCATGCATGTACATGTCATTTAAATTGGTTGTGCCTACACACACACACATATATATATATATATATATATATATATATATATGTTGATATATCATACATGCATTATAGCCATCTATATTATGTGTTTATTTTTTTTTAATTTGATTAAAATGAGTTATTCACATAATTGGCTATTTTTAATGGGATTAGTTTTTAGGAGTAAAAACTTGGTAAATCTCATTAATTACTAATCTTTTTATTAAAGAGTTTAAATACTTAGATTAGTGGGGTCCTTAATATATATATATATATATATATATATATATATATATATTAGGATTAATTTGATTAAGCTCCTAATAATAATTGGACATAAATAATGTGTTTAGTTTTAATAGTTAAAACTTGATAAATACACATTTAATAATAATTCTAGTCTTAGTAAACAGTTTACATAGATTTGAATTATCACTAATGAACTAAATTTTTTAAGTGTTAAAAATCAATTTAGTTTATTAATTATTAGAATAGGATTCTAATAATTTGTGATTAATTCACTTGACGCTTAGATTAAAATTAGCCGTTTAATCTAGTTTAATCTAGGTGCATTAATATTAATAGAAAACCCTTAATATAAAATAGTGAGTGGGAGAGGGATATATGACATTATATCCCGCGGTCTCCATCATTAGTTCAACACCGTGAGATTCGAGTGGGGCCTCGTGACGGCTTTGTTTTCGTCCTCCCTAAGGAGGGTTTCCATAAGAATCAATACCAAGGTTGACTTCCTAACAGATAGGATTTCAGAGGGGATTTCGGGATTGACCGACCATAAGGCGGCAATTCTCGAGTTAAGCTCTTGAGATCTGAAATGATGGGTTACACTCACAAGGTTTTAATTAAATTGGTTAATTAAAAACCTGACCTAATAAACGATGGTTGAATGATATTGGCATAAGAGTTATTCTGGTATATCCTTTGACTGAGAAGGTCTCGATCCAACATGCAAGAATTTGACCGACCCTAAGGCGGCACTTGCTTGTGGTATGTTGGATTGTCGTGGCATAAAAACATTGTTTTTAGGGTTGTTCTTGTTCATTAAACATTTTCATGCATCATGTTTAATTTTATGCCGAACATTAGCACATGTTTAGAATGTATGACTGAATGAATCTTTAATTTATGATTTTTCAGCCATGTCATCTACACTATTACAAATACTTGCAAACGATAAATTAACTGGTGATAACTACACAAAATGGAAACTTAACATTAATGCAATACTGGTCACCAAAGACCTCAAGTTTGTGCTTACGGAGGAATGTCCTCTGGTGCCTACTGCCAATGCCACACGAACTGTTCATGAGGCATACCAGCGATGGGTCTCATCTGATGAGAAGGCCCGAACATATCTGTTAGCTTCTATGACAGACGTGCTTGTCACAAAGCACGAAGCAATGACTACAGCATTCAAAATTATGGAGTCATTGCAAGCTATGTTCGGGCAGCCCTCCGAGCAAAAGCGACACGAAGCTGTTCGTTCCGCTATGCTCGCTCGCATGAAGGAAGGTACATCAGTTCGGGAACATGTCCTGAGCATGATGTCCTACTTCAACACGTCAGAAGTCAATGGCGGGGCCATTGACGAACCCAGTCAAGTGAGCATCATACTGACGACTCTTCCGAAGAGTTTCGATCAAGTTTAAGAACAACTACGGGATGAACAAGTTAAGGTTTAGTCTCACACAGTTGCCTCAATGAGCTCGCTACTTTTGAGTCCATGACCAAGGACAGCAAAAGTAAGACCGGTGAGGCAAATGTTACCGAACCATCTTCCTCCAATAATAAGAAGAGGAAGAGGTCTGCTGGAGAAGGGCACCTCCACCGACCAAGACAAAGGAAAATGTTTCCATTGTAACAAGGCCGGGCACTGGAAGAGGAACTGTCCTCAGTACCTGGAGGAGGTAGCCAAGAAGATGAAGAAAGGTAAATATGATTTACTTGTTCTTGAATCTTGTTTAGTGGAAGATGATTCTTCACCTTGGATTGTTGATTCGGGGGCCACTAACCATGTTTGTTCTTCTTTGCAGTGGACTGATTCTTGGACACAGCTAGAGGAGGGAGCCTTCTCCATGCGTGTGGGGTCGGGGGATGTCGTGTCGGCCAAAGCAGTGGGAGCAATAAGATTGCAATTTTGTAATAATAATAGTTTTTTATTATTGAACAATGTTTTTTATATTCCTGGATTTACACGGAATTTGATTTCCATTTCTAAGTTGTTAGAACAATTGTATTCTGTTTCTTTTAATAATAAGTTTGTTATTATTGGAAAGAATGGTCTGAATATTTGTTCAGGAATTAATGAAAACAATTTGTATGTGTTAAGATAGTTAATACATACTACACTGCTTAACACCGAAATGTTTAAGGTTGAAAAAACAAAAACTAAAAGACATAAGATTTCTCCAGAGAACGAAACGTATCTCTGGCATCTAAGGCTTGGATATATTAACCTTGACCGGATAAACAGACTAGTAAAAAGCGGATCTTTAAATGAGTTAAAGGTTGACACCTTACCTGTCTGTGAATCTTGTCTGGAAGGTAAGATGACTAAGAGACCTTTTACTGGTAAAGTGCTTAGAGTTAAACAACCACTAGAGCTTATACATTCAGACGTCTGTGGACCAATGAATGTTAAAGCAAGGGGTGGTTATGAGTATTATGTCACCTTTATAGATGACTACTCGAGATACGGATATGTCTACCTAATGCAACGGAAGTCGGAAACATTTGAAAAGTTCAAAGAATTCCGAGCTGAAGTTGAGAACCAGTTAGGAAAGACTATCAAGTCTCTACGATCAGATCGTGGAGGTGAGTACCTTGACCAAGAGTTTGAAAACTTTATGGTCGAGTATGGGATAGTGTCCCAACTCACAGCTCCTGGTACACCTCAGCAGAATGGTGTCGCGAAGAGGAGAAATTGAACCCTAATGGAAATGGTGAGATCTATGATTAGTTTCTCATCATTACCAAATTCCTTTTGGGGATATGCGTTACAAACAGCGGCATACATTTTGAATGTAGTGCCATCCAAATCTGTTCCTGAAACTCCCCTAGAGTTGTGGAATGGTCGTAAAGCTAGTTTACGACATTTTCGCATATGGGGGTGTCCAGCACACGTGCTGAAGAACAGAACTGGAAAGCTAGATCCCAAGTCTGTGGTCTGCTTGTTTGTAGGATACTCCAAGGAGACCAGAGGTGGATACTTCTATAGTCCCGAAGATAACAAAGTATTTGTATCGACAAATGCAACGTTTCTTGAGGATAACTATATAAGTGATCATAAACCTCGTTCTAAAATTGTATTAAATGAGTTGGAGCCTGGTGAGACCAGTACTCAGTCAACTAGAGTTGTTAATCCATTAACATCTGAAAGTCAGAAAATTTCTAGTCAGGATACACTACCACCTAGACGTAGTGAGAGGGTTGTGAGACAGCCTGAACACTATTTGGGTGTAAGTGAGAGACAAGATCTTGTCTCTGCTGATAGTGTGGATGATCCATTGACATTTAAGAATGCAATGGAAGATCCTGATAAAGAGGAATGGCTTAAAGCCATGAATCTCGAGATGGAGTCTATGTACTCTAACTCAGTCTGGGATCTTGTAGACTTACCGAATGGGGTAAAACCCATAGGATGTAAGTGGATCTACAAGAGGAAGAGAGGAGTAGACGGGAAGGTAGAGACCTTCAAGGCAAGGCTAGTGGCCAAGGGTTATACCTAGAAAGAGGGGGTCGATTATGAAGAAACCTTCTCGCCAGTAGCCATGTTTAAGTCTCTTCGGATTCTCTTATCCATTGCTGCCTATTTAGATAATGAAATTTGGTAAATGGACGTCAAGACTGCATTCTTGAATGGCAATCTTGATGAAAGCATATACATGATGCAACCAGAGGGATTTGTGTTTCCAGATCAAGTGCAAAAGGTTTGCAAGTTTCAAAGGTCTATTTATGGACTCAAGCAAGCATCTAGATCTTGGAACATAAGGTTTGATGATGTGATCAAAACCTATGGCTTCGAGCAAAACGTTGATGAGCCTTGTGTCTACAAGCGTATCATTGACAAGAAAGTAGTTTTCTTGGTCCTATACGTAGATGACATCCTACTATTTGGGAATGATGTAGGAGTGTTGTCTGATGTAAAGGGCTGGCTGGCTAGCTAATTCCAAATGAAAGATTTGGGAGAGGCGTGTTATGTTCTAGGGATCCAACTTATAAGGCATCGTAAGAACAAACTCATAGCATTGTCTCAGTATCATATATCGACAAGATTCTTATGCGATTTTCGATGCAGAACTCCAAGAAAGGTAATTTACCTTCTAGACATGGGGTTCACTTGTCTAAGGAACAGTGTCCTAAGACACCTCAAGAAGTTGAGGATATGAGACGTGTGCCATATGCATCAGCAGTAGGTAGTCTCATGTATGCTATGTTATGTAAGAGACCGGACATCTGCTATACAGTGGGAGTAGTCAGCAGGTACCAGTCCAACCCAGGATTAGATCATTGGGTTGCTGTCAAGACTATTCTCAAGTATCTTTGGAGAACGAGAAACTATATGCTAGTGTATTCCGGACAGGATTTGATCCCGTTAGGATACACATATTCTGATTTTCAGTCAGACAGGGATTCTAGAAAATCCACGTCTGGATCAGTATTCACCCTAAGTGGTGGAGCCATTGTGTGGAGAAGTATAAAGGAATCTTGTATTGCTGACTCCACCATGGAAGCCGAATATGTAGCCGCTTGTGAAGCTGCTAAAGTGGCTGTTTGGCTCCGTAAGTTCTTGAGTGATCTGGAAGTTGTTACAGATATGGATAAACCCATCACACTTTATTGTGATAACAGTGGTGCTGTGGCTAATTCCAAAGAACCAAGAAGCCACAAGAGAGGGAAGCATATAGAGAGAAAATATCATCTCATTAGAGAGATAGTGCAGAGAGGAGATGTGATCGTCACCAAGATAGCCTCACAAGACAATCATGCTGATCCATTTACGAAGACCTTACTGGCTAAAGTGTTTGAAGGTCACCTAGAAGGTCTAGGGTTACGAGACATGACTCACATGCTTTAGTGCAAGTGGGAGATTGTTGGGGTTTTTGCCCTAAAGCTTGTAATATGTAAATGTAATTTGAACATAAATAAAAGAAGTAGTATATTCATTCATTTTGTGTCATACTTTATATAACATGTGCACTTAACATCCAAAATTGCCGGATGTAATTTCGAACTGAGTATATGAGTGTCATACATAGATGGATTCAGTTTGAAATGAGCAATCTAAAGAGTCCGTAGATAGCAAATAAAGCTGGGTACTTTATTTGTGGTTAATCTACAGCTGCGGTCCATTTCGTAGTGTACGGTGATCCTATCCTGGATCATTCATATATGGATATGAGAATGGGGGCACCTTGTATGATGTGATCATATATGACTGGGCCATGATCTATATGAATCTCTCACTAAGATCCGTTTAACGATGAGATTCATATATATCAACTAATGATGGCTATATATGGGTGATCTTAATCTGAGTGTCTTATCGACTCCTTCAGGTTAGATCGTGGTCTTTGATATACCATGGGTGAGGTCGGAGTTGCATTCCCGATCAATATACTCTATATGTTGGGATCACGGTTTGGCTTGTGGCTGGGAAGGTTTGTACACAATAGTGGAATCCACTCCTTCTTGTGAGAAGTAGATGGTAGTTCCCTTAAGGGTTGATTCAGGGCTTGAACAATATGAGCGCTCTCCTAATTCGGTAAGGAATGTAGGATTTATTGTTCATTAGAGAATCAATGGTACTTAATGGAAAGATATGATTAGAGGGGTATAACGGACATTATGACCCAGCTCTAATTATGAACTGCTTGTGGAGGATTATACCATATGTAATAGCTATATCGATGGACACTGAGAGTTATTGGTTTGTGTAAAAACGTCTACAGTTGAGAGAGTGCAGCTTCGGGTTTTTAGTGGAATAACACCGAAGTTAATAATCATGAAATATTAATTAAAGAGTTTAATTAATAATTTCTAAGGATTATTGGAGCTCAAAATACTGTGGGTCCATTAGGTCCCCTTGCTAGCCCGATCGATTTAGGTAACAAGGGTCACGGTTAATTAATTGGATTGTCCAATTAATTGTGTTACGAAAGTGACACGTATTTATTCGGGAGTTAATTGAATAATGAGATTATTTAATTAATGAATAATGGTGATTAAATAAATTAAATAATAAGATTATTTAATTATGTTGTTAATCACTAAATGGAGGGTGTTAGTTGATATTTGATTTTGAATAAAATAAGATAATATGATTATTTTATTTTATTAAATTAAATATTTGAAATTGAATTTGAAATGTTTGAATTCAAAAATAAATATTTAATTATTTTTAAAAAGGATATGAGATATCTTTATAAAATTTTAAAAATCAAATATAAGATTTTTGGTTTGTTTTTAATATATATGAGATATATATATATATTTTAAAATTGAAACCGAATGTCGGTTTTGTTTTTTAAATATATGAGATATATTTTAACTAAAAAGCAATAAAACCAAATGAGATACAAGACACATCGAATGAAAAGCAATTTGATTGCTTGAGAGAAGAAAATTGTAATCGTGCACAGAAATTGAAAAAGCAAACAAAAGAGAGAATAAGTCAGGGTGTGGTGAGACCACAAGGGCTGCACCTCTAAAGTTTGTTTTTTGTGTATGTGTTTTTCTCTTCTTCCTCCATACAGGTCCTGAATATCGTGACGCGCCCACACGCTGTTACCAGTTCCGGGAGATATCGAGGAAGATCACGTGGTTCAAATCAGGAGCAGTTCGTATCAAAGTGAAGGAGCCTCCTACGTAGGTATGAAAAATAAATTCCTTCACTTTATTATTGTATTTGATTATTACTGTACAAATGGGTTAGTTTAATGATTGCATTAAAAAAAATTAAACCCTTCCGCTGCACAATCTGTAACCCTAGGTTCCAACAATTGATAATGAGATAATTTCTCAGTTTTCTGGACAAGGTACGCCTCAACAAAATGGGGTGGCAGAAAGGAGAAATAGAACTCTTTTGGACATGGTTAAGTCTATGTTGAGTTATTCAACGCTCACTAATTCTTTTTGGGGATATACTTTACAAACCGTTATGTACATTCTAAAGGATGTACCATCTAAGTCTGTTCCTAAAACACCGTATGAGTTGTGGACTGGGCGAAAGCCTAGTCTACAACACTTAAGGATATTTGGATGTCATTCGCAAGTGTTAAAAAGAAAGACAGAAAAGATGGAGTCCCGTTCAGAAACATGCATATTTGTAGGGTATCCAAAAGGAACCAAATGATATTATTTCTATAGCCCTTCAGATCTTAAAGTATTTGCTTCGATAAATGCTAAGTTTCTAGAAGAGGACTATATGAATAATTTTGTGCCTAAAAGTAGAATTGTCTTGAATGAGCTTTCAGGAGATACAATTCCACAAGAGGTTTCACAACCTAGCCCTTTTGTAAGTTCCGCACCAACACAAGATCAACAACCTGAGAGATACATCTGTCTAGGAGAATCTATAGAGAATCTCCCGGACAATGATGATCCCTACATGTACAAGGAAGCCATGGAAGATATTGATTGTCGCCATTCTCAAAAGGCAATGCAATCCGAAATTGAATCTATGTTCAAAAATAAAGTCTGGTCTCTTGTGGACCTACCTAAAGGGATAAAACCCATTTGGTGCAAGTGGATATACAAAAAGAAGAGAGGAATGGATGGAAAGGTGAAAACCTTTAAAGCTAGATTGGTAGCTAAAGGTTGCACACAGAAAGAAGGTATTGATTATGAGGAAACATTCTCCCATGTGGCCATGCTTAAATCCATTAGGATACTCTTCTCCATTGCAGCATCTCTAGACGTAGAGATTTAGCAAACGGACGTCAAGACAGCTTTCCTTAATGGAAGTCTTGATGAAAACATCTATATGACGCAACTAGAAGGATTCATTGAAAAGGGCTAAGAGGAAAGGGTATGCAAGTTACAAAGATCCATATATGGATTGAAGCAAGCATCAAGATCCTGGAACATAAGGTTCGATCAAGCCGTGAAAAGTTTTGGATTTATTCAAAACCTTGACGAACCCTGTGTATACAAAAGGATTAAAGGCGACAAGTTGGTTTTCCTAGTTCTTTACGTTGATGATATACTACTCATCGGAAACGATGTAGGTGTATTGACATCAATAAAATAATGGTTAGCAAAAAAATTTGATTATGAAAGACTTAGGAGAAGCAAGTTATATTCTTGGTATCCAAGTAATAAGGGATAAAAAGAATAGAACAATTGCATTATCCCAAGCTTCATACATAGATAAAATCTTGTCTAGATTTTCCATGCAAGATTCCAAGAAAGGTATGTTACCTTTCAGACATGGAATCAAACTTTCTAATGAACAAGTTCCTAAGAATGAGCATGAAGAGCAATTCATGAGTCGAGTTCCATATGCCTCGGCAATTGGAAGTCTCATGTATGCAACGCTTTGCACTAGACCAGATATTTGTTTTACTGTTGGCATAGTTAGCAGATTTCAATCGAAACCTGGTCCTAATCACTGGACGGCAGTCAAACATATTTTCAAGTATCTCAGGAGAACGAGAGATTATATGCTTGTATACTCTGGAGGGGATTTAATTCCCATTGGGCATACAGATTCCGATTTCCAATCCGATTTTGACTCTAGAAGATCAACATCAGGATATGTGTTTACACTTAGAGGATGGGCAGTCATATGGAGGAGTATCAAGCAATCTTGTATTGCTGATTCCACCATGGAAGTTGAGTATGTGGCCACATGCAAAGCTGCTAAAGAGGCTGTTTGGCTCCGCCAATTCTTGATTGACTTGGAAGTGGTTCCAATGCTAACTATCTATTGTGACAATATTGGAGCAGTGGCTAATTCGAGAGAACCAAGAAGTCATAAGAGAGGTAAACACATTGAAAGAAAGTATCATCTTCTGAGGGAGATTGTGCATAGGGGTGACGTGCGTGACGATTACTAAGATCACGTCCGCAGAAAATCTAGCGGATCCCTTCATAAAGGCTCTTCCACAGAAGAGTTTTGATGGGCATTTAAAGAACATGAGGATGAGAGATATGACACATTTGCTATAGAGCAAGTGGGAGATTGTTAGGATTATGCTCAATTGAAAGAGTGTAATAATGTATTTGACAATTTTTCATATTAATAAAATGATTCCTAGTTTAATAAATCTTATAGCATTTATAGTTTAATTATTATAATTGTCAAAAGTAAATAATCATAGGGTCAAAAGACTATGAGAAAAGAAGAATTGTTCGTACATCTGGATATGTATGAGGTAGACACAATTCTTTAGTTAGTCTTGAATAATATTCATAACTTAAGATAAAGATTGGACGCATTTATCTTGTTAAAGTTATATATTCTTTTGCTAGCATTTGAGTAGGATCAAATGTGTTATGATGAATCTAAAATCATCAAAGTGTGGTGTCTTTGGGCAAAAGAATCTAGTGCACTGGGTGCATTGAATAGGATCATAGTGAAATACTTTATCCAGAACTGTCAGTGGATAAAAGTTTTTGTTTGAAGACAATCGGAGAGTCTATCTCAATCCTGAGATAAATGATGAACATATGGTTGCAAGTGTTATCATTTGAGCTATTAATGAGTACGATTATATAGCATAGTCTATCCTCGATAGTTTGGTGATATTCATTTGTTAATCGATAGAGGACTTCATTTATAGATATGGTCATCGTGGCTCCATTTATTAAATGAGAGTAGAATATCATCATATGGATGTTTTGAGGTATTGAATATTAAATCTTAACGTTAAGTTTTTAATAGTGTTTATTGAAATATGGCTTCTGGATAAGTGAAAATATCCAAGTTCAAAATGTGGTCATATGGGTAAATATGGTAACTTGGAGAGCTATAGGCGGTCTATGAGCTCTTGGCGATTACTGATATTCTTCATGAGGATACATTATCTCCAATAAGATTGTCTAGGGTACGAATGAAAAGTATAATCTTATTCTATCTTTATTTAAGAGTTCAATTTTAGCTCTTTAGTGGAATAAGCTAAAATTAATAGATCGGACCTAAGTGAATCATTTGTTGATTGTGATTAGATTTGGTCTATTGAAGCTTAAATTAGATAGCCTGCCAAGATCCCCAGTCCGTACGAACTTGCATGGATCACTTGATATATTCTACCGGACCAATTTCTGGGTCCATCTAGAATTGTTTTTGGATTTTGGAATCCAAAAGTTTTGGAGAGGTGTGGTCATGTGTGATCAAGACACGCAGTAACTCTTCAAAAGGGCCTGGAATGGGAGGCCAAGGATGTAGGAATCCTAGGGTGGCCCTAATGAGGTGCGTTTAGCATTCCATTAATACATTAAGAATATAATTTGCACATTTTAATTAAATGGGATGCTAGATTATATTAATGTATTAAATTTAAGGTATGTTGACTTGTTTCTTTTATAGTAGTAATAGATCTAGTTCATATGTGGACTTTTTTATTAAAGTCCAATGGATTTAATAAAATGAAAAAAATAATATATTGCACAAGTATTTACTTGGGCGGCAAAGCTAAATTAATAAGTCTAATATATTGTTTTATTAATTAATCAAATGGAAATTAATTAATTTAATTAATTAATTGTTTGACTAAAAGTCAAAATCTTTTTCTAACTAGGAGAAGGATTCCTAGTGTCATACTATTGGTAGTAGTATACTAGGAGTATGACTCGTAGTGTCATACTATTGTTGGTAGTATGATAAATATCAAAGACTATATTTGATAAGTAGATAAATAAAAGAAAACGTTCTTTATTTTCTCTATGAGGATTATTGTGACTAACAAAAAGAAAAAGATTTTTGTTTCCATCCCCAGGTTTACAATTCAAAGAAAGTGAGCTCACACTCCTAGGTGATTCACGTTCGTGATTAGATTGGAAGATCTTGTGGATTCAATTCGAAGCAAACGGATTCAAATCGAAGCAAAATCAATCGTCATATGAAAAATGTACGATACTTTTAATTATATGTCAACTAATCTAGGGTTAAGGTTCTTTCTTTTAAAGGAATTTTTTTTAAATATACCATCCAATTTTTCGCTTCCGCCTCGTTTTGAACAGTTTTCCCCTACACTTTCTTTTAAAAAGGAAAAATTTTGAAATATCCCACCCAATTTTTCGCTTCCGCCGCGTGTTTTTTTCCTTATAGTTGATCTCTTCCAAATCTACTTATGCCACTAACAATTCATCAACATAAAGTAATAGAATGATGAAACTCGACTTCACCTTCTTAAAGTAACAATAATGGTCATCATTGCATCTGAAGTACATACTCTATTGCATAAACCCATCAAACTTCGTGTCCTATTGTTGGGGAGCCTGTTTCAAACCATACAAGCTCTTCGTCAATCTACAAATCAACTCTTCTTTGCCCTGTTCCACAAACCCCTCTGGTTGTTGCATGTATATCTCATCCTCCAAATCACCATGAAGAAATGCAGTCTTCACATCTAACTGCTCAAGTTATAACCATTTCGCTGCAACAATACTCAAACCAACCATATCTTAGTTAGTTTATCAGTGTAGTCAATACATTCCTTCTGCTGAAAGCCTTTGACCACCAGTCTCGTCTTATATCTCTTGGAACCATCAAGCTCCTCCTTGATTTGAAACACCTGTTTATTCTGTAGGGTTATCTTTCCTTCAGGTAACTCGGTTAACTCACAAGTCTGATTGGATACAGGTGAATTCATCTTATCATTCATCGCAAGCTCTCACTTGCTCACTTCTTTACCATGATATGCCTCATCATATCACTCAGGTTCTCTAGCGTATGTCAGAAGCAGCTATTGCAAATACCATCTACTCTGTATATGTGGGAGAGTGGTTCTTCGCAGTATACTTTGGGCCTGTAGGGACCTTCTCAAAGCATTCCCAACCTACAGATTCAGTACTCTTTGACCGATCATACTCTATGGTACAAAAACTTCATCCTTTGGTATAGGTCCTTCAACCTGGGCTGCACACCTTGCTCTTCAACTTTTTGATTACCACATTCCACGATCCTACCGCTCGATACATCATCTGACCCAAAGTAGTATGACTCTCCCTACTCAGGCGTCTATATGTTTCCTTGTACATAACCCTTTCGGTGAAGACAACATCTCTGCTCCTAATCATTTTACTGTTTTGGTCATCCCATAATTCATACCCAAACTCGTCATCACCATAACCCACCAAGGTGCACTTCACTTATTTAGCATCCAACTTGCTTATTGCATGATCACTTATTATACATAAGAGACATACCCAAACACTTTCAAGTGATAAAGTTTTACCTCTTTCCTATTCCAGATCTCCTCTAGAATAGCGAGTCCAAAGGCTTTGATGGTCCTCTGTTGATCAAGTGCACTACTGCATTGACTGCCTCTACCCATAACTGCTTCGGTAACCATGACTAATGTCGCATGTTTTTGGCTGTCTCAGTCAATGTCATGTAAATTCGTTATGATATACCATTATGTTGTGGTGTTCTCGACACCATCCATGCGAACTTGATCCTACTCTGGTAGTAAAACTTCTTAAACTCATTGTCTTCGTACTCTCCTTCATTGTCTGAACTCAGCTTCTTGATCTTCAAACCTGTCTCATTCTGAACCCTAGTTTTCCACTTTTTGAAAGCTTTGAACACCTCAGACTCATGTTTTAAAAAGTAAACCCACACCTTTCTTAAGTGGTCATCGATAATCGTGACAAAATATTTTTTACCTTTGGTTGATTAGACTGAAGTTGGACCTTATACGTCGGTATGCACTAGTTTCAACTTCTCTTTTACCGGTACTCTTTCGGTCTTTTTGAAGCTCACTCGCTTCTACTTCCCAAGAATTCAGCTCTCATAGAAATCAATCTCAACGAACTTTAACCCTGGTAGTTCACCTCTCTAGTGTAGACACTTCAGCCCCTGACTACTTATATCCCCAAACCTTTAGTGCCACAGATTATGATCTTCTCTACCATCCGCCACTGCGGTCAAACCACACCCATTGGTAGTCATGTAAAGAGACCCGTTCTTAGTTCTTAAGGCGATTGTCTTAGCTCATTTTAAGATCTTCCACTTATCAATTGTGAAAGTCGTTACATATACATCTGAATCAAGCTACCCTATGGAGATCAAATTCTTCCTGAAGTCCGGTACATGCCTCACATTGTCGAGCATCCACACTGACCTATTCAGTTGAATCCTCACATCTCTCTTCCCGGTAATGTCGCATGCTTGATCTTTACCAAGATAAACCTTACCTAAATTTTCAGAGACTTAGTTCTTAAACAACTCCCTATGTGATGTGACACGGAATGACACCCCTAAGTCCAACACCCAGGATTCCATCTTGTTTTCTAACGAGCAGATGAGGCAATTGGCTGACTCCTCTAAAACACAGTTTGCACTACTCTTGCCTTTGTTTTTCTTTCCTAACTTACACTTACTCAAGTAGTGACCCATCTTGCCACAATTCCAGCACTTGTTGTCTTTCTTGCTTTGCTATTGATTACCTAAATTGTTGCCCTGATAGCCTCTGGACTTGGATTTACCCTTCAACTTTGATCTATCTTGTTAATTCATGTTTTGATTTCTACCCATACTTTTTCTACCTTCCATACTCAATGCTGAATATGGTGCCTATAATCCTATTTCATGCATCCTGATTTCTTCGGTCATGATCATGTTCACAACCTGCTGGAAGTTTATCTTTCTTTTCAGAAAGAATTGGCGATCGATTGACATGTCTCGACCAACTCACTGCATCTGGGTAAGTAATATGCTGTCTAAGAACTCCTTATCAAATACCATGGATACTGAGCTTAACCTATCTTTAACCTCATTGAACTGGTTTAGGTTATCCTTAAAACTCTTATTTTTCTAACATTTTCAGATTTACCAACTTCTTGATTAGATGGATCTTCGTCGCTATAGAAGGCTACTCGTATAGGTTTAATAAGGTCTTCATAAGATCTGCTGCTTTCATCTGATCTTTGACGTTGAAGGCAACTAATTTCGTCAAATTGAGACGAATAGCTCCCAATGATCCACAGCCCAAGAGTAAAAACTCCTTGTCATTTATGCCTTTAGGCATCCGCTTGACCATCCAGTCTGTGTCGGATACACTTTTCGGTTTCTCTTTTATCGGCCAATATAGGTCCTTCTGGTACAGATAATGAAATCGCATACACGTAAATGTAAATCACACACGCAGATAATGAAAGCAATAAGAAGATAAAGTAAAATGACACGAGAAATTTTTACTTGGTTCAGCAAAAGGCTATGTCCACGGAGTGCACATATACTCAATTCAATATCAGAGTTTGATTATAATCTCTCTATTTCTCTCTCTTTCAGTCTCTCTACAAGTTGCTCTCTCTTTTTAGCAATTTCTCACACACCCTAAGTATAGGGAAACGTAAGTATTTATATGTGAGCAATAGGGTAAGTCAAAACCCTAAAGGAATAGGTTTCTTTTCAAACAAGAAAACCTAGCGAAGCAAACAGGCCAAAACCGCGGTTTGTAACCCATGCCCTAGCCCGCGGTAAAACCTCTGGAATCCACCGTCCAGTAAACAGTGGTGTGTGCGTATTCACCTTGGCCGCGGTCTACACCGCGCTTGACTCTCTAGAATTGACCGATGTGTGTTTCGCGGTTTGCACCTACTTGCTTCGGCCGCGGTCTTCACTTCTTGGCGATCTTCAAGCTTCACATAATCCAACATAGGATGGAGGCGAAAAGTAAACAGATATTCCCAAATTTGGGAAGAGGTGCACATTGTTCTTGAATTTAGAAAATTGATTTCCCAGAAATTTAAAGGTGGATGTTACTTCCTCAATCATTTATTATTTTAATTATTTAAAAATTTATTTATTTATAATATTTTTCCAAAATTATAAGAAATGCCATATTTGATAATGTTTGTGGTGTACTTACAAGATATAATATATATTCTTTTATTTTAATATGAGGTACGAGTATTGACACTTATAAAACTTATTAGTACACCCATTTTTAAAAGTACACACATGTCTAAAATTTAAAAAATATATATTACTATAAACACCTATTATAATGCCAATAGTACCCTCATTGAAATAAATATATTCATTTTAATACATATTATTTATAAACACTCTTAAATTATTATCACATCCAATTTATATAAAAAAATCATATTATTTTTGGAATCAAATCATCTTTTAATGATGGTTCAATTTACTTTTGGAAATATCTCGAATGTAGGAGCCTTATAAAAGGGAATATGTGGAACTGTTTATGAGGTTAAGAGATTTTCAATCTGGAATTATCTTATTTATACAGCTATCTTAAAAAAAATAATTATTGATATCTATGACTTTTTTTTAAAAACAAAACTTGTTGATATCAACAACTATCGTTAAAAAATATATATTTTGTTTATTGATAGAGTTCATAACTATACATAAAAGGAAGACAAAAATAATATGATAATCATGTGATGATGAGAAAGTTTGATACTTGAAATAAAATTATAGTTTAATTAGTGGTTGTCATAAAAATTAGGATTTATCATATGTTAGAGTTTATCATAATATTTTTTTGAAAGGTAAGTTTTTTTAAATCTATATAATATATAAAAGCCGACCCTCACGGTGCCACGTGTCGCCGTGAGTGAGCTTTGGAATTAATTGATTAATTTGGCTTCTATTAGTTAGCATTAATTTCAATCTATATTAACAAAATATATTAACATAACCAGATGAATGTGTGGCCTAATTGTATGATTCTGTAATTAAATGGAACGATTACGTCATAAGTCATTTCTTCCACACATATGTCTAAAATCATTGAAATTTATTTAAATACATTAATTTCAATCTATATTAACAACTAGATGAATAGACACTTGACCTAATTTCATAATTCATAAATTAATTGCAAAGATTACGTTACTCACCCTAAATCAATTTAAACCCCATCATATTCTCCTTAAAATTAGACTTAAAAGCCCTCGCATCTCTCTCAATTTTCTCTATAAAAACCATCCAAAATCTCAATTTTTCTTTCCATTCAATCGACTCTTCCTCACATACAAACTGAAAACACCCAAATAGTGGGGAATTGGATGTCGTTAGGTGGTGAGAGTAATTTCTATATTTTTTTATGCATATATTTGGTTGATTAATTTTAATAATTTAGTTTTTGTTTATTTTTTTTGTTCATTTCGTGATGACCGCCAAATGTATCTTTAGCCTATCACCATTCCCGGATGTCATTTTCTTATCAAAATGAAGCATCTCTATATGTTTTTTGATTCAAATACTTTAGAATTTTTTTTTGTTTATTGTTTTTTTTAGGAAATACTTTAGTAGTTTAAACTGTAATTTTTGATTGATTATTGTTGTGATGTATTTTGATATCTTTACATACTAAGGTGTTTATTATTGTGTTCGCTATGCAACTCTTTGATAAGACTAGCATCTGATTCATCACCACAAATGCAGAAAATTAATATACCGGTTTAGAATTGTGAGGTGCTATGTACTTGGATGATGGATTCAATAGACAGACAAATTACTACAACAGTTAAATGTTAGGGTTATAGTTTTTGGTTCATCTTAAAAAAAAAACATTGTACCTACCCAGGTTTCCGTGTATCCAATACCAGAATTTCTTTTAAATGAAATTTACACCATTTTTTTCTGTTTTTTTTCTTTCTATTTTTATCCTTTTTTTATCTTTTTGTTTTTAAGAATGTATTAACTATGCATTAAATACAATCTGATTATATCCTAAAAATATATTTTTGAGTTTTAATTATTCTTATAAATGATAATAAATAAATATATTTTTTTAAATATCAATGCAATACCAAATTAATGGTAATCCATGGTAACATATTAAAAACATTAATTATTTCATTCAATTCAATAGATTCTTTTTTTAAATATATGAAATTCACTCATAATTGTTTTTCATAAATGGTAATAAATAATTCTTTTTTGTAAGATAATAAAATAATAACTCCTACTATTTATATCTCCATAAAGTCTTCAACTTTATATTTTATTTATTGAATCATCTATGACACGGATGTGTGAAAAAAAAATGAGTTTATTAAAAAACAAATGATATGTCTTCAGAAAATAAGTGTTGAAAAATAATTAATTTATCGCTAGGCTTGACAATAACCTTTATGGAGTTTTTTTTTATTACAAAATTGAGTACTTCTACAAGTATTTCTAGAATATGCGTTTTTATATAAAAAAATATAAACAATATATTAGTTAATTGGAGTGTATTTAGAAGTTTTAAAATTTTAATTTATTAAAATGATTAGTGGAAAATCAACATTTGGTTAGTAGTATAACTAATTATTAAAATTAGTGCCGATTTCTCACAAATTTGTATTTAGAGGTTATATATATGTGTGTGTACTTTTGATTGTTACTAATTGTAATAAATTTTAATTATTATGATTTTTTTAATCCGTAAATCAAAAATTAAGAGGTAATCAAGAAACAATCCCATAATTAATGGATAATTATCTTAACTTTTGCCATAACTGATTTTTAACTATTAAGTAAAATTAATTAGTTTTATATATTGTAATATTCGGTAAGTTTAAAAGCCAACCCATAAATTCTTTATGGAATTCATTCTTGATTTTTATTCATTATCCCATTAAAAATGAGATTGACTCTTGATTTTTATATGCTAATTAATAAGAAGTTAATCAGTAAAATACATATTTTTTTTAATCCATAAGTCACAAATCAATTGATAATTTTCTTAAACAATCTCATAATTGTTTTTTTTAATGATGGTGTGTAGTTTCGTTTCAAGCCCATTATCTAATATGGAATGTGACCCTGGCTCATAAATTTGTACCTACTTGTCTCCAGGGACGTAGTTTAGCTGATAGATGGACGAGCTTCAGGTTTGAAAAAATGACTCCCAAATCAGCCGTTTGAATTCTACTAATAACAAAAAACTTTAAAAAAAATACATAGTCTAGAATCTCTAGATAGATAAATATATAGATACATACGTTCTAATAATAATTACTTCATACGAGGAGGATACAAATGAGTATCAATTATTTTCAATTCATACAGACCTTGTGAGAGTCGTTCAGGTCTCTCTCTAATTTATTAAACAGAAGAGATATATAATAGCAACCTCTATATAAATAGATAGACAGAAATAAATTATGATGGTGCCGCATGCACACACCGCTCAAGAGTTGAAGGTCATGATGCTAGTAGAGTTTTTATGGTATTCATGCATATTAATATGCTATCAAACCATCTTTCCTGTTAAAAGAATATATAAAAGCTATTTATAACTTTTGACACCAAAATCACCATTATATCTTTTCGACTTTTCTGCATAATTGATGAAATAAGGCAATGCAAATCTTAGCTACAACCTACTTTTTTGATATGCTGACTTGTGGGTTGTGGCCATTGATTGAAATTTCTTGTGTTCAAGATTTGTCTTAATTATTATTATTTTTTCTCTCATGTGAACTTAAAACAAGCTCGGATGCTTCAAGTTCAAATACCCAGTTCACTGAGTTAATTAGTATAACAAAAAGAATCTAAAATTTAAGATTTACAAATTTCTTTTCTTTGATTAAATTTTCTCCTATAGGTGTACATTAACATATTGAAGCCATTCATATTTTCCTTAATATATATATATGAGAAAATTTTCACCTCAGTACGCACTGATAAATATTTATCAGTGCGTTGCATGTGGACCATTAGATTCAATTGCTTTGACCCAGTCTGTATGCACTAGTCAGTGATTATCCGTAATCTATGACCTACATGTAATGCACTAACGTATTTTATATCAATGTGCACTGAGGAGAAAATGAATGTATATATATAACATGCATGTATATGTATATAGAAAGAGAGAAAAGATAATTATTTCCAAGCCTAAAAAAAACTAATAATGAAACGGATCAGGATCCTCTCCTTGGTCCTTGTTTTTCCTTAGCCTTTTTTAAGTGTAATTAAAACATCAACTTGCATGACATAAAAAAAAAGTAATCAAATCTTGACTATGTATTTTTTATTTTACTTAGGTGTCATTAGATTATGAAAAGTCAAGGAAAAACAAGAGAATGAGAGGATCCTGATCCTAATGAAACCATCAATTTATTAAAGAAAAACATATGTACATAAAAAAGATTTCTCAGTATGTTGACCGATTCAAATATATATTAAAGATATATGGTCCTTGTTGTCCCAATGAGCGGTTATAGAATAGGGCAAATTGCACCCAACCCCTTGAGATTTGGGTATATTACACTTAAATGGAAAACATTCTTTATTATACACTAACACCCCCATGACTTAAATTTAACTTTGCAAATACCTAAAATTCCCCTAAGTTATATTATTTTATACTTTTTTTTACCTTTTAACCAAAAATTTTAAAATTTTTAATATAATAAAAAAATTAAATAAAAGATATGATTCATTAAATAAATAAAGAGTTTAAATTTTTTAATAAATAAATAGTTTTGAAAAATATAAATAAATAAATAGTTTTAAAAATTTTTAATAAATAAATATTTACAAAATATTTAATAAATAAATAATTTTAAAAATAAATAAATAAATAAATATTTTTTAAAAATAAAATAAATAAATATTCTAAAAAAATATATAGTTAAAAAAATAAAAATAAATAAGTTTGGATATTTAGAGGTTTTCTTGTCCCTATTAATGGATATCCTTAAAAACAATTAATGTTTTTAATTTTTTAAATTTATTTATTTATTTATTGAAACTATTTATTTATTTGATTTTTGAAAAATATTTTATTTAATTTTTAAATGATTTATTTATTTAATTTTTAAAACTATTTATTTATTTAATTTTTTAAACTATTTATTTATTTAATGAATCATATTTTTTATTTAATTTTTTTTTATTAAAGTTGATAAAGATTTTGGTTAAAAGATAAAAAAAAATAAAGTATAAAATAATATAACTAGGGGCCATTTAGGTATTTTTAAAGTCAAATTTAACTCTTGGGGGTGTTAGTGTATAATAAAGAAACTTCTCCATTTAAATGTAACTTGCCCAAACCTCAAGGGGTTCAGTGTAATTTGCCTTATAGAATATTAAAAGCTATATATTTTGTGGATAGGGATGAGCATTTCCCTAGGGTGCTCCACTCCTATTTGGTGGCAAATTTTACCTTCAAATGAGGTTTGGGAGTGGGTATGAGGGTAAATTTTACCCAAAATCCTAAATGTAGGTGGGGTTGGGGTTAGGGTTGGGGTTGGGGTTGGAAACTCCCCACACCCTCATTTTTTTCATTTTTAAAATAGGAATGAGGTGGGGTCCCATTTTCACATTTCTCCATATATATAATTTTTTATTTTTTTCAGAATTTTTTTTTAAAACTTTAACTTACGGTCAACCGCTAACCCACCTATCACTACTAAATCACTGACTCATCTATATCACTATAAATATTTGTATTAATTTTGGATTACATTAAACCAATTAAATATTTTAGATTGTTTATTTTAATTATTTATTGGATTGAATATTGAAACGAGGTGAATCGAAAGATTATAATAGTTGAATTTCAAATTCCGAATTCCAAATTCTAAATTTCGACTTTCAAATTTGAAAATATTGAAATTAGAAATGGAGAAAATAGAAAAAATGGGGAAAGGGGGTGGGAAGATATATGTCTCATAGAATTTTATCAAACAAATTTGAACCACCATACATATACCCGAAATCTTGACCCTGAATATATATGAGGGAAAGTTAGGTCAAATCACCTTGGCAACGGTTGAGATAATTAATATAATGTAATGTGCCCAGACAATGCTTCCGTGACCACTGCCCTATTAATTTGTCTCTGCTATACTACTTATTTCGCTTTTCCCGAGTCAGCTAACTCCCACATCCACTATGAATTTTGATATTATGACTGTTGCCGTACTGCGCACATACCGTTAGATTTTCATACAAGTTACGAAAATTACTGCCGGACAATCCAAAAGAGTAATTTATTGGGCTGTGTTTCGTTCTTATTTTCTGTAACTTCATGTTTGTATATAAATCCTTTTGTCTACCTTCCATGCCTCCATGGTATATATATAAATAAAATAATAATAATATTAATTGTATTCTGTATTATTTTTTTTTTGAAATTTTTTTTATTAATTTTTTAAAAATATTACACTATTTTATAAATTCGGGGTTTTTTTAGAAGGAGGGAGAACTCGAACCCATAATCTTGTGGTGCTAGTGTGAAAGGTTTACCACTTGATCAATCTTATCTCGTCTTATATCCTGTATTATTGACTGGCCATTGATTAATTTCATGTTAGAATGGCAACATAAAATGTTTCAATAAAGGTTTGGTCCGTGCGTTTGAATTTATCTTTAGATTTCTTATATATTAAACCGTCTTAGTCATAGACATCACAATATGATCAATTTATATTGGTTTTTTTTGTTTTTTTGTTTTTTTTTGATGCAGACTTTATATTACTTTTATGTATGAAGATATAGTATGAGTGAGAAAGTTGTATATATTCACATCAACTATAATATCATTACATTTGTCAATTAAATGAATACGTAATTTGAATACAATCGTTAGAATACCAAGTTGGAATACCTAACCCTAATTTTTTTTTATTTTTATGGAACCTCAATTTTCTTGAGTGAATGCATCACTTAAATAATGATGACATGATATATACATGTGGTTAGTTAGATAAATTCTCATTAATATATATTCATTTACGGTTGTCACGTACTCACGTCACTGGTTGGCATGTAATAGGAAATTATAATATAAAAAAGTGGAAATGGTGGGAAATAGCACACTTTTTATGTTAATTTAATAAGTTAAGTTTAAATGACATCAATGAATTAAAATACCCACATCTCTTTCTCTTATTACATTTGTGCCATTTTTAGTTTTTTATTTTATTTTTTCAAAAACCTCAATTAACAAAGGACCTAGACCAATGGAGGTCCTCCATCAATGGAGATGAAAGACCTCCAATGGAAGTCTCGATGAAGAAGATGATCCAAATTTCATTTTTACCCAATAAATCTTGGAAATTGTAAATATATCTAATAAGTCTCAGAAACTTCCTGAAAAGTCTCGGAAATTACCTAATAAGTTTCGAAAACTATCAAATAAATCTCAGAAACAACAAAATAAGTCTTTGAAATTAGAAAATAAGTCTTAGAAATACAAATTAAATCTCAGAAACATCAAAATAAGTCTTAAAAACACAAAAATAAGTTTCAGAAACACAAAAAGCGTGAGATTTATTATTGTGAGTGTGTTTTAAGAGTATTTTTATCAGATTCACAATTTATGTGCTATTAAAACTTAAGTAATTAAGTATTTTTGGAATGACTTTTTAAGTAGAGCTTCCAGAGTAGATATTTTATAAGTATAACTTTTATTGAGTAGAGCTTCTAACAAAAGGTGTATGTTGTTTGGTATTTAATTAAAAAAGAGATTTTTAACATAGTAGATTGTTTTGCAATATGACTTCAAACAATATGACTTTAAAAGAGTTTTTGTTGTTACAAATTACAAAAAAGTGCTTTGACAAAGTATTTGAAATGAAAGTGGTATATAATTAAATATTAAAGTTCATGAAGGATAGTTGCGACAATTCATTTGTTTTTAAAAAGTTCTAAAAGAGCTTCTTGAGAAAAGTTTGGAATTCTCGGAGTAGATATAAAATTGCTTTTTTAATCTTAAAAAGGCTCTTTTGAAGGTTTGCCAATTAACAAAAAAAAAAACCCTTAAAATAGCTATTAACATTAAAAATGCACTTTTGGTCTCTAAAAAAGTCATACCAAACACATATTAAGTTGGTGATAGTCTTAAAACTCACTATTTGAAGAGTGATATTAAATTTTTTAACACTACAAAAAAGGGTATGTCTCGCATTACTTGATGCAAAAACTACTCAATACGAAGTAAGGAGCAGAGTTAAGGAAACACTATAATTGCATTAAATTTGGAAAAACAAAAATGTAAAAGGTAAAATCGGATTGTGTTTGGTTGCAAAAAGTCAGAGATGCAAAAATATTAAAAGTTAAAAAATTAATGACAACTGAAATAACCCTAAATCTGTGTGAACACGTAGTTAATTTCTTTCTTGATTCTGTTTTACAGGCAACCAAACTATCCTGAACCAACAACATATAGAAACAAAGGGTTCGAATAAAACCTCAAAATTCCAACACAAAAAGAAAATACATCAAGAAGAAGAAGAAAAATTGAAAAAGTCCTAGTGCATCATGCTCCATTAAGAAGACAAACCCTTGATTGTGATCTTGCTCAGTTTCTAGTCTTCTTTGGATCGTTGTCTTCATTGAGAAAATCAAGCAAAACGTTGCTCTTGCATTTGGGACATTTTGGATCGACATCAGACAACATGACATACATAAGGCATCGAGTTCAGGTACTGTTTTATATTATTAAAATGATTTGACGAAGAAATATCTAAATTAATAAGGATCTTTATTTATTTTTCTTAGAATTATTTTACATGATCTAAAATATATGGAGTAGATTAAACAAAATCTCTTGATTAATTTATAATTTTCTTCATGTTCCACTTCCACAATATGTACGGTGATTCAGAATTTGATAAATTTGTTCATAAACAATTATATATATATACATATAAAAATTAGTTTTATTTTATTTTTAACTATTACGATTTAATAAATTAATTCAAAGTTTAAGTGAGAATAACACGAATCAAATTTACAATCTTAAAACCCTGTGCTACCCTGATCAAGTAGGTTATTATTGGTTCCTTTGTGCATTCTTTCATGATCTGCAAGTGCCCTTCTTCGTTGTTGCGGTTGGTTAATCGAGAAATTTTTTATAGACAGGTTCTTGTGAGGAGACCAAGCTGATCTGGATTGCTTAGGATCGTTATTGTAAACCTTACTCTCAAGGTGGTATTGGTTTGATAGACCTTGAGTTACTGAATGATTCGCTTTTAAGAAAGCTCACTTGGAAGTTTATGACATCTGAGGGTTTTGTTTATTCGTTTCTGCGGGAACAGTATCTCAAGCAGCTTCGGAAGCCATATGGAGGATATATCACTTCTTCGATGTGGTCTTCTTTTCTGACTCACTATTCTGAGCTTCTTAAGGAGGGTATTTGGCTAATTAGCGAGAATTTTCAGTGGGACTTTTGGCGTGACAGTTGGTTAGGGGTGCCTATTTTAGAGCTTCTGGAGATTCTTGATTATTTTGCTAGCCTTCTCCAGGCAAGGGTTTATGATTTTATTCAGGATGGCATATGGTTTCTTGATGATTGTTTTCTAGCCTATTTTACGAATCTTTGTTTTCGGATTGATATGATTGCGATTTCTCCAGGTGTAGACTTTTTGGCGTGGGCTCATTCCTGGGATGGTAGAGTTTCTTGCAAGACGGCTTTATTCCCGGAAGATTCATGTTTTCCCTCAAGTCCCGTGGTGGAGAGATGTTTGGTCTCGTTTTATTCATCCTTCTCGTTCAGCTTTGACATTACCTTTTTTGTTAAATAGGCTCCCCAAGAAGGATCACTTGTGCAGGGCTGTGTTTCAGTTAGCTGTATCTTGCAGTGTTTGTGGTGTCAGTAGTGAATCAGCAGATCATCTTTTCCTCAAGTGTCCTTTGGCGGCTGCTCTCTAGGAGTTGTTTTCTCAGCTTTTCTGCGGGTTTCTACCGACTCGTGGAGTGTTTCCTTCTCAAAGGGCATGTCAATTTTGTTTAGTGATCAGGTGAGGGTTTTATGTAAGGAGGCTTTCCAAGTAGTTGTTTGGAGTGTGTGGTTCGTCCTTAACCAATAGATCTTTGGGGGTAAGGCGGTGGATTTTCAGATCTTCTCTGTCTATTGTTTGGCGTGCGGTTTCTAACGCTAACAGTTTAGAGATTGGGTGTATGCATTACATGCGTAATTATGTGGATTATCTCTTGATTCTTCAGTGCTTTGGTCTCCGTGGTCTCCCGGGCTCCGGTTATCAATAGCGTGGTTTGGTCGCCTCCGGCTCTTGGTTAGATCAAAGTTAATATGGACGGTGCCACCTTGAGTTCTCCAGGCGTTGGGGGTTGTGGGGGTGTCTTCCAAAATTGTAGAGCTTTTATGAATGGTTGTTTTGTTGTCCCTCTTGGTCAGATGTTTATGTTTGAGGTTGTGCTCATTGTGGCCTCAATGGCCATTAATTACGTTTGGAAGTACGGGTGGCGTCAGATTTGGCTTGAGAGTGACTCCTCTTATGTGGTTCAACTACCTTTTTCTCGCTCTGGGCAGGTTCTTTGGGGCGTTCTGCAGGCTTGGCATCGGTGTATCTATTAAATTTCGTAAATGGAGTTTCAGGTGTCTCATATTTGTAGGGAGGGGAATCAAGTTATGGACGCTCTTTCTAAGCATGCTTTGGGGCTAGAGATTGATGCTAAGTGGTTCTCTACCATGTCTTTCTTCTCTATGCTAGTTGACAGTGACTACATGGGTCGAGAGTCTTTTCGGTTTTCCTGATGTTTTCAATTTCTGTTTGGTGTGACCTTCATGTCACTGTTTTGGTTGGGGTTGTTTCCCTTGGCTTTTGTGCTTTTTCGGTCTTTGTTACTCTTTATTATTTTCTTTTCTCATTTATATAGATGAATATTGTTTAGGGGTTTTTCAGCATATGATCGCTTATGATGCTTTTTCCCTTTGGGTCAGTCAAATTTTAGCAACAAAAAAAAAATTTTACAATATTAAAAATATAGATCCCTAAAAGCATTTTAAACAGATCCCTTAATCAAGCCATTTAGCATAATTAAGGGAGAAGCTGCAATTTTTACTGCTCCAAGAGATCCCTTAATGACTCTCTTAATTAGAATGTAGTGGAGTTCACTCCCTTAATTAAGAGGTGGATTCAGCCTCCCTCAGTTAAGTGAGCTCCACATACAAAGAAGAAATATAGCTAACACTAATGCTGGACAACCTAAAAATTTAATCCAAATTTGAACTCAAATGATGTGGTAAGTGTTTTTTTCATTAACCACTTCATTTCATATAGTGTGTGGTGATGACAACTCACTTCTCACATCATTTTGGTTGAAATTTGGGTTAATTATTTGAGTTGTATAACATTATTCTATAGCTAATGAGTATATAAAATAATAATAAAGAATACGTGGGCTCCACATAAAATAATAATAATAAATTATAAATAGTCACTTATGAGAGTATTCTTGGAACACATACTCCCTTAATGGCTCATTACAACAACAACCACCCTTAAATAAGGGGGGTCTCCAAGGGAGACTCTTGGTGATACTCTAACTATATAAGGGATATATCGGTGGGCCAATAATATATTTATTACATGGGAAATTGGTGTATTAATATATTAAAAAATAAATAATAATTTTGTTTATGTATCAATTTTAAATTCAGTAATGCTACACATCTTACCTACAATCCTACCATTTGCATCCCAACACACGTGGCAGTTGAGGTGTCACTTGGTGAGTGGACAAACATCAATTGTTGAGTGAATACATGGATAAGAGAAATTAATATCAATTAATATAAGTTCACTCATCAAGTGACACCTCAACTGCCATGTGTATTGGGATGAAAATGGTGAGATTATGGGTGTGATGTTTAGCATTATTCTTTTAAATTAAGAATGTGAAAGGCTTACCATTAACCCACCCCAATTTTTGTCATATAAATAATAATTTTTTTTTGGAATTAATAATAATTTATATAAATTTTAGATTATTTGAATACATATTAACGTGAGGTTTAATAAACTAAAACCTATGAAGGATTTTGATTTGTTGTTTAAAATATTCTTTAAAATCAAGATACAATTTATAATTTTGTACATGATTTTCTTATACTGGCAGATGTTTTGTGTTTTGGGGGGGGGGGGGGGGGGGGGGGGGGGGGGGGGGGGGGTGTGTGTGTGTGTGTGTGTTAGAGATTTAAAATAAATCAACAGTCAAATCTTATTCATTGATTTACAAAATTGGCAACTATAATAAAATAAAATAATGTGACGGCAATGCGAGATTTGAATAATTTGATCCAAAGTGTTGGATAGCAATCCATTTCTATATCAACTTGAATAATTTATGCCTAGAAAATCTAAGGATAAAATCAACTAGCTATATTAATTGCAGTGGGTGGGGGAGATTTATCGTGGTGTTAGGAGAAGACTTTTTCAGATTAAAAAATAGATATTTTAACCATTCGATAATCTTGTTTGATGTGGATAGGTCTTGATAGTTATCTAATTAGTCTTTTATCAAATTTCAAAAATTAAAAATAATTACAGATTTTTGCCTCCAAATCAAGAGTCCACAACCTTTTTTCAGGTTGTTGCATCTGAATTCAGAAACCAAATTCGCCATTGCAGGTTGTTGCCTCCAAATCAAGATTCCAAAACATTTTTTTGGTTGTATTATCAGGAATTAAAAATTCGCCATTATGAACGCTGACCTGACAGTAGACATAGATTTTAAAGTTGAAATTCGCATTCTCTTGACATGGATTACACATTTCATGGAATCAAGTCCAATAATTAATCATAAAAAAATTATAGGTGGTTATATTGCTGCCACCCAAGAAAATACCTTGCACACCCAACTATTAAATTCTCATATCAAAATTTTTTAGTAAGACCCGGCTCAGTCCATTAGCCATTTTGAAAACGGGCCTGACAAATTTTAACTCTTTTTATATGTAATGTTATTATTTTTTTAGTGGCAATATATACATCCCTTTAAAATGGTTTGTATACCCTTTAAATAATTAAATTTATAAATTTTTAAAGTTTCAACATTACCTTTAAATGAAATTATTAATATTTTAATTAAAAGATTTTTTTTTAATTGTATTTTTTGAATTTCTTTTTAACTAAGCTATATTAAAAATTAATATAAAAAACACAAAAAAAAAATAAAAAACCTAGATCAAAAAGTGAGCAAACCTAAAAAAATAGAGGAGATTACTGCCTCAATCATTTGGAATTTGGATGAATAGGATGTTGTAAGAAATCATACACACGCAAATTTAAATCACACACGCATTTAATGAAAGCAATAAGAAGAAAAACAAAGATGACACGAGAAATTTTTACCTGATTCAGCAAAAGCTTATGTCCACGAAGTGTACCTGCTTTCAATCCACTATTGGAGTTTGATTACAATCTCTCAGTCTATCTACAAGTTACCCTCACTTTCTAGTAATTTAAGACACACCCTAAGCATATGGGAACATAAGTATTTATATAAGAGCACTATGGTAAGCCAAAACCCTAAAGGAATAGGTTTCTTTCCGTACAAGAAAATCCCTCGCATATTAAACACGCCAAAACCGTGGTTTGGGCTGTGGTCTGTAGCATGCGCCCTAGCCCGCGGTAAAACCTATGGAATCCATCACTCAGTAAATCGCGGTGTGTGCGCCTTCGCCTTGGCCGGTCTACAACGAGCTTAACTCTCCAGAATTGACCACTTTATGTTCTACGGTTTGCGCCTCCTTACCTTGGTCGAGTTCTTCACTTCTTGGCGATCTTCAGGCTTCACATAACCCAACAATCTCCCACTTGAAGACTGAAACACAAATAGACTTCTTCTTTATTCCTCGATGACTAATGAACAGTTACGGTGCGTTCATCCCCTCTATCTTCAACATTGAAGACCCATTGAAGCTGCGCACAACTCTAGTTTCTCCATCGTGATTAGCTTGGTTAACATGTCAGCTGAATTCTTGCACCATATGAGCTCCTTCAGTTGTAGAGATCGTCACTATCTTCTACAACTAAACCTAACTAATAACGATTCTCCTAATAGTGAACACATATCCGATGGTGCACTTCCTGTGATCCCTATCTCCAGCAAAATCAGAATCCACATAACCTTATAGCTGAAGGTTATACACTTCTCTGTCGTACCCCGCATGTACCTTAAGATCCACTTCACTACTTCCTAGTGTTGCTTGTCTAGATTAGACATGTATCTGCTCACAACTCCCACTGCTTTGGTAGTATCTAGTCTCGTGCAAACCATGACGTATATTTAGCTTCCGATGGTTGAGGCATATGGTACTCTAGCCATGAAGTTCTTATCCTCATCCGTCTTTGAACTCTGCTTCTTAGACAACCTGAAGTGACTAGCTAATGGTGTTCTTACAAGCTTTGCACCTTCCATGTTGAATCTCTGTAACACCTTATGAATGTATTCTGCTTGAGATAACTTCAGAATACCTCTTTGTTCGTCTATGCTAATCCTTATTCTAAGAATCTACTTTGCAGCACCTCAGAATACCTCTCTTTCATCTCAAACTCACTAGACAAATGCTTCTTCAAGTTGTTGATCTCTTCCAAATCTACTCATGCCACTAACATGTCATCAACATAAAGTAATAGAATGATGAAACTCGACTTCACCTTCTTAAAGTAACAGCAATGGGTCATCATTGCATCTGAAGTACATACTCTATTGTATAAACCCATCAAACTTCGTGTACTACTGCTGGGGAGCCTGTTTCAAACCATACAAGCTCTTTGCCAATCTACATATCAACTCTTCTTTGCCCTGTTCCACAAACCCCTCTAGTTGTTGCATGTATATCTCATCCTCCAAATCACCATGAAGAAAAACAGTCTTCATATATCTAAGTGCTTAAGATATAACCATTTCGCTGTAACAATACTCAAAACCAACCATATCGTAGTTAGTTTAACAACCAAAGAAAAATATCAGTGTAGTCAATACATTCTTCTGTTGAAAGCCTTTGACCACCAGTCTCGCCTTATAACTCTTAGAACCATCAAGCCCTTCCTTGATTCGAAACACCTGTTTATTCTGTAGGGTTATCTTTCCTTCAGGTAACTCGGTTAACTCACAAGTCTGATTGGATACAAGCGAATTCACCCCATCCTTCTTTACAAGCTCTCACTTGCTCGTATCTTCACCATGATATGTCTCATCATATCACTCAGGTTCTCAAGCGTATGTCAGAAGAAGGTATTGCAAATACCATCTATTAGGTATATGTGGGTAAATGGTTATTCACAGTATACTTTGGGCCTGTGGGGATCTTCTCAAAGCATTCCCAACCGATGGATTCAGTACTCTTTGACCAATCAGACTCTATGGTACTGAAACTTCATCCTGTGGTATAGGTTCTCCAACCTAGGCTGCACACCTAGAGTATACGGCGGTTCAGTTCTGGTTTCGAACCACCGGTTCCGGTTCTAGAGGATCTAGAACTGAAAACGGAACCAGAACCGCCTAGCCTTGGTTTCGTTTTCGGTTCCGGTTCCAGCTCCGTTTCACCCGGTTCCGGTCCGGTTCTCTGGTTCCGAGCGGTTCAATTCTTATAAAAAAAACAAACAAACGGGTGAGCTGCATCTTATCATTTCTCAAAGTCAAATAAACTCACCTAACACACACCCACATCAGACTCTCTCTCACGTCTCACAAGTCACATGCCTAAATCATTTTCTTCTTTAACCAGACTCTCTCTCACGCCTCACGCCTAACACACCCAAACCACTTTCTTCTTCTTCATTTGATTTTTAACTAGACTTTCGCTCTCTCTCTCTCTCTCTCTCTCACTCATCGGCACACCCAAATCACCTTATTCTACTTTTGATTTCTAATAAGAATTTCTCTCTCTCTCACCCAACCCCAAATCCAACCGGTCTCTCTCTCGATAGGCGGCGGCGGCTGTGGCCATCACCCTTGAATCGGCCATCATCAGTTCATCACCACCACACCAACAATCGGTTTCTTCCTCAGCTTCTTCGTCTTTCTTTCTTCTTGCTTGGATTGATCGAGAAAGAGATGCTTGACTAGTTTGGAAAAGAGTGAGAGATAGATGAATTCTAGAAAGAGTGATTCAAATAGATGGATTGATGGATTGATGGATTAATATTATGATTAATGGATTCTGGAAACTGGAAAGAGGAGATCGATGGATTTAGGAAGTGGTTTACTGGATTACTGGTTTGGAAGAGAAAGAAAGAAAGAAAGAAGAGTGAGAAACAAAAATTAATATATATATATATTCTGGGTGGAACCGGCGGTTCCAGAACCGGAACCGAACCACCGATTCTAGTCTGGTTTTTTTGTAAGGGAACCGGAACAGAAACAGAAACCTTAAGGCTTACGGTCCCAGTTTCGGTTTGGTTCCAGAATTGGAACCCCGGTTCCAATTTAGGTTCGGGTTACGGTTCTGATTTTTTTCCACGGTTACGGTTCGGTTCCGTTCCACGGTTTGAACCAAACCGTGGTCATGTTTATGCACACCTTGCTCTAAAACTTTCTGATTACCACATTCCATGATCCTACCACTCGATACATCATCTGACCCAAAGTAGTCTGACTCTCCCTACTCAGGCGTCTGTGTGTTTCTGTCCTTGTACACAACCCTTTCATTGAAGACAACATCTCTGCGCCTAATCATTTTACAGTTTTAGTCATCCCATAGTTTATACCCAAACTCATCATCACCATAACCTACCAAGGTGCACTTCATTGTCCCTATTAATGGATATCCTTAAAAAATTTAGTGTTTTTAATTTTTTTAATTTATTTATTTACATTTTAAAACTATTTATTTATTTTTTAAAAAACTATTTGTTTATTTTTTTAAAAACTATTTATTCATTTTATTTTTTAAAATTATTTATTTTTTTAAACTATTTATTCATTTTATTTTTTAAAATTATTTATGTTTTAAAACTATTTATTTATTTATTTTTTAAAAACTATTTATTTATTTAATGAATAATATTTTTTTATTTAGTTTTTTATTTTTATTAAAGTTTATAAAGTTTTTGGTTAAAAGGTAAAAAAAATTACTAAATAATATAACTAGGGGCATTTTAGGCCTTTTAAAAGTCAAATTTAAGTGTTTGGGGTGTTAGTGTATAATAAAGAAACTTTTTCATCTAAGTGTAACTTGTTCAAACCTCAAGGGGTTCAGTACATTTTACCCTTAAATTTATATCAAACACGAGTTTAACGAAGATAAATTTATTAAGAAACTTTTGGTAAATGCCTTAAGTATAGAAAATAGTTACTAAAACAAACTTGTGACACTTTCAAACTCCATAAAACATGTAGTTTCATTAAATTACGTGAATGTGATGGTGATCACATTAGCATCATAACATTGTTGCATGCTATGACGGAGATGCATATTGGGGTTAGTGATCATATCCTTCTAAGGAGGATTATATTCTGGTAGTGCAACTTCATGGTGTCATGAATAGTGTTTGAAGTTGAGGAAAAATGTTACAATACAACCCATAGCACCCGAGGGGGTCATCTTCCACACCTAATGTAGACTCAAAGGTTGTGACTGATGATTATGAACCTATGTCTTGGAGTGATTTAGAAGATAATTATGTTTTAGATGATTCAGTTGACATAATTATGATAATGAGGGTAATAAAGGAAATGAGAACGAAGTTATTAGTAATGAAGCTAAAGTATTTCAAGAAATTGTGGATGATTTAGTTGTTGTAGAACAAGAGTATAACTTGGAAGTAAGGTCTTGGTGTTCTATTCTTCATATAAAAGTCAAGATTTGTAACTTAATTTTGTCCGTCATTTTTTTTTTTCAATTTCAGATCTTAGAGGACTTAGAAAAACAAATAAGAAATCTGAATATGTGATTTTCAGATCATTTCGTATACAAGACTCAAAAACAAACATCCCTAGCTAGGACTTTTTTTGTTGTTGGTGAAATTAGTCTCTGAGCCTTCCGACACCAAATTTATGTGTTTCACCTGAGCCTTCCGATTCCAAATTTATGTGTTTCACGCACTGAATACTGGTATGGTCTTTTATACATGGTAAGGTTACAATCACGTGGACTCTTTTTATGTTAGATTTGGATAAATGCACCAACTTGGCAACTTGCCTCGTAAATTAATGCAATGTTTTGGTGAATAGACCAATCAGATTTTCTGCGGATGCAATCTTAAACATCGTTCTGTACTTCACCGTTCTGTAGGAGCTTTCAAACTAGATGATATTTAATTTCCTCTCGATGTGTTTCCCTTTGATGGTATCTTGCTCCCACTATGACAAAATACCGATTGCTGAGGTTCTAAGTACAATTAGTTGTTGCTCAATAGATGGCCCTATTTGACAATCAGATATAGGATCAAGAATTTCCTCAAAATTGTTCCTAAGCACTGAATTAGAGTTCCTAGATAATTTTTCTAGAATCACCTTATTCTTGGGCTTGAAGAAGACCCATGGGAATTTCCTCAAACTGGGTTTACATCATATCCACATCTCCAAGGGAGTATTGGGAATTGACTTAGATGGAATTAAGTTTAGAAGATACATGACCATTTCCAATGTGTATTCTCGAATAATTCATCATGGATATCGATATCTCAAGAAGAGTTTTATTTCTTCTTTTTGCAACACTGTTTTGCTAGGGTGTCCCTGGTGCTGACAATTGGGATAGTATCTCATTTTCTGATAAGTAGTCCCTGAACTCACTGAGAAGATATTCACCATCTTGATCCAATCAAAGTGTCTTAATGTGTCATCCACTTTATATAGATTTATAGTAAATTTCATGGACTAATTGAGGTAGTTTTCACAAAATTAAATAATTTTAACATACTAAGATGATTGACCAACACAAACCGTTATTTTTTTTCAAAAAAAAAAAAAAAAAAAAAAACGTTTGTCGGGACCTATTGAGATCAATCAACACTACACTGTGGTTCGAATGTCTGCTTCCATAATTGGAAGAAATCGACTCCCAACACTAAGAGAGTTCTCCTCACACATATTGTGATTTTATGGGCAACAGTGTGAAAATATATACTAGTTTCAAGATTTGAACTTTGATGAATCCATAGCAGGGGCGGACCTACCCTGAGATCAGGTGGGGCTCGTGCCCTACCTCAAATTTGAAAAAAAATTATTTATTTATTTATATATATATAATATTAAATATAACAATAATACCTCCTAGCACAGCTAGTAATGGATCTCTTCTAAACATTTGTAGGATGAGGTTCAATTCTCATTACATGCATCTTACAAGCAAAACATATATTTTAATATCTTTTTAGTTATTAAATTATCTATTATAATTTTGAATTTGTTCTTATTTATAATAGTTTTAGTTTGATATACTTAACATATCCAATCAATAAACTCTAAAATTTCAAATTTTAATTTATCGTATTAAAATAGTTCTTGTATTATTATGATTCATTTTATTTTATCCTTATTATTTTTATTCATTTTATTTCATTTTATTTTATTAATAAATTATTTTTATATAAATTTAAAGTGAATTCGTTATAAACACAAAACAAAAGTTCTTATTATTAAATTAGATTGTAAGTTATTTTTTTAGAATAAATATTGTAATTTTTTATTATTTATGTTTTTTATATTGTTATATATATTTTTTCTAATATTGTATAAAATTAGATTGTAAGTTATTTTTTTAGAATAAATATTGTAATTTTTTATTATTTATGTTTTTTATATTGTTATATATATTTTTTCTAATATTGTGTTTCTCAATAACTTTTTTTTTATCCAATAAAAATAATTTTGGACAAAATGCCCTTAGTACAAACATAATTTCAGGGTGTAAAGATGTTGGTAACTCATCGTGTAATCATGTTGAAATTTCAACGTGTAAACATATTGATAACCCATCGTGAAATCAAGTTGATATCTAAGCGTGTAAAGATACTTGCATGAAACAGAATACTTTTAAAAAACTTTTGAGGTGGAAAACGATATCGAATCTTTACCCATAATATACTGTTGGAATGGTCTCGGCCGGAGAAAAATATTTCAAAGAGAAAAGAGAGAAAAAGAAAGTTTTAGAGAGAGAAACACGACAAGAAGAACTTATGAAGAGAGAGAAAAAAGTAAAGAAAATGGAATTCTTGTAATAAAGGAGAAAAACTTGTATGAGACGGTCTTACTGCCACGTGGTTAGACCGTCCAATGATAGTGTGTCATTTATATTTGAAACATATATAAAAATATATTTTCAATATATTACACTGCACACTTTTATTGGACGGTTTCATTGCCATATCAATGGGGCTTGCATGTTAGTTTTTCTTGTAATAAAGATGTTCGTGAGAGAATAAAGTGAAAAAGTAGATAAGAGCAATTTTATCCAAAAACATTTGTTTTGGATAAAAAAAAGTTATTGGAATGCAATAATTTTGAATATTCAATTAAGGCCAAAATTCGCAATTTTGCCTATAATAAACACTAATGAGTTAAGCGATGATGGTGTGTAGTCTCGTTTCAAGCCCATTATCTAATATGGAATGTGACCCTGGCTCATAAATTTGTACCTACTTGTCTCTAGGGACGTAGCTTAGCTGATAGATGGATGAGTTTCGGGCTTTGAGAAAATGACTCTCAAGTCAGCCGTTTGAATTCTACTAATGACAAAAAACTTTTAAAAAATACATAGTCTAGATAGATAAATAGATAGATACATACGTTCTAATAATAATTCTTCATACGAGGAGGATATGAATGAGTATCAATCATTTTCAATTCATATAGACCTTGTGAGAGTCGTTCAGGTCTCTCTCTAATTTATTAAACAGAAGAGATATAATTGCAACGTCTATATAAATAGATAGACAGATATAAATTATGATGGTGCCGAATGCACACACCGCTCAAGTAGTTGAAGGTCATGATGCTAGTAGAGTTTTTATGGTATTCATGCATATTAATATGCTATCAAACCATCTTTCCTGTTAAAAGAATATATAAAAGCTATTTATAACTTTTGACACCAAAATCACCATGATATCTTTTCGACTTTTCTGCATAATTGATGAAATAATGCAATGCAAATCTTAGCTACAACCTACTTTTTTGATATGCTGACTTGTGAGTTGTGGCCATTGATTGAAATTTTCTTGTGTTCAAGATTTGTCTTAATTATTATTATTTTTTCTCTCATGTGAACCTAAAACAAGCTCGGATGCTTCAAGTTCAAATACTCACATTATAAAAAAAAATACCTATTAGTGACGAACTATTTCCGACGGCGCTAATTGCCGTTGGTATTGATACATTTTCTGACGGCCATATTAGTACCGTCGGAATTGAGCAAAAATATAATACCACATTTCCGACGGCCCAATAACCATAGGAAATAGTCCTTTTGCCGTCGGAAATAGTCTGTATTTCCGACGGCATTTTTTGTGTTGTCGGAAATGATAAAATTTAATTTGAATTAATTTTAAGGACAATTACGCTATCGAAAATGTAGTACCATTTCCTACATTATTTGTTATGGCTTTGTCATAGAAAAAATAATTAATTAATTATTATTATATTAATTAATAAATTATAGTGGAATGTATGTGATAATTTATACACTACAAAAAAAAATGTGACTTGTAGATCAATATTGTAAATGTATCACTATATGTGTTATTTTTTTATTTATCACTATATTTTTAGCAAATCAGTTTGTTAAACTTTTCGCTAAATATTTTGATTTAATTTTGAATTTTTCAAATAATATGCCATATATAATGTGTAAAAACTTAAAATTTATGGCGATCACTGCAAGAAAATTAGACAATAGGGACCAAACTTTAGGGACAAAAAAATGGTACTAAAAAGAAGTCTACTTTATGTGTACATCTGACTAAATTAAATAAATATAAAATATAACAAAGTTATTAGTAATTACTAGAATAAGTTTAAATTATTAATTAATAAAAATTATTAATTGTTTTAGTAAAATGTTGATTATAAAAAATAAAATCAACAAGGATATAAATATATAATATACGTGTCCTATTTCAAGATAAAGTAGCAGTAAAATGTAATTTCCTATCAAATAAGGGAAATATTTTAATAAAATATTATTTTTAAAAACAATATCAATAGTTATATTTAAATATTATTCAAAAAAATATATTTAATTAGATAGTATGCAAACATATCAATAGCTTATATATAATTAGTATGTAAAAGATATCAGATGTAAAATTATAGCAAAATGGTAAGAATAACATTTACTATCAATCATTCAGGTCACGGGTTCGAGCCACATCAATTGCATGGATTTAGTTAGGTGATGGGGCCATAAGGCGCATCATATATTTTTTTTCATTGAATTTTTTCTGTCGGCCATTACCGTCGGAAATAACGATAAGCCGTCGGAAATACTAGTAATTTTGATCACCTTCAATTAATATTACCGACGGCATTTTAATTTTTTCCGACGGCCCTGACCGTCAGAAATGATAGTATTTGTGACAGCTCGTCAGTAAATGGTTATTTGCGACAAGAGTATTTGTGACGGCCTCCGACGGCTTTTTCCCGTCTGAAAAGCTTATTTCCGACGGAAAAACGTCTTTTCCAACGACATTTAGCCGTCGGAAAAGACCATTTTTTTGTAGTGTCAGTTCACTGAGTTAATTAGTATAACAAAAAGTGTTGACGGTGATTTTTGGATTATGTAAAGTCGATCACACGTCACACTAATTATGGTGAGTTGACAGTAATGTTGTGAATAAGAAAAGAAAACGAGATTATGAAGACACATATTTCACGTGGTAAAACCCCAAGGCCGGGAAACATTCACGGTTGCCGATGACGGCGAGGAGAAGAATTCACTATGAATAATGTGATTACACACTCAGGCTCTCTTGCTCTCTCGTATTCTATGTTTCGTCTGTGTCCATTTCTATCTATTTTATAATGAGATTATGGGTCTATTTATATGTGCATAGAACCCTAATCTTTGTTGTACAAGTAAGAAAAGGTAGTAGTGTTTGATTAGGACTTATTACTTGTTGAAGTTGTCTTTGTCTTCCTTCCTGTTTCGCATCTTCCATGAATTGAATGAATTAAACTTGTTGCCTGATTTGGACTCTGATATCTATAAGGAAGTTTGTTTCCTTATCAGAGTTTACTTCGTGATATCTTGTTTGAATTATCTTGTTTGAATAAGAGTCTTCTTTTACGTATCTGAGTTATGATTGTATTTAATGTCTTCCATGCGTCATCTAACTGACCAACTGCCTAACCTGACCAGATCTCTTTTACCCCGATCAGATTGTATTCACCAGACCAAGTTGTCTCTACCTGATCGGCTAGCTTCCCCGACTAGGTTATTCGTACCCGATCGGTTAGTTTCCCCGACTATCTTAGGTAAACTTAATCAAACCTTAAGATCATCTACTGGTCGTCTTGGGTTGATCTTTCTTAGCTGACTTTGATGACGTAGTATATCTAATCACTGTACTTTCAGGTGATCATGATGACTTGTCAAACTATCAAAAAATCCCTATAACAATACCCCCTCAAATCCGCGAGATGAACTCTTGACGGCTCATCGAAGGAGATTTGAATAATTTTTTCCCTTGGTTTTTTGACGCTTATGATCTTATCGCTTTATCCTGATCAAGTATCTTATTAAACTGATCGCTTTTGTTGCTGAACCGATCAAGTATCTTATTAAAATGTTCGTTTTTATTGTTGAACCGATCAAGTATCTTATTAAACTGATCATTTTTGTTGCTGAACTAATCAAGTATCTTATTAAACTGATCAGTCTTTGACCGGTCGGTGTCTCGACTCTTTGCCTAGGATAATTCCCAACTGTCTTGAGTCTTCAGCCAAGAGGTGTTCTGAGAACCTTGCCTCATTTTCTCTGTTCTTCCCATGTAAACAAGTCACCAAAGACGTCTCCCGGTTTTGTCTGTTTACAAGGGTTTGGTCGAATCGATAGTGTAATACTAACACAACTGAACGCATCTCACTAGGTTTTCTCTGATGGCGTGCCCGAGTGTTTTTTCCCAGTAGAACCGGCACTTCGGGGTGGCCGGATCGCTAACAATGCTTTATATGCACCCAGTCAGTTCGACAGGCTCGTCGGATCTCTAACAACCGACTTCTCAGCCTCTCGGGCACCTTCACCCACCATGGCAAGTGTCATCACTGCGAGTTTTATCTTTGATAACAAAGATAATTTATATATAAAAAATTTGAACACCACTCTTGGCTTCTTTATTAATTGGTCTGCAAATTAACAACATAAACCAAAAATAATTAGAAAACTAAAAATCAGAAACAAGCTAAAAAATATCTTAAACAAAAACTGAATGCAACTAAGCTAGCTTTTCCTGGAGCAGCAGTTTTTTTTTTTTTAGGGTTTTCAGAAAATAGTGTTGACTGTCCATTCACTGCTGCCTTGGCCCGGGCTTCATTTCCTTTCCTGGTTTCCCCTTGACTGATCATCCATGATGGGATCCTTTTGTTGATCATCAGTCTTTTTAAGAACTAAATCTTTGAGATGACCCTCCATGATGAGTGTCTCGATGTAGTCTTTTAGTTAGTAGCACTTTGATGTGTCATGACCACTTTCCTTGTGAAACCTATAATATGTTTTCGTATCTCTCCGAGCATAGATTGATTGTCTAGGAGGATATTTGACTAGCTTCTCGTATTCTACGTTCGCTAGAATTTCCTCTTGTCTCTTGATGAGGGGAGTGTAGTTGGTGTACTGACCATGGAACTTCCTATCGTTCCGACTATTTCTACGATCATCCTTGTTTCCATCACTCTCATGGCGATCACCCTTCTGGTTCTTTACATTGATGTTCTATCCAGGGCGACCCCCGTGCATATAACTACACCCCGAACCAACTCCTCTTCTTTAGCCATTGCATAACTGCCTGCTACATCCATTAGGTCAGCGTATGTATTCGGGCTTTCCCTTCTCAAATCGAAGGACAACCTACCCTTCTGCAGGTTGATGGTGAATGCGGCTACCACAGCCTCATCATCGGGATTATGGATCCCTGACACTTCCTGAGAGAACCTTTTCAGGTAATCTTTTAATGATTCATTCTTTCCCTGTTTGAGGGTGGCGAGATGAGCTATTAATTTACTCCTCTGTATAATTCCCAAGAATTGTCAGTGAAAAAGCTTAGGCCAATTCTCTGAAATTCTTGATTGTTCCCTTAGGAAGCCTTCCAAACCATCTAGACCCCAAATCCCCGAGCGTTTGTGGGAACATCAAACATAACAGTGGGCCATTGTAAGCGTACTGTGATATCGCACTTCGGAAACGTCTCACGTGTTCCTTTGGATCCGTGTCTGCTTTGAATTGCTCAACCTGAGGCATTCTGAATCTTTCCGGGAATGGGGTTTGAAGAATGCTGTTCACGAAGGGGCTTTCAGAATCATCATCCAATAAATCTTTGTGCCCTTGGCAACGTTCTAATGCTTCTACTTTCTGAGTTAGTTTCCGTATCAAGATATCTCACTCTTCTTCTGGCTCATTATCCATTCCCTGATCGCTGGCGATCAGTGAGTCCTTGCTGGATCCTATAAGTCCCTACCTTAGTTTGGGTTCCTGAGGTATCGAATCTTAGCGGGGACTTGCTCCTTCGGCTTGTTCTGCGGGGTGGTTGATCACTTTCATCTAACGAACTAGAACGATCCCGCCTACGAACATCTCTACGGGTTTCCTCCGGCTCAGAATCTGCTTGATATCGATCTTTCATTTCTTGTCCGCTAATTCCTTCACCTCCCCTTTGGGAATGTTTCCCCCTTCCAAGATGATCCGACCTATCTCTACCGGTTTTACGGGGCTCGCCTGAGGTCACGCCTACTATCTCAGAGTGCACCTTGGGGTCCTGGGCCACCATAGGTGTAGATAATTGGTATGGTGAGGTCAGATTCGCAGTTGCGGTTATATTGATTCCCTGTCTAGCGGCGTCTTTAATGACTCTCCGCAGGAATTCTTGGACCTGCTGGAATGCATCTGGGGAAATTCTTGGAGGAGCGTCTGCGAAAGTTATCGCAGCTTGATCAGTTGAGGTTGGAGTCACAGAGGGCAAACTTCCTTCAGCGATGCTGGCGTTCATTGGACCAGAGTTGTTGGCGCCACAAGAAGTGCCCGTATCATGCGGAGACCGACTTCCATCACTATTGTCTGCCATGCCACTACTTCACAAGGTCTTCGAGGTTAACTTAGCAAAAGTCAATTCACCCCCCTCCTTCTAGCGCCAATTGTTGACGGTGATTTTTGGATTACGTAAAGTCTATCGCGCGTCACACTAATTATGGTGAGTTGACAGTAATGTTGTGAATAAGAACAGAAAAAGAAATTGTGAAGACACAGATTTTATATGGTAAAACCCCAAGGCGGGGAAACATCCACGGTTGCCGGTGACAGCGAGGAGAAGAATTCACTATGAATAATGTGATTACACACTCAGGCTCTCTTGCTCTTTCATATTCTATGTTTCGTTTATGTCCATTTCTATCTATTTTACAATGAGATCATGGATCTATTTATATGTGCATAGAACCCTAATCTTTGTGGTACAAGTAAGGAAAGGTAGTAGTGTTTGATTAGGACTTATTACTTGTTGAAGTTGAAGTTGTCTTTGTCTTCTTTCCTGTTTCGCATCTTCCATGAATTGAATGAATTAAACTTGTTGCCTGATTTGGATTCTGATATCTATAAGGAAGCTTGTTTCCTTATCAGAGTTTAATTCGTGATATCTTGTTTGAATAAGACTCTTCTTTTACGTATCTGAGTCGTGATTGTATTTAATATCTTCCGTGCGTCATCTAACTGACCAGCTACCTAACCCGACCAGATCTCTTTTACCCCGATCGGATTGTATTCACCTGACCAAGTTTATCTCTACCCGATAGGCTAGCTTCCCCGACCAGGTTATTCGAACCCTATCGGTTAGTTTCCCTGACCATCTTAGGTAAACTTGATCAAGCCTTGAGATCATCTACTGGTCATCTTGGGTCGATCTTTCTTAGCTGATTTTGATGATGTGGCATATCTAGTCACTGTACTTTCATGACGTGGCATGCTATCAAAAAATCCATATAACAAAAAGAATCTAAAATTTAAGATTTACAAATTTCTTTTCTTTGATTAAATTTTCTCCTATGGGTATACATTAACATATTGAAGCCATTCATATTTTCCTTAATATATATATATATATATATATATATATATGAAAATTTTCACCTCAGTGCGCACTGATAAATTTTTATCAGTGCGTGCATGTAGACCATTAGATTCAATTGCTTTGACCCAGTCTGTATGCACTAGTCAGTGATTATCCATAATCTATGACCTACATGCAATGCACTGAGGTATTTTATATAAGTGCGTACTGAGGAGAAAATGATTGTATATATAACATGTATGTATATGTATATAGAAAGAGAGAGAAGATAATAATTATTTCCACGCCTAAAAAAAAACTAATAATGAAACGGATAAGGATCCTCTCATTGGTCCTTGTTTTTCCTTAACATTTTTCAAGTGTAATTAAAACATCAACTTGTATGAGGGAAAAAAAAGTAATCAAATCTTGACCATGTATTTTTATTTTGCTTAGGTGTCATTAGATTATGAAAAGTTAAGGAAAAACAAGAGAATGAGAGGATCTTGATCCTAATGAAACAATCAATTTATTAAAGAAAAACATATTTACATAAAAAAAGATTTCTCAGTATGTTGACCGATTCAAATATATATTAAAGATATATCGTCCTTTTTGTCCCCATGAGCGGTTATAGAATAGGGCAAATTGCACTGAACCACTTGAGGTTTGGATAAGTTATACTTAGATAAAAAAATTTCTTTATTATACACTAACACCCCCATGACTTAAATTGACTTTGAAAATGTCTAAAATGCTCCTAGTTATATTATTATATATATATTTTTTACCTTTTAACCAAAAATTTTAAAAACTTTAATAAAATAAAAAAAATTAAATAAGATTCATTAAATAAATAAATAGTTTAAAAAATTAAATAAATAAATAGTTTAAAAAATTTAATAAATAAATAGTTTTGAAAAATATAAATAAATAAATAGTTTTAAAAAAATTTAATAAATAAATATTTACAAACAATTTAATAAATAAATAATTTAAAAAAATAAAATAAATAAATATTCTTAAAAATTAAATAGTTAAAAAAATAAAAATAAATAAGTTTGGATATTTAGAGATTTTCTTGTCCCTATTAATGGATATCCTTAAAAAAATTAATGTTTTTAATTTTTTTTCATTTATTTATTTATTAATTGAAACTATTTATTTATTTTATTTTTGAAAAATATTTTTATTTAATGTTTTAAACGATTTATTTATTTAATTTTTTAAACGATTTATTTATTTAATTTTTTAAACTATTTATTTATTTAATGAATCATATTTTTTATTTAATTTTTTTTATTTTTGTTAAAGTTGATAAAGTTTTTGGTTAAAAGATAAAAAAAATAAAGTATAAAATAATATAACTAGGGGCATTTTATGTATTTTTAAAATCAAATTTAAGTTTTGGGGATGTCAGTGTATAATAAAGAAAAGTTTCCATTTAAGTGTAATTTATCCAAACCTCAAGGGGTTCGGTGCAATTTACCTTATAGAATATTAAAAGCTATATATTTTGTGGATAGGGATGAGCATTTCCCGGGTGGCCCACTTCTATTTGATGGCAAATTTTGTCTTCAAATGAGGTTTGGGAGTGGGTATGAGGGTAAATTTTACCCAAAATCCTAAATGTAGATAGGGGTGGGGGTGGGGGTGGGGGTGGGCAACTCCCCGTACTCTCATTTTTCCATTTTTTAAATAGGAATGAGATGGGGATCCATTTTCACATTTCTCCATATATATAATTTTTTATTTTTTTCTGAATTTTTTTTTAAACTTTAACTTACGGTCAACCATTAACCCACCTATCACTACTAAATCACTGACTCATCTATATCACTATAAATATTTGTATTAATTTTGGATTACATTAAACCAATTAAATATTTTAGATTGTTTATTTTAATTATTTATTGGATTGAATATTGAAACGAGGTGAATCGAAAGATTATAATAGTTGAATTTCAAATTCCGAATTCCAAATTCTAAATTTCGACTTTCAAATTTGAAAATATTGAAATTAGAAATGGAGAAAATAGAAAAAATGGGGAAAGGGGGTGGGAAGATATATGTCTCATAGAATTTTATCAAACAAATTTGAACCACCATACATATACCCGAAATCTTGACCCTGAATATATATGAGAGAAAGTTAGGTCAAATCACCTTGGCAACGGTTGAGATAATTAATATAATGTAATGTGCCCAGACAATGCTTCCGTGACCACTGCCCTATTAATTTGTCTCTGCTATACTACTTATTTCGCTTTTCCCGAGTCAGCTAACTCCCACATCCACTATGAATTTTGATATTATGACTGTTGCCGTACTGCGCACATACCGTTAGATTTTCATACAAGTTACGAAAATTACTGCCGGACAATCCAAAAGAGTAATTTATTGGGCTGTGTTTCGTTCTTATTTTCTGTAACTTCATGTTTGTATATAAATCCTTTTGTCTACCTTCCATGCCTCCATGGTATATATATAAATAAAATAATAATAATATTAATTGTATTCTGTATTATTATTTTTTTTGAAATTTTTTTTATTAATTTTTTAAAAATATTACACTATTATATAAATTCAGGGTGTTTTTAGAAGGAGGGAGAACTCGAACCCATAATCTTGTGGTGCTAATGTGAAAGGTTTACCACTTGATCAATCTTATCTCGTCTTATATCCTGTATTATTGACTGGCCATTGATTAATTTCATGTTAGAATGGCAACATAAAATGTTTCAATAAAGGTTTGGTCCGTGCGTTTGAATTTATCTTTAGATTTCTTATATATTAAACCGTCTTAGTCTTAGACATCACAATATGATCAATTTATATTGATTTTTTTTGTTTTTTTGTTTTTTTTTGATGCAGACTTTATATTACTTTTATGTATGAAGATATAGTATGAGTGAGAAAGTTGTATATATTCACATCAACTATAATATCATTACATTTGTCAATTAAATGAATACGTAATTTGAATACAATCGTTAGAATACCAAGTTGGAATACCTAACCCTAATTTTCTTTTTCTTTTTTTTGATGGAACCTCAATTTTCTTGAGTGAATGCATCACTTAAATAATGATGACATGATGATATATACATGTGGTTAGTTAGATAAATTCTCATTAATATATATTCATTTACGGTTGGCATGTAATTGGAAATTATAATATAAAAAAGTAGAAATTGTGGAAAATAGCACACTTTTTATGTTAATTTAGTAAGTTAAGTTTAAATAATATCAATGAATTAAAAAACCCACATCTCCTTCTCTTATTACATTTGTGTCCTTTTTAGTTTTTTTTTTTTTTTCAAAAACCTCAATTGACAGAGGACCTAAACCAATGGAGGTCCTCCATCAATGGAGATGAAAGACCTCCAATGGAAGTCTCGATGAAGAAGATGACCCAAATTTCATTTTTACCTAATAAATCTTGAAAATTGTAATTATATTTAATAAGTCTCAGAAACTTCCTGAAAAGTCTCGGAAATTACCTAATAAGTTTCGAAAACTATCAAATAAATCTCAGAAACAACAAAATAAGTCTTTGAAATTAGAAAATAAGTCTTAGAAATACAAATAAAATCTCAGAAACATCAAAATAAGTTTTAGAAACACAAAAATAAGTTTCAGAAATACAAAAAGCGTGAGACTTATTTCCGTGAGTGTGTTTTAAATGTATTTTTGTCAGATTCACAATTTATGTGCTATTAAAACTTAAGTTATTAAATATTTTTGGAATGACTTTTTAAGTGAAGCTTCCAGAGTAGATATTTTATAAGTATAATTTTTATTGAGTAGAGCTTCTAACAAAAATCGTATGTTGTTTGGTATTTAATTAAAAAAGAGATTTTAACATAGTAGATTGTTTGACAATATGACTTCAAACAATATGACTTTAAAAGAGTTTTTTTGTTATAAATTACAAAAAAGTGCTTTGACAAAGTATTTGAAATGAAAGTGGTATATAATTAAATATTAAAGTTCATGAAGGGTAGTTGCGACAATTCATTTGTTTTTTAAAAGTTCTAAAAAAGCTTCTTGATAGAAGTTTGGAATTCTCCAAGTAGATATAAAATTGTTTTTTTAATCTTAAAAAGGCTCTTTTGAAGGTTTGCCAATCAACCAAAAAAAACCCTCAAAATAGCTATTAACATTAAAAATGGACTTTTGGTCTCAAAAAAAGCCATATCAAACATATACTAAGTTGGTGATAGTCTTAAAACTCACTCTTTGAAGATTGCTATTAAATTTTTTAACACTACAAAAAAAAATGGTATGTCTCGCTTTACTTGATGCAAAAACTACTCAATAAGAAGTAAGGAGCAGAGTTAAAGAAACACTATAATTGCATTAAATTTGGAAAAACAAAAATGTAAAAGGTAAAATCGGATTGTGTTGGGTTGCAAAAAGTCAGAGATGCAAAAATATTAAAAGTTAAAAAATTAATGACAACTGAAATAACCCTAAATCTGTGTGAACACGTAGTCAATTTCTTTCTTGATTCTGTTTTACTGGCAACCAAACTATCCTGAACCAACAACATATAGAAACAAAGGGTTCGAATAAAACCTCAAAATTCCAACACAAAAAGAAAATACATCAAGAAGAAGAAGAAAAATTGAAAAAGTCCTAGTGCATCATGCTCCATTAAGAAGACAAACCCTTGATTGTGATCTTGCTCAGTTTCTAGTCTTCTTTGGATCGTTGTCTTCATTGAGAAAATCAAGCAAAACGTTGCTCTTGCATTTGGGACATTTTGGATCGACATCAGACAACATGACATACATAAGGCATCGAGGACAACCCGCCAACACCATTGAAGTTGCCGTGTCTGGGCTGCTTGCATAGTGCATGGTCGTGTCTTCCGGCTCAGATGACACGCATGAACCCTCCGGTGACATTTCCCACGATGAAGCCGACCCGTTCGGTGATTGAATTACTTGCTGGTTGTCTCTATTCCTGGGAGGTGATAGGTTTAGCTTCAATTCAAGCTTTGGACTGTTACTTCTTCGACTCATGATGGATGATTTTCTGTTTTACAAAAAACGAAATTCAACTTCCTTGTGCTTCCTACAAGTATGTATATATGACACCTGTGACGATCAAATGAAATATATAATCAAAAGATAAGCATTAAAAAACTTTTAAAAAAAAAATCAATTGAACAATGAACTGAACAAAAAAAGAAATGAAACAGACATATCATGAAGAGATATGTAATCAAGGAAAGTTTACCTAAAGTGTTCAAGCTAGAAATTGAAGTTTTTTTGTTTGGGATTTGCTAAATGAAGATTTTGGAGATGCTAGGGATTTTATATAGTGAGCTTGTAAGAGAGAGAGGAGGGGTTTTAATTGTTAGTTAATTATGGGTAGGAGTGGATGGTAAGAGAAAGAGAAGTTGAATTGAATTGAATGATAGCTAGAATAGGTAGAAGAGTGTGACTTGGTGCCTTGAAATTTATTGATTTGAGTGACAAAAAAAGATTACCCAAGATGTGCCCGTGAGGTAGGAGAAAAATATTATTGTAAATAACTGTCTTCACTCATGACTGGCTGCAAAAGGTTGGTTTGTTTGTGTTAATTCAGTTGCTATGGAAGATAAAGGACTAACATTAAAAAAAATGCACACGGGGATGGGTTTTGATTAAATTAATTAAATAAAATTTCACAGTTTATTTAAATACTTTTTATTCAAATCCTTAGGTAAAACAACCAATTTAAAAATTATTTTAATTTGTTTGAACTAATATTATTTGAACATGATGATGTTGATCTAGTGGTACAGACTCACACCTATACCATGATATCTAGGTTCGAGTTGTTTTCCCCTCCTCAAAACCCTGATTATGTAATATTTCAAGAAAAATATATATTATTTGGTTTGAGTACTCAAATAATATTAGAAGGAGGTGTTCAAAAAGTTATTGCTTTAAACATAGATAAACCCTAATTTATCATCACCATATTTTGGGGGTTTGTGTTTTGTCATTATAATTTTTGTTGGAAGGTGATTAAATGTTCTTAATGGAGAACCTAATACATGGCAAAAAGTAATAAATTAAAAGGTAAATACGGGATGTGGTGGTTAATTGTCTTTGGTGGCGTATCATTTTTTTTAGGGGCTAATATTAAAAACCTCCCTTCACATTTGAACTATTATTGGAGATATAGTAACAAATGCTTTTATTTTAGAAACCTCTCATACGAACTAACACCGTTTGTGTTGAATAAATTTGACTATCAAAAAGTCTAAAATATCCCTATTTAAGCTTCAATTGTATGAATTGACCATTATACCCTAATATTTTTACCAAATAATTTAATAAAATGATATAAAAGGTGAAAATGTTAACTTATAAATGAGTAGTTACTTTGTAGACAATTTTATCCCTAAAAATAACAAAATTATAAATGAACTAAAAGCATTGAAAATGAGTATTTGCTTGGATTTATAAAAAAAGACAAATAAATACATATCCTGATTTATTTTCAGTGCTTCTAATTCATTTGTAATTTTGTTATTTTTAGTAATAAAATTGTTCACAAAATAACTTCTCCTTTACAAGTTAACATTCCCGTCTTTTGAATTATTTTATTGATTTTTATTTGGTAAACGTATAAGAGTATAAGATCAATTCATACAATTGAAGCTTAAATATAGATATTTATACTTTTTAGCGGTCAAACTCAATTAACACAAACATAATGCTAACATTGTTAGTCTATAGGGGACGTTTCTAAAATAAAAACATTTGTAACTATACATTCAATAATCGTTTAAAGGTGAAATAAGATTTTTAATATTAATCCTCTTAGACCATACATCCTCTTATTACTTAAAATAACGACCACCCATATTTAGGAAACTGAAATCCAACCACCTTAATTAAAGCTTAAAGAGATATATATATATATATATGAAAATTTTCACCTCAGTACACACCGATAAATATTTATCAGTGCATTGCATGTGAACCATTAGATTCAATTGCTTTGACCCAGTCTGTATGCACTTGTCAGTGTTTATCCATAATCTATTGCCCACATGCAATACACTGATGTATTTTATATCAATGCGCATTGAGGAGAAAATGACTATATATATAAAGGTTCTCTCATATTTTTCCATTTTACCTATTTTTGTCAAAAAAATTTATTAATTTATTTCTTAAATAGATTTGATTGAACTTATCATAAATACAAAATCAAATCAAAATTCATTAAAATCAACAAATTTCATCAAGATATCCGAGAGAATCACAGTATATCAGTTTTTGCCCAAACACTACAACTATATAAATTTCCTAGTTTCCTACTACGAGGAGTGCTAAATTCACTCGCTCAACCCACTCTCTGTTCTTGTGTTGTCATGTGGACAACAATAAATGTTTAACATTAAAAATCTAACATTTATAAATAACCTACTTTTTCATTTTATTTATAATACAAACCAACAACTAATTTCCTAGATTGCCCTTCTTCATTTAATATCAATTTTTTTATAAAAAAAAATATCAGGTTTGTGGTTTGTGTTGTTAATCTACGGCTCTACAACTTTTTTTTCTACATTTCCATTAGGTCTGAATTAACTCTAACTCTCAACATTACAAACAAAAATTGCTTTCTCACCATTATTACAACTCTATCCAGGTAATGTTTTTATTGTTTTTTATTAAATAATTTTATTGTATTGGATTAAATTTTTATATTGAACTTATTTTACTTGAATTTCTTTTTCAATACATGTTTGTGCAGTTCTCACCATTTTCAAAGATAAGTTGTCTTCTCACCATTGTTACAACTATTTCTAAGCAATTTTTTAATTGATTTTAATATTAAATAATTTTATTGTATTGGGTAAATTTTTATATTTAATTTACTTACTTAATTTCTTTTTCATAACTTGTATGTGCAGTAAACACCAACTCTCATCAATTTCACAGAAGTTGTCTTCTTGCCGATATTGTTATAGCTCTATCCAGGTATTTTTTTTTATAAAATAATTTATTTGTATTGGATTAAATTTTTATATTGAACTTCTTTTATTTGAATTTCTTTCTCAAAACTTGTTTGTGTAGGTCTCACCATTTTTAAACATAATTTGTCTTTTTACCATTATTACAACTATATCTAGATAATTTTTTAATTGATTTTCATAATAAATAATTTTATTGTATTGGGTTAAATTTTATATTGAATTTTTTTTCTTAATTTCTTTTTCATAACTTGTATGTGCAGTGAACTTCAATTATCACCATTTTCAAACACAAGATGTCTTCTAACCATTGTTACGGCTATATTCAGGTAATTTTTTAATAGTTTTTTTTATTAAATAATTTTATTGAATTGTATTAAATTTTTGAACGGAACTTCTTTATTTTGATATAAGTTAAATATAAAAATTTAATCCAATAAAATAAAATTATTTAATAAAAAAAAAAAAATTACCTGGATAGAGCTGTCTATAACAATGGTGAGAAAACAATTTTTTAAGTTAGAGTTAACTCAGACCTGATGGAACTGTAGAAAAAAAAAAGTTGTAGAGTCGTAGAGTAACAACATAAGCCACATACCTGATATATATTTATTAAAAAGAATTGATATTAAATGAAGAAGGACAATCTAAGAAATTAGTTGTTGGTTTGTATTGTAAATAAAATGAAAAATTAAGTGATTTATAAAGGTTAGATTTTAATGTAAAACATTTATTGTTGTCCATATGTCAATACTAGAACAGGAACAGAGAGTGTTTTGAGTAAGTGAGTTGAGAGAGTGAATTTAGCACTCATCTCCTGCATATCTTCAATTCAGTTTTTGCCCATTATCATATGCAACATCAAGCCCAACCGTCTGATGTAGGATCAATCAATGACATTCTCATTCAAGTGGTTGAGATATATTGTACTGTAATTAGGAAAATGTAGGGCCAAATGATTAATGAAATATGAAGAATCACATTATTTGTTGTAATAAAGAAACCGAGTAGTTGAGCGCACGGGATTGAAATTTGAAAGAGATGACTGGAAATAATGTAATCTGTCCGGTAGTGTTTTTAATGAAAAGATCAAAATCAAAAGGTTGCAGGTAGAGAGATCGATGACTGGAAATATATAAATCTGAGGATTTTAATGTAGGATTTATATGGGTAGTGTACAGTTTACGGCAATACAATGATGATGAGAAACCTGAATAGATTTTTTTTTTTTTTTTCAAGAAGGATGCTGTTTTGAGGTACTTCTAAGTGTTCATTTATTTTTGGTAGATACTAGAAAGGGTCTTTCAATGTGATCACCTGTATAATTAATAATTATCCATATCTATTTTGTACATGTATGTATGTATCTATCTATACATAATTACGTACTTACCCACATTTAGCCATTTAGGCATATCAACTTACAAATTAATGGATGACATCTTATTACTTTTCAATAAATTCATCTCTAGTGAGGATGGTCTTGAAATTTTTTGTAAATGGAAAATGCATATATTTTCAAAAATATTTTTGAAATATTACAATAATTTGGGGTCATATGGAAAAGAAGTAGAGAATCAGTTTTTTTTTTTTTTTTTGAAAATATCTATTAATCTTGTATTATGTATTAATCTGGGTGTGAGGAGCTTTACCGGTGGGCCACTATCATCTTGTCATATTTTTTTGATATCTAATTTATTAAAAAAATTATTTTCATGGAAAAAAATATTGTTATTATTTATATAAATAATATAGTAACAATATATAAATGAATTAAATTAGGGACAATATAGCCATTTCACAATTTTAAATTGGTCAATATTTATTTTCATCGAAATCAAAATGATCAAAAGTATTTTTCTATCTTCACAAATTTACAATGAAACTGACATTATTCATGACTTCTTGCAAAACCGTAGACGTTTTATACATTTAAAAAGACAAAATTACTCACAACACCCACTTCATGGGAAACCCTAAAATTCTTTTCAAAATTAAAATCAGAATAATTATTTAGAAAAAGAGCACGCATTACAAATTTTCGGTAACATTAATTTTTTTTTTATATATACCACTTACAAAATAGTGAGAGTGACTCAAACCTCGAATATTCTTAAACTAAATAATCGTTTTTACATCAGAGCCACCTTGGAAGATGGTCAATAGAATTAAATTTGTAAATGAAATTTTCGGTTCTCTAGAAACAATTACACATGTGCCCAAAATATGGCAACAATACTAAAACCTCACAAAAATGGCATATAATTGCAATCCTCTAATCTACTCTTTATCTTATCACTTCTCTACAACCAAAATGACAATATATATACATATATATATATATATATATATATATGGAAACTTTTCTCCACAGTACGTACTGATAAATATATATCAATGTCTTGCATGTGAGTCATTAGATTCAACTGTTTTGACTCAGTCTGCATGCACTTATCCATAATCTATGGCTCATATACAATGCACTGATGTATTTTATATTAGTGCACACTGAAGAGAAAATGAATGATATATATATATAGTCTTTTTCTCCTTAGTGCACACTAATAGAAAAAAAAAACATAGGTGATTCAAATCTAAGCATTGGTTTTATAAAATGTTTAGATTTGGTTGTTGAAAATATATTTTACATGAAAAGATATATATAAAAGAAAAAGCTTCTCCGGTAAAAAATAAAAAATATGTATCAACTCTAACTTCTCTCTTAGGGTGCGTTTGGATTGGATATGATTAGACTATTTTTATGGGATTGGATTGGATTGGACTGAACTAAATTAATATTGTGATGTGTTTGTGGGTATCGTAACTGGTAAACCCTCAAGAGACGATAACTCCTCATATTAGAGATACCTATAGGTTTAAAAGCTTGTGGCACGTGCTAAGTGTCATCGTGTTCCCAACGAAAGTGGCATAGTTTAGTTGTTTAGCTTTTCGTTTCTACTTAGTGGTTTTGTTTGCTTGTCCTTAGTTTTCTTGTTGTTTGTTTCTTTTATCTTTTGTGTTTTAAATTGCTCGAGGACGAGCAAAAAATAGGTTTTGGGGTATTAGCTACGATCATTTTGGACGTAAATTCGGCCCCAATTACCTACTGTTTGCACTCGTTTCTCGAGTATTTTTAGTGTTTAATGTGTTTGTTAAGTTTTTTATAGATAATCATCCATAAATAAGGCGTTGAGCTTAATTGAAGAGATTTGGAAGGTTGAAATTGTAAATGCTTGTATTGAACATCTAACTTCTGAAAGCCATAACTCTCTCACATATATTCGAAAATCCCCGGATGTCTAGTTTCCGGAAAACGTTACAGTTTGCGCTTTCAAATTTTCTAGAGCAAGTTATTCTCGTTTTAGTATCTGGTGGTTGGAGCTGAAAATTGTCACTAGTGAGCTGAGCGACTTGCAAGTTGCCCAACCAACTCGCCCAAGCATCTGATGGGGCACAAATGATCAATTCATAATTTTGAAGCCCTAAAAACATAAGGATCATATATATACCCAATTTTGGAGCTATATACATCATCTTCTACCAGTCTTGGAAGCACCAACACCAATCAAGAGAAAGAGAGAGAGAGAGAGAGAGAGAGAGAGAGAGAGAGAGGGGATATTCCAAGCCATCAAGAAGAACATCCTCTTTGGTAGCACACCACCACCACCACACACCTCTTCAATCCATCCATATTAGAGAGAGAGAGAGAGAGAGAGAGAGAGGCTTAGTTATAGAAAATGAAGATGTTCTCTTGTCTATGAGATTAAGCAATGCATCAAGGAAGAAATGACGAGACCGTGAAGGAACTGCATGTTGGGGTGTATGCCATAAAGCTTGTAATTTGTAAATGTGAATGAAACATTAATAAAAGAAGTAGTTTATTCATTCTATAAATCTATCACATACATTTATATCATGTGTACTTAACATCCAAGATTGCTGCATGTAATCCCTAACTGAGTATATGAGTGTCATACATAGAGGAATTCAGTTTGAGATGAGCAACCTAAATAGTCCGTAGATAGCAAATAGAGCTGGGTACTTTATTTGTGGTTAATCTACAGTTGCGGTCCATTCTGTAATGTACGGTGGTCTTATCCTAGATTATTCATATGGTGATATGAGAATGGAAGCACCTTATATGATGTGATCATATATGACTGGGCCACGATCTATATGAATCTCTTACCAAGATCCGTTACATGATGAGATTCATATATATATATATATATATATATATATATTGATTAATTATGGCTATATATGGGTGATCTTAATCCTGAGTGTCTTATCGACTCCTTCAGGTTAGCTCGTGGTTTTTGATATACCATGGGTGAGATCGAAGTTGCATTCCAAATCAATAACCTCGTATGTTGGAATTGCGGGTTGGCTTGTGGCTGGGAAAGTCTGTACACAATGATGGAATCCACTCCTTCTTGTGAGAAGTAGATAGTAGTTCCCTTAAGGGTTGATTCAAGGCTTGAACAATATGAGCACTCTCCTTCTTCGGTAAATGAAGTTAGGATTTATTGTTCATTACATAATCAATGGTACTTAATGGAAAAGATATAATTAGAGGGGTATAACGGACTTTATGACCTAACTCTAATTATGAACTACTTGTGGAGGATCATACCATTTGTAATAGCTATATCGATGGACACTGAGTTTTTGGTTTGTATAAAAATATCTACAGTTATGATAGAGCAGCCTCGGGTTTTTAGTGGAGTAACTCCGAGGTTAATAATCATGAAATATTAATTAAAGAGTTTAATCAATTATTTCTAAATATTATTGGAGCTTAAAACTGTGGGTCCATTAGGTCCCCTTGCTAGCCCAGAACGTTAAAGGTAACAAGGGTCACGGTTAATTAATTGGATTGTCCAATTAATTGTGTTACGAAAGTAAAAAGTATTTATTCATGGATTAATTGAATAATGAGATTATTTAATTAATATATTAATAATTAAATTAATTAAATAATTAGATTATTTAATTAATGAATTAATAATTATGAATTATGAATTAATTATTAAATGGAGGTTGCGAGTTCAAATCATGATTAAGACATAAAATAATTAGATTATTTTATTCTTTGAGAAAGTCTAGTATTTATGTTTAAGTCAATTAGAGTTATGTGGGAGTTAGAATCATACTCTACCTATGACACTTAAATACTAATTATCTTTTGAATATATAAAGATATATTTGGGAAAAGATAATTATCTAGTTTAAAATATATATATATATATATATATATATAATGATATATTTATATAGATAAGAGTGAAATAGTTATGATTTTTGATTTGAACGACACACAAAGAAAGAAGTGAATCAGAGAGTGTGCGGCCAACTAAAAAAAATTATTATAAAAGAATTTTTTTTTTGCTTCTTGTTCTTCACAAAGGGTGGCCGAAATTCTCATAGAACAAAAACTAGAGTTGTTTTTGTGTTTCTTTCTTCTACCTCCATTTAGTTCCTTGAAGACCGTGACATGCCCACACGTAGTTGCTGGAACCTGAGAGATAGCAAGGAAAATCCAGTGATACAAATCGAAAAGCAAATTCAAGACTTAAAGAATGAAGGAGTTAGCCATGAGGTATGATTTCAAATTCTACCTTTTATTTATTCTTATATATCGTACATAGAGTTGCTTAAATAAATTATTATTTTTAAAAAGTTTTGAAATCTACTTCCGCTGCGCGACTCTGGTTCCTACACTGTATATCTTGTCTATGAGAAGTTGTAGATGCTTCATGGGTTTTTTCATTCCTTATTATTTTCTCTTTGTTTCTTTTACTCTTTAATGTGTATTATCACCGGTAGAGATTTGATGTAAACCTAACACTTTTACCATTTTTATTGAATATGCTTATTGATTGTTGAGTGGATATTTATGTTCGCAATGCTTTTAAGTGGTTGGCCAACATTTGAATAATCTTTGGTTGTTGAGTCAATGACCAAGAGGTGACATTCGCAATGTGCTGGATTAAATGTCTACTACATGTTGAGTAAGATAGAATTATGCAAGCTTGCATGTATAGTCACTAAATATGTATTATAGCTCTCAAAGAACTTGTTTGTATTTCTAATAGTCATCAAAAAATAGATTATTGTTGCATATCCTTTATTGTTCGAGAGAGAATATTGGTGAGGATTAAGTGAACATGACTTTCAACATTAATATGTATGTTTATATGAATTTGTATGAATGTTATGGTGGAATCATATACTTGATGTAACCATATCTTTTGCATCTCTCCAATCCATCAAATATTTCACATTCATCTTAGTTTAATATCATTGTATATAATCTATGATTTCTCGTAATATTTACATTTAATGGACAAACTTTCTCTTTAATCCGTTTCATATTCATTTAAACTAGAAATAGTTGATGGATTGCACTTCCTCGTGGAATAAACTCGTATTTGCCGCTATGCGAATCTTCTAACGATTCGTGCACTTGTGAAATAAACTGTGTGCTTAATTTAGAACACGCCAATAGCACTCATTGTTGTTTTCTTCCAAAAATACCCTCCACGTAGACATGACGCCGGTTCAGTTCGAACCGGAGAACCGAACCGGAACCGGCGTCAGAAAATCAGAATCGAAACCGGAACCAGAAAAATCAGTTCCGGTTCCAGAACCAGACCGGGAACCGGCCCGGCCCAGTTCCGTTTCTGGTTCGTCTCAGCGAAGAACCGGGCGGTTCCAACCGGACCAGATCCGGCGGTTCGGTTCCTGTTCGAACCGCCCGGTTCTTCTTTTAATTTTTTTTTAAACGAACCGTTGGGCCCAACGGCCTGCTAACGTCAGCGAACCGTTGGCCTCCAACGGTTCCCTCCATTCATTTTTCCTCACCCCAATTTTCTCAATTCTCTCTAATTCTCAATTCTCAATTCTCTCTAAACTTTCAATTCTCCAAGTCTCAATTCTCAAACTCCAAGTCTCCAAGTTTCCAATTTATATTATTTGCAATTACTAAGTTAGTAAGTTTCCAATTTATTTTATTTACAATTACTTAGTTTCTAATTTTATTTTATTTGCAATATTTCTTATTTCCAATTTGTTTAATTTGCAATTAGTCAATTACTAAGTTTCCAATTTCATTTATTTACAATTTATTTTATTTGCTATATATTCCAATTTATTTTATTTGCAATTTATTTTATATCCAGTTTATTTTATTTACAATATATTTTATTTGCAAATTGCAATTACTAACTACTAAGTTTCTAATTTTCTTCCAAATTTATTTCCAACCATTTAATCATTTTTTAAATCAATTTTTTAACATTTTTTGTTCAAGGAATTTTACAATTCAATTTTTAAAATGGCAAGTGGAAATGGTGACGCTCCTAGACGCACTATTTCGATGAAAGGTAAGGGTCGTATGACGGACAATCTCGGTCATGACGACCGTGCCTATCACGAGTATCTACAACAACAACCCTATGCTGAAGACTTAGGCCTAAACTTTCCTCAATCTCATTCTCATCTCTCTCTTAGAATTTCTGAACCCAATCTCAATGTCACCCCCATTTTGACAAGCCAATCAGAAAATATGCCTGATCTTGGCCATGATGGTGATGAGCCTAATGAGCCTGATCCCAACCCATATCAAGATTTTGATTTTTATCCACAGATGGAAGAAAAGTTATCGAAGCAGGTCAAATCTGATCTATTCGTACTCCATATGAAAAAAGTTACGTATGAAGATGGAAGCACAGTAGTGATTTGCAATTACTGTAAAAAAGTATTTAAATGGCACAAATCTGGAGGATATGGGTCATATCGGAAGCATATAACGAACTCACATCCAGATGCACAGGCCAAATCGAGTTCACAATCTCAAATTCCCAGGTACGCTACCCCTAACCAACAATTATTTAAATATAGTGATGCAAAAAATAGAGAATAATTAGCTAGAATGGTTGCAGTAGAACACTTACCATTTAGTTTTGGTGAAAAGGTTGGTTTTAATAATTATTGTCAACGAGCATTAAATCCTGCTGCATGTCGTGTTCCTAGAACCACACTCACATAAGCACTTGAAAACATTTATGAAAAAGAAAAGAAAATGTTGGAAAAATTTTTAGAAAAATACAATGGTCATGTTTCCGTATGTGCCGACATATGGAGTGATCATTGGCAAATTCATTCATACATAGGTGTCACTTGCCATTATATGGATAATGCATGGACTATCCAAAAACGAATTCTTGCATTTAGAGTTTTTGATGAAAAACACACTGCTGCTAATATTTTTAGACATCTTAGAATTATTTTCACAGAGTATAAAATTGAGAACAAAATTTTTGCAATTGGTTTTGACAATGCTTCTAACAATACCGCTGCTATTCCTGCTTTAATTGAATTATGCAAACCTTATCTTGGTGGTAAATTTTTTCATCAAAGATGTGCATGCCATGTTTTTAATTTATGTGTTCAAAAAGGATTAAAAACTCTTGAACAGTTTATTCAACCTATTAAAGATGCCCTCTATTTTTTGTGCAAACATCCTTCTGTAATGAAATTATGGGTAGCATATTGTAAACAAAATGGTAAGCGTGCCATTAGATTTCCTCGTGATGTTCCAACACATTGGAATTCTACTTATAAATTGCTTGCTAGAAGTTATGAATATAGGGATTTATTAGTTACTTTTATTCAATATCATGTTAGTCATATTAATCTTTATCAAAGTCATTGGGATGCTTGTAGCAATGTTTGTGGTTTGTTAAAAGTTTTTTATACTGCTACTAACAATTTATCTGGTGTTTATTATCCTACAACTAATTTATTTATTATTGAGAGTCTTAATATTGCTGGTGCATTTGCTCATTGTGAATCCGACTCAGAATTACATGAGTCTGTTACTGCTGTGAAGGATAAATGGTTAGAATATTATAAGGAGTTTCCAAATATTTATTTGATTGCCATGTGTTTTGATCCACGTTGTAGATTAGAAAGTTTGCCCGATTATCTTTATGCTTATTATGAACAAGGTTTAAAAATAGATTATGATGTTGATATGTGTTGTGCTAGGGTTAAGACATTATTGTATGAATTATATGATGAATATATTAAAGTTTACGGTCCATCACTGAACATATATGTTCCACAAACTCAAAATGTATCTCGTTCATCATCATCATCCTCTGGATTTGTTAATTTAAGGTATAATCTTTTATAAAAAAAAACCAAAAAATTACGAGGTTCTTCTTCATCAAGCTCCACCACATATTCCGAGCTTGAATCTTATCTAAGTACCTCTTTTGGGTTCATAGAAGACAGCGAAGATAAAAAATTTGATATCCTACACTGGTGGAAAGAGCATGAAAGGTACTTTCCAATCTTGGCTATGATAGCCAAACAAATTCTTTCAACACCAGTTTCTACGGTGGCGGTAGAACAACAGTTCAGTGCCGGTGGGAATATTTTAGACCTAAAACGTTCCCTTATGAGTCCGAAATCACTTCAGATACAAGCTTGTGTTGAAGATTGGACGAAGGCTCAATATAGACAATAAGAAATCGATCAAGAGGAACCATACGATTTCTTTAAAGATGATCAACCGGCTGAAAGTCGAACGGATGAACATGGCAACGATTAGTCCACGACTCCACGCCTCCACGCCAAATCCCCATCTCCAAACTCTAAAGTCCAAATCTACAATAAAAGGTAAGAGAACTACGTGGCCTTTGATTCTTCTAAACCCTTAAGAGGATACCTAGACAACTTAATTGTGGTAAAAATTAAGTGCAAGGCCAATTTTTTTTTTTTTTTTTTAAATTTGTCATTTATTTATTTAACTTTATTTTGCGGGTGACCCAATAAAATACATTTACCAATTACATTTTTACATGACTAATTTTTTTTATGAAATATGATTTTTTTTAAAAAAAAAGGGGCTGGTTCAGATTCGGAACCGGTGGAACCGGACCGGAACCGGAACCGGAACCGGCATCATGTCTACCTCCATGTCACCTTTTAACTTTCATTTAATTTTTTTATTTTTTTACTTTCATTTTGAAGTTTTCACATATCGTAAGTTAGAGAGAGAAAGTTCCCGTTGAACAGTCTGTGACCACGAACACGCGTACAGGAGACATCGATTGTGACGCTAACGCCGATGCCGAGCCATAGACCACGACCAAAGAATCCTTCCTCGACCGTTGATTTTTGTGAAAACGAGGTATTTGTTCATTAGATTGTTTAGATTATATGAGTTATGTAAGGACCTCTATTTATGATTGACTTATTTCATGACAAACCACATTGGGATCACTTTGTAATGGGTAGCTTAGGTCTTCAATTGTAACTCATTTTCAACAAGCTTCTAAGATCTCAGAGTGCTTCAAGAGAGGTAGTTTACTTGACTTAACTCTTTTGAAGAGATTTAGTTGCACACACTCACTAGTTTGCATTAAAATATTATATCTTGTATTATATCTAATTTGATAAGATGTTTTGTATGTTAATTGTGCTTCATTTTGTGTGCATTTCACTCACTTCACACTTGCACAACATTCATGTAAGATAGGTTTTTTTCATGTGTGTTGAAAAGGGACCTTTTCCCGTTAGAGCGACATAGACCCCTGGGTAAGCACCTGCTTACACTGCGGTACACAGAGCGGTAAACTCCAGTATGTCATGTGTGGTGTATACGCGGTGGGTGTACCTACCTAGCCAGCGATCTCAACCGCGGTCTATTCCAGAATACTGATTCTTCTGTTACGCGACATGTACCGCGGTCTGGACACTTGCCTGTACCTCGGTACAGACAGCGGTTTTGACGGGATTTTGTTTTCCAAGTTCAAAATGACGTAGTCTTGACTAGGGCTTATATATATATATATATATATATATATATATGTTCTCTTCTCTCCCATTTCGTTTTCAGAGCTTCAAGAATCTATTTTTAGAGAGAGAAGCTCCAATACTTATTCTTTACCTCTCCAAACCCAAAAACCCATCATCCATTCATGAATCAAACATCTTCTAGCTTCATCTAGGATGTATTCTTGAATGGGTCTTCATCATTGAGTTAACTTGGTAAGTTGAATAAAAACTCATCTTTGTTAATTGATTCATACTTTCCAAGATTGTGTTTTTATTGCATTTATTAGTTGATTAAATACTAGGACTCTATTTTCTGCATCTATTTATGAGTTCCTTGGTATGATTGACTTTGTATTGTGATGGCTAGCATTTAGAACATTATTGCCCTCTAGCTAAGTCTCTATGCTTAGCATTTAGACATTATTGATTAGGACTTTTTGATTGAATTCATTAATTGCATATTTATTGTCCTTGCCATTTTATGTGACAACTTGTGTTGATGTGGTTTTGTTTGATGACTAGATTTTAGACTCTCATACATTTATCTAGTTAAGTCTTTATAAGCATTTATATAAACATTGATATCTAGGATTGTTGTTTGTTGCCATCATTAAATTCCTAGATAAGCATTTAGTGTTGCCTAGTATTATTTTCATATTAGAATATTGAAATATATTCACATAAGTTGTTTATCTCTTCATTGAGAGCTACGTCTTGTGACTACGGTTGTGTAGTGCACAAGCAAATTGGTCAAAAATCACTATAAAAGGCATGCGGGTAGTAGTGGTGGGTTAGTAACTGAGAATGGTGTGACTAGAGATCAACCTAGGTTGTAAACATTAAAATAGTGGATTTGAGGACCAAGTGTGGCTAGAAGGATAGCCTGTGAGTTTTGCCCAGTTGGAGGGTTTCTCACGTAAATCAATCACGTGTCATTTATTATTTTCCGCACTTTAATTACGTTGGTTGTATTTGATTGTGTTGGGTTATTTTTGTTAATAGTGACTAATCCGAAAATTTTGTAATTAATTGGATTAACCCATTCAAACCCCCCCCCCCCCCCCCCCCCCTCTAGGTTGTTCAGACACACGCTTGAACTGTATTTTCAAGTTATTTGGTGTAGATTAGATGTTGATTAGAGTTTAATTTGTTGTTAGAAGTGTTTGATTATAATTAGAGTTACAATTTCATTTTCTAGGATTTGATTTATGGTAAGTTAGGGCATTTATTTTTTCTGCGGCTAGGGTTTCGATCGATGTGGTGGAGAAGATGAACAATAAAACGAGATTGAAAATTAATAGTCTCCTAGACTTATTTACATTTCTGAGACTTAATGAGACGTATCTGAGACTAATAGTTACGTTTCCGATACTTAATGGGACATATCTGACACTAATATTAAAGTTTCCAAAACTTTTTTCATATCCGAGACTTATCTTTCGTATCCGAGACTTATTATTTTGTATCCGAGACTTATTATTTCATAATCGAGACTTATTGTGCCGTTTCCGAGACTTAGTGGATAAAAAAAGAAGAAAATTATTGTGTATCTTTTGTTTGTTAATTAGTTTTCCTCTGTGAACTGCTGATGGTAAACCTAAAGTCAAAATTGAAAACTCCTGAGAGATATTAGTACCCCCCCACCCCCCCCCCCCCCCCCCCCCCCCGCAACAATCACTCACCACAACCACATTGAACTGCTTGATGTAATTGAGGGTGCAATTAACGGAGCAGTAATTAACAAAGTAATAGAAGATGGGTTTCACAAACAACAGAGGTTCACTGAGTCGTGTTTTGGTTAATTTCTACGCATGCATCGAGGCAACAGTTTTCTAGTTGTATTGTGCATCTGTTGCTATTGTGTGAGCTACATCACGACGAACTAACTGATGAGATGCGGTTTATGTTAAGTAAACATAGCGTCTGGTTTTCTAAGGTCGAGTTTTGTCTAATCACTAGGTTGAAGTTCGGAGTTATCCCCAACACGACGCAATATGAGGAGGTGGAGATTGACATACACCAAAGGTACTTCGGTGGTTGTGATTTAATAAGTTTGTAAGGGTTCGACAGGGTTAGTGGCAATAGCAGCTTGATATTATAAAGCTTTGTTTGTTGATGATGTTGGACAGCTTTTTGATCGGATTGAATGAGAGGGAGTTCATCCCTCTATGGTAGTTGTGCCTCATTGAGGACCTGGTTACGTTCGACGTGTTTCTGTGGGGTCCACATGTGTACATATACTCTATATACTGGCACAAAACTCGTTGCTTGGTCAAAGACAACGATTTCGACAAAGACAACAAGAGAAAGGCATTGAAAATCACATGAAAGAGAGATACAACATTTACGGGTTTGCATACACCCTATTGGTGAGCATTTGAAATGGACTTTTATGTTTTCTTTTAACTGTCCCATATTTTATTTATTGATTTATTTATGTTTTCTAACTTTTCAATTAATTTTGCAATGGACTTTATAGATTTTTGCTTCTGAAGTTATTCCATAACTTGCCACACAATTCGCCACTCAAAGAACTGTTAACCTAATCCCACGTATTCTGTGGTGGGAGTTTACTAAGCAACCCCAGCCGACAAACTAACAAAGGTGTTAACGGCAAAGGTAATAATCTATTATGTAACTGATTATTATAATTTAAAGTTGTTATGTAAAACATATAACTTTCTTATGTCATTTTGGATTCGACAATTTCATATGTTCGCGGAAGTACAATTAACAACCACAAATCAAGAGATCGGTACATGGTACTATCATGGGATAAATGAGGGTGACAATTTGTACCCAGCTTCTGGTTCAATGGAGAATATGCCAGATGTGTCGAACTGATTCTACTGGTGATGACGTCGGGCATCAGACGGAGGCTAATGACATTATGCCTCAGACCTAGATCCAGAACCAAGGCAGCCGATAGTATTGGTAGTCATGTGACCTGCCAGGCAGAGGCGTATGCCACACACCAGATCTATAATAAGTGCAGCCAAGAGTGAAGGTAGCCCAGTCAGGTAGAGACGTATCAGAGTGAGATTGAACATGAAACCTGGTTAACCTTCTCAGATACAAGAGCTTGAATACCATCGAGATGCTTCTCGGAGTTCTGATCATGTTTCTCTTAGTCAATGTTAATGGTAAACAACACTTTAAAAAAATCAAGTTTAAAATTGTGGAAATTAAAGCCCATGATTAGTTTTTTTTTTCTTCAGAATCCCTATAACTGAATGCTAGAGGATATATTTGTTCATTAACATCTATTGTTGCTACCACAAACATTGTTCACATATAGCTCCCCTTCAAATGGATACCATCTACAGCAATCATAGGACACATACACCAGCGAAAACCTCGAATTGAAACACCAAGTGCCATGAAGAATTATAGAAATTTATTTTTATTCGTGAATTGTAAGTTTGTGATTGTGTGAAGATTTTGTTGTTCCAAGACATAAGCAAACCTGAGGGAGATTTGGGAACGACTCCTCGTGCGTCCCATAAGTCAATGATAACGCATATTGAAAAAATTGATAATCCTTGTTGTTCAAGCATTTCGGATGCCATACATCTGCTTCATATCACTGATTATATCTCTCAAATGCATGATATACCCATCTTCATTTTGGAGTCTAAGAGCTACCACTTCCCCGATTATAGCTTCACTAGCCTATCGGTGTCGACGGTGAACCACCTCTCCAAAGGACAACTGTGCTCATTAACAAAACTTATAACATGAAAGTATTTGCCCTCCTTCATCCTCACAACTCTTAATTTCTAAGAGCAATTTTCTATTTTGCATATCAAATGTATAACAGGACTTGTTAGTCATCTTCACCTTCCATTCGAAATTCTCACTCAAAGCATGAAAGCCTGCTAATCTTTTTAAATCCTTTTTCCGTGGAAAAAGTTATCCCTTGAAAATCAAAGTGTTGGAAGAGGTCGCTCCCATAGTGGTCGCATCACCAAAAGAATATGACTCATATCCTGGAATAGTCCACTCTGACATATCATTCAGATTTTCCTTATTCATATTTTCCGTGTCAGCACGAGTCCCATGCATATCTCGTACCACGAGTATGCACTTCATGAATAGGTTCTTCGAATGTGTGATGTTCTTGAGAAAGATTATCAACAATTACATGGTTGTCTCCATCGTCGAAATTAGGTGCAACATAGCTTGTATTTGCATGTATTGTATCATGGCTGACTGTTTCGTACAGTTCAAAGCAAGCATTATTTGAACATTTGCGAATTCCGTCTGTAAATATCAAACCTAGTTGAGTGAACAATTGGTTACTACCACTCCATGCATAGTGCTCATCCCGTATTTGTTACAGATCTTCGAATCTTCTTTCGATAGGAGTGACACATACTTGCAGAACTGTCTTGTTTTCCCGAAGTATATATTGAACATCATCATCATCACTATCACCATGCGACATGTGTTGTATAGAGCAACAACTATTGATTGTATCTCAATATCGTATTTATTCTAATCGTGTTTCACAATAGACTGAATAGCCCCCAAGAGATCTTTGTAAGTCAAGTTCTTCCGTACCAAAATTCTTTAATTTATTTACCGCACCGGCATATTGCTGACTTCCGTGTAGTAGTTTCTCCCACCGTCTATTGATATCAACATTATAACCAAAAACATTGTCCTGTGAAAAAAACCATCAAATTTATAAAATACAACTGAACGTAAAATTGTTAGTCTTGGAAATTAAAGCTAAAGCAACTCCTCTGGATACTATCAAATAAGTCTCATATACTATAAATTTAAATCTTTGATAAAGCCCCGGATACCAGCAAATAATTCTTGGATACTATACATTTAGTCTCGGATTCGAAGAATTAAGTCTCGAGAAATCTTACTTAAGTCTCAGTTAACTATAAATAAGTATCATAGTAATCTTTAATAAGTCTCAAGTAACCTTATATAAGTAACAAGTTATCATCTAGCTTAACAACAACAGATTCCAAGTGCCCAGACTAATAAACGAAACTATTGAGCTTCAATTAACTTATATATAGAGAAAGGTTTATTTAGAAGAGAAATTACTTTACAAAGTGATTAGCTTGTACAATCCTTAATTTCCCTTCCGATAAGGTTGACCAACAAGTAGATCGACTATTTTCAGAGATTTATAAGGTCAAGATAAAGACAAGATGGATGGAGTGAGAGAGACGAGTGAGAGAGAGAAAGCTGAGTTTTTTTCCAACAAGAAGAAAGAAAGAAGAAGAAGAAATAGAAAAAGGTTGATAAAGTGAAGTCAAGGGCATTTTGTCTCTTTACATACTTTGGTACTAAAAAAACATAGAATTATTAACTTGATGATATCCCCATGAAGCCAAACTCGTTTGGTGCTATTTTCCCATATTTCCTCTATATATTAAAACTTCTATAAATTAATAATGTGCCTTTATTATTCAATATATATACAAATAATCAACTAAAGATTCAACTAATCTAATTAATTAAATGTCATTAATCAACTAAAAATACATTAATTCAATAAAAAAATTAATTTCATTGTACTTCAAGTGAGGATGATACAACAGTTTCGTAACCTATTACACGTAATAAACAAGCACTTAAAGCATTAACAACAATTCATATATATATATATATATATATATATATGTGTGTGTGTATATATTGCAGTTTGATAATTCAACTCCAGAACTTCTAGGTGCATTAAGAAAAATTAGAGATGAGATTCAACAACATTTGAATTTCAAGAAAGAACTGAGCAACAATAGTTATATTTCAAGAAAATATGATAGTAAATTATATTTTTAATTTAAGCAAATTATTAATTTATGATATGAATGAGACCATAGATTTATATAGGGATTTTCTGAAAAGTATTATCTTATCAATTTATCAAAATTATTAATTTATATCATTGGCCCAAGTCCGAACCGAAAAACATTATTATATTATAGAAATTATTAATTTTTCAAGTATTAATTTATGGAAATTCTAATGTATATAGGACTTCTGTGGTGCAAACCACTCATGTCCAAACTTATTTAAATCATGATGAAATTTTATCAAGTTTGATGAGATTTTTTGTATGGGATCAATGAGATAATGGTTGCAAAAAAGTTTGAAATTTTTTGGTTCCAAAATTATTTTTTCTTTCCACTTTTCCTGTGTATTCCCTTTTTTTAAATGTGTTGACTTAAAAAAATTAGAAAAACTAACTCCCAAACTATAATTTTTTTTTACTTATATTTCATTTTTCTTATTATCCATACAAAAAATCTCATTAAAATTCATTAAATTTCATCGTGGTATAGATGGTTTGGACATTGTTGACGGTAATTTTTGGATTACGTAAAGTCGATCACGCGTCACACAAGGTATGTTGAACTAACAATTGCATAATGAATCAAGAAGAATAAAAAAGATTATGCAAACAAGATTTTACGTGGTAAAACCCCAAGGTGTTGAAACATCCATAGGTTGCCTGTGACGGCGAGGAAAAGAATTCACTATGAATAATATGATTACACATTCTGTTTCTTTCTCTGTTTTTCTGTCTATTCCTATGTATGTTTGTGTATATTTCTCTATATTTTACAATGATGTTTTAGGGTATATGTACATGTATATAGAACCCTAATTCTTGGTATACAAATAAGAAAAGGTAATGGTGTCTAATTAGGATTTGTTCCTTTTTGAAGTCGTTTTTATCTTCTTTCCTGTTTCGCGTCTTCCATAAATTGAATGAATTAGACTTGTTGCCTGATTGGGACTCTGATATCTATAAGGAAGTTTATTTCCTTATCAAAGTGTACAGCAAGATGCCTTGTTTAAGTGTAACTCTTTCTACTTCGTATTTGAGTTGTGATTGTGTTTAATGTCTCCCACGTGTTATCTAACTGACCAATTATCTAACCCGACCAGATTTATTTTACCTCGAACGGATTGTCTTTTCCCAACCAAGTCATCTCTACCCGATCAGCTAGTTTCCCCGACCAAGTTACTCGTACCCAATCGGTTAGTTTCCCCGATCATCTTGGGCAAACTTGATCAAGCCCTGAGATCATATATTGGTCATCTTGGGTTGATCTTTCTTGGCTGACCCAAGTGACGTGGCATAATCTAATCACTCTGCTTTCAGGTGATCATACTGATTTGTCATGCTATCAAAAAATCCCTATAACAGACGTAATATGGTTTGTACTTGAGAATTCTCATATATATATATATATATATATATCCTATTTTATTGTCCATGAATGTAGGATATAAAATCAACTCTTTTCCTTTCATGATTTTGATTTCGAATCAAAAAATAATAATAAATAACTTTCTATGATTTTATATATTATTATTTAATATATTTTCACGGCAAAAAGCTAAGAAAATATTAAATGCTTACTATCTTATTCTGCAATATTCATTGTATCTTGATACAATTCTTTGAGTTTTACCCTACATTGTTTGTTAATTATAAAAAAAAATTAATATTTGGTTCTAAATGATTTTCGAAATATAAAATAGCGACAAGTTACATTTTAATTCTGAAAATTAATATTTATATTTTTTGTGACACTACCTTCAAGATGAGTGTGTTTGATATGACTTTTTGAGCGGAGCTTCAAACGTAAATCTTTTTGTAGTAGAGATTCTAATGAGTAGAGCTTCTAACAAAAAAGCTTTTGGTTGGGTAAATTACAAAAAAGGTATTAACATTGTATTATTAAAAATAGTTTTTGGTTATGTAAATTACAAAAAGAATGTTGACAATGTATCTAATGAAAGAATTGTATGGTGGAATATCTAAAATTTATAAAGGGTAGTTGAGACAATTCATATGTTTTAAAAAAGCTCAAAAAGACTTTTTGGAAAAGCCTAAATTTTGGGTTTTTCCAAGTTGACATATAATGGCTTTTATAAAAGAGTAATTGAAACAATTCATACATTAAAAAGGTTGTTTTGAGTTTTGCCAAATAACTACAAAAAAAAAATTCAAATAGGTTTTAGCCTAAAAAAAAGCTTTTGTTCCTTACAAAAGCCAAACCAAACACGCACTAAAGGGTGTTACATTTTTTTTTAACAACTTATTTCTTAAATATTAATATATTTGCCTTGCGTGACATTGGATATTAATTTGTGTATTGGTCCACCCAAAAAATTCCTGACTTCGCCCTTATATATATATATATACAATTTTTCTATTGTCAGTTCATCCTGATATAAAATATATGAGGACAAAGAATGTAGACCATTAGATTTACATATTAATTTCGCTCGAATTCATAACTTAAGGTTGCAAAATTTTGATAAAGTTGCCAAAATATTTTACTTCTGTAGGAATTTTGTTGAATCAATTATTTGTTGTTTTCGGTGTTTGCTTGGGTATGGAAAAAAATCCGTGTAGAGAGGAAAAATTTAACTAAAATAAGTATTAAAATTTGAGGTTAATTTTGCATTATAGATGGTTCACTTAATTAATTTTCAAAATTTAATGATGGTTGCTGTAGAGGGTATCGTTTCAACGCTAAGTCATACAATTTTTTTTTAACTACTACGATTTTAGGAATCGGAGAAAAGGGATGTAACTCAAATCCATCACTTTATTGGTAAGACTATATGGGTGTGAGAAGCTTACTGTCTAATTCAATGAAACAATGTCTAATAACAAATCTTCAAAAACATTTCTTCCCTTAGAAATGAATTTATTGCCCCTATGAGCGTAGTTTGACCGGTAGATGGACGAGTTTGGAGGTTGAACAAATGACTTTTAAGAAAACTGTTCGAATTCTACTAATATTAAAAAAAAGATTAAAAAAATGAATTTATTGTTTTCATAAAAAAAAAAATGAATTTATTATCTATATTTATAAATCTGAATAAATGTTGTAGATATATGACATTTATTACGAGAGTAATGAACCTACCAAGCCATAGCATTTTGAAAGAGTAATACGTCCGAATTTTGTCTGAGTGATATATATCACCTGTAACTAACACATAATCCGACAAGATGAGATTGGTCCAATGGTAAAACCTCTTACAAGCACCAGGAGATTGTCGATTCGAGTATCTCCCCCTCCCCTATAAAACCTTGAATTATTGTAATATTGCAATAATAATAATAACAATAATAACACATTATCCATCAAATCATCTCCAATTATAAAGGTAAACATACGGGTCTATTGTAATGTTTGATCTCGGTATGTCCTTACGTATTAGATTTTAACAACAAATATATAATTATTACAACTCACGTATCATATCATCCGAACTAAAATTTGGACAAAACATTTGGAAAATCTAGGATTACTTTATTTGAAAAGGTAGCAGTTGCTTGTACTATGAATGCCTCATCAATTGGCATTCATTGTTGGTTTAAGTACTAAAACTATAGGAAAATGAATACTTGGGTAAAAGGCTTTCAGGTACGTGGTTGCTTTTTTACACCACCAAATTGATCTACGTTCATTTCAATTAAAGCTTTCAACCATCAAGTTTTTTTAGTGGGATGAATATATATATATATATATATATATATATATATATATTATATGGATTCTAATCCTCTCCTCACATCACTTTATCCTAATCTAAATCAATGGTATTAAATAATTCTATCTTGTGGTAAAGTAAAATATAAAAATTAATAGAAATAATCTAGACCATTAATTTGTTGGTGAAGAGAGGGTACAAATCCACTGCTCATTTGTCGGCTATTTCACAATTCAAACTAAAATGATATGGTATGTGGATTGTTAATATCATGTTAATCATGATATTATGTAGGGAGTGATTTGATTTAGACGGCTCACATATCATATCATTTAAGAATGAATTCGGAAATTTTTTTTTGGATAGTCTAGTATTACTCTAAAAATTTACCTTCAATACCGGTTTCATAATTATATTTTGATAATTAATTAATCATCCCAACTAGAACTACAAATTGTAAGAGCTTAAACAATATTATTATTAATTTACATTTTTGAAATCCACCATCCATCAGGATAGGGATCTATTGTTAGGGATTTGAACCGATGATCACGGAAGCGTCATGCCTAATATACGCCCATAACTCATAGCAATTAATAACGTCAATAGTAGAAAAATAAGATGAGAGAAAATAAACCAATCACAACACAAGATATACGTGGAAAACCCAAATCGGGTAAAAAACCACGGGCCGTCAGGACAACAAAGAAAGTTCCACTATATGATAAATTGTTACAACCATATACTCTAGGATTCTCTCTCACACCTTAACCCCAAACCATTCTCACAACGCTCACAAGATCCTCACCAAGAACCGCTAATATCCCCTAGGTCTCCCCTGAATATCACCCACGGATCTCTTACTTGATCCACTGATATTCCCTTGGATCCCTCCCCGGATATTCTATTGGGTCTCTCACCCGGATCTCACCACTCTCTGATGTTACATGGTGTTTCTTTTGACTCCACACAAAATAACCTAATTACAAGGTCTATTTATACTAGCTATAGGGAGTTTAAGAGAAAAGGAAATCCTACTCCTAAACATACAAGAATTACTTGTTCCACATAAATACTATCTCCTATTTATGACAAGTCTTCTTGTAAAGAGTATTCCTTTTCCTTCAAGCACAAGAACTTCCCAAAAAAATTACTTTCCTTTTCCGCTGAAGATTTCCCTTTCCACGCATGCTTATGATTGACTACGATTCGGGTCACGGTTGCGCACCCGCTTCCTAAACCGTTACAAGTCACCTGGAATGCACTGCGTTTCTTTTCGGAATCCGATTCTTCAGTTCTTCTTCGATCTTCAAATCTCCCTTAAACACCATCTCCAACTTCCAAACGTTATCCCACGTCTCCAAGAAGTTTCACATCAGTTGAGTCTCGTTTGGTTAATACCAGGTTCACTTGAGAATACGAGCCAAAACCTAACATCTATTGGGTCCTGCCCAGAATAATATTTACAACCACAACACCAAGAGATATCAATTCATGCACACATAATGATTGTAAATACGTATGGTAGGATTCGAACCCCACCAACAGGGCTGGCCCTAAGATTTTGGGGTCCGATGCGAACTATAGAAAATGAGACTCTCGATACTCTACGTATGTTTACTTGATTATTTTTTTTCTCTAATAAATATTTGTAAAAATAATATAGTAACTCAAACTCAAGACTATAATACAACAAAATAGCAAATTAAAAGTTACCAAAATAAAATTTTTTATAATTTTATCAAAGAATATTTCATTTAAACTGTACTCGTCTCACATTTTTAGCAACAAAAGTATTAAATAAGCTTACATAAAAAATAAAAAAATAAAGAGGGTTTCCGAAAAGAAAAAAAAAAGTGCATTGATATAATTATCTTCGAAACAACGATTTTGGAATTTTCGTATGAAAAGAGTTTTGAAGAACCCTAATTTGATTTTCAATTTTTATTCTATGTCCGATAAGAGACCAGTGTTGGTTTTTTTTTTTTTGAGAGAAATTTTAAAGAGGATTATTTGTGACAAACACAAATGTTGGTAGGATTCAACCTACCACCACCCTTGATCCAATGTTGTTGTAAGAATGATAAATGAGTTTCCATTGGTGGACTTTTTTTTAAAAAAAATTATATGTTCATAGTTGGCCATTTTTAAATTTATTTATGAGCGTGTTTTGTTTAAAATCTTATATGGACAAAATTTCAAAATTAAAAAAAAAAGTAACTACAATTTGGAGACCCTTTAGAATCGGGGGCCTATGTGGTTGCTTCACTGGGCTCTCCCTAAAACCGGGTCTGCCCACCAACACAACCGTATAAGAATAGGTGTACACCACATTATTAATAAACCTTAAAATAAAATAAAAAAGTACTAATATGGTAACTAAACATATTTGAAATAACAGTCTTATATCGGATCCTAAAACACAAAACATTAACTGAGTTGACGAGCAATTTGTTTTTCCAATACAAATATACACTTTTGAGTTTCTAAATAGTGCATCATCAGTATTTATTTATTAGAGGCCCATTTTTGAAAAAAAGTTTAGAGAAATGCATATTGACATCTTCAATGCAATTATCTAAAGTCAAATATGCATCTATTTTATGACCAATCATAATAAAACAATTATTTCATTCTCTCTCCTATTTTATTTTACAATTAAATGAGTTTTAGAGCTTGTTTGGTTGGGCTTTTGAAAAACATCTATTGGTAAAAGATCTACTTGTAGTAGATCTATTAGAAATAGAGTTTTTGAAAAAAAAAATTATAGTTTGGTTGGTAGACTTTTTTTTAAAAATGTCTATTTGAAGAAGCACCTCCTCATGAGTTTTTACCTAGTAGATGTTTAAACTCTACTAGCCTCTACTCAATTTAAAATAGACAATCTCAAAAGCCAAACCAAACAACTCTAAAAAAACTCAAATAGACGTTTGTAGACCTTTTGAGGCAGTAAAAAACTCAACCAAACGAGCACTTAATATTATTGGTAGAAAGAGTTAGAAATTATAGTCAGCATTTATAAGAGAGTTTCTAGAAATAGAAACCATACTCCATATTCTCTAACTTGTTTCTTGCAACATCATCTCCATACCAGAATTAGATAATTGTATTGAATAGGGTTTTTCTAACCTTTTAATTATCTATCTTATGTGGCACTCAATTTTCTCTAAATATATATTTACATTGAAGATGTTCTGATAATTAATCAAGTAACTTACATCAATACAAACAATCGTGTAATGTCGTAATATATTCAATTTTTTTTTTTACGAACGTACGTTACATTGAATATGTTCAATTTGAACTTACCCTCCGTATAAATGTTTGATACAGTGAGTTAAAATTGAAATGATTGACATTTGACACCACCCACCAGTCCACCACTGCATTACTTAAATTTCTCTTTTGGGGTTGCACGATTACAACAATAAATAATGAATGGATCAAGAGTTTGAATTCATAGTGTTTCTAGATGATTGCATTCATAATATTGGTTTATAAATAAATAAATATGTGTTCCTTACTTCCTTCTTCTTGTCCTCAATTATTCTTACAAAATATTTAGGTAAGCCATCATGTCCTTTGTGTTCTTGTACCTTATTCACCAATTTACAACGTCCTCTTCTTCTATTATTTTTTTTTTTGTTGTTGTTGATTCTAGTAATGAGTTTGGTATGTAATTATAGAGATGGCTAGCTAGTTCAACTGTTCAAGTCATAGTTTCTTGATGATCGTATTTATTGTTTATAATATTAATGAGTAAATAAATAAATATGTAATCTTCTGGTCCTCAATTATTCTACCAAAACACCTAGGTAGCCATTTTTAATTATTCTTTTATGTTCTTTATTGACAAGATGATGAGTTTGGTATGTAATTATAGACTGCTCTGAAGATGATAGGCCAGTCGTTCCAAACAATTTGTTTACCCAGACTTGGGTTTTGAATAGTGATGGCTGAATATATCCAGACATCTGAAAATGTGTAACAAACACAAATACCCCTTTTAAGTTTTAACTATTAGTTTATTTTATTTTTTTCTATTTAATTAATAACTAGTGTATCCAAATATTTAAAATTAATGTTTAGGAAATTAATCAAATTAATATTATTGTAATAATAATAATAAAGCGAAATAAAAAAATTAATAAAATGGTGTCCATGACCTCGTTCATCATTAGTCCCTCAAAGGTAACTCATGTCGAACACAAAAAAGCAAGAAAATAAAAACAAATAAATGCAACCATCTATTTAAACTGAGTTTTTCAACTGTTAGTAAGCACTGCTTAAATAAATGCGACCATCATTTTAAATATGCTATCTAAAACAGTACGAAGATGTTTCCGAGTCCACGGCACAAAAACAAGAGTACAAGACACAGAACCAAAAGTTCATTAGCAAGTGTACCACTTTCGGTTTTCGGTTTTTAGTTTTCAGTTTTCAGTTTTCAGTTTTCAGTTTTCAGTTTCAATTAATATCTTCTACATATATTATTAAAAGCAATATGGGGGAAGTTTACTAAAGTCCTTACTTTTTTTATGGAATTTCATCTTCTTAAATATATTTATCATATTAGTAACTTAAGTCTCTTCTTTTTTTCAAAATACATCAATTTTGTCATTCTGTTAGTCAACCATTAATTTTGACTAACATGGTTAGAGGTAGTTTTGACTTAAAATGTAACACTTTTCAAAATGTGCCATGTGTCAAAAAGAATATAATAATTAAAATAATTTTTGGGTTAATTGCACCAATGCCCCTGAATTATACAAGAGGTAGCAATGTGCCACATGAACTTTTTTTTACAGTAAACCCCTTAAACTTTCATTTATTGCCAGAAGCAGACGAAATAGTAACGGATCTTCGTTTCCGTCCATTTTTTTGTCACGTGGGTTCGTACCAAAGGGAAAATTTGGAATAACATAAAGGATTAATTGCACCAATGCCCCCTGAATTATATGTGAGGTAGAAATGTACCCTTGAACTTTTTTTATAGTAAACCCCTTGAACTATCTGAAATTAGCAATTATGGACGGAATGGAGACGGAACCCACTTTTCGTCCATCTTCTCGCCGCGTGCCTTGCACGTGTAAAGGCAACATTGGAATAAAATTCTGAATATTTTATAAAGATTATTATGTTAACAAAAAGTATTATATTCAAAACAAAAAACAAACAAAAAATCAAAAAATAATTTCAAGATCCAATCATCCAAACAAACCAAATTCCATCTTCTTCTCCATTTGTGAAATGCCGAAATCCCATTTGCTCATCTCCTTTCCATTTGCGAAAACCCATCTCCATCTCCATCTCTACAGACTTCATCATCTTCTCTCTTTTCTTACCTGAATCATCCCTCTCTCCCTTTCTACCTCTCTCTCTCATGGGTTTTAATCAAAATGAAAAGACCTTCAACGATACAATCAATCGTAATGACAGAAATCTAGTTCGAAATCTCATCCCACCCATCTCATTCTTCCATAACTCAACCACTTCTTCCATGAATCTCTACTAGAAATCTCATCCTAAACATGTGTGATGAGATCAAGATCGAGAGAGAGAGAGAGAGAGAGAGAGAGATCCAACCCCAAATCCAAAATCAAAAATCCAAGGATCTACCATCGGTTTCTTCAACAACCCAAAAATTCGATGATTAGACTCATAAATACCTGAAACTCAACGATTCACCGATGGATAGAAGCGATTCTCCAATGGGTCTAGAACAAAAGCATCAGATAAATGGAATATTCGTTAAGCTCCATTTGTTTTTAATTCAATTATTATAATTATTTTTTAGAATTATATGAATGTTTTTTTTTTATGTTGGACATATTGTATGCTGAAGTGGTGTTTGATTGTATAAAAAAACGTTGTGGGTTTTGTATTGAATTCAATTCCGACAGCAGTGGTTAGGGTTTGAGTTGGTGATGATTAATATGATATTGGTGATTTCGATTTGGGTGGCCACCAGATCTGGGTTTAATTTCATATATATATATATATATATATATATATATATATACTTTTTTTTTATTAGGTGGAGATCCAGATCTCTACATTTAAATTTAATTTTTATAAAAAAAAATTTTTTAAAAAGACAACTACCAAAATACAAAGAAGAAGAAGAAGAAGGTTTGGAAAATGGGATTTTAAAATGGGAAATATATTACAGCCAAGGTTCTAGTAAGCGTTAGGAGCTAGTCGGGCGGCGATTAGTCGATTGACAAATTTTTTTAATTTTTTATTTTTCTTGTATCAAAAAATTAAAAATCCAATACCAAATAAATTTCCAAACATAAACAACAATAGACAAAACAATTAATGAGTTAAATAGGCCCAACAAGAAGTCCAACAACAGGCCCAACACCGGATCCACAAGAATATTCAAAACCTTAATACGAAACGGTGTGTTTTGAGCTAAGGTTCTGAATATAAAATCTTCATCACCCCAGTTCTTGTCCCCAAATCCTTTTCTTGTCCTAAGCTGCCACTTACAATCCCTAAAATCCTCTAATCTAACAAATTCAAATACTAGATGGATGAAGATCGGAGGAGAAACGACGGCGGACGACGACGACCTGGCGATGGAGGACGACGGCTTTGGACGACGATCGACGATTCGGCATGAGGTCTAGTTCATTTGGTCGAAGAGTATTGAAGGATGAAGCCAACACACTGCCGTTTTGGGTGTAAAACACCAAAATCCGCATAATATGGCCGATTTTCGGCTTTTCACCATGGCATGAGGCCCTCTAGCAGTTAGCCGGCGATTAATCTGCCGATTTGGTAGATTTTTTGAACACTGATTATAGCAAAAAAAAATTATGTTATTTCAGATTTTCCCCTTAGTACAAACCCACGTGAAGAGCACTTGACAAAAAAATGGACAGAAATAAAGTTATGTTACTATTCTGTCTGCTTCTGTCAATAAATGAAAGTTCTACTGTTAAAAAAAAAGGTTATGAGACACATTACTACCTTGTGTATAATTCAAGGGGCATTGGTGCAATTAAACTTTATGTTATTCCAGATTTACCCCTTCGTACGAACCCATATGAAGAGCACGTGACAAAAAAATGGACGGAAATGAAGTTATGTTGCTATTCTGTCAGCTTCTGCCAATAAATGAAAGTTCAAAGGGTTTACTGTCAAAAACAATTTAGGAGGCACATTGCTACCTCGCGTATAATTTTGGATATTAGTGTAATTAACCTTAATTTTTTTAATAAAATATGTTAAATAAATAAATAAATATTAATAACTTTGAAAAAAAAAATTAAAAAAACATGGGACCCAAGATCAAAGAACTTCATCTTTTTTTTTTTCCTTTTTCTTTTTAAAAAAGTCAAAAGAATTTCATGGAGGAGATATAACTTCATGAGCAAAGAACACCATATTTGTAGCATCTCCTACCTTCCATAATTTTTCACATCTCTTCCCTTTCATGGATTCTAAATCTTAAATCTCAAATCTCTTCCCTTCCACGGATCCTGAATCTTCATCTCGACATGTATCGATTTCAATTTTATTTTTTTTTGTATTTATGTATTTTTTTTAATTATTGGGTTGATATTAATGATTTTGGTGATGGATATGAAGATGGGATGAAGTTGGAAAGGGGGAATGAGTTGGAGACGTTGTTGTTGATGGTGTTGGAGTTGTTGATGGTGTGTACCGGAGTCCGGAGATCTACTTACCTCAACCTTATTTTTTTCGTTTATTTTGTAATATTTTTTAATTTTGTTTCCAAATTTTTTGTTTAAAACTATTCAAGAATTTATTTAATAGTAAAATGTGTTTTAATTTATATAATTATAAACACATGTAAATCAAAAATGATAATTTAAAAAGCTTTGAAAAAAAAGAAGTAAAACCGGAGGAGGCGCCTCCTCCCATTTTCTAACTTTTTTATTTATTTAATGTTTTATTATTAAATTAGTATTGATATTAAGATTGGTGAGTTGTTTCTATATAGACACATAATTATAAACATATTTATAATATACTTATCCACATCATCAATTTTTGGTTTGTAAATATTATTTAACATCTTTTATGATAAAAATTGATAAGGTGAACACATGTACTGTACATATACTCACAGTTATATACCTGTAAAAAAAACTCATTAGTTTAATTAATTCATTTTATTTTGTTTCATTAATAATAATTTTTCTATTTTATTTTAATTTTTAGTGAAGATTTTTCTTATGTTATTTTTTTTATAAAAATGTTTTGGACAATACATGAAAATATTAATGTATAATATTGTAATAAGTTTGAAGTTTGAAAATAGAAATTTAGTCAACCGGACTAAAGTGATGTATTTTGAAGGAAAAAACAAAAGGAACTTAAGTTACTTACATGATAATGACATTTAAAAATGTGAACATTTCATTAAAAAAAAAAAAAAAAAAAGTTAGGAATTTGAAGCAATATACATCCCACTTTGTCAATTTTCTTTTCCAGCAAGGCAGCAACAGCTGCTCTTCATGTTGGTTCCAGATCATACTCTTTGAATTCTTATTTTACTCAACCAGGCTAACTAAGATACTAGATTACAGTCATACAAGATTAACACAAGAATACAAATGCCTTTTTTACTGATCAATGAGTTCAGATAGGGTATGGTAGCCCTTTCGAATCGTGAATAATACTACTTGAAAAAGATATCAAACTTACATCAAAACGAACTTTGAAGTGAAATCTAGGAAGAGAGATGAAGGTTTTACAACTTTTAACATACCAAATATTGAATAGGGACTTAGTAACGCCCTTGCCTAGTTGTCCAGGATCAGCTGTCGTTCAAGCTCTATAACATGCTCAGTCATACGGCTGACAGTGCCATTTGTTGTTTCATTATTGCCCCTGCACTGCAGCAATTGTTGCTGAAGACTTCGCACAAGTTCATTAAGTCTATGGATATGATAAGATGATCTGCAACAAGTAACAATAGTAAAAATATTACATTACTCAACATCATTATAGAACTTCCCTTCATAATGTCATAAAATCACTTGGAAGAGAAACATCATACGATAACAAAAAACAATCACCGCTTCCATACATTGGTGTTATAACATTCACAGGTTACACCAAAAAAGAATTGCATAATTGTAAAACAAGTTAAGAGTGATCAAAATGTGGGCTTCTACATAATGTGGACCATGGTCAATAGATCACCAAGTAGTGGATCATCACCCATGTTTTCTATTTCGCCATCTCTAAGAATTTCAGTAGCTTTACAATTACCGGTATGCATCGTACCAACACCATCCCAACTAAACATGATAATATAACAAAAATGGCAGCTATTGTGTCATGAACCTAAAAAGTAACACAATCGTGAGAAACCATTATCAAAGCAATTGAGCACATTAATATTATATTATTTATTAAGACATCCAATGTTTGAGAGGTACAATAATTTTGCATGACGGAAAACTTAAAAATAAAAACCCCCTTCATGATTAGATATTTTCTCACTGGTTAGCAAACACAAATACAATTATTGTCCTAACATAATAGAAAGCTTGTTAAAGCAACTTTGTTCTAGAAACAATTTTCATAATTTACAAAAGACATGACATCTCAAGCAAACAACAACATAAACATAAAGGACAGAGACATAGAAACATGTAACAGAAAATAATTCATAAAACTTTAAACAGGATGAATGCTAGTTCAGATTATACATGATCGCCAGCAGAAACTTTCTTTTTTCAAAATAGAGGGACCAACCAGTGCAGCAGTGCTAACTGAATTGTTGTATATTTAAAATTCAGCAGCAAGTTATAACTTCCATAATACAGCAAACATGGAAAGAATGGTGTGATTAGACAGAACAGGCACACAAGTTATTAATCTTGAAATATTTTGCAATATGACTTATATTATACCATTATCAATAATTAAAATTGAGCATGCATTGACCAAAAAAAAAAGCAAAATATGTGCATGTGTTGTTTGCATAAACAGCCAAGCTATCATCAGCATCATAGAAAGACTTAGGAGAAACAAGAATAGAATTAGGAGTGGGAGAAAAGAAACGAAAGGGAGCAAATTCAAACGAAAGGGAAGAAAATCAGAAGAAAAGTGGGGAAAATTGAATAGAGGATTAAGATTTCAAAATATTGATTCTCATTCATCAATTAAGTTAGTTCCAAAGTACCAATTCCAATGGAAGGCATGGATTATAGTAGTACAAAACCAACTAAGATAAGGCTTACCCAAGTATATCTATCTCCATATTAAATAAGAAATAAGAACAATAAAACAATTAATCCTAAATTCTGAATTTATGTCTAACATATCTAGAAGTCCTTAAGTTATCCTCCATCACTATGTGATGGAGAACAGATAATAAATATATTTAGTTGTTTATTAGATTCAATATAATTTGGCAATTTTCATTTATCTTAAAGATTTTTAGGCTTTGTAAGGATTTTACTTATTTGAGTTGGTTAAGATTTATGTTCCTATAAATAGGCTCCTCTATGTTACTTGTCTTGAATTTTGATGAATGAATAAAAAATTGATATCTGAGTTCTTCCAATTTCTCCTCTTTCTTCATAATTTATATCCCTAACAAGTCCAAATTCTCCCACTATTCCTTCTCTATCTCTATTTCTCTCTCCTATCCCACAACACATAGTCTCATCTAATGCTGTGATCATGCAGTTTCCATGGAAAATGTCAAATTCTATAAAGATTTCACCCGCCTCATTCTGCTCAATGCGCATATATCCATACACGCGCCCATGAGTGCACACACTTGCAGACATGAAAATGCACACATGGATATACATACAAAAAGCATGTACTATGACTTCATGTATAAGCCCCAACCAAAATGACAAAATCCGAGTGAAATTCAAAGTGCAAGAATTTTGATGCTGCATCTTTTATAAACTTGCTTGATAGTCAATAAGCTCTATTTTTATGTGCTATAGCCTAAAAGGCTAAAGATATTAGTTGGAGTAAAAACATTGAAATTATTAATTTAACAGTCTTCAATTGTGGGCTGGCTAGAAATGCATGGAATGCATAGGGCTTGTCATCAAATGGGCTACCCTACCTAGAATTCCACCATATACCTGATCATTACAAGACCAAAAAACCGCAGTGATTACCCTGTAGTCTGTACTTTAAAAAACAAATACCCTACTCAATGACATTAGGTAAACTAAATTTCAAAGATTCATTTATAATAAGAAAACTTTGTACCTGTAAAAGATTGCCATAACTGAGAATAATGGCATGTCATAAAAGAAGCCGATAAGACCGGAAATTAATCTACAAAATGGTGAATCTTGAGGAGGAGCATCCAAAGCTGTCACCAGAATCAGTCGCACAAAAGAAAGATACAAAAATAAAATAATCAGATTCGAAAGCTCCTTTATTAACAGTTATAATCAAATCTTAATATATCACACATTCGCACAAAGGTTTAAAGTTCAAAAAAGTAATCAGCAAGAATTGATAACCTCTTATGAAATCCTTTAAATGCCAAAGATACACACACACACACACAATGAAGAACTGAAAGCATAACATAGTTATATATCAGGAGAGCTGGAAAAAACTGTCACTGAAGCCTGCCATATATATCAATGACTTGTACCCTGTATGATGGTGTTCGTCTCAAAAATGGTAAGTGTGAAGATTATGATCCACAAACATTTTAAGTTTCAAGTACATTGATCTCCAAAAGATACCAGCTACTAGCTAATAACATCATGATGAGCGGCTTTTACATTAGAAAAATTCAACCAAAATGTCCATGACTTAGATAAAAATATAATAATACAGACAATCAGGGAGAATTTTCTACACAATCAACTTCGAACAAAACTAATTATAATCATCAATAGGATTCTTCAAATCATATTAAAAAATAAATCAAGTACTCATCATCACAAATATAGTTGCAGTCTAGGCTTCTTATTTTATTTTTCCAGTCATTGGTGAAATAGATTATCATGATTCAGGATTTCGAAATTCAGTTGAATAAAACTTCATATCTACAGGACTCTAAAGCAGGGATATAAACCTTCATAAAAATTTAATGTATCTTAGAAAAAGGTAATATAACCATAGAAGGTGGTCCTACAAGTCAAAACATCTCAAAGTATGACCTGCAATTTGATAAATCCTCAGTTCTGATATATGAAATATGAACGAGACTCTCAAAATTCTATAGGAAGGTTTGGATAGTTCTCTTATTTGAACCAATAAACGAGAGAAAGCAAAAAGGTTGTTACAGGGAAGCTGTTCATTGATTAAGGGGAGTTTTGTAGTTTTAACTTACATAAAACAGGTGATACCTTTTATAACTGAAAATTAAAGAATGATCTTTGATGTAATGGAGTAAGCAAAGGGCTTAGAAAATGAAAACAAACCGGAGTCACACATAGAGACAAAGCAACTGTGTTTGGTCAATCACTTGGCGAGTTTTCCTAATATTGCTCTTACACTAAAACATGTGCAATTAGTGATTTAGAGGTACAACCACCAACTTCAAGATAAAATCAATACTTAAGAGTGCATGAATTGTTACCTTCTCTTTAACACCTTCTTCCCTCTTTGAAATTTGGTTCTGCCTCTGGTTGACTGTTGGAGCAGCCCTCGAACTGGGAGGTGATTATGATTATAATCAATAGAAATACAAGCAACAAGGGTCTTGACATCATTACCAGTGCCTTTCACAAAACCTGTATATAAATTAGTCAAATTTTAACATACCCATAACAAAACCCTCCATTAATTTGCCAAGAAAACAAATAATAATAACAAAATTTCTACTGTTGACATCCTAGGGTTGAAAGGCTGGGTGGTGTCCAATGTAATTCGAAAAATGATCAATTCTTGTAAAGAGTCAACTCAGAGAAAGCTCATTGAAAATTTTCATAATCTAAGGACCCAAATAAGTATTGAACAACTCGAAGTTGTGAAATGATCCAATTTAATCATCGAAGAGAAAAGCTGAAAATCGACTTCAAAGTAGAAAAAATAAGAGAAAGAGTGCACTTACTTGTCGAAATTGGGGCAACACATTTTCCCAAATCAATTGATGGAGAAGTGATTCTGTTGGTGTTTCTGTAAATTGTGTTAATAAAAAAATATTGGAGACCATTGCCACTTGCCTCCTTCCTCACGGAGACAGTGAGGCCAGTCGATTTCAAACCCGAGCCTCTCAATGGAGCTGCCTCATCCTCCTCCATTGGAAAATTTATCCATGTTACCCTTCCTTTTTGAAGAATATAGAAAAAGTAAAGGAAAATGAAGGATGTTTCTAAATTATATTTAACTGTTTCGCATATAATCGTACATAATTACATAATACACTATTTTCTGATGTACATTTGTTGGAGCCTCCAGCTCATTGCGATTCCACACTTTAATACACGGCAATATCAAACAACTCTCTAATCTTGAACTGATGTCCATTTACAATTTCAAGGGGTCAATAAAATTTCCCAAAGAATTGATGATCTGTATCTTCATCATATATGCTAACTATTTTCACCATCTATAGCACATGAAAGAAAAATATAAAGAAGTAATTAACTAAAAAAAAATCTGATCCATTAAAATATATTTAATTTCCTCCAAAATCTCATTTATTTTTTATTTTTTATTTTTTATTCTATTGAATGGTTATAAAGAATTTGAACTTGAAGAATGAGGAGTGATGAGGAATTTAATTCTTGGAGTGGAATATAAGAACATATAGAACATGTAAAGAAATATTAAAATTGCATAAAAACATGGATATGGTGTGATAGAATAATCATGAACAATTAGACATGACGACGGATCTGGTTCCGGTTCCCGTCCGGTTCCACCGATTCGGGTTCCTTTTTTTTTATTTAATCTTATTTCATAAAAACATTAGCCATGTAAAAATATAATTGGTAAATATATTTTATTGGGTTACCCACAAAATAAAATATAATAAATAAATGACAAATTAAAAAATCAAATTAAAATAAAACTAAAAAATGTAAAATTGGTCTTGCACTTAATTTTTACCACAATTAAGTTGCCTACGTATCCTCTTAAAGGTTTAGAGGAATCAAATGCCACGTATTTCTCTTACCTTTTGTTGCAGGTTTAGATATGGCGATTGGCGTGGAGTCGTGGACTAATCGTTGTCATGATCATCCGTTACTTTCAGCCGATTGATCATCTTTAAAGAAATCGTATGGTTCCTCTTGATCGATCTCTTGTTGTCTATATTAAGCCTTCGTCCAATCTTCGACACAAGTTTGCATTTAAAGTGACTTTGGACTCATAAGGGAACGTCTTGGGTCTAGAATATTCTCACCGGTGCTGAATTGTTGTTTCACCACCACCGTAGAAACTGGTGTTGAAAGGATATGTTTGGCTATCATAGCCAAGATTGGAAAGTACCTTTCATGCTCATTCCACCAGTGTAGAATATCAATTTTTTTAACTTCGGTGTCTTTTATGACTCAAAAGAGATACTTAGATAAGATTCAAGCTCGGAATATGTGGTAGAGCTTGATGAAGAAAAACCTCATAATTTTTTAGTTTTTTTGGATAAAAGATTATACCCTAAACTAAAAAATCTAGAGAATGAGGAGGAATGAGATACATTTTGAGTTTGTGGAACATCTATGTTCAGTGATGGACCCATAAACTCTAAGATATTCATCATATAAATCATACAATAATGTCTTAACCCTAGCACAACACATATCAACATCATAATCTATTTTTAAACCTTGTTCATAATAAACAGAAAAATAATTAGGCAAACTTTCTAATCTACAACGTGGATCAAAACACAAGGCAATCAAAAAAATATTTGAAAACTCCTTATAATATTCTAACCATTTTTCCTTCATAGCAGTAACAGACTCATGTAATTGTGAGTCGGATTCACAATGAGCAAATGCACCAGCAATATTAAGACTCTCAATAATAAATAAATTAGTTGTAGGATAATAAACAGTAGATAAATTGTTCGTAGCATTATAAAAAACTTTTAACAAACCACAAACATTGCTATAAACATCCTAATGACTTTGATAAAGATTAATATGACTAACATAATATTGAATAAAAGTAACTAATAAATCTCTATATTCATAACTTCTAGCAAGCAATTTATAAGTAGAATTCCAACGTGTTGGAACATCACGAGGAAATCTAATAGCACGCCTACCATTTTGTGTACAATATGCTTCACATGCTATAGAGGACATCTTTAATAGGTTGAATAAACTGTTCAGGAGTTTTTAATCCTTTTTGAACACATAAATTGAAAACATGGCATGCACATCTTTGATGAAAAAATTTACCACCAAGATAAGGTTTGCATAATTCAATTAAAGCAGGAATAACAGCGGTATTGTTAAAAGCATTATCAAAACCAATTGATAAATTTTGTTATCAATTTTATACTCTACAAAAATAATTCTAAGTTGTCAAAAAATATTAGCAGCAGTGTGTTTATCATCAAAAACTCTAAATGCAAGAATTCTTTTTGAATGGTCTATGCATTATCCTTATAATGGCAAGTGACACCTATGTATGAATGCATTTACCAATGGTCACTCCATATGTCGGCACATATAGAAACACGACCATTATATTTTTCAAAAAAAAATTCCAACATTTTCTTTTAAATGTTTTCAAGTGTTTCTGTGAGCGTGGTTCTAGGAACACGACATGCAGCAAGGATTTAATGCTCGTTAACAATAATTATTAAAACCAACATTTTCACCAAAACTAAATGATAAGTGTTCTACTGCAACCATTCTAGCTAATTCTTCTCTATTTTTTGCATCACTATATTTTAATAATTGTTGGTTAGGAGTAGCGTACCTGGAAATTTGAGCTTGTAAACTCGATTTGGCTTGTGTGTCTGGATGTGCATTCGTTATATGCTTCCGATATGTGTCATATCCTCCAGATTTGTGTCATTTAAATATTTTTTTTGCAATAATTACAAATCACTACAGTGCTTCTATCTTCTTGTGTAACTTTCTTTATATGGAATACGAAGAGATCAGATTTGACCCGCTTCAATAACTTTTCTTCCGTATGTGGATCTGTTAGGATTATGCTCAATGACAAGAGTGTAATATTGTAATTGACAATCTTCTCATATTAATAAAGTGAATTCTGATTCTTACAATTACTTATAGCATTTATTATTATAATTGTCAAGGTAAATAATCATAAGGTCAAAAGACTATGAGACATGAAGAATTGTTCATACATCCGGATATGTATGAGGTAGACACAATTCTTTAGTTAGTCTTGAATAACGTTCACAACTTAAGTTAAAGGTTGGACACCTCTATCTTGTTAAAGTTGTAGAATTCTTTTACTAGCATTTGAGTGAGATCAAATGAATATGATGAGTCTAAAATCATCGAAAGGTTTTCGAGTAAAAGAATCTAGTGCACTAGGTGCATTGAACTGGATCACAATGAAATACTTTATCTAAAACCGTCACTAGATATAAGTCTTTTCATTAAAGAGGACAATCGGAGAGTCTATCTTAATCCTGAGATAAATGATGGACTTATGGTTGCAAGTGTTATCATTAGAGCTATCAATGAGTACGATTATATAGCATAGTCTATCCTCGATAGTTTGGTGGTATACATTTGTTAATCGATAGAGGACTTCATTTATAGATATGGACATCGTGGCTCCATTTATTAAATGAGAGTATAATATCATCATATGGATGTTTTGAGGTATTTGATATTAAATCTCAACGTTGAGTTTTCAATAATGATTATTGAAAACATGGGTTCTCGACAAGTCAAAGTATCCAAGTTCGAAATGTGGTCATATGAGGAAATATGGTAACTTGGAGAGCTATAGGCGGTCTATGAGCTCTTGGCGATTACTGATATTTTTCACGAGGATACACCATCTCCTATGAGATTATCTAGGGTATGAACGAGAAACATCTCCTTATTCTATCTTTATTTAAGAGTTCAATTTTAGCTCTTTAGTGGAATGAGTTAAAATTAATAGATTGGACCTAAGTGAATCATTTGTTGATTGTGATTAGGTTGTGTCTATTGAAGCTTAAATTTAGATAGCCCGCCAAGATCCTCAATCCACACGTATTTGCATGGATCACTTGATATATTCTACCGGGCCGATTTAAGGGTCCATCTAGAATTGTTTTTTAATATATCAAGAATATAATATGTCTATTATTTAATTAATGGGCTGCACTATTATATTAATATATTAAAAGGAGACATGTGGGCTTGTTTCTTTTAGTAAAAATGGGTCTGGTTCACATGTGGACTTTTATTTAAAGTCCAATGGATTAAATGAAATAAGAAAATAATATATGGCCCATTTATATAAGTGGGGCGGCAAGGTGTATATATTAACCTAATATATTATTTTGTTTCATTGTTTTAATTAAATAAGAATTAGTTAATTTATTAATTAATTGTTTAATTAAGAAACAAATCTTTTTCTGATCAGGAAATATATTTCCTAAAGTTATACTATTGGTAGTAGTATATTAAAAGTAAAAGACTTGTTTGATAAGAAAATAAATAATTAATTTTATTTATTTAATCAAATAAGAAGTCTGTTCACGATCACTGTTCACGCGGTACTGTTCACGATCACTGTTCACGCGGGTACTGTTCACAATCACTGTTCACGCGGGTACTGATCACGGGCATCGGAAAAGATTTTACGGATTACCAATCGACGTAAGTCAATCGGATCATGCGTCAAGAGGTATTTAACTCTAATCGTATATATTTGAGTTTAATTAATTAAAAGGTTAAGGTTCAACTTTGAGAAAAATTTTAAAACCATACGAAATCTATTTTTCGTTTCTTTCGCTGCGTTTTATATCGATTTTTCCCTACAGGATCAAAATCAAAGTCTGGAGGGGGGTTGGGATTAGGCCCATCAGGGCCAAGATCAGAAATATTTTCTGATTGGCTTGTCAAATGGGGGGTGGCATTGGGATCAGGTTCAGAAATTCTTAGAGAATGATGAGATTGAGGAATGTTGAAGCCTAGGTTTTCAGCATAGACTTGGTGTTGTAGATACGCGTGATAGGCATGGTCATCATGACGGAGAGTATCCATCATACGACCCTTACCTTTCATCGAAATGGAACGTCTGGGACCATCACCACTTCCACTTGCCATTTTAAAAATTGAATTGTAAAATTCCTTGAACAAAAAATATTAAAAATTTGATAAAATTAAATGATTAAATGGTTGGAAATAAATTTGGAAGAAAATTAGAAACTTAGTAGTTAGTAATTGCAATTTGCAAATAAAATAAATTGGAAATAACATAAATTGCAAATAAAATAAAGTGGAATTTGGAAACTTAGTAATTGCAAATAAAATAAATTGGAAACTTAGTAATTGACTAATTGCAAATTAAATAAATTGGAAATAAGATAAATTACAAATAAAATAAATTAGAAACTTAGTAATTGTAAATAAAATAAATTGGAAACTTACTAACTAAGTAATTGCAAATAATATAAATTAGAGACTTGGAGAGTTGGAGAGGAGTGTGGAGGGTTGGAGAATTCAAAATTGAGAGAGAATTGAGACATGAGAATTAGAGAGAATTGAGGAAATTTGGGTGGGGAAAATGAATGGAGGGGATAGGTATTTATAGAAATGAAAAAGAAAAAAAAACTGTGAAGTAGTGAACTGTTGGAGGGCCTAACGGTCTGCTGACGTCAGTAGGCCGTTGGGCCCAACGGTCGGTTGACGTCAGCCGATCGTTAGACCCTCCAACGGTCCGATTTTTTTTATAATTTTTTTTTAAATGTTGGAACTGGCCGATTTGAACCGGAACCAAACCGCCGGTTCCGTAACAAAAAGAACGGAATCGGGATCTGCCGGCACCGATTCTCGGTCCAGTTCTGGTTCCGATTTTCCACCGACAGTTTCGGTTCGATTCGCTGGTTCGAACCGAACCGGCGTCATGTCCATGAACAATGTTGATTCTATCATTGACCACCTACTTAATCATGGAGATAAGGTGTACTATTTACATTATCTCATTAATTTCAAGCCAGAAATGTTATTCATTTCGCATGTATCGATCAATTTGTCATACTAGTACTACTGCATCTAATCTATGCAAATCACAAATCAAAAGTAATTAAGGGAGCGGATATTGACACCCACAAATATGATAATCACACCTATATTTATAATTACACCCATGTCTAAAATTTAAAATTAAAACATTACTATAAACACCCATCATAATCCCAATAGTACCCTTATTTAAATGAATGTTTTCATTTTAATACAATTTATTTATAAACCCTCATAAGTTATTAACACACTCAATTTTACAAATGATAAATTTTTAAGTTCTCCGGGGTCGAAAACACAGTCTTGAGAATTCTGAAATTCTTAAATTTTGAGAATCTCTATTTCAAACCAATTTCAAGCTATGTATTTACTTAAAACATGTTTATGGTATTTATTATATGAACAAGAGTGCTTGAGTGTGAAGCTATGAAAAGTAAAGTCCTGCTATTTTTTTTTTAACCAAAATAAATAACAAAAGAAATATCAAGGCTTTCAGTTATCAAGCTTTCCTTCAAAGTAAAACTTGTTATTTGTTCTTTACCAACAACAGAGGAAAACAATATTGCACTATTACACTAGTAAAAATACCATTATTAGAAAACTTTTAAACAAAAAGTATTCTTCAAAGATTACAATCACAAATCCATTGTTTTTTCATACTTCACCGGTCCACTGAATTAAAGATTCTCCGTTTTTAAATACATGCATATAGTTCATACATATATAGGTAATACAATTCACAAATTAAAACAAAATTAATCTTTTGGTATAATGCATGAGAACTTCAGTAAGCAAACAATTTTTTCTTTTTAAATAGCAAAATTTTATTAACAACCAAAACAGAGAACAAAGGAATAACATACCAACAAGCCACACTAAACCCAAACATCAAACACCCACTAAAACAACAATTTGAAACCTTACTTTGATTCTTTCGAATCCAGAATGAACACCCAAAATTCAGTTTTCAAGTAAAAAATAATTTAAATTTGTTTTCTCTTCTACAAAGACTAAAAATTTGATATAATGTATAAGCATAACTATACGTTGTAATTTGTAAATTCACTATTGTAGTACATAGTACATTCGACTCCAACATTGTTCATGATCTGTTGAGAATTCACACAAATTCGATAATTGTTCCAACAATGGATGTACTGCTATTTTTTTTATAAAAAAAATTACTTCTCACTTTTTTCATTGATAGAGTTCATAACAAAAATAAATAAATAAATAAATACGTACCTCTGTATGATCGGAGTCCTCTGAAATTCTTATTACATTACTTTGTTATATGATAATGTGATATTTTGATACTTGAAATGGAATTAAGGAATATAATTAGGGTTTAGCTGTTTACACCCAAAAAAAAAATAGAATTATGGTTTAATTAGGGTTTGTTTTTTTTAATAAAGTGATATAGGTGAAGATATGGGTGTAATTAATGGGTGTAAATAGTATTTTGTTTATTTTTAATTAAATTAATTTGTCCTTATTGGTAAATTCCTATTGGGATATTTTTGTAATTAAAATTTTTATTAAAATATGGGTGTGATTATCATATTTGTGTGTGTCGATATCCTCCCCCAGTAATTAATTATACAGACATGCATGTGTGGGTAGAGATAATTTTATTATTATTTTGATATATATATATATATATATATATATATATATATATATATATATATGTGTGTGTATATATGTATGTATTCCGATCAGCACCTTTTAAAAAAACCGGATTAATTTAAGAATTGTTATTAAAAGTATTATCATTTTCTTTTCTTATTTTAAAAAAGAAAAATGTTTATCATTTTATTTTGAAAAAAAAAATGCTTAAATTAAAAAGAAACATATAACAGTAACCATATAAAAACAAAAAAAGGAGTTACAATTGATCAAGAAATCTTATATCCTGTGTAGCTTTCAAATCGCAGTAAAAAAAAAAAACAGTAAAAAAAAAGCACTGCATAACAAATTAAAATCGAACAAAAAATTATAATAGCTAAAAATAAATTTAACAAAAAAAATGTTGAGCTTGGTCAAATCACTATGTTTCTCTTCTCCATCCTCCTCCGTCTCTTTCAAAATTGATATCCTGGAAATCTATCATCGACTCACCGGTCACCACTTACAAAGAATGCTTATTATTTTATCAATCTCAACTTTTTATTTTGCATTATAATTTCAACATATTCTAGACACTCATTATAATCTTTATAGCTTTTACATATTTTCAAAACGAGTATTCAAAAAAAAAAACACACAGAGGCATATATATATATAATTTTTCTATATATATTCGGTTAATATCCTTGAATTGCAAGTATTGATACACATTAAATAAATAAAAAATCCAGTCATTGGTAATTATAGTATTGATGATTTGGGTGTTTGTAGAAATGCTACCTTCATACTTGAAATAAAAAAATCTAATTCAAATATGTCAAAATTCAAGTGTAGATAACCATAATTGGTTACTCAAATTCTAATACATTGTTTGCTCAATTTTCACTTTTCCAACAATGATTATGGGTTTATATGCGGTTTTTTTTAACTAAATATAGAGTTCTGACTTTTTTTTTTCTTTTGTTAAAATTTATGGTGGAGATCAAAATGACGAAAATCTAGTCTCAAGATCCACAACAAACCAGAGAAAGAAAGATGGAAAAGAGAAACATTAGGATTTTGACTCAATTGTGTTTTTTTTTTCACTAGCTACACATCAGAAAGAAATGTTGTTTGTATTGCTCAAAAACAATCTGGTTCGAATCTGCAAGAGACAAAAAAACAATAAATGAAAACATCACGTTAGGGGAATCGAGGCCCGTGTTTCACACGGTATCCTTAAGACAATTTCACCGGCTAACACCGTATGTGTATGGCGATTATCTCCCATGATACAACGATTTAAACAGTGGATGTGTAGAACACAAACCACTCTCAACGAACTCAAATTGAATTCAAACTTACCAATACACGAAGAACAGAAGAACCGAAAAGAGAACAATTATTTTCTCTTAATTTCGTGATTTCCAGAATAATCTAATGATGAAAATAGACTAGGGTTTAAATAGAATACCTAATCAGTAGAATTGATTTAGGAAATACTTAATTACCATGGTTGTAATGATAAAGGAAAATAATTAAGGAATAATTTTCAAAAAGATATATTCCTAATAAACACTGATTATGATTATTTAGTGATCAAGTAAGTATCAGAATCCAAAAAGGAAATCAACTCCTTCCTTAATCTAATTAATTTCCATAACCCAAAACGGAAATTAACTATTTCGTTAGTCAACTTTTCTTTATCATTTAAACCGTCTAACTTAGGGAAAAATAAATCAAATTAATTCTTTCCTAATCAATAAAATGTTGATTTAGGAAAAAAGAAATTAAAAAAATAGTAGCAAAAAGTCGATTGTACTCTCACGATCCAATCGGTGTAGCATTCGGGTACGCAGGACGCGCCCACACACATGTTTATAAGCTACTATCACACAACCATCTATATACCACATATAAGTGTTTTCCCCAACCAATGTGGGATGCACATTTTTCCCTACACAATGGGCTCACCTCGAGACTCAATTTCTCATTCACCCATTAATTATTTTGTGAGTTTGAGTATACCATTTCGAAACTCTCACGGAGGAGAATTCGAATATACTTTGATCTTCTATTTTTATGGAATCATTCATACCCAAATAATACTCTCAAAATGTGTGTTCATCACAAAATTTCCAACAATCCCCCACATGAATGAAATTGACCTAGGAGACACGAGATATGACTTTTGGTAAGTTCAAACGGTCGAAACCTGCATAGGATAGGTAGGTGTTACCCTTTGAACCTTCCCTCTTAAATATATGCTTACTTTACTGGCTGATCAGTAGATATGATATCTTTGAACTGTTCTGCCGTTTATATAAACGATAGCGTACCTCACACAGGTATCTTCCAGACCCAATTTGGTTCTCATTGTTATGTTCGTTTTGGCCATGAACATGCGCCTGGTTCTATGAGAGTCGCTGGAGAATATAGCCCTTCATTATTCTCTTTTAGAAGCGGCCCCACTTCTCTCTCACATAGGTGATTTCTTAATTAAGAGCAACCCGCATTACTCTGCTCAGATTTCCATAGCTTGGAATTTTGACGCATAAGAATCATTAAAAACACAGTTTAACCTTTTCTTTACGGGCATCACTGTTTTATCATAGGAATGGACTGGAGGGTAACCCCCCACAGTGATCCAACTAAGTCTTACAACTTGGTTGTCCCATTGAACCTAGATCTTGGGATCTCCAGTCAACTAGGTTGGGTTTCCATTGTATCGACTTTCATTTCATGGGCTTTAGTCCCATTCCCCTCGATGATATCTCAACTAATTCTCTATTTAACCCTTTGGTTAGCGGATCCGCAATGTTATCTTTTGACTTTACATAGTCAATAGAGATAACTCAAGTTGAGAGTAGCTGTCTAATGGTATTATGTCTTCGACGTATATGTCTAGACTTTCCATTATACATGTTGCTCTGTGCTCTTTCTATTGCTGATTGACTATCACAATGGATGCAAATCACTGGCACAGGCTTTGGTCATCTTGAAATATCCTCTAAAATTGTCGTAGCCATTCAGCCTCCTCACCACATAAAGCAATAAACTCAGATTCCATAGTGGATCTGGCTATACATGTCTGTTTGGAGGATTTTCATGATACAGCCGCACCTCCTAGTGTGAACACATACCCACTAGTAGATTTAGAATCTTTCATATCAGATATCCAATTTGCATCAGTGTATCGATATAGGACAGCAGGATATATGGTATAATGCAGTCCATAATTACGAGTGAATCGTAAGTACCTCGGTACTCTTAATATTCCTTTCCAGTGATCGGTTCCTAGATTACTCGTGTAACTGCTTAATTTACTGACTGCATTAGCAATGTCTGGTCTTATACAACTTATTAAGTACATCAGACTTCCTATCACTCTAGAATATTTGAGTTAAGAGACGCTCTCATCTTTATTGTTTGATAGGTGTAGATTTGTATCTACTGATGTTCTGAAAATTATAGAATCATTTTTGTTGAATTTCTCAAGAATCATATCAACATAGTGTGACTGATTGAGAATGAGTTTGTTCGATGTCCTTGAGATTTTTATTCCCAACATTACATCAGTCGGTCCAATATCTTTCATATGAAATCTTGATTTCAACATATCCTTGGTAGATTTTATCATCACTACCCAATGAGCATGTCATCAACATAAAGGCAAAAAATGACATAGTCATTTCTTGTGTCACATTCGTTGATTTAAAATCCATTTGACGTCATAACATTGTCAAATTTCTCATGCCATTGTTTTGGTGTTTGCTGTAGACCATATAAGGACTTCACCAATTTACAGACTTTCTTTCCTTGTCTTGGAGCGGAAAAACCCTCAGGTTGTTTTAGGTAGATCTCTTCATCTAGATCTCTATTTAAGAAAGATGTTGTCACATCCATTTGATGTACTTCAAGATTTCGCAAAGCTGCGATTGCAAGTATCATCCTAATAGAGGTTATTCTCGTCATAGGAGAATACGTATCAAAGTAATCTAGGATTTCTCATTGATTGTAACCTTTAATTACAAGTTTGGCTTTATACTTATCAATTGATCCATCTGCTTTCATTTTTCTCTTGAAAATCCATTTGGACCCTAGCGGTTTACATCCCGGAGGAAGATCCACTAACTCCCAAGTATGATTTTGAAGGATGAAATCAATTTCACTCTTGATAGCTTCTTTGCACAAGAGTCCTTCTGAAGAGCTCACCATTAGCTTCATCATTGGATTTACATGAAAATACATGTTCAAAGAACGATGCATTTCTAGATTCCATTATCGTGTTTTTGTGTATATCTGGGATGTCAGATTTATACACCAAAAACCGATAAGCACTACTATTATGTGTATATCCAATGAAGATGCAATCAACGGGTTTCAGACCTATTTTCACCTTCTTAGGTGTAGGTACGGCCACTTTGGCAAAACACCCCTACATTCATAAGAATTTATAGGAAGACTTTCTTCCTTTCCAAAACTCATATGGGGTCTTGTCTTCTTTCATTCGGGGTACCTTATTTAAAAGGTAATTGCTAGTTAATATAGCTTCACCCCACATGTTATGAGGCAATCCAGAACTTATCAGCATTGCATTCTTCATTCAAGGAATGATTCTCCTGTTCAGCAACTCTGTTTTGCTGTTCGCTTCTCAGTGATATCAGCCACCTAAAAGGTTTCACTTGGGGTCATCCCTTCGACATGAATCTTATGTATAATCACTTGAAGCTCTTTGAGTCAGCCATCTTGTAATCAAGAAACCGGCCCACAACAAACCTTTTTGGATCCAATATCATCAGCCTTGTGTGTCCGGTCTAACAACTCTCACATTTCTTTGACTGTTTTCGCTATATAGCGAGTCTGACTACCCGTTCAGTATGGTTTTTTTTTTCGTACAGAAAATCCAAAGCATTCCATGCCTGAACATCTCGCTCTTAACCACTATTGGGTTTACGAGCATCTCCAGTCAAGAATCTGGATAGATTCAGTGTGGTCAAATAGAACAGCATCTTTTGGTGCCACCACTAAAAGTTCTCGTGACTCACATATTGGCTCATCACTGGATCTCCCATGTTTCTCACGAATGAGTTGATGGCCGGAGTCAATGTTGCCACACTTGGCCCCAAATAGGCACATCTCCCACAAGCACTGAATTAACAGCTGAAGTGCCTAGTCCGACAGTTGGATTAGCACTAGGAGTCTCAAGTGGAACACTTGTGTTCACGTTTGATTTATCCGCTATAATATCAGGAGGAAATCAACTGAATTAATTTGGAAATTAATTCTCATTAAAATTGGCAATATTAAAGTCAAATCAGTTCTGTTTTGAATTCAAAATTTAATATTTCGATTAACCCGGAATTAATAGAAATAAATCATCATTAAATTGATAATTACAATTTTTGAAGTTCAAAAGACTTGATTCTGACAATAATCATCATTTTAAACTTACACATCCAACTTGTCACCACTGTTGGCCTTTAAACTTAATCATCAGTTCAAAAGCCTCATCAGTTAAGAATCTCATAAGATTCAATGTGGTCAGTTAGAGCAACATCTTTTGTTGCCATCTCTTGAAATTCAGACCACTGAATTTCTCTGGTTTCTCTATATGGTTTATCAGAACCGAAACCGGAAACACAAATGAATTCACCGTCGAGGTATTCATTTCACCCATAAAAAGGGTTCACAATCGGGTTGGTCAACTAAACACAATTGGATTGACCACCAGAGTCTCTTGAGCCACGCTCAGGTTCTCAGTTGATTCGGAATTAATTACATAGTAAAACATAACCAAAATTTTTAGAACCATAAATATACAATGATATCAACCACTGATATTTCACAATTATCATTGATTCTCAGTTTTTATCAAACGCCGACATATCAATGATACCGAAACATGTCGGTGTTTGATATCTATTTACTAGATTAAACCAGATATTGACCACACTTCTCCATCAGCGTAACACGTCATGTATGTATACCGAAACATGTTGTCTACATTAATGTAATATATCAACCACAGTGATATAAAATGTTACACACGCTGATATGAAACTATGAACCAGTGTGTATTATGTATATATAGTGATGTTCATTGCATACTATATATGTATATATTATATATCAAGTATATAAATCTGTTGACCAGATGTGTAGGTACAACATGCCTTTTGTTATCATAACAGATATACATAACAATATTTAATTGTATAATCATCTATAACCAGATTATTTACCATGTAAATAATATATATGAATATTATAAACGAGAGATTGTGTTGTGGTAATTAGGAATCAACAATTTTGATGTATCGTACTAATTTATAGTTGTTCACTTTGGCAACAACTTTTATTTGGCACAATATATTGTGGCTTTATATATATATATATATTTTAAAAAATAAACGCATATACATGATACATATATAAACCATTTAATCTGTTTCCCAGATGCAAGCACAACGACTTGTGTGTGTAAGATCAAAAGACGTTTATATATATAAATCAAATATTTACCAAGAATTCGCTATAATCTCTGAAATTAAACACAATTGTTTTAGAATCACGAAAATCTCATAAAATAGCATCGATATCAATTATCTGATATCAAACTAGTGAATCAATAATTGATTCCAGATTTCACAATTGAAATCACAATCAATGTCTGGTATTACAGACCCGATTGCCCAGTTGATATCACACTTGATTTCTAAACCAGTGTCTTTTAATAGACCCGATTTAGCAAAATATAAATCTGATAATTAATTGAAATTAGTGTCTCGAAATAGACCCAATTTCCACAGATTAATATTAACCCAAATCCAGTGATGTTTACAAAACAAGTCTGTCGCGATCTGTAGGAAAACAGAAACCGGACCAGAAGGTTTTAAAAGAAATTAAAATTGTGGGAAGAAATTTAAAAATGGAAAATTTGTCTTAAGATTGTTGTTTGTATTGCTCAAAAACAATCTGGTTCGAATCTGCAAGAGACAGAAAAACAATAAATGAAAACATCACGATAGAGAAATCGAGGCCCGTGCTTCACACAGTGTCCTTAAGACAATTTCGCCGGTTAACACCGTATGTGTATGGTGATTGTCTCCCATGATACAATGATTTAAACAGTGGATGTGTAGAACACAAACCACTCTCAGCGAACTCAAATTAAATTCAAACTTACCAAGACACGAAGAACAGAAGAACCGAAAAGAGAACAATTATTTTCTCTTAATTTCGTGATTTCCAGAATAATCTAATGAGCAAAATAGACTAGGGTTTAAATAGAAAACCTAATCAGTAGGATTGATTTAGGAAATACTTAATTACCATGGTTGTAATGATAAAGGAAAATAATTAAGGAATAATTTTCAAAAAGATATATTCCTAATAAACACTGATTATGATTACTTAGTGATCAAGTAAGTATCAGAATCCAAAAAGGAAATCAACTCCTTCCTTAATCTAATTAATTTCCATAACCCAAAACGGAAATTAACTATTTCGTTAGTCAACTTTTCCTTATCATTTAAACCGTCTAACTTAGGGAAAAATAAATTAAATTAATTCTTTCCTAATCAATAAAATGTTGATTTAGGAAAAAAGAAATTAAAAAAATAGTAGCAAAAAGTCGATTGTACTCTCACGGATCCAATCGGTGCAGCATTCGTGTACGTGGGACGCGCCCACACACATGTTTATAAGCTACTATCACACAACCATCTATATACCACATATAAGTGTTTTCCCTAACCAATGTGGGATGCACATTTTTCCCTATACAATGGGCTCACCTCGAGACTAAATTTCTCATTCACCCATTAATTATTTTGTGAGTTTGAGTATACCATTTCGAAGCTCTCTCACGGAGGAGAATTCGAATATACTTTGATCTTCCATTTTCATGGAATCAATCATACCCAAATAATACTCTCAAAATGTGTGTTCATCACAAAATTTCCAATCAAGGAATCCATATGATTCCTTGATCAATTATAACTCTTGATTTTTTTTATACGGTTATTGATGTATATTTATTTTTATTTCATTTGTTTTTATAAAATACGAAAATAAAAGGATAAATCTTTTTTTTTCTTTTATAAAATAATAAAAGAAAAAGGATAATTCTTTTAATAACAATCCTTGAATTAATCCAAGGGTTTTTATTAAAAGGTGCTAATTTTAATACAATAAGGGGTGACGAACAATATATATATATATATATATATATATATATATATATTGAGTCTCTCGTAAATGATCTCTTATTTTAATTTTGATAATGACCTTAATGAAATCATATCGATTTTTATGAATTTTTATCTAAATTTTGTTGTGGATGATAAGTTCAATGAAATGCAGGTGAATAAAATTTGAATTTTTTTCAAACACTAGAACTTTTTATCTCGAGTTTGTTAAATATGAAGACATTGGAAAAATAAGCAAAATATATGAAAATTCAAGAAAAATGTTTCTAGTGCTTGACAAATTCTCAATTTTTATTCATATGTAGATTTCAATGAACTTATCATCCACAAAAAAAATTCAGATTAAATTTCATAAAAATCAATTTGATTTCATCAAGGTCCTTACTTAATTTAAAATAAGAAATCTCTTATGAAAGGCTTTAAAATGAGGCATTGCATTGCACGTCAAATACACATATACAGGGCGGCCAAAGCATTTTTGGAGCTCGGGATGAAAAAAAAATTGTTTTACTATGTTTGGGCCTATTTTTTAAAATATATTTCGGGCCCTTTATTTAAGATACAAACATATGGGCTTAAACCTAAAATCTAATCTAATATCTATTAGAGTTACGATATTTACACCTCTAGAAAATTGTATGTGCACCCATTTTCGTGTGTACACCCCCATTAATTTTTTTGAAAGATTATATTTTGTAAGTACACCCCAACATTACCAAATAGGCCCTTTTTCAATTTTATAAAATTATTATAAAGGAATGAATTCTAAATAATTAAAGTGATATTATGAAATTCTTTGTGATTTTGTAAGTTACTACGGTTGAGATGCTTGGTGAAATGCCAAAAAGAAGTGTTTTTGGGACAATTTTTCTTAATCAATGGTTCAATGTGTCTTCTGTCAGATAGCCAGATGGGGACGGACTCATGGATACAATACAGTAGGTGATTATATAATTTCCTCACTTAGTGAAAAATCAAAACTAACCATCCAAAATATTATAATTTCGTTTCTAACCACATACGAAAGTTTAATTGTTAATAACCATATTTTTGAGAAATTACTTGAATGTCCTCATATAAAAACAATCCCTAAACACACACTCTCTCTCTTTCTCTCTCTCCTATCTTCTCTCTCCCTGCTCATCTCTCTCTTTTTCTTTCTCCTCACATTCTTTCCCTGCTCATCATCGTTGGACGTCGTCGCTTGGGTATGCACCGCCCGACAAAGGTGTCACCGAGCTGCCTAGGCTGCGCCGCTTGGCTTCACTAACTTCTCTCTCTCTTTCCTCTCTCTCTCCTCTCTCTCCCCGCTCCTCTCTCTCTCCTCTCTTCACTCTCTTATTGTTAAAAACATTTTTAGGGAATAATAAATGTTGAAATGTATCAATTTTGAGGGTTGATTAGGTTGAGGTCTGATATTTTGGATGATTTGGGGATGGATGTTTGTGTTTGGTTTGAAAAAAAAAATTGAAAGAGTGAACTCTTCTACAAACTTGAAATGTTTTACGAAAACTTGAAATCATGCTTTAAATCTTACCCAGAAACTTGAAATCTTACCCAGAAACCTGTCAACATTTCAAGTTTTTACATAAGATTTCAAGTTTTCGAACCAATAAAACTTGAAATCTTCTAAAAAAAAAACTTGATTGAAATCTTACCCAGAAACTTGTCAACATTTTAAGTTTTTACATAAGATTTCAAGTTTTTGAACCAGTGAAACTTGAAATCTTCTGGAAAAAACGTGAAACTTTATTTCATTCGATTCTTCACAAAAACACATAAATGTGATGCAATAACGTTAAAATCATGTTAAAATAACTGTTTCGAAATCAATTAATTCACAAATGGAAGATATTTATACAACTTCAACCGATTTAGAGCAAATCGGAAAAGTTTTTCCCCACTCACTTCTTCAGACCTTCAAACATACAAATCTTCAAATCTTCAATTTTGTATGGAGGAGACTCCCACTTTTGGATTGAGATTTTGATTTCGGTTTTTTGTTTTTGTTTTTTTATTTATTATTAAATAGTTTGATTTTTAAAATATTCGGAAAAGTAGAATAGTTAAAAATATATATAAATATTATTAATTTAATTTAAGAACAATATTGGAATTTAGAACAAATTCACATTTAGGGCGTACAAATGGTTTTAAAAGGGTGCTAATATCGTCACTCTATCTATTATGAAGTATTTTTGGGCCTATATTTTTTAAACAATACCGAGTCGTGAGCAACAATATTTATACTCTTTAAAAATTATATGTGCATCTCATTCTGTATTTATACCCTATTAAAGAAAATTAAGAGATAAAGTTTTGTAAGTACATCCACTTATACCAAATATGCCCTTTTAATTTTTTAAAAATATCATAAATAACAAAATTATAAAATAATTATATTATATACATAATTACATATATGGGAGGGGCCGCACCTCCTCCCAAGTCCCAAATTTTGTTGGAGGAAGGCCATCTGCCCATCTGCCCATCTCTTTACTTTTTGATGGAGGACTCCTCCATCTTTTTCGATACTTTGTTACAGTATGTTTACTGAAGAACTTATGCTAAAAAATTTGGACTGCAATCCAAAGGTGCTGTCAAGGAAACAATTATTAGAAGTGACTCGAAAATTCACCCTTTAATCAGATGGAGAAGTTGACGATGACTTTTCGTACTCACCTTCAAGTTAGCCTCCTCCATCTTTTCAGACCTGGTAGAAGGCTCTACTTGGGGAGGGCATCAAAAGAAGTAGTAGGTGAAGCTCTTTCTTTTGTTAAGTCTCATGTTGAAAGAGACTTGGTCAGAAATGGTGTTAGTTGTCAACCCGTAACGGAGGACAGGTTGGCAAAAAAGAAGTTTGGGTGATAAGTTTAAGCATAAGAATTGCCAAACCAGTAAAGAGATAGTGAGAACTCAAGTTATTGATAAGTTGATAACCCTCTTGAGCTTAGACAAAAAAGTATAGCTAAAGTTGGTCTTATGAGGACTGCTACTGAGAAAGGAAAGGGGTAGTTGGGTTCGAAATTCAAAAGTCAAATCTAGGACTTTTCCTTTCAAGAGTGTAAAGTTGGACATTGAAAAGAGGAAACAAAAAGGTGGTGGTGAGGAGATCTTTGAAGATGAAAGCTCGTATTCCTCATTGCTTTACTCGATTGGTATTCAATGAATAGGAGAGGAGCAAAAAGATGTTATTCTTCAAAAAGGCATATCATGAAGACAAGGAATAAGAAGAGAAGTGAGAAAGAGAACCAGAAGGATATTCCGAAAGAAAACAGTTCTTTGAAGACAATCATGGTAACTGTTGAAAATTAAACTTGACCACCTCCATTCTAGAAGCCAACAAATACTGACTTCCAGCTGCTACCATCCAGCTGCCACCTCCTGCCAACCCCCAACTACTACCACCAAACAATTGAAGCTTATCTTTGACTTTGTTTCATTGTTTGAATTTATTTTGTTTGTGTTTTTCTCATCTCATTTCCCTATATAAAGGAATGAAGATTGCATTGTAAAAGTGTAGGAGTGGTGTAAGAAAATATAGAGAGATATAAAAGGAGTTTGAAGTTTCTTTTTCTGTTGAGTGCTCGAAATCTCTCTCAGAGGTGCACCACAAGTGACCTCAACCACACCATCCCACCAACAGTGGTATCAGAGCCCAGGAGAGCCAGAAATTCGGAAAACAAAGCATAGGAGTGCAACGGTGAAAATTTCACCCAAATCGGAGCTCAGAAGACGCCGCAAGTTGGAGCGTGAGTCCACGCGCCTCCACGCGTAGCCACACACTCCGGCGCGTCACCGCCACTCGCCGATCGTCTTCTTCGCCCGACCTGCAGGATCTGACCCGAGATCCGACCCATTATCCGACCCATTATCCGACCCAACATCCGGCACCTGCTCCGACCCGTGACCGACCCAGATCCTGCGCATGCTGACGTGTGCTGATGTCACTAACGGCGTTAACCTCCCAGAATATTCCGTCCACCAAAACAGAATATTCCGTTATCTCGGTTGACTTTTTGCTAAAAGTTTGACCTCCCCTTCCGGACGCTTTCAAACTCGGTTTTCGACAAACTCAGACTTGTTTCCAACGTTTTGGACCATTCTGGACACAACCATGCACTTGGTTTCTACAAATTCATACTCCAAAATAGTGTTCTAAGCAATTCAAGTCTCGATGGCCAACGGAAACGTGAATATTGTCATCCCTGAAACTCACCAAAGACAACTATGATAATTGGTGTATACAAATGAGAGCTCTATTAGGTTCTTAAGATGTCATGGACATTGTGGAGGATGGATACACAGAACCCGCCTCCAAAGAAGCTGAAGGAGAATTGACAGATGCTCAAACAACAACTCTCAAAGCCGATCGAAAGAGAGATTGTAAAGCAAAGTCCGTAATCTATCAAGGAATAGACGAGGACACGTTCGAGATCATAGCATCCTCTAAGTCATCGAAAGAAATCTGGGACACTCTTCACAAGACCTACAAATGTGCTGACAAAGTGAAAAGAATTTGTCTTCAAACTCTACGAGGTGAGTTCGAATCCCTACGAATGAAATCTAATAAATCTATTGTTGAGTTCTATACATGAGTTATGGTCGTTGCGAATCAGCTAAGAAGAAATGGAGAAACTCTTATCGACATGAGAATTTCGGAGAAAATTTTACGATCATTGGATCCAAAGTTTGACTTTATAGTTGTGGCCCTAGAAGAAACAAAATATCTGGAAACATGTATGTTGAAGAATTAGTGGGTTCATTGCAAGCCCATGAGTAGTAAGTCACAAGAAGAAGTGACGACAAAGTTCTCCCTCAATGAAAAAAGATACGAGCAAGGGGGAACCTCACAACAAGGAAGAGAACAAGGTAGAAGATCTCGTGGAAGAGGTTCTGGAAATGCTGAAACCAATGGTAGAGGCAGATGAGGAAGAGATACAAATAGAGGAGGACGTGGACAACAGAACTATGTCCCATGAGGAAGAGGACGTGGAAGAAGAGACGGCTATAACAACCGTCTGAACGTTGACAAAAGAAATATGCAATGCTATAACTGCCACAAATATGGCCACTATAGCAACGAATGCAGAGGTAATCCAAATAAGGTTAAATGAAAATTCTAACTTTGCAGAGAAAGAGCAAGTTGAAGAAGAATTGTTGATGTTGATGGCACACAACTCAACCTATCAAAACCAAAATGTTTGGTTTCTTGATTCTGGAGCCAGTAATCATTTGACTGCAGAAAAGACTTATTCACAGAACTTGATGAGAGTTCGTGGAGAAATCTCATTTGGCGACCTCTCAAAAATCCCTGTCCAAAGAAGAGAAGATGTCATGATCAAGCAGAAGAATGGAGATCATGCATTCATCTCCAATGTTTACTATGTTCCAGACATAATGACCAACATCCAAAGTCTCGAACAGCTCCTAGAAAAAGGTTATCATATTAGCTTTCAAAATATGCAACTCACCATTGTAGATGCTCGAGGAAAGCTGGTTACTCAAGTCCAGATGACGAAGAACAGAATGTTTCCTCTCGCAATTCATCATGATACGCCAAGGTGTTTGACAGCCATCATCAATGACAAAGATTGGTTGTGGCATCTAAGGTATGGACATCTCAACTTTGAAAGTTTAAAGCAATTAGGAAGTAAGAAGATGGTGAAAGGATTGCCAAATATTCATCACCCAAATGAGATGTATGAAAGCTGTGTTCTCAGTAAACAACACAGAAATAGCTTCGGAAAAAGAGGCAAATTGGAAAGCAACCATGTCACTTGAGCTCGTTCACACAGATGTGTGTGGTCCATTGACGCCGGTATCAAATGGACATAATCAATACTTCCTTACCTTCATTGACGACTACAGTAGGAAGACTTGGGTCTATTTCCTAAGAAAGAAGTCTGAAGTATTTGATCACTTCAAAGAGTTCAAAGAGTTCAAAACTCTTATGAAGAAGCAAAGTGGCTTTTACATCAAAACACTGAGATCAGATCAAGGTAGAGAATACACTGCAGGTGCTTTCCAGGAATTCCTTAAGCAACAAGGAATCAGACATCAGTTTACACCAGCCTATACTCGCCAGTTACATGGTGTAGCTGAAAGGAAGAATCGAACAATCCTTAACATGGTCAGAAGCATATTAAAGGATAAAAACATGCCCAAAAGCTTTTGGGCTGAAGCAGTTTTGTATGCGGTATATCTAATAAACAGATGTCCTACAAAGAGTCTAGATACAAAGTTACCGTAAGAAGCATAGAGCACTCACAACCCAAGTGTGAGTCACCTCAGAGTTTTTGGCTCAATTGCCTACGTCAAGGTTCCAGAAGCGAGAAGAACCAAGCTTGAAGATAAAGGTGAAAAATGTATCCTTGTTGGATACGGTGACAGAACAATGGGTTACCGGCTATACAACCCTGTCACTAAGAAAGTGATCTTCAGCAGAGATATCATTTTTGAAGAAAATGAATCCTTGAATTGGGATCAGACCAAAGCTTCCAGAAGAGAGTTGATACCTGCAGAAGAGACAAGAGAAGTGACTAAAGAGCCACAAATACCCAAAGATCAGCAGACTCCTCAACATGGTTTCCCGTCACCACAAAAGTATGATACTCAATTACCAATTGATCGTGACTTCTTAGATATGAGGCCTAGAGGGACACGTAGCCTAGAAGATATATATGGAAATATATAACAGGTGGAAGAAGATACTACTCTGTATTGTCTGCTAATGACAAGTGATCCAGTTAGCTTTGAAGAGGCTAATCAAAAAGAAAATTGGAGAAACGTAATGGATGAAGAGATTCGATCCATTGAAAAGAACAAGACATGGGAGTTAACTACTCTCCTAGAAGGCTGAAAAATTATCGGAGTGAAATGGGTTTACAAGACCAAAAGAGATGCAAAAGAAGAAGTCCAGAGATACAAGGCAAGACTTGTAGCAAAAGGCTATAAGCAAAAGGAAGGAGTTGATTACGGAGAAGTCTTTGCTCCAGTTGCTAGACTAGAAACCATCAGATTGCTGACATCATTAGTAGCTTAGAAAAGTTGGAAAATTTACCAACTTGACGTAAAGTCAGCATTCCTAAATGGCTTTCTTGAAGAAGAAATCTATGTGGAACAATCACCTGGATATGTGAAGAAATACAGAGAAGATAAAGTGTGCAGACTGAAGAAAGCTCTATATGGTTTGAAGCAAGCACCTCGCGCATGGAACACGAGGATTGATGATTACTTCCAATATAGCGGATTTGAGAAATGTCTGTATGAGCATGCACTATACATGAAGAAGGAGACTAACGGAAGCTTGTTATATGCATGCATATATGTTGATGACTTGATCTTCACCGGCAACAATCCAGCCATGTTTGAAGATTTCAAGCGGAGAATGGTGAAAGAATTTGAGATGACTGACATTGGTCTAATGGCTTATTTTCTCGGCATTGAAGTTATGCAAAGCGAAAAAGGTATCTTCATCTCTCTGAATATCTATGCAAAAGAAATTCTGAAAATATTTGGTATGGAAAAATGCAATCCTGTCACAACTCCAGTAGAAACAGGAATAGAATTAAGAATGAATGAAATATGAGATATTGATCCAACCTATTTCAAGAGCTTGGTTGGAAGCCTGAGATACTTGACGTGTACTAGGCTAGATATACTCTATGGAGTTGGACTAGTCAGCAGATACATGGAAACTCCTGACCAGTCTCACCTGAATGCAGCAAAGAGGATACTCCGGTACATAAAAGGTATTGTTGATGATGGTATATTGTATACCAAAAGTGAAGATTGCAGGCTGATTGGCTATTCAGATAGTGATTGGGAAAGAGATCTGGATGAACGTAAAAGCACGACAGGTTTTACTTTTTTTATGGGAGATGCAGCGTTCACATGGTCATCCAAAAAGCAAGCCATTGTGACACTTTCATCATGTGAAGCTGAGTACATTGTTGCATGATCAGCTGTTTGTCATGGTATCTGGATCAGGAATGTGTTACATTACTTGGGATTTCCACAAGTAAATCCCACAGAGGTCTACATCGACAATCGGTCAGCGATTGCGTTAGCAAAGAATCCAATATTCCATGAAAGAAGCAAACATATTGATACAAGGTATCATTTCATCAGAGAGCATGAGAAGAATAAAGAGGTGGAACTAGTCTCTTGCAGGACATATGATCAAACTGCTGATATTTTCACCAAGCCTCTCAAACACGATGTGTTTTCAAGACTAAAGACAATGCTTGGTATGACAAAAAATGGAGAGTCAAGTTTAAGGGGGGATGTTGAAAATTAAACTTGACCACCTTCATTCTAGAAGCCAACAAATACTGACTTCCAGCTGCCACCATCCAGCTGCCACCTCCTACCAACCCCCAACTACCACCACCAAACAATTGAAGCTTATCTTTGACTTTGTTTCATGGTTTGAATTTATTTTGTTTGTATTTTTCTCATCTCATTTCCCTATATAAAGGAATGAAGATTGTATTGTAAAAGTGTGGAGTGGTATAAGAAAATATAGAGAGATATAAAAGGAGTTTGAAGTTTCTCCTTCTGTTGAGTGCTCGAAATCTCTCTCAAATGTGCACCACAAGTGACCTCAACCACACCATCCCACCAACAGTAACTTGGAACCTAGAGGAGGAAATAGCCAAGGTTATCGAGACCATAATGGCTCTTGGCTTTAAGTTCAACGGAAAAGATGAGCTGGGTGAGGTTATTGCGAGAAGAGGAGATGAAGATGATGATAGATTCAATTAAGAGATTGGACAATAGTATCTGTCGTGGTTGTGAGTGTGATGAGGGTTTTTTTGGTTTGTCATGTTAGCTTTGTCATGGAATGTTAGGGGCTTGGGGAGAATGGAGAAGCGAAGAGCTGTCAGAAGTTTGATGATGATGCATAAACCTATTGTCTTCTTCATTCAAGAATCGAAATTAAGCTATGTTGACAATTGTGTAATAAGGTCTTTATGAGGGAGTCTGCTTTCGAAAGGTATGGGGTTTATTCCGATAGAGCTGTGGAGGGTCTGATCACTTTGTGGAATGAACGGAGTTTCTTGGTCCAGGCTTGCATATTGAACAAGAGATGTATTATACTAGCTGGAGAGCTGATAAATGTGAAGAAAGATTTTTGTTTTTTGTAACATTTATGCAACTATTCATGAAAATGAGAGAAAGGAGCTGTGGGATTTTTTTAATTTCAGCTCAAATTTCCTTGCTGATGCCATGGTGCATTAGAGAGGACTTCAACTCGGTTCTCGATCCGTTGGAAAGAAGAGGAGGAGCTTGTAATATGGCAGCAGTAAAGAGTTTTAGCTCTTTTCTTTTAAAAGTTAAGGTGGTGGACTTACCATTACATAGTATGTCTTATACATGGGCGAATCATAGGAAGAATGCATCATGGACTAGATTGGATTGTTTCTTGATCTCTCCGAAGATTTTATCTTGGTTTCCTAAATTGATGCAAAGTGGACGGACATCAAGTGGAAAATATTACGTGCGTTCTCCTAGTAATTATCTATTTCGTATACATGAACAAATTGATACTGGTTTATTTTGTTTTACGGATTTAAAACCAATACCATTTAATTTTCCATTGCCTTTTCTTTTCTTTCTCCATTTTAACCTCACAGAAACTTCTCTTTTTCCCGTTTTCACTTGAAATTTCCTCACTAAAAGAAATAGATCTGATTTTCATTTCTGATTATGAAACCAGTTTCTCTAAAGTAATAAAAACAAAAACAAAATAGTATATCGAAGAGAGTGGTGATGGATGGAGTGAGAAAGAGAGTGTGAGTGATGGATGAATTGTTCATTATTAAATAAATCAACGATTTTGGATGGGAAAATGGAGAAAAACAAGAGTACATAGGAATCAAATTCTTTTGTTAGAGAGACTCCACAACATGTCAACGTATCAATGACAATCAACCTTCCCGGCAATTTTTTTTTTTTTTTGAATGTTAGTTAAATTACTGACAAATATAAATTTAACTATCTCACCGTAAGTCGGTAACTACATTAGTAAATTTCGCCCAATAAATACTCTCTGAAATGATCTCCAATTCACTTCGGTTTTAATGACTCGTATGAGAGACAAAAGTGCTCTCACACTTTTATCTTTTAGTATTTATATTTGCTATCCTTTTCTCACTCATTCTTCCTCTCTTGTTTTTCTCTTATTTTTCCTTGATTATTTTTATTTAATTTTCTTTTTTATTTTATACACCATTAGCTAATTAGTACCGTTTAAACACCGGTAAGTCTCGATCAAGTTCAAAAATAAGTCTCGCAATAGAAAACACTGTCTTTGAAAGAATAATAGGATATAAATATTATATTACTAAGACCAAATGAATGTAAATTAACAGTATAATAAATCCAACAATTTTAAATACTATAAAATTCAAGGGACCATGAAACTATATATCATACAATGAATAAATTAAAATACTAGTGAATAAACAATAAAGACTTTTGTGATTAATAGATATTCCAAATATGAAGATATATATTTTGCAGTATAATATTTTAAACAATTTCACACCATACATAGTTTCATATGGAGGAAGAAATAATTACCAAATAACATTTTAGTTATAGTGGTCGAGTTTCTTCATATTAAATATAAATAACCAATCACAGATAGATACATCCAGTGGGGGCAATTCGGGCCGGCCCGGCCTGTCCGGCCAAGGCCCGTTAGGCCCATATGGCCAACGGGCCGGGCCGGGCCGGGCCAGCAGACGGTCAAAGGTGGCCGGCCCGAGTCCAAGGCACGTGGGAGGGCAGGCCAGGCAGAGCCGAGCCGGCCCGTTTCAGGCCCGTCGGGCTTCCAATTTTTTTTTTTATTAATTCAATATTTTTTTATACATTGTAATAATTTTGAGTAATTAATGTAATAATTTTAATGTGAAATATAATATTATTCATTTCATATAACACTTAATTAGTTTTCGATGAATAATATTTTTGTAATTTCATATTGAATTTGTGGTGAGATACTGAAATGTATAAATTACAAATCATGATTGCCTCATTAAAAACTTTACCAAGAAAAACCCAATGGGATAAAACCTTGGTAAGAGAAAAAGAGTGCAATCGGGAAAAAAAAATTAAGTATTTATAAATTACAATTACATCAACTCGTCGTCTGGTTTCTACCAGAACTCTCTTCGATGATCATGTTGGAGAAGTCATCCATGAGTTCTTTGGTATCCGGTTGATGTTGTCGTCTGAATGTTGCATTTTGCCAATCTTTAAGGCATGTCAAAGCTTCCACCGCATCATGGGCCAATGAACATCTTCTTTCTTCTAGTATTCGTCCGGCCGAGCTAAACACCTGCTCTGAAGAAACTGTTGAAACTGGGATAGCAAGGACGTCACATGCTAATCTCGATAGAATGGGGAAGTTGTTTCTCTTGCCGCGCCACCATTTCAGTAGATCGTTGGTTGTGAAGTCATCGCTCTCCGTGATGGAGTACTCCGTAGTCAGATATCTGTTCAGTTCCACGTGTTGTCGTTGACTTTGACTTTGACTCGAACTTCCTGGACCTAAAGCATGAGAAGTTGTGGCCTTACTAAAAAAAATCTTCATGAGCTTCGATTGTTGTTGGGATTGTTGCTGAGGAGGCGCCGGTTCAGATGTTCCGTGGCTGTACATGTTCTCATAAATAGAAAAAATCTCGAACATTTGGGTTTTTAGTGTACGAAGATGTTCAGCAACATCCGTTTCACTTAAACCCAGACACTCACCCAATTCTTTGGAAAAAACTTCTAAACCATTAAATCTGAACCTAGGATCTACAATAATACCAAAGGCATACAAAAGAGGAATTTTCCCCAAATTTTTTTCAAATTTTTTTTGCATAGCAACAACAGCGGAAGCTACCAGCACATTTTCACTATATTGTCTAAGTACATCAGCCATGTCATAAAGTTTAAGAATTGCAAGAGGAGATGTGGGGTAATAAACCCCGGAAAGTTCTACAGTAACATCATAAAAAACTTTTAAAAATTCAACAAAAACAGTGGCCACATACCAATCACCATCCGTGAGTTTTTCACGTCGGGTGTCATTGGCGGTGTTCACGTTATAAAAACTAGTAATCAATTCAGCATATGGTAAAGCAGATTTCAACATTAAATATGTTGAGTTCCACCTTACTGTTTGGAATTTACGGGCTAATATGTCCTTTGATGCACAATATCTGGAAAACTCAGCAATTCTTTGGTTAGATGCCATAATCCAACTCAAAGCCTCCCTAATATTGTCGATTCGACTTTCCACCCGCTTTAAACCTGATTTTACAATCAAGTTTATAATGTGACATGCACAACGGGCGTGGAAAAATTTTACCGCAGTATTAGGGATTGTAGAATTATCGAAAAGTTCTATAGCTTTGGAGTTAGCAGATGCATTATCCAAAGTAATTGATAAGATGAGGTTTTGAATGCCATAATCTTATATAACGGACATAATAACATCATGAATATTTTGTACAGTGTGTGAATAATCCATGACACGAAAACCAAGGAGCTTTTTTTGTAAAATCCATTCAGTGTCTACATAGTGTCCAGTGACACATAAATAATCTTGTTTTGAACGTCCGACTCCAGATGTCGGACGTTAATGCAATTGAAAAAGAAATGTTTTGCAATTCAGAAATCAATTCAGTCCTACGTTTTTGAAAAGTATGAATCAGATCGCTCCTAGTTGTGTTTCTAGAAACAGAGACATATTGGGGGTTAAAAGCATTATTAATTAAATTTTGAAAATGAAGGTTCTCTTGAAAACCTATGGGTTGGTCAATTGCAGCGCAGTACAAAACCAAGTGCTCTCTGACCCGGTCTGGGTCATACTGCCATGTACTCACAGAACCATCTGGGTTCCGATGCAGTTGGGTTTGTCGAGTTGTATCGACTTGCCCGTGAGAAGCCATGCATTTTTCTCTATGTCTCCTTAGATGACTAGTTCCATTACTTGAACTAGTGAGTAAAGCTTTACAATACTTACATTGGGCCTGCTCAACTTCAATACCATCTGGTTGCTTTACCTGTACGGTATCAAAGGAATCCCACACCATCGATTTCTTCTTCTTCCTCTTCTTACTTGAATTTTGTGCCGAGGACGAAGGTCCTGCACCAGTAGGTCCAGTAGTACTAGGGGGATCGAGATCGATATCGATATGGAAGTCACCGTATAATCGGTTGATTTCCTCGTCCGGCATATAGTCGTTACGGTTCAGCCCAAAATGTTCAGGATTCATTTTCCTAAGATTATAATTAAATAAATGATTAAATGTCACAGAATTACGGATACAATTATACATTTATATAAATAACAAATGTAAAAAACATAAAAAAAAAACATAATCATAATCATCCTAATATATTATTAATTCCTAAAAAATTAACAAAAATTCGGAATTAATTTTATACAATTTTTATTTTCTTCTTATTTCTTCAACTCTATAAAAAACATTAACATAATCATTCTAATATATTATTAATTTCACAATTTTTTTTTAAAAATCCGGATTTAAATTTTCTAAATTTATTTTCTTCTTATTTCTTCAATTCTACAAAAAAAAAATATAAACATAATCATCCTAATATATTATTAATTTCTAAAAAATTAACAAAAATTCGGAATTAATTTTATACAATTTTTATTTTATTCTTATTTCTTCAACTCTACAAAAAAAAATATTAACATAATCATCCTAATATATTATTAATTTCTAAAAAATTAACAAAAATTCGGAATTAATTTTATACAATTTTTATTTTCTTCTTATTTCTTCAACTCTACAAAAAAAACATTAAAATAATCATTCTAATATATTATTAATTTCACAATTTTTTTTAAAATCCGGATTTAAATTTTCTAAATTTATTTTCTTCTTATTTCTTCAATTCTATAAAAAAAAACATTAACATAATCATTCTAATATATTATTAATTTCACAATTTTTTTTAAAATCCGGATTTAAATTTTCTAAATTTATTTTCTTCTTATTTCTTCAATTCTATAAAAAAAAACATTAACATAATCATTCTAATATATTATTAATTTCACAATTTTTTTTAAAAATCCGGATTTAAATTTTCTAAATTTATTTTCTTCTTATTTCTTCAATTCTACAAAAAAAAAAGCATAAACATAATCATCCTAATATATTATTAATTTCTAAAAAATTAACAAAAATTCGGAATTAATTTTATACAATTTTTATTTTCTTCTTATCTCTTCAACTCTACAAAAAAACATTAAAATAATCATTCTAATATATTATTAATTTCACAATTTTTAAAAAAATCCGGATTTAAATTTTCTAAATTTATTTTATTCTTATTTCTTCAATTCGATAAAAAAAAAAACATTAACATAATCATTCTAATATATTATTAATTTCACAATTTTTTTTTTAAAATCCGGATTTAAATTTTATAAATTTATTTTCTTCTTATTTCTTCAATTCTACAAAAAAAAGCATAAACATAATCATCCTAATATATTATTAATTTCTAAAAAATTAACAAAAATTCGGAATTAATTTTATACAATTTTTATTTTCTTCTTATTTCTAAATTTATTTTCTTCTTATTTCTTCAATTCTACAAAAAAAAAAAGCATAAACATAATCATCCTAATATATTATTAATTTCTAAAAAATTAACAACAATTCGGAATTAATTTTATACAATTTTTATTTTCTTCTTATTTCTTCAACTCTACAAAAAAACATTTTTCTAAATTCAGAATTAATTTTAAAATTTAAAAAAAATTCGGAATTAATTTTTCTAAATCATCTTTTTCTTCTTAAACTCTACAAAAAAATAAACATATTCTTTCAAATATAATAATAAGTTCGAAAATTTTTAAATAAATTAGGAATTAATTTTTTTAATTATTATTTTGCTGTTAAACTCACAAAAAAAAAACATAAAATTAACATATTACTAACAACTACACACATACTAATCACTAAATACTAAATAATAATAATTACAACCTTAAAAAGTTATTAATAACAAAAGTAAAGAAGTAGACATTCTAACCTTAAATTGGAGGCTTAAGAGTGTTGAATTAATTAATCAATTGGATACCTAACAACATAACAAATAATAACATTAGTTGTAAACATATTAATAATACTTAATAATTAAATAACAAATCAAAGTTAATTAAAAAATAAATAAACAAGACAATACCTTAGAGTAAGAGACTAAGAGTCTTAGAATATGTAGAAACTAGAGAGTGGAAGGTATGTAAATATATAATATATAATGTATGGTGTATAGTATATTAGTATAATAGTTTATAGTATATAAATAATATATTAAATAAATAAAATAAATTACAAAATAGTTGAAAGAGTGAGTGAGAGATGTTGGAGATTGTAGAGAATAGAGAGAATAAGAGAGTAGGGAAGTAGAGAAAATGTAGAGAATAAGGTGAGGGGGTATTTATAGGAAAAAATTAGAAGAGGGTATAATTGGAAAAAATTGTAAAAGATTTAAAAAAAACGTAATATTTAAAAGATTTGAATATTTTCCCCCCTAATGGTCACCAACGGTAACCTGGCTAATTACAAAAGCCACCCTTCAATTTAAATTTTTTTTAGGCCGTGGGCTTCGCTGGCCTACACGGGCCCGTCCCCGTTTTCTGAAATGGGGGCCCGGCCTAGCCCACCAGCTAAACAGGCTTGGGCCTGGCCAGTTTAGCTGGCGGGCCGGGCCGGGCGGCCCGTTTGGGCCCGGTCCGAATTGCCCCCACTAGATACATCAGAAATGTCAAAGAAAAAAAAAACTAGATTACTTTTGCACTTTTTGGCACTATTTATGTTAGAACTTAATGTTCTATTTATATCGTAACTTCATGGTTATAATCTATAACTTTAGATTCTAAACAAATTTCATACATGATGGACATTTAAAATTTCATTATAACTTTAAATTCATAGATAAACTTCATGTTTATAATTGAAAATCATGAATTGAAAAGTTGGGTTCGGAAAATAATCACATCAAGCGGAATTTGAAACTTCAGGTTTGGATGCAATAATTCAAAATTTCATATTTTAAAAATCGTATCAAATCTTGTGTCAAAAATTGTGTCCATGAGAGATGAGAGAGAAAAGAAAATAAATTAATGATAAATAAAAGGGAATGAAATAAAAAAGAAATTAATTTATTAAATCTAAGTCATCCAAATTTCATAAATCCAATGGTTGAAAAATAGTATCAAATCTTGTGTTAAAAATTGTGTCTCCCGATCCCTCCCGTGTGTGTGTGTGTGTGTATATATATATATATATATATATATATATATATATATATATATATATATATATATCCCGCCTTAGACCTGCGCAAGAGGTGCACCCACCATGGGCCCATAAAAAAAATGACTCAATTTTTTTTACGAACAAAAATACTATTATTATTATTAGTATATTGTTTTAGGCTCATAAGTTTATGTTTTAAACAAAGGAGTCAAGAGTAGAGATAGTTGTAATCTCTAAAACTGTATGTACACCGTAAATTTATATATTTTTAAAATTTCAGTATTACCACTAAAATTAGTAATATTTTAAAAGATCTTTTTTTTATAACTATTTTAAATTTTCAAATTTTTAACTAACTAAACCAAATTATTAAAAATAAAAAACAAAAACACAAATAAAAAAAATGGGAGAATTCAGTAGAGCGACCCCAACGTACCCTTTTTCAAAAAAAATTCCATCTCTACGTGACCAAACCTCTTTTCCAAACACAAAAAATTCACCCCCCACCAAAAATCCACCGAAGCTCTATCTTCTACAATCTTCACACAAAAAAAAAAAAAAAAGTCTTTTTGCCTTCATACACCTTTATCTTACACGAGCACAATTGCTCTTTTTAGAATTAAAACCAAGATCCTTCCTCTACCTAAACGGGTTCTGTTCAAAGTCTCCGAGTTTAACATCAAAGGTTCTTGAATCAATAGATCATCTATTTTTACATTGTTCTTGGGCGTGGAGTGTTTGGTCAAAGTATATGGGGTGGTGGGGTGTGGTGGGTTGCTGCACCAGCTCTTTGAAAGATTGGTTTATAGGTTGGAAGGGTCTTTGCCCAAATGGGAAGTATGGGAGAGTTTGGAGTACTGTTTTTCAGACCATTGTGTGGTCTATCTGGGAAGCTAGGAATGTGGTGGTGTTTAAAGGAATTCCAGCAGATGTAAACTATTTCACAGACTTGATAAAGTTTCGAGTTGTTTGGTGGTTCAAACACCACGGGAAAGGATGTTCGGAACCAATTTCTATTATGCTTGAGAATTTGAAGGAATGTTGTTCTGAAAACAAACCTCTGAAACACACCCCTGTCAAAGGATGGAGCCCTCCAGATTTTGATGTTCTGAAATTTAATGTTGATGGCTCAGTCAGAGGCGATCTTGGTCGTGCAGGGATTGGGGGGGTCTTGCGTGACTCAAGTGGAAAGGTGTTGTGTCAATTTTCTATTTTTTAGGGGTATCTAGATGTTGAAGCTGCAAAAATTCTGGCAATTCAAAAGGCTGTCAATCTTTGTGCTTCAAAGCCAAGTTTTAGTGGGAGGGAGATTGATGTTGTCAATGATTCCAAAGTAGCGGTGGCTTGGGTAAATGAAGCGGGGTTCGGTAATATCAAATTAATAGAAGCTATCTATGATATTCTATCCAAGCTTGTCCTCCTAGGAAACACTAAAGTGATCTACAACTCTAGAGCCTCGAATGATTATGCTGACAGTCTCGCAAAAAGGGGTTCGGCTTCAAATGGGGAATACATCAGCTGGGGAGACATCTAGTTTCCTAGCTGCCTTGTCTTCTCTCGGTTAAGTTTCCTTGTTTGTTTATGGGACGACTTTCTCTCTAGTTTTTCTGGTGTTTTATATGTTACTTCCCTGCATTCCTTTGCTCTGTTTTTTCTGATCTTTGTTTCCCCCCTTTCTAAGTGGGTGTGTGGGGTTGTGAGTTTGTCCCCTCAAGCTTGTTTCGTTTTTTGGCTTTCTGCTCTGTAAGGATGTTTGCTCTGCTTGTTTTGTTTCAATAAAGTTTGCTGCTTTAAAAAAAAACATCAAAGGTTCACAATCAACCATCACTTCTTATAAAAAGTCTAATTCCAACACCTTAAGGGTGTATTTGTTGGTCAGGATTGGACTGGGATTGGACTATTTTTAGTCTTTAGTCCAATCCCATGTTTGGTGAGACCTAGCAATCAGTATTATTTTTAGTCTATATTTTTTTTATCCCATCAGAAGGGGATAAAATAATCCCCTCCATATCAATGGGATTATTTTTATCCCTTCTCAGTTACACTGTTCTTCTTCTTCAATCAATAAAAACAAACCCGGAAAAAACAATTTCAGACAAACACACATCCACCGATCTTCAATCTATTTCTAAAAAAACAATATATTTTTTACATTGGTCATATTAACATTTGTTTTCCACCGCAACAAAAAATTATTACAATAAATATATAAAAGGAAATAAGTAATCTGATATGAGAAAAACCCAGATGAACACAGACCACCGCCGGCCACCGCACGCATCTTACTTCAGTTTCTCCGACCGTCGTCGCAACTACCACCTCTGACACATAATGGTTTGATCTCCTCTCACCATAGCAAATCTGGAATTTTTTTCCACCCTTGTTGAAACAGAGAAAGGAGAGAGAGATGGAAAAGAGATGAGAGAAGAGAAAATGGGAAGATTAAATTTTGTTTCCACCATCGTGGTAACAAAGTAAGGAGAGAAAGAGATGAGAGGAGAAAGGAGAGAATGAGATGGGATAAGAGAGGGGAAATATCTTATTTTTTTAGTGGTTGAACGTGTACTAGGAAAAGAAGAGAAAGAGATAAAGGAGAGAGAATGAAAAAGATTCTCATTTTTTAAACGATTTTTAATTTTTATGATTTATTATTTCATTATTTTTCTCCAATTCCATTACATACAAAGCACAAGATAGTATTATTTTTAGTCAAATCCCATATTGCACCAAACACGGGAAACACAATAATTAATCCAATCATATCTCATCTCTTAAAAATAGTTCAATCATATCTCGCGCACCAAATGCACCCCTAAAGGAGTTCTCACAATCTAACAAAGTTATTCTTGACCGATGGATTATTGAATCATACCATCTAACTATGGCTGAGAAACTGTCGACTAAATAAAATCTATTCATGACAAAAGCTTCCTTCTCCTCTTTCGATACAAAGCACTAAAGAATACTTTTGTCACCATAGTAATTAGCATAAAAGGATAAACCTTTACTTCTCAACCGACGATTGATAGAGGACATATCAGAGAAATATTTAAGAATTCCCACATAACTCTTCTTGAGCCAATCTTGGCCATTATCCACCCCCTTCCAAGATATAGAAATAATCTTCTCTTCCCTCTTCGATACCACCCTCTCATCTTTTTCATAGACTCTACTTTGAACTCATTTGGCAATCTTTACAAGAGAATGGTCTCCAAAGTGGCCACTCTTTAACGAAAAACCTTCTCAGTATCATTGTCTTAAAACTTCAACAGCTTCTTCAAATTTGTTCTGTCTTGATGCATACAGCTTCCTTACACTCCATCTGTATGAAGCCACCATTGAGACAATTGGTCACCCATAAACATGCATATTGTTCGTTGTCTTTGCCACCTTATTCATTTCTCAACAGTCTCAAATGAATGAAGGCGAAACAACTTCTCCTAGAGTTGTTCTTCATTGACAAGTACACACCCCTAACTTTCCCAAAAGTTATGAACAAGCTCCAAAGGCACACCGAATCCACAGTTGGATTATGATTGTCAACAAAGATTGAATGCAACCTTTCTCTAAAGTCTCCTCTCTCACATTAGCCGAAATCCTTCGAACTTCTCTCACCATTGCCGAAAACCTTAGAGCTCCCCTCTCTAATTTTCTTTCTCGTCGCTTTTACAATTACAATTATAAAATGGAGAATTGTTGAAGTAGTAAATTTATGGAGATGAAATATTTCAGGTATTTTCCATTTTTATCTCTAAAATGGAAAAAATTTTAGAGACTGATTGGATATGACTTTCTAACTATATAACTAGTTAGAAGTTAAAACACATTAGTAATTTTGTAATTTAATTTTTTATATATAAAAACATTTTCTTTCAAATTTCTGGATCGGCATGTAGCCCGATCTAGCCTACTATGGCTAAACCCTCGGTACATGATGAAGCTTGATTAGGTACTAATTGAACTTCTTTTTTTGACCAGTCGCTATTGATTGAACTTGACAAGCTTGATTTGAAGTTAGGATTTTAGAACGCTCTCTCAAGTTACTCACCAAGACACTCCCCCTTTCATTTTGACAGATGTCCACTTTTTACTATTTGAACATAAAATTTAAAGTCAACGTAAATGAATTCTTTTTTTATTTCATATTATTTACTACTCAACCCAACTATCACCTATCCAAATTGCCCTTTATTACAGCAAAGTAGCAAATACCATATGTGATGAAAAACATGTTCATAGATAAAATGGTTTGAATAATATTTATTAAATTTGTTTAATATTTATTTAAAAAGAAAATTAATACAATACAACTTGGCACCCCTTGAGTACATTTGAGTTTTGATATTATTAAAATATATTAATATCAAATATATTTAACATCCAAAGCCTATATCAAGACAAAAGAGAAAACCTTTAGGTTATGATCCAAAATAATTTGTAAACATATGGTTAATTTTATGTTAAATTAAATGTAATCCGGCCAATGAACTAAAAGAAACACTTTAGGAAGAAACACTTTAGAAAGACATGCAAAAATCACGGAAAAGTATTTAGATATTATTATAAATAAATAAAAATTGGTCAAACTGAATTTTTTTTTTTGAAAATCGGTTCTTGACAAAAATTAGCTAAAACAATGATGAGTCCACACAAACATTATGATATTGTACCTTACTATATTATTTTACTTTTGGCAGTGAAGTTGTTGGTGATTTTGTATATTAAAGCCATTATAACCAAACTAACAACAACAATGGAAAACCTATAGTCTTTAAAACCTAAATTTATAATTTTTATAACCATTTGATGCTATTAGGAAGTCTTTCACATATCCTGAAAATGTCCGTTAAACATCACCAAATAGTACTTAAACAATGTCAAATTAAATTATACTTAAATTAAATTAAGCAATATTTCAAAACTTTAACATAGCTAAGAATAGGAAGATGTGCCCATTATATGGAATTCAAATTCAAATTCAAACTTCACTTTCTTAATGGTCCACGGTTTTTCAATGGATGGATTGTCATGATTATTTTTGGTGGATTGGCCATGGCGGGGGCGGACATCAGTTTTCTGACCATGAATATAGAAGCACTCACAAATGGAAGATAAAGGTCGATTATTAGCAACAACAACAATGGAAAAACTATAGTCTTTAAAACCTAAATTTGTAATTTTTATAACCATTTGATGTCATTAGGAAGTCTTTCACATATCCTGAAAATGTTAGTTAAACATCACTAAATAGTACTTAAACAACACCAAATTAAATTGTACTTAAACATCACAAAATTAAGCAGTACTTAAAAACTTTAACATAGCTAAGAATAAGAAGATGTGCCCATTATATGGATTCATATTCAAACTTCACTTTCTTGATGGTCCACGATTTTTCAATGGATGGATTGTCATGATGATTTGTGGTGGATTGGCCATGGTGGAGGCGGACATCAGTTTTCCAACCATAAATATAGAAACACTTACAAATGGAAGATAAATGTCGATTATTAGCAACAACAACAATGGAAAAACTATACTCTTTAAAACATAAATTTGTAATTTTTATAACCATTTGTTGCCATTAGGAAGTCTTTCACATATCCTGAAAAATGTTAGTTAAACATCACCAAATAGTACTTAAATAACACCAAACTAAATTGTACTTAAACATCACAAAATTAAGCCGTACTTAACAACTTTAAAATAGCTAAGAATAAAAAGATGTGCCCATTATATGGATTCATATTCAACCTCACTTTCTTGACGGTCCACGGTTTTTCAATGGATGGATTGTCATGATGATTTGTGGTGGATTGTCCATGGTGGAGGCGGACTACAGTTTTTCGACCATAAATATAGAAACACTTACAAATGGAAGATAAAGGTTGATTATTAGCAACAACAACAATGGAAAACTATAGTCTTTAAAACCTAAATTTGTAATTTTTATAACCATTTGATGTCATTAGGAAGTCTTTCACATATCCTGAAAATGTTAGTTAAACATCACCAAATAGTACTTAAACAACACCAAATTAAATTGTACTTAAACGCCATAAAATTAAGCAGTACTTCAAAACTTTAACATAGCTAAGAATAAGAAGATGTGCCCATTATATGGATTCATATTCAAAATTCACTTTCTTCACGGTCCACGGTTTTTCAATAGATGGATTGTCAAGATGATTTGTGGTGGATTGGCCATGGAGGAGGCGGACATCAGTTTTCTGACCATAAATATAGAAACACTTACAAATGAAAGATAAAGGTCGATTATTAGCAACAACAACAATGGAAAAACTATAGTCTTTAAAACCTAAATTTGTAATTTTTATAACCATTTGATGCCATTAGGAAGTCTTTCACATATCCTGAAAATATTAGTTAAACATCACCAAATAATACTTAAACAACACCAAATTAAATTGTACTTAAACATCACAAAATTAAACCTGGCTTAAAAATGTTAACATAGCTAAGAATAAGAAGATGTGCTCATTATATGGATTCAAATCAAAAATTCACTTTCATGACGGTCCATAGTTTTTCAATGGACGGATTGGCCATAACGGAGGCTAACATCAGTTTTTCGACCATAAATATAGAAACACTAACAAATGGAAAATAAAGGTCGATTATTAGCATATGAATCAACAAAGTAACCTATAAATAATAATAAATTTACCTAGTTAATAAGAAATTAATTAAGAATTAAACATACATCAAAAAGGCCCAAGAACTAGGAGGTTACAAATTCAAAGAAATTTGGGAGTGTTGTGCATCCCCTTATCTCCAACATCATCAGGGGTGCCTTCAATATTTGGTTGGGGATATATATTGCTGGATACACCGGTCGACTAGATCTAGTAATGAGTTTGACCCACATCAAATTTTGACATGTTGGACACTGCAAAATATAATTATATTTTATTTGAAAGGTTAAAGTATCTACGAAAAAGTATAAATACAAATTAAATACAAATAAAAAATAATATATGTATAAAATTTTACTAATTTCTTGTAATAAACCGAAGTTGTTTTATGTAAAAAAAATCAAATAAATTAAGATTACGTATTAAACAAATGTAGATAGTTGTTTAAAAATTAAGTATAGATAATCAAACGAACAAGACTTGCTCATTTTTATTATGAAAGTTTCACAGTGAATTATGGTTGCAGAAAAAGAAAAGCAGATGCTAAATATAACTCTGCAAGAACCTCAAATTTGTATGGTAAATCCGAATCATCAAAAGCTACGGTGGGCTTCAAATCAATGCATAACATGAGGCGGCATCGGATATTCAACATATATTTTTTGTTTTGAACCATAGTGTATTATTCAGAGAGAAAGTGATACAAATAAAATTGTTGGAGTGGAATATAAGAAAATACAACTTGTACACATATATTTAAATACCATAAACATGGATTTGACGTGAAATAATTATCATGAAGAATGTCACTCCTTCATGATCAAGTACTTGAATCACAAATATGTGGTGGACCCATAACACATGACAATTTAGTGAGATAGAAGGAAACCGTTTCAGTTAATAAAGATTTTTAGCAGTTACAAATATTGTAAATAAACTAAAATGACAAATTTACCCACTTTTGGAGGTTGATGCATGATTTTATTGTATTGTAAACTGTTACCTTTTTTATTAAAATTTATAAAATAAAATGACAGTGTATTCAATATAAAGTTGTTTTGAATTGGGAGTTAACGAAATTTTTTCTCTTCTTGTGTGGTATAATACAAGGAGATCCCTTTTTTGCCTATTATATATTTGTTTTGTGCATGAGAAACTTTCTCATTTGATTATTCGGAGATTTCAACTTGGATTGTGGAAGTGTGTCAAGATCTCTAGGGGGTCTTGAGATATCTCATCTATTTTTTGCCGATGATATCATATTATTTCATAATTCATCCGTTGTGAATTGAGGTCAATTCATCTGTTGTTTCAAGAGTGACAGTAATCAGAGCATAATGTGAATTGCAATTTGAACAGCTTATCTGAGAAAACAAGTTAAATATTAAAAAAATCAAATAAATTAAGAATGCATATTAAACAAATGAAAATAGTTGTTTTAAAATTAAGTATATATAATCAAACTCACAAGACTTGCTCAATTTTTATTACGAAAGTTTTCACAGTGAATTATTGCTGCAGAAAAAAAAAGCAGAGGCTAAATTTAATTATTCACGAACCTCAAATTTGTATGGTAAATTCTAATCATCAAAATCTACGGTGGGCTTCAAATCAATGCATGACATGAGGTGGCATTGGATATTCAACATATATTTTTTTGCTTTGAACCATAGTGTATTATTCAGAGAGAAAGTGATACGAATAAAATTGTTGGAGTGGAATATAAGAAAATACAACTTGTACACATATATTTAAATACCATAAACATGGATTTGACGTGAAATAATTATCATGAAGAATGTCACTCCTTCATGATCAAGTACTTGAATCACAAATATGTGGTGGACCTATAACACATGACAATTTAGTGAGATAGAAGAAACCGTTTCAATTAATAAAGATTTTTAGCAGCCACAAATATTGTAAATAAACTAAAATGACAAATTTACCCACTTTTGGAGGTTGATGCATGATTTTATTGTATTGTAAACAGTTACCTTTTTTTATTAAAATTTATAAAATAAAATGACAGTATGTTCAATATAAAGTTGTTTTGAATTGGGAGTTAACGAAATTTTTTCTCTTCTTCTGTGGTATAAGATAAGGAGATCCCTTTTTCCCCTTATATATTTGTTTTGTGAATGGGAAACTTTCTCATTTGATTATTCGGAGATTTCAACTGGGGTTGTGGAAGTGTGTCAAGATCTCTAGGGGGTCTTGAGATATCTCACCTATTTTTTGTCGATGATATCATATTATTTCACAATTCATCCGTTGTCAATTGAGGTCAATTCATCCGTTGTTCCAAGAGTGACAGTAATCAGAGCATAATGTGAATTGCAATTTGAACAGCTTATCTGAGAAAACAAGTTAGGGCCTGTTTGGCAGGGCTTTTGGAAGGCTGAAAAGAGCTTCTTGAGTCCAAAAGCAGCTTTTAGATGTGTTTGGGTTATTTAGTCGAAGAGCTTATGGAGCTCAAAAGCTCTTTCAACAGAAGCCAAGCCCAACCCGCTTCCTCTAAAAGAGCTTCCAAGGAAAACTGGGAAGGCAAAATTTGGTTTAATGAATTTTTTTTTGTTGACACTTTTATCCTTACTATAAAGAACAACAAAATTACAATCAGAGCTATATCATTTGTTCTATCGTTCTTTCCCACATTTGCAACCCTAACTATACTCTCATCAATCTCATCTGAATACTTCACAATCAATAATCAAATTTGATGAATATTGAGATAGTACCTACCAGCGAGACCAACAATCGCTCCCAACTCACACCAACAATCGGAAGCAGACCCGGAGCCATTGCTGATGACGGAGCTGGTTCACCATCATCGAAGATGGAGACACATCTGGATCTCCATTTTCGAATCGACAATGGAGATTGGAGACCCAGTTGGGTCATCCATCGCTGATGAACTCAAACATATTTGAAGGTATTAGGTGTGTGCCTTGATGAACCAGATGATATTGGTAGTAGAGTTTGATTTTGGTGATGTACTGATGTTGGAGATTTTTTATTTTGGTGGTGTACTGCCATTGCGTGTTGGTGATGTATGAAGCGGCGGGTTGGATCGAAAGAGATTTTGGTGGTGTTTGATTTTGGTGATGTACCGGTGTTTTGGAGATTTTTGATTTTGGTGATGTTTGGCGGTGTACTTTGTTGCGTGTTCTTCATTTTTCTTTTTTAATTAATTTTTGTTTATTACTTTTTTTGGGTGAGATTTATCTTAATTTTATTTTTCAACTTTGTTTGTTGTTTTAATTATTTTCTTTAAATGTATAATTATATATATATATATATAAATTATCTCACATGAACTAATTTTTATTTTAATATATATATATATGTATGTATATATTACTCCAATTAAGATTCAAATGAATTACTGTTGTTTTTTTTTAAATTATTGTTAGAAAAGAAAAAGATTATAAATTGTTCAACTAAACATAAAAAATTGGAGGGTATAAATGTCATATCATTGTTAGCAGGGATATTATAATGTTCTAACCAAACACTCCCAAAAGCTCTTCTGAAGTATATCATCCAAACGTTAATTGAAAAGTTTAGGCTTTTACTTCTCTTCTTCTACTGATAAAATTCATAAGTAAAAGTTATCACAAACGGGTCCTTATAATATTAAAAAAAATCAAATAAATTAAGATTACATATTAAACAAATGTAAATAGTTATGGCTTGTCTAGTCAACAAGTTAGCTTCCCCAAATCTAGAATTTTTTGTTCTAGCAACATTAAGGAAGGAAATGCTAGATCGTAGCTAATGTTTATGGCTCTCCCCTCACTAAGAATCTTGGTAAGTATTTATGTGTCCCTCTCATTCATGGTATGGTTATTAATCAAACTTATGTGGAGCTAGTTGAAAAAACTCAAAAAATGATGGTTGCTTGGAAGAGTGGGTTCCTTTCTCTTGCTGGAAGAGCTACCTTTATCAAGGTTGTGACCTATACAATGTCTATTTACACCATGCAATCTGTGAAACACCCTATGGAGATTTGTTGCAAGTTGGACAAAATTAACAGACATTTCCATTGGAGTCACACTACTTTTAGGAAGGCTATCTATTTAGTTAAGTGGGATAATGTTTGTCTTCCTAAGAAGTATAGTGGCCTGGGAATCAAGAAAACAAAGGGCTGTGAATCAAGCCCTTCTTCCTAAAGCTAGGAAGTGTATTATTTAAAATAAAGAGGGTATTTGGTGTCAGCTCCTTAAACATAAGTACCTTAATAATAGACCATTTATTGATCATGACTCAAGAAAAGTAGTATAGTTCTAGTACTTGGTAGAGCTGGTCCTGGGTAGGGGCTCCAGGGCCGCCGGCCAAGGGCACATCATTTTGAGGGCCTTTGGATACATGTGATGATTTTAAAAAGGGCCAATGATAAGTTTAAATACATGTGATAAAACCCAAATATTAATAAATAATAAAACCTACCATTCCACTAGACCAAAACATCTCGTAACTGTAAGCGATTCGATTAACACATAATCAACATGTATAGGCACATAATTAATCCGAAAGTTTAACATAAACATGTTTCTAAATCATGCTTAATCAAACCCTAAATACATGTTCCTAACCCATATCAATTCAAGAGAAAAGAGAGATAAGAATAAGCGGAAGCGTACCTGAATCCATTGCCGGAGGTTTGTGGACGGGTTGCGATCTTCCAAATTATCACGATTTTGGACACAAAAGTGTTCTCTCTGTTGATGGGGATACAGACAAGCAAAAGTGATCGTGTAATTTGGGGACCATAACCCTAAATATAATAAACATATTATTATATGTTTTGCTATTTCTAATTTGGCCCCTCATCAAATTAGATATAGCACTCTGGTATCTACACATTAATTTCATAACAATTATACCCTTAAGCCTTAAACTTTAAAGCTTTAATTAGACCACTTTAATTTAGGCTTAACCTAAAGATAGCACAACACATTTTTAATATTTACATGTGTGGCCCCACATGATGGAATTTTTCCAACAATCTCCCACTGGGCCACATATGTAACTTTACAAATGTGTGTGACTTTATGAGCTCCAAAATTTTGTTATCACAATTTTAGGGTATATCCGAACAATCTCGTCCATTAATTTTACCGATATAGGATCAAAGCGGTTTTCGTCACATTTAGCGTGACTAAACCCATCAATGGTCACGTATACCAACATAACCAAATGACATTGATCAATCATGGATGCGTAGCATGGAAATTACATGCAATGTGATTTATACATGTCTATTTCCAACTGGTCCTACTTTATTCCTTAGTGACATCAAAACTTAACACAATGTAACAGAGTGAAATGAACTGAATACTTTATTTCTGATCAGAAAAATATCCAAATATATAAATGCATAAGTATGTCCAAAACCAAACATCAAGCACTAAAATGCAACAATGATACAAACTCCCACGATAATGTGATATCCTCACACAAAATAACACTCATATGAGCAGTGTACTCATGAAAGACCTTGGGTGGTAATCCCTTTGTAAGCGGATCCGCTATTATGGAGTTTGTCTCAATGTGCTCTATGGATATCTGTCCACTCTGTACTCTCTCCTTAACAACTAGGAACTTAATGTCAATATACTTTGACCTATATGAGCTCATGTTGTTGTTAGAATATAGCACTGTTGACTTATTGTCACAATATAGTTTGAGTGGTCTTTCAATACCCTCCAGAATGCGTAACCCAGTGACAAAATTTCGCAGTCATATTTCATGGTTGGATGCCTCATAGCATGCTACAAACTCTGCTACCATGGTGGAAGATCCATCATTCCATCGGACAAAAAAACATTAGGTTTTACAATTTATTACAAAAAAAAACTAGTTTCATATTTTATTAATTTTCTTTAATCATTACTTTTCCTCTTCTTAATATTTAATTATCTTTATTTTCTCACCTCGCACACCTCTCTTTAGCTCTCTCATACACTCTCACTTCTTCGTTCTTTCTCTCCTTCTTACATTCTCTCAAACTCTCATCTCAATCTCTCAGATATAACACTCTCGTCTCTCTTTATCAGACTTTCAGTCTCACACTCTCACTCCCCAGCCCCATGTAATTTCTAATTTCATTTCTGTTTGTAATTTTTTTTTTCTAATGTTCTATTATTCTATTTATAATTTAATGTTCTTTTTAATCTTCACATTCTATTTCTTCTTTTTCTATTTTTATTTTCAAGTCCCTGATTTATTGAGTTAGTTTAATATTTTTAGTTAAAAATATTTGTTGTTTGTTTTTAGGAAATTTTCAAACCAATATCAAAAGCAGTGTTAATTTCTATTTTTTATTTGGAAACAAAATATAAAGAAGAATGAATACACATATCTGAAAACCAAATCAATATTTATTAAGTATAGCATTTGTGATGATATTAAATGATTTAAATCCTCGGTCATATGAGAAATTAATTCTTAGACAATTCTATGAAGAAAAAAAAAATCTAATTGCATTTAATACTTCATTTGTAATGATCTGTTTGTTAACTATTGTTTTATATTGTATTTTCCATTAAAAAAATCAATATTGCGGCATAGGCAATTAGTCATAGCGGGACTGCCAAACTGGTGGACTTGTCGAATCCAGTTGCCAAATATGATGTTTGGTGCAGGGTCTTGCCAAATTTGCGCTACATATGTCATTTCTTGCTTCTGGTTTGTTGTTTTTTCTGCTGTCTTGTATGTACTGCCGGTGTTCTCCAGCTAGTTTATTCAATAAAAAAAATATGATGTTTTGATACTTTTTAACTTGTTATCATTTTATTGTATCTTTAATGAAATTATCATTTTGGGCTAAATATTTGAAAACATGATATATATAGTATATATATTGAAAATTTGAAAAAACTATGATTATGCACATAGCATCTATTTCTTACATTTTCGCCACGGGCCTCAAGAACCCACGGACCAGCTCTGGTACTTGGAAAGGCATTGTCTTTAGAGCCAAGTTAGTTGCTAAAGGCCTCAAACGATGAGTTGGAGATGGTATTCAAATTCGATTTTGGCTTGATGACTGAGTGTCAAGAGTTTGTGTACTTAAAGACCATGCCACGGTTAAAATAGCTGACAGCTACATTGATTAGGTTGTTGGGGATTACATGACAAATGGTGAGTGGCATATCCATCAATTAGCCAATGTCTTACCTTGGAACATAGTTCATAAAATTGCTAGCATACATGCAGGTAGAAGGCATAGAGGGTTCTATAGAAATATTTGGGGGTGGAATAAAAAATGGTGAATTTTCCGTTGATTCGACTTATGCAGGGTACCTTAAGACTGATAAACTTTCTCAGTGGCCTTCGAAGTTCATATGGAAGCTCAAAATTCCCATCAAAGTTCTTCATTTCCTCTGGATCCTTCTTCAAGGCAAGATCTTTACAAATTTGCAAAGGGTTACTCAGGGGCTGGTTGTAGACGCCTCTTGCCCCAGATGTGAGGATGATATTGAAGATGTTGAGCATTTATTGCATGGTTACAGGCATTCTATTGAGGTCAGGGAAATCATTTCCAAAAGGTATCGCCTGGTGTTCTTCTTTTAAAGGTGACCTTGAAGTTTAGCTTGCTAAGAATTTGCAAAATGATAAGATTGTGGCTGGAAATCTTCCTAGCTATCTTCAACTTGCTAATACTATGTGGTTCTTGTGGAAATCAAGGTGTAAAAAGGTTTTTGATGTGAATTTTGCTGCTCCCTAATCTCCCTAGATAATCATCAACTCTTTTGGAAAGGATTGGTTGGATGCTAATTGTATTGACTTTGGTAGGACTGGTCGTTTAGTTCCAGTTGTTTGGTCACCTCCTAGTGAGGGATTGGGTAAAGTTAAATACTGATGGCAGCCGTGACATTGATTTAGGAACCATTACTGCTGGAGGTGTCTTGCGAAATCACTTGAAACAATGGTTGAGAGGTTTTGTGTTGAATAAGGGATTTGGAAGTGTTCTTGAAGCTGAGTTATGGGGTATGTTTGAAGGCCTCAATATGGCTTAGAACTCTGGTTTTAAAAGAGTCATTGTAGAATCTGACTCCCTCACTATTATCCAATTGCTCACTAAAGACACAAATTCTAACCATCCCTTGTTTAGTCTCATAAAGAACTGTAATATGATGGTAGCCGATGATTGGAGTTGCAATGTTGTTCATGTGTTTAGTGAAGGAAATATGTTGGATGATGGGTTAGCTCGTTTGGGGCATGGCATAGAGACTGGTTTGTTATTTTTTAGGATCCTCCCCCAGTTTCAGAAGCATTTTGGAGGCTGATGCTAAAGGGTTAGTGTTAGGTATTGGCTCGTATTCTCAAGTGAACCCAATGTGAACCAAACGAGACTCAACTGATGTTGGAACTTCCTAGAGACGTGGGATACGTTTGGAAGTTAAATTTGGAGTTTGAGGGAGCTTGAAGACCGAAGAAGAACTGAAGAAACGGATTCTGGAACAAACCGAGGCGTGGACCGCAATGCGGACAAGCGTATGGATCACGTCACAGGGAGCGGTCAATTCCAGTATGTATAGCGCGGTGTAGACCGCAGTGGAGGCAAAGGCACCAACCACGGTATTCTGAGCGGTGGACTTCAGTGGCTTTTCTGCGGTGTAGGGAGTAGGGTGCACACCGCGACCTAGACCGCGGTAATGGCGTATTTTGCTGAGATCATGAATGGTGCGCGAAAAATGAAAGGTTTTCTTCTGGAAGGTTCTTATGCTTATTGGAAAAGGAAAAGTAGTTTGTCTTCCAGAAGAATAGGAAAGTATTATGCTTAAAGGAAAAGATTTCTATTTACAAGAAGACTTGTCATAAATAGGAAATAATATTTATGTGGAACAAGTAATTCTTGTATGTTTAGGAGTAGGATTTCCTTTTATCTTAAACTCTTTATAGCTAGTATAAATAGACCTTGTAATTAGATTATTTGGTGTGGAGTCAAGAAACACCATGTAACATCTGAGAGTGGTGAGATCCGGGTGAGAGACCCAATGGAATATCCGTGGAGGGATCCAAGGGAATATCAGTGGATCAAGTTAGAGATCAGTGGGTGATATTTAGGGAAGACCTAGGGATATTGCGGGGTTCTTGGTGAGGATCTTGTGAGCGTGGTTTGGGGTTGAGGTGTGAGAGAGAATCCTGAAGTATATGATTGTAACAATTTATCATATAGTGGAACTTTCTCTATCGTCCTATCGGCCCGTGATTTTTTACCCGATTTAGGTTTTCCACGTATATCTTGTGTTGTGATTGGTTTATTTTCTCTCATTTTATTTTTCTGTTATAGACTTTATTAATATCTATGAGTTATGGGCGTATATTAGGCATGACGCTTCCGCGATCACCAGTTCAAATCCCCAACAGTTAGCATGTTTCAGGCAGTGGATTCGATTGTGTTTTGTTGTGATATTCATTCAATTTGTATTTAGAAGCTTGGAGCCGAACCATACTAAGGTACTTCCTCGATCTCTTCTTCCATGTGAACCGCGTCGCTAGCCCATACTAGTATCTCAATCCAATCTTCTTCGGGTTCTTCTTCTAAGTCAAGCTCTTCATTTACCACCGAATCTATGTTGTGTTCGTTTGAGACGTTCTAGTTTTGAAATGTTAATTTTTCAATGATTTAAATGTTTTTCAAAAATGACATTTGTATGGTCTTGTAACCATAACGTTTTATACAAAGATTCAAATTGAGTTTTGAAAAATTCTGGATAAACTAAACACTCATACCTTTCCAACGGTATATTATTGATAATATTTCATGATCATTTGGATTGATTTTGAAATCTCCAAATAGACCACTAAAACATGGCAGTTATGTTATTGTCCGAATATGACCTTACACTCAATCTAAAGATAACTGTGTAAAATCTTAAAAACTTTGAGGGCAAAGTCGACCTTTAATTTATTAATTCTGTCACAAGGTTCATATACGAATATGGATGTAGGACTTAAGTGAAATTTTTACCTTTAGATGAAATTTTTACCTTACCCTTCATAAATTAGATGCAATATAAATTTAAATAAATTAAAGTTATAATTTACTGTACAACACAATAAAATCATGCATGAACCAAATCTGCTTTCCTGGATACATATATCAGATGTTTACATTTTTTTTAACATGTCCTCCAAATGAGTTTCGTCTCTATCTCTATCTCTATCTCTATCTCTATCTTCAAATTGGAGTTCCAAAAGAGAATATTCTGTTCAAATTCCATCTCTAAAGCTTTTCCACTCCAAATGACCCAGCACACTCTCTAATTTCTCTATCTGTATCTCTGTTTTTTACGTAAAAAAGACTTATATTTTCATAAAAAAAATTTACTCTCTTCCAACAAATTATTTTCATATAATTTTATTTTTCAACTAAATTTTCACAAATATTACTTTAATACCATTTGTATATTATTTTTTGAAACTTTTTTAAAGTATAGTACGAACGTTAATAAGAAGTGATTCGATGTGAACGTGAAGAAAATAAAATTATGATCATATATTCGGATTCTATAAAAAGAAATCCCAACGAATATGCGAACTCTTTCAAACTACGAAGATGGAAATTCTATAAAAAAAAAACACTCACAATTCCCAAATTCAAGAATCATCAGCCGATAAAACTAGTTTTGATCAATTTCAAGGTGGATCATATATATGCTACCTTCAATCATAGCAAGTTTGGTCAATTTTCATTCGGATATGGAGACCGATTGGACAACCTTCCGATATATTAATGTCTTCAAGCAGTGCGTAGCTATCTTATGTTTGTTCTCTAATATTGTTGCCGTATATTATTTAAGTTTTTTGTTACTTTTTTTTTCTATCCTTATTTGCTCATGTTAATGTAATTTTCATTTGGAAGTTTTTAATGTCACTGTGTTTGTTTCGATCTTTATTTTAGTGCTAATTATTTATAATTATTAATATGGAAATAATATAAAGTAGAGTAAGAATAAGTAATCATTGATAAATGAAAAATTATTAAAAATAATATTATTCAGAAATATTCAATATTACTCTTATTTTAAAGACAATTCAAGCTGTTTCAGGGCATATAGAAGTTTACGCAGAGAAGTTGAATTTAGCGTAAATGAATTGGAATACAATCTTAAAACATATAACATATCTGGTGAAGACGAAGGATCAAAAGAGATAGTTCCAACAAGATTACTCCCAGTAAGTTCAAGTTGAGTGGCTCTTCTTCTTAACATATGTTGTTGCACTCGGAAGAGGGTCGGCAGCGGCGAAAGAGGCTTGGCGGTGAATCGGTGATGGAAGATTTGGCAAAATGAGAGTATAGGGAGAGGGTCAGCTCACGGGCCACGGCTGAGAAATTTTGAAAAACAATTAGGTTTTTTCTATTTTCCTCACTTTCTTAATTTAAACCCCAACTATAAATACTTAATTGATTTTACATTTAAAACCTAAACTAAGGTTTGCTTGGTTTTTTTAATATATAATTTTTAGTCAAACAAGGTCAAACGAGGGAAATAGAAGAAACGGGAAATCAGGGAAAAACAGGAGAAGTGGGAAACTAGGGATACCTCCCACCAAACTCAACCATCCCCATTTTTCCCCAAATGGGGAAATGTGGGGTGGGGTTGGGAAATAGGGATAGAGGTACCAATATCTATCCCCATATCCCCAATACCTATCCCTTCCTGGTACCAGGTAAGAAATATACAGGTACTACCCAGGAATTCTCTGGATTTTCCGAACTGGGTAAGACCGGGTACAATTGCCATCCCTAGTTCCAAATCCAGATCGTCATGTTTAAATTCTTATTTTACTCAACCTGGCTAAGATACTAGATTACAGTCAATACAAGATTAACACAAGAATACAAATGCCTTTTTACTGACCAATGAGTTCAGACGGGTACGGTAGCCATTTCAAATCGTGAGTAATACTACTTGAAAAAAAATATCAAACTTACATCAGAAGAACTTTGAAGTGAATCTAGGAAGAGAGATGAAGGTTTTACAACTTTTAACATACCAAATATTGAACAGGGACTTGTAAGGCGGTTGCCTAGTCGTCCAGGATCTGCTATCGTTCAAGCTCTATAACATGCTCAGTCATACGGCTGACAGTGCCGTTTGTTGTTTCATTATTGCCTCTGCACTGCAACAACTGTTGCTGAAGACTTCGCACAAGTTCATTAAGTCTATGGATATTCTTCTCTTGTGATAAGATGATCTGCAACAACAATAGTAAAAATATTACATTACTCAAATATCTTTATAGAACTTCCCATCATAATGTCGTAAAATCACTTGGAAGAGAAACATCATAAGATAACAAAAATCAATCAACACTTCCATAAAATGTGTTATAAAATTTACAAGTTACACCAAAAAAGAATTTCATAATTGTAAAACAAGGTTAAGACTGATCAAAATGTGGGCTTCCACATAATGTGGACCATGGTACAACTAGTGGATCATCACCCATGTTATCTATTTCTCCATCTAAGAATTTCAGTAACTTTACAATTACCAGTATGCATCGTACCAACACCATCACAACTAAACATGATAATATAACAAAAATGGAAGCTATTGTGTCATGAACCTAAAAAGTAACACAAGTGAGCAACCATTATCATGGCAATTGAGCACATTAATATTATATTATTAATTAAGACATCCAATGTTTGAGAGGTAGAATAATTTTGCATGACGGAAAACTTTTTTTTTTTTAAAAAAGTTCATGATTAGATATTTTCTCACTGGTTAACAAACACAAATGCAATTATTGTCCTAAGTCCTAACATCATAAAAAGCATGTTAAAGCAACTTTGTTCTAGAAACAATTTTCATAAATTTACAAAAGACATGACATCTCAAGCAAACAATAACATAAACATAAATGACAGAGACAAAGAAACATGTAACAGAATATAATTCATAAAACTTTAAACCAGATGAATGCTAGTTGATATTATACATGGTCGCCAGCAGAAACTTGAGTTTTTTCAAAATAGAGGGACCAACCAGTGCTAACTGAATTGTTGTATATTTAATATTCAGCAGCAAGTTATAAGTTCCAAAATACAGCAAACATGGAAAGAATGGAGTGATTAGACAGAACAGGCGCACAAGTTATTTATGTTGAAATATTTTGCAACTCGACTCATATTATAACATTATCAATAATTAAAATTGAGCATGCATTGACCAAACAAAAGAAAAATGCAAAATATGTGCATGTGTTGTTTGCATAAACAATCAAGATATCATCAGTATCATAGAAAGACTTAGGAGAGAGAAATGTAGAATTAGATGAGGGAGAAAAGAATTGAATGGGAGCAAATTCAAAAGAAAGGGAAGAAAATCAGAAGAAAAGGGGAAAAATAGAATAGAGAATTAAGATTTCAAAATATTGATTCGCATTCATCAATCAAAATAGTTCTGAAGTATCAATGGAGGGCCCGAATTAAAGTAGTACTAAACTAAATACGGCTTACCTAAGCATCTTTCTCCTTATTAAATAAGAAATAATAACAATAAAAACTATTAATCCTAAATTCTGAATTTATGTCCAACATATCTAGAAGTCCTTAAGTGATCCTCCATCACGGTAATGGAAAACCAGATAGTAAACATATTTAGTTATTTAACTATTTATTAGGTTTCAATTTCATTTGACAATTTCCATCAATCTTTTAAGATTTTTAGGCCTTTTAAGGATTTTACTTATTTGAGTTGGTTAAGATTTATGTTCCTATAAATAGGCTCCTCTTTGTTACTTGTCTTGAATTTCGATGAATGAATAAAAATTGATATCTGAGTTCTCCTCTCTCTGTTTCTTCTGAATACTGATTTTCCTCCTTTTCTTCTAATTTCACCTCTTTCTACCTAATTTATACCCCTAACAAGTCCAAATTCTCCCACTATTCGTTCTCTATCTCTATTTCTCTCTCCTATCCTACAACACATAATCTCACCTAATGCTATGATCATGTAGTTGCCATGGAAAATGTCAAATTCTATAAAGATTTCACCCGACCCCAATCTGCTCAATGCACATCCATACCACGCGCCCGTAAGTGCACACATGACTATACATACAAAAAGCAAGTACTATGGCTACAGGTAGAAACCCCAACCAAAATGAGAAAATTGAGTGAAATTCACTGAGTGCTATAAACTTGCTAAATAGTCTTTTATGTGCTATAAGGTTAAAGATATTAGTTGGAGTGAAACTATAGAAATTATTAATTTAACAGTCTTCAATTGTGGGCTGAGTAGAAATGCATGGAATACCTAGGGCTGGTCATCAAGTGGACTACCCTACCTAGATTTCCACCAAATACCTGATCATTATTCATTACAATACACAAAAACAATAGTGACTACCTTGGACTGGAAAAATCAAACACCCTACTCGTACTCAATGACATTAGGTAAACTAAATTTCAAAGATTCATTCACAACAAAAAAACTTTATCCATGTAAAAGATTGCCATAACTGAGAACATTGGCTAGTCATGAAAGAAGCCAAGAAGGCCGGAAATTAATCTACAAAATGGTGAAGCTTGGGGAGGAGCAACCAAAGCTGGCACCAGAATCACTGATTCTGGTTATTTTCTTTTTGTTCCTTTTGTACACCCAGTTTCTCTCAGATATATTAATCAAATCTTAATATATCACACAAAGGCATAAAGTTTAAAAAAGAAATCAGTAAGAGTTGGTAACCTCTTATGAAATCTTTTAAAAGCCAAAGATAAACACACACAATAAAGAACTTAAAGCATAACATAGTAATATCAGGAGAGCAGGAAAAAACTATCACTGAAGCCTGCCATATGTATCAATGACTTATACCCTGTATGATGGTGTTCATCTCAGAAATGGTAAGCATGAAGATTAGGATCCACAAACATTTTAAGTTTCAAGCAATGTCATACATTGATCTCCAAGAGATACCAGTTACTAGCTAATAACATCATGACTAGCGGCTGTTACATTAGAAAAATTTCAACCAAAATGTCCATGGCTGAGAGAAAAATATAATGAAACAGACAATCATAATTATAATTATACATTCAACTACCAAACATAATTATAATCATCAATAAGATTCTTGAAATCATTATAAAAATAAAAATAAATAAAAAATAAAGTACTCATCATGACAAACATAGTTGCGGTCTAGGCTTATTTTTTTTTAATTTTTTCCAGTCATTGGTGAAATAGAGTATTAGGATTTCGAAATTCAATTGAATAAAACTTCATATCTACATGATTTTAAAGCAGGGATTTAAAGCTTCATAAAAATTTAATGTATTTATGACAAAGTTAATATAACCATTCTGATAAAAAAAAAAAAAAAAAAAAAAAAAAGGTAATATACCCATAGAAGGTGGTCCTACATGTCAAAACATCTCAAAGTATCATTTGCAATTTGATAAAGCCCCAGTTCTGGTAAATGAAATATGGACAAGACTCTAAGAGTCTATAGTAAGATTTGGATAGTTCTCTTATTTGAACCAGTAAACAAGAGAAAGCAAGAAGTTGTTACAGAAGCTGTTCATTAATTAAGGGGAATTTTGTAGTTTTAACTTGCATAAAATAAGTGACACCTTTTATAACTGAAAATAAAAGAATGGTCTTTGATGTAATGAAGTAAGCAAACGACTTAAAAAATGAAAACAAACATGTGTCACTAAATAGAGACTAACAAGCAACAACTGCGTTTGGTCAATCACTTGGCGAGTTTTCATAGTATTGATCTTACAAGGAAACAAGTGTAATTAGATGTGAGCTAGAATGTCTAACAGCAGAAGCAGAAACTGAATACCTAGCACAAAAATTGCTAACAGTATAGTAGTGATTTAGAGGTACAACCAGCAACTTCAATATAAAATCAATGTTGCTTAAGAGTATAGGACTTGTTACCTTCTCTTTAACACCTTCTTCTCTCTTTGAAATGTGGTTCTGCCTCTGGTTGACGGTTGGAGCAGCCTCAAGTTCAGCTATAAGTGGTTGTCGCCACTCAAACTGGGAGGTGATTATGAGTATAATCAATAGAAATACAAGCAACAAGGGTCTTGACATTATTACCAGTGCCTTTCACAGAACCTGTATATACATACAACTAACAAATTAGTCAAATTTTAACATACCCATAACAAAACCCTCCATTAATTTGCCGAGAAAACAAATAATAATAACAAACTTTCTACTATTGAAATTCTAGGGTTAAAAGGGTGGGTGTCCAAAGTAATTCGAAAAATGATCAATTCTTGTAAACAGTCAACTCGGACAAAGCTCAATGAAAATTTTCACAATCTAAGGACCCAAATAAGTATTGAACAACTCGAAGCTGTGAAATGATCAAAATTTAACATCGAAGAAGGGAAAAGGCTAAATTTTTAAAGCTGAAAATCGACTTCAAAGTAAAAAAAATAAGGGAAAGAGTGCACTTACTTGTCGAAGTCGGGAAAAAAGCCAAAATTCATAATCGATCAACACATTTTCCAAATTAATTGATGGAGAAGTGATGCTGCAGGCGTTTGTGTTAATAAAAAAGTTGAAAATTTGATTAGTGAAAGTGAAAACTCTAACTGCAGAATTTAGGAAAAGTTTCCAGTACAATGCCTAGTTTTTTTTTTAAGTCTCTTCTGAATTTTTAAGACACGGATTTTGGTAGAAGATAATTAAAGGTAGGATAATTTTCATTTCAGTACCTATTGTTTTAACATTTCATTTTTTTCAACAATCTTTGCCTTTTTAGTTCATAGGGCCTCTACTTTATCAAAAATGAAAAATGCATCAATTTTGATCCCTTTGAAGTATGACCAAATCTTTTAACGGTCTAAGAAAATGGAAAGTTTGAAAGGACGATTTTACTCTTACTTTGAAGTTTGAATTGATTGAGTTAAAATGACAAAATGAAGTTGTTCAATTTGTATGCTCATCACATGTATACCAAGAGACCGTGGGTTCAAGTATCACCCTCTTCTAAAAATCTCTAATTATTGTAATTTTCTTTTTTAAATGAACTAACCTTTATCCTTTAAAAATGAGTAAATTACAACCAAATTTAGAAATCAAGATGGACGGTGGAGATCACCGACTAAAATATAAAAAGATTAAAATAAAAAATCAATTTTTTAAAAGAAAATAATAAGTGGATCTTCAACTATCCATCATAAAAATAAAATAAAAGTGGAGATCCAATCCGGAGATTGTGATTAAAGTAGACAAGCATCCCCAACGAGAAGGTTGGCGTCACGTCGTCACCTCCATCGAAGAAGTGCACATGCCTCCGAATTACTTTTTTGCATTGCATATTTTTCTAAACTTCTTTAAATTTTTATTATAAAATGTTTTAGATGTAATAATTGTTTTGAATTTAAGATTCAAAATTTTTTAATATTAAGTTTTAAGAAAAAATTAAACTCAGTTTAAAAATTAATTAGGACTTAATTAAATATAAAATATATATCCATTTTACAGAGAATGGATTTTTTTGCCAATCAAAGAATATTTGCTTCCTTTCCATGGATGATACCTATGTTGCAACCAAACAAAGAAATCTTATTCCTTTCGTCAAACATAACCTTAAATCCTCACTTTAGACAAGGCAGGCAAAGTAGATTGAAAGGAAAAAGAAATCATAATTCCGTTGTTTGTTTACGTTAATAAGCCCAAAGATATGGATTTCTTGACAATGGCTAGAAAATGATTTCTACCCATTGATGTGGAAGTGAGACCATAGATGGTGGCCTCGTTGTTTTCAAACCTCTTCTGCCTCCTCCATAGCAGCTCCTCCTTCGCTGGAGGCAACACGAACCTACTCAATGGAGGTGCCTCATCAACCTCCATTGTAGTGGAGAACATATCTATGTTATCATTCCTTTTAGAAGAATATTGTGTGATATATTTATTCAAGAGTTCTGTACTTAATTAAGGAGTGCACACTTACAGAATGTGGTCATTGAATACTAAAGGATAGAGCGCATTCTTGACCCTACTATACACCAAGGACAATGCAATTTTCATGCCTTGACCATAATTCCATCAGACCCTTTCTTTTTCTTTTTTTTTTCAATATCTCTAACACCTCCTTCGCCGCGGCTCTCTATCAATGTAAAACCTGTTTCCTTCGTCGATGGAGGACATCTCCTTGCCACCATTGCACCAACCAAACATGACCATAAAGAATAGTTGATAACAGTCCAACACATCAAACTCAATATAATAGGAATTAAGAACACAATTATAAGCAAGTGTAATAATAAATAATAAGCATCACATAAACATAAATATAACAATATCCCTCCTAATTTCTGACAAGACTTGTCTGATTTGAAATTTTGTTTAACTGCCAAAGTCTTAGTAAATGCTTTGGAATGCCGGTTAATTCAGGTTACAAAATCTTTACTGCTGCATGCTGGTCTGCTGTATAAGAGACAAAAACCAAAACTCACTCAAATCAGACATCAGAGCAGGATTTAAGGCTTTACTCGTATGCAAAAATAATTTTAAAAGAAAGCATTTTTAGTAGTTAAATCTTCATATTTCAATTTACAGCAGGGATGACAACCATATTGATCCCAAATATATTACATCAGTGCCCAGAAATCCTTGTTTACAGTAGCATATTAGAAGGCTTTGACTTGCCAAAAACACTACCGAAATACAGAAACACAGCAAGCATAATCAGGATACAAAAAACTACAGATACAACTCCACTATGGATGGTATTACCCCCGAGTGTAAGCAAACATTTCGTTGTTGGCTTCGGTTCTGAGTTTAGAGATTTAGTTATCTCTGAAGAGTCCTCCCCAAATCGAGACAGCCCCGGTTTTTGCTTATTCAATTTGATTCTTCGGCTCGCTGTTCCTTGCAAAGGTACTGGCTGGTATGGAACTGCTTCTACATGCTGTTGAGATGTTGATGCAACTTCCGGATTAGGATTACTAGCAACCACCACTGATATGGCAGTGGCGGACAGTGAAACTTCATCTAGTTCGATTATATCATCTTTCAATATATCAGCAAAATAATCCTCTTCGTCACCGAAATCCTGTAAATTCAAAAATGTATCCGAATCAATCATGGGTTGGACAATTCAATTATTACCGTATCAGATATGATATGATTTTCATTATGGTGTATTTCCATTATGGGAGATTTAGTTCCTGATTTGGTTCGCTTGCATATAGACTATATAAATAGGTCTCATATTTTACATATTCATTATTGTGAAATATAGACTTTCATTAATTTCACTTTCATCAACAATGACGTTAATTTTGAAGAGTCATCAGTAATAAGCTAAAAGAATACAAAACCAACCTTATTGTGAGCAGAATCTGTCAAATTAGCATCATCTTCCAGCCTCTGCTCTGATTCAGATGCTGACTCAATCTGCTCAAAAGAGTAAGAATCATGACTGCTACTACACTTCTTCAAACGACTTTCAACTGTCTTATCCCCTTCCGACGTGCCTGGCTGGTTAGTACCTTCTTCTGACACGGCATAACTACTGTTGTGCATTCTTGCAGAATTCCGATTTGAAGCAACATTCAGATGGAAACCAATATTCTTTCTAAGACGGCAAATTACTAGAGAATCCTGTGAATTCACAAGAGCAGAATGCAGCAAAAAGTTCATCAACTAACTCCCTCAGAAGACAATCAATTATGCAACCAAGCAATGCTTATAATTAAGTTATGCCAGTCCAATGAAATGCACTCATAAGTAATCATTTCCCATCAACAACAGCAACACAGCAAGTAAAGACTAAACAATGCAATATCGTAATGTTCTATGGTTATATTTTGAAAGAAAACGTGTCAATGAAGAGAAACATATTAAAACCTTCCAACCACAAAATACCCAAATTAAAGTAGAGGACTAGAGGCCTCTGTGATAAAAGGTTATGCACATAGGCATCCTCAAAAAATGAAACCTTGAGCCTAAAAAACACACTTTTGTCATCATTGATGCTCCATGTAATTTTACATGACCATTACCATCATCTTATGCTTGATTGCTGTTCCTATATGCATGCCACTTCAGTGAAATCAGCCACTTTTCACTTCTTGTGCATGAATGGAATCAAACCAACTTTATAATTGTTAAGATACAGTGAAATGTGCACAACTGATATTTAGCAGCTAAGTGTGATTCCCACCATATATGTTTCGCAAAATATTTTGAACTTATTTTTATTGACAGTAACTCAAATCACCTGTGACCTCCCTTCCATGCAGTATTCGTGCATAATCCATTCTGTCCTTTCCCCTTTTGGTGCACGACCTATGTGAAACACAAGAGTCCTCTTCGTACCAATCACATCATTACCGGACTTTACATTACGTTCTTTTCCAGTAGCTTTCCAATAACCCTGTTCAGTTGCCCTTCTACTTTGTGAGCCATTTGGGTATTTTCTCCCACGAGCGCAAAAGAAGAACCACTCGTTTTCAGATTGGATGACGGATTTGGCTAGTTGAAAAAATAATCCAGCAGTAATCAGTTGCCAAATCTAAGTCAAAATTAGTACTGTATTGACCAAACAGACAAACAAATCGCATTACACCAAGAAAAGGAAAAGCAGAACATGTTTGATGCACACATGAAAAGTTCCAAATTATTTACAGATTCAAAATTTCCTTTGTATTACAAACACAAAAGAAAGCATCTTTGAAAGAGAAAACATTGTATGCAAGGGGAGATTCTTGAAAAAATTTCTTTCATATTTTCAACCCAAGAAATAATATTTATTTATTTATTTTAAGTTTTTCCTCTTCCCGTAACGGTGAAGCAAACATTTTATATGCAAACTGTAAACCATTTTTCGTAGTTTCTGTTATCTCATACTTGTGAAAAACAATTTAGAGAATTTAAAACTTGCCATCTACTCCCAGCAATGCAACAGATTATATATTTCAAGAATTTGTCATCCTATCAAAGCGGCAGCTGATATTAACTTAAATTTATGACTTTAAGTTAATATCAGCTGATATTCACCCTCGATAGCAATCACATGTTCACATAAAAAAACCAGGCACAGCACTTGAACATGACGATACCCTCTACAAATTAGTACATAAATTTAAAACCTAAAAGTAAAGTCATGAACTTTTATCACTAACCTGATACATGAAATAGAATCCAGTTTCATATATATATATATATATATATGTGACAAGTAAAAGAAGCAGAAAATAAAAAATAAGAAGACTTTGAAATTGTAACCTGGTAAGTCCCAAGGCTCGTATTTACAAAACTCGATCTCGGCAATGACCTCCACGCACTTGTCCAAGCCTTCCATCTTCTTCTTCAAGTAATACGAGATCAACTCCACGTCAGTCGGTGAGAATCTGAACCCTGGAAACATAGACGACGCCGCTATCGAACTCTGTGTCTCTCTTGATATTTCTTCTGCCATCTTTTTCTCATCCCACAAACACCAAACGCAAAATATTGTCTGTTAATTTCTTGTAAACTTTTATTAGCTGCCGCTCTTGTTTTGCTGAAACAAAAACAGAGACTATGCTTTGCTTTGCTTTGCCTCTCTGTTTTCTCTTTCCTTATGCGTTGCGTGTCAATTTCTTCCACGTGAGGCGGCATGGTCCTCACGTGACATGCCTACGTGCCTCCTCCTCAGATAACATGTACGGTCGGTCAATAAAAATAGGACGAAATTTCTTTATAGTCCTTACGTTTTAGTAAAATATCGTATTTTTAAACGTCTTTACCATATTAACAACTTTAGACATTGTTATTTGTTAAACCGGAATAAGCGCTCTTTACTACTAAGCCACGTTGGGTGGTGGTTATAATCACATCGTCTCATGATTTATACATAAGTATAACTCACATATTACATTATTTAAATATTATTTTGAAAAAATAATTTGGTTGAACTACCATTATTCAAATATAAAACGTTTTGGACGCATTTGGTGCACGGAGAATGGAGGATTGGATTATTTTTAATCCCCCATCGTTATTCTCATTTGTTTAGAATCTAATTGGATTGTACACCCCAATCCATTTGGGCCTACCACAATCTCACCTAAGTGGGATTTATATAAACCAAACATATGTATGGGTGGATTTTTTCAAAATTTAATAATAAATAAATATAATATATAATTTTTATTTAATAAAAATATGAAACTATGATTTATTTAAAAAAATTGTATATTTTTAATTTAATTATATATATTAAATATTATTTCATTCAATAAATTACTCCAGTAGTTTGTTATTCGATTTTAACTGTATTAGAGCATTTCCGATACAAATATGTATTTTGATAAAATTGAGTGTCACATAAGAAAAATAGATAAAATGTTCGAAAAATCATCTCCAATACAATTATCCAACTTTAATATAGGAGATGATGTGGCAAAAAAAAGTTAGAAAATATGTAGTTGAGTCTCTCTAGAAATTAGAAACTCTCCTAGAAATGCTGACTATGATTTATAACTCTTTCCACTAATAATATTAGAGCTCATTTAAATGTAAAATAAAAGATGAGAGAAAGTGAAATGATTGTTTTATTATGATTGGTCATAAAATGGATGCATGTTAGATTTTAGATAATTGCATTGGAGATGTGAATATGCATTTCTCTATTTTTTTTTTTCTAAAGTAGGTCTATAATGAATAGAAATGCTAATGTGACACTATTTAAAAACTCAAAAATATATATTTGCATTGAAGATGCTCTTACAATGGATTGAAATTTTTTTCAATTATTATCCCTCCCAACACGGCATGAGAATCTAAAAACGTTGGACCTACCATAATCTAGCCTATATTTTATTTTATTTTATAAAATAAATAAATTATAAAACTGAAAATTATTTAAATTTATTTAAAAATAATAGAAATACATAATTCAATTTCAAAATATCGTCAAATTTTAAAATCTTAGACCATCTCCAATGCATATGTCAATGTCAATGCCAATGCCAACTTTGGCAACAACAAAAAATAGTAAAATGTTATATTTAGCACATCATTTTAGCATTGTATTTCAATACAAAATTCTATTAGATATGCTATTTTTTTTTCTTTATTATTTAAAATTATAAAAAGCAACAAATACAACCAATGCATTCAATGAATGCATTGAATAATGTTTTAGAATTGTTTCAATCTCAATTTTCCCTATCAAATTTGTTAAATTTTTATTATTTAAAATTAAAAGTCAACAAATACGGCTACATATATTACTGTATAGCATGTGCCAAATTTAGCACAAAGTATAGCATATGCCAAATTTTGTTGTATATCATGTGCCAAATTTAGTACAAAGCATAGCATATACCAAATTTGACACAACTTTTGACACTGTATTGGAACATGTTTTTTTTACTTTTTATTAAATTTTAGTATTGATACTAGGAATGGAAACGGATCAGATTCGGACGGGTTTTGTAAAATCCAAACTCGCACCCGTGAAACTTTGTGTCACCCACACCCACCAGCGAACTCGTGAAAATTAACGGGTTCACAGGTGGGTTTCACCCCCGGGTTTTGGGGGCACCCACACCCACAAACCCATTAAATTTTTTTTTAATAATATTTCTATATTATTTAAATGTATGAAATATTATATAACTCATTTAAGGTAAATCCTTCTACCCTTGTGTTTCTTGATTGAAACAAGAGGCAAAACATATTTTTTATATATATAAGCATATAGTTAATGGTAGAACGTTGCACTCTTGTTTTTTCAATGTAGGACTTTTGAAAGTCTCACATTGGAAAAACAATAGTGGAAGATTCTAACATTATCTATATATAAATGAGACTTGAGAATTATAATTCTCAAACTTAAAATAATCGAAGTTATTATATTTTATTCTCTATATAGGTTAAAAAATTTCTATTGGAGTTTAAATTTATAATATTTTAAATAATAGATATTATATAATTTTTATTTATGCGGTTCACATGTGGGTTCGTTTTCCCAACCCACATCCGCACCCGAACACGTTGGGTTTTTCTTTAAACGGGTTTGTAGGTTCGCGGGTTGTAAATTCACCACCCAAACCCGACAACACAAGGTCGGGTTTGGGCAGACACGGGTGCGGGTCAAATTACCATCCCTAATTGACACAATAATTTAATATTGCATTAGAGATGCTCTTATTATATTTACTCAAATCTATGTTTCATCAAGTAAAATACAGTATTTAATTTAGTCCATTTAGCACAGTGTAGTACAATCCAATTTCCTATATATATATATATATATATGCGCCTTATTTTTTCAAAAATGGGATTTATGGTATGATGAATTGCCTTATTTCCCTCTTTGTCCTTTTCCAATTTATACGTGATCATTGATTTATTTCCCCCTTTAATCCTTTTTTCCCTTTTAACGTGTCTCTTTCTGTTTCTGTTCCTATTTCAGATCAGCTTCATCTTGAACTGATCGGCTATTTCTAAAATTAAAAAAAAAACCATAATAAAAAAATTACAATCACAAATCACAAAAGTAAAACCTTCTTTAGATCGATTACTACTTCATTTGGTTTTTGTTGAGTAGAACCGTAGAAAGCATTTCCATTTCCAAAAAAAAAATCGAAACCCAGAATCACAAAATCAAAACCCACAATCACAAATATACAAACATGATCATGGAACAAGGGAGCAACAATAAGCAAATCAGATAGCACTACGACTACCACCATTAAAAACCGAAACCTTATCACCCAACATTATCAACAACAAATACGCCTAATCAATTCCTGTCTGAAAAAAAAAATCGAAATGAAAATCAAACCCCAATCAGCCATTCTCACCACCCACCACCAAAAAGCCCCTCCCACCACTTAAACAAACCTAGCCACAAACCCACAAAATCAAACCCCATAAATGAAAATCGAACCGAAAAATCCACGGAAATAGAAATCGAACTACAAAAAAAAACCCAGTTCACACTGAAATCGAACCCTAAAATATCTAACCAACCATGAAATCGGACCCTAAAACCAGTCCAGAAATTGCTACCACAAAATCGAACCACACCAAGCAACGGAGAGAAACGATCGTGAGAGAAAGATAGGCGGTGATGAGAGAGAGACTATGATGAGAGAATGGTGGGAAAGAGTGAGAGGTGGTAGTGAGAGATTATTTTTTGAAGAATGAGTGAGGAGAGAGAATGAGAGATCGATGGTGAAGAGAGAGAGAGGCTATGATGTCTAATCAGATAATGGTGAGAGAGAGATTGATGGTGGGGTTGCCTTGGTGGTCCAAGGCTTGGGATGAAACCTAAGTCCTTGGTTCTACTCTTGGCAATTATCTTGAGGCCAGCCTTCAAGGCACTTAGCCTTGCTGGTGAAAGGACGGACATGGAGCTAACGTCAACGGTTCAAATCCTACCCAGGTGGGGGCGAATCCTGGTTTACCCGCTTGCATCGTTGTGGGGCCTAGTGGTGCGAGCCAATGTTTCTTATCTATCATATTCTGCATCCAACATACAGACCGGTAGGGCATACAGGCCAGACATGTGTCATGCAGTTGAAGAATGACAGACGAATTTGTACCCGGACGAAGTCTGGGATCCTCGATACCAAAAAAAAAAAAGATTAATGGTGGAGTTTAGGTGTTGGATTTTTTTAACTTTATTTTTAATATAAAATTTTCATAATAATGAAATGGGATATTATTATTTTCCACCCTCGCTTTGAGGTATTTAGTCATTTTGTACCCTTTTGTTTCAGTATTGGACATTTTACACCCTATAATTGCAAGTAATTGTCATTTTGCACCCTAATGTTACAGTTCCGCTAAAAAATCGATTATATTGTTATGTTAGTAAGGGTACAGTGGTAATTGCATACAGAAAAGTTAATAAAAATTAAAAAATTAATGATTTAATAAAAAAACTAAATAAAAAATTATATAAACTAATTAATAATAATAATAAATATTAAAATAAACTTAAAACACCTATCATTTTCTCTCTCCTCTCTCCTCTCTCATCTCTCAATCGTTTCTCACTCTCTCTCAGTAGTCACCATCACTGATTCTCTCTCTCACCAGGCACCACCGCTTCTCTCCCTCTCTCTCATCAATCACCACGACCCCTCTCTCATCACCGCCTCTCTCTCGCTCTCTCTCAACATCTTCTCTCTGCAGTGGCTAGCTGCTTGTGGGTTAGTGGCTATGAATTTTTGTGCGGTGGCTATGGATTTTTGTGTGGTAGTTAGGTTTGGGTTTTGTGGTGGCTATGGAATGGTTTTGGGTTTTGTTTGGATTTTGTGAGTTTTTTTTTTTTGTAGATTTGTTGGGATTTCCATTGATTTTGGTGATTTTTTTCTCAATTTTTTTTCTATCTTCAACAATGAACCATTGATATTGAATCTAGTATTTGATGATGCTGGGTGATGAGGCTTCTAGGTCTTGTTTTCTAGTGGGGATGTGATTGCTGATTGGGAGTTTTGGGTGATGAGGTTTCTAGATTTCTGGAAAATGTTTGTGACTTTTTTTCTGAAATCTTTTTTTGATAAAGGTTTTATGAAATCTTTTTTTATAAAGGTTTTTTGAATTTTTTTTTTTTGTTTACATTTGGGTTGATCCGGTTTGGTGATTGAGTTTTTTTTTTCTTTTCAATTTCTAATTTTTGGGTTTTGACCCTAACAAGTAATAATTGAAAAACGATCTTTCCTTATATATAAGCAAGTAAACTACCTTGCCTGCATTAAGATTTCAAACTTGTCGTCAAAAAAAAGGCAATCAATCAAAATAACTAAAAAAAGAAATGGAAATAGTGAATCAAGATCTAGATGGATCCCTATCTTTATCTCTATCCACGGAGATACCGGATAGAAATCTATCTATGAATCGATCTAGACTATCCTCTATCCGGATAGATATGTCCCTATGAGCGACTACGCCGATCTTTATATGTTTTGGCCACGTCCGTTTCCGTTCTGAAGATCTCCCATTTACCTTAAGGGAACGTCTCTGCAGTAGGAACGTTCTCCGCCCCTCCTTGGTTTCGGAGGTTTGTTCAAAAATCGAAGAAACGGGGACCGGGGGTATTGCTACCTTCCTTTCCTCCTTGGTTTCGGAGGTTCTTTCTTTCAAAAAGCGGGAGATGAGGCTTGCGTACATCGCGCCATTCTCTCCGTGATAAACTGAAACAGGTTAGGAAACTAGCCCTGCATCCGCTGCCCTAGGGAAACCACTCGTATCGTTCGTGTCACTACGTGTCGCTCATGTAACTCTCTTGCGTCCGGTAAACTCCGTTTACCTCACGACTTCCTCGCTAGATAGTGCGTGTCACTACTTTATCTGCTCGACTGGCGGTGGCGTCGGACGCCCCTAGTCCCTTAAGTGTCTAGGAACTTCGGGCTAGTTTCTACACCTGTTTCAGTTTATCATTGAGAGAATGGCGTGATGTACGCAAGCCTGTATCTCCCGCTTTTTGAAAGAAAGAACCTCCGAAACCAATTTTTTCAATTTCTAATTTCTAGGTGATGAGGTTCAATTTCTAGGTTTTTTTGGACAAAAAATTTCTAGGTTTCAGTTAATGGGTTTGTGAGTTTATCCTTGTCTTTGGATTTGGTTTTTTTTGTTCAGACACCATTTTTTTTGTTCTTGCATTCGGTGGAGATCATCCAGATCTCCAATGTGTTTTTTTTGTTCTTGCATTGTGAGGTTGGATCTCTGGTTGTTTTAATTGGATTTTGTCTTTAACAAAAAATTTATGTTTTTCAAGTAAATATTTATCAATTAAATATGAAGGGTAAAATGGTATTTTTTATAAAAATGTTAACAGACCTTAATGGAAGGTGAGAAATTCTGAAACAAGGGGGTTCAAAATGACTGATACCTCAAAAGAAATTGTGGAAAATAATAATATCCCTAATGATAATAATGATGACAATAATAACAGTAATAATACTATTATTAATAAATTTAAAAATGATGATATAATATTGATAACAATAATAATAATAACAACAACAATAATAATAAATCAAAAAATAATAATAATTAGAATAATAATATTAATAAATTTTAAAAATAATATATATGAGAAATACTAAACTTTGTGGATCCCCCCACCTTCAAACAAGTGTTCGGAGGCTGAAGCATCAATCACTATCACACACTACGATGGTAACGACCAGAGACGTTAATAGATAAAAAAATATGAAATATATATATATATATATATATATCATTTTAAGATAAAATTATATAAACGATATATTTTTTTATTGATCCGGTTCGGTTTGATATTTTTGTGTGTTATTTGTCATATTTGAGTGTATATGTAATATGTTTAGTTTGATATTTTTTGTGTTATTTGTCATATTTAATTGTCTATGTAATATCATTGAATAATGTTAGGCTTCCCAAATTTCATACCAACCGGTGTTCGTCAGTGACATATAAACATCATATATGAGATTATCTTGTGAGTGATGATATGTTGACACTTCATTTGCGGACACCATTTAGTAAGAAAGTTGGAAAGGCTAGCTCTACTCAATATAATTATAATAGTCACTTTTCATACTTCTGATATGAGACTGTGAGAGCGTTACATGACAATCGTAAATATTTTTAACATATAATAATAAAGTAACTTTAATATACAGGTTACAGTAAGAACTCCAAGTTCAGTTGCAATATTAGAAGTATTAATAATTTTTTATTATAAATATGTTGTAAATAAGTTTGTATTCATACGATAAATAAATAAATAAATTAATTAATTAAAATTTGGCACGTGCATTGCAAGTGCCTCTTTCACTAGTAATACAGTATAATCCAATAAAATCAGAATGACAGTTCTATCCAATCTCATGGAAAAAAGACACTGCAGAGAGAATGAATAGAAAAATGAAAAATCTAGAAAAGTAGAAACCCTGACCACCAATGAACTATAAACCAATCTTACAAAAACGACAACACCACACGGAGTCACGGAACACTAAACAAAATGGGGCTAGAACCATCCGAAGGACCACTCTTCGCGGAGGTCGACATGGGCGCCGACTCATCCGCAGCCACCGTCCGCGCCACCGTAGTCCAGGCCTCCACCATATTCTACGACACTCCCGCCACTCTAGGTATGCTTTCGTCTTCGGTGTTGTCGACTTAAAATTAAAAATAAAAAAAGGATGTTAGTAACAAGTGTGAGTTGTACAGATAAAGCGGAGAGATTGTTGGCAGAAGCGGCGGGGTATGGTTCGCAGCTGGTGGTGTTCCCGGAAGCGTTTGTTGGAGGCTATCCACGTGGTTTGAATTTCGGTGTCAGTATTGGTAATCGAACGCCCAAGGGTAAAGAAGAGTTTCGCAAGTACCATGCTTCTGCTATCGATGTTCCTGGTCTGTTTTCTTCTGTTTAGTTTTTTGCTTTTGTGTTTGTGCAGAAGCGCTTAATCCGAAAAAGCACTTACAAATTACAATCACTTTGTGTTGTGTTAATTGCAGGTCCTGAAGTAGAGAGATTGGCAGGGATTGCTGGGAAGTATAAGGTGTACTTGGTGATGGGTGTGATAGAGAGAGATGGGTATACTTTGTATTGCACTGTTTTGTTTTTTGATTCTCAAGGTCGTTACCTGGGGAAGCATCGTAAACTCATGCCCACTGCATTGGAGCGTATCATTTGGGGATTTGGTGATGGTTCAACAATTCCTGTTTTTGAGACCCCAATTGGCAAAATTGGTGCTGCTATTTGTTGGGAAAATAAAATGCCTCTTCTTAGGACAGCTATGTATGCTAAAGGTCAGTCTTTTTATGATTTCCAATATATTCGATCTTGCCCCGATGTTAGTGAACTCTTTATGATTTCGAATATTGTTAGCTGCTGGTTGTTAAGTGATACGCCATTCTCCTCGTATTTGGATATGAAAATTGAAGAACATTGAGTTTCTAATGGAATTATATTTTGCAATACAATGTAAATTGATTACTAATGTCATCTGTTGATGTAAACAACTTTTTTTCTTGCATTATTGCGTTTGTATATTTTACCTTCCCCGTATCAAGTATAAATTAACCATTGATACCTTACCTTATTTAAATTAACCTGTTTGCAGGCATTGAAATATACTGTGCTCCAACTGCTGATTCTAGGGATGTGTGGCAGGCATCAATGACTCATATTGCACTTGAGGGTGGATGTTTCGTGTTGTCAGCAAACCAATTTTGTCGAAGAAAAGATTACCCACCTCCTCCGGATTATGTTTTTACAGGCACAGAAGAGGACCTTAACCCAGAGTCCGTCGTCTGTGCAGGAGGCAGTGTTATAATATCACCATCAGGGACTGTTCTGGCAGGACCAAATTATGATGGGGAGGCACTCATCACAGCTGATCTAGGTATGTCACTGTAAATCTGTAATCTCTTTATGAAGTTGTTCATATATAAAAAAAAATAAAGTAAATGCAATTCTAAAATGCTTGTGCAAATTTAAACAAATATAAATTGCACAAATTAAAGAGTTTAGAGATAAAGAAATCAAACACAATGATTTTTACAGAGGATTCCACTATAACCGATTGACCTTCCGGGTGTCAATCCAACCCTTTACAACTCTAAGTGGATACCTCATCACAATCTCTATCTAGTGATCCCCCACACTTGGATTTCTCTCAATACAAGTGCTTCCCACACCCAAATAGTGTTTCTCAACACTCAAATACAAATATAATAGAATTGATACAATGAAATCCTCTCTTAAAGGGTAAATTGAAAATCTAAGCTCAAGAATATGTGTGATATGATTTGCCTGTAAATTTACCATTTAGTCCCTCAACAGTCAACAGTGAATTGAAAATATAACCATTGGGACTTGTAGACAATTACGGTTTGGCCCAAGTAGTTTTGAAACATTTCCATTTGTTCCCTATAAATTACAGTCTGACCGCTATAGTCTCAAAAACTTTCAATTACACCCCTAATTTACTATTGCCAGGTTGGTTTTTCGATGTTTCAATAAAAAGTTAAGTCTCAAACAATCTAGATGGGGTTTAAGAACACTTAGGATGATAGGGGAAACATGATTAAAGGATCCTAAGGTCCAAACTAAGTCACTTGAGTCAAGCCATTCAAATCAAACACATAGACTAGTTTATAATATATCAAAATAATAAACCTAAAACTAGTCTTCTTTCCTTTAAGCTTTAATAAAATCATCCCTTTGACATCCAAAAGCATGATGTGTTACCTCTCCATGCATGTAGATGAATACTTCAAAGTGTTTTATATTGCACGGTGCCTTTTGATATATTTCAACAACGCTTGAAACTTTACTATACACATTTCAACTCAAACAAAATTAGTACTTCATCAATTGTTTGTTATCATCAAAATCAAGCATTAAAGCCTTACAGCTAACAACATATTATTACCATAAGTTTATTTCCCTATTTTAGGAGTATTCTGCAAGAAACATGTTTATAACAAAATATACATGTAAACAATGAAATTTTAGAAACATGTTTTTCATTCTTCAATGAACCTTCGTAACTTAACTGAAATAAGGTAATTCTACATTCACCAAATCAGTGTTTGAACAACTTACATAGTATCTAGTTGCAGCCATCCGGAAAACAGAAACTAATTTGCATCGACTGTTGGAAACAACTCCTGATAGATTTCAAATGTAACCCAAGTCCCAACTATCAGAAAACGTCATCTTTCTGTCAAGCTGTAGGGCAGGGTAGTGACCAGAGTCAATTTTCTGACAGACAAACATTGTACATTCTAATTTAGGCTGTTAACATTATAGTTCAAGTTCTGATTGCTTTGAAGTAGCATAGTTTAATGGATGTGTGTTTATCTTACCCTGTGTGTGTGTGTTTATCAATTTATCTGTATGTGTGTATGAGTACGCGGCATAGATCCCCTCTATCTCTGTAAGTCCTCTTGCTATAGTTCCCCTGGCCCTAACCATAATATTTCTTTTTGAACTGGACCAGTTAAAAGTTTCATCTATTTGCTTGTCTTCCTACAGACATGACCTGGTCTGATTCAAGCAAAACATGCCTGGAAAAAATTTAGTTGTCCTTCTGTGTTCAGATTTTTTTTAAAAAATGTTTTTTTTGGCAATGTTTCTTTGCTGTTTTGAGAGTGGAACTCTGATTCTGCTAATTATCAATGGTGCCCAGATCTTGGAGAAATAGCACTGGCAAAGTTTGACTTTGATGTGGTTGGGCATTATTCTAGACCTGAGGTCCTTAGCTTGATTGTGAGGGATCATCCTGCAACTCCAGTTACTTTTACATCAGCATCTCTGAAACCAGAAGGCCCTAACAAATAGTCGTGTCCAGCGAATGCCGAGTTATGCAGTATTGACCGGATAAATGTTGATCTAAGACCATCATCACCACTGAGGTCAGATGTATAATTACCGTTCTGTTAATCTTATTTGGACGAGTGTCTTAATAATTGAAACTTCAATACTATCGGGAAAATGTAAATTGGTGTTACATGATATTTGTAAATTCGTGCAGTCATGCTTATGTTGTTTTTCTTATTTCTGCATTTAATGTAAAAGAAACTTGATTGTGTAAATGTTGCACAAAAAATTACTTAATAAAGATCTGCTGCATGACTACTTTTTCCTGGCCATTATTTTTGCATAATCATTCCGTTTGAGTGGTGTTGGCCGTGTGGCTAAATAGAATAGAAGTTATCTTCTGGCATTAATAGTGTTGCCATGCAAAGTGCCCATGTCTTTAGTGCTGATGTTTTAACTCACAGTAGGAGTTGATTGACCTGATTAATAACAGTGAACAATTCAAACTGAATTCTGGGTATATAACCGGTTATATGATACCCAATTTTCAAAACTCAGGTATACCCAGGCATGGATGTCTTATTTCAAGTTTAGATCTGGGTTTGTGGTTTGAGTTACCTTGTCAGAGGTTATCAGGCTTGATAGATTAGGTTTTTGTTCATCTTTGAGATTAGAATACGTTGTAGTATAGTAGATGAATCCCTGAGGAAGAAAAAGACAAAAATGACTAATAATTTAGTGGAAATTAACAAATGAAAAGAACAATGCAGAAGAAGTTGGATCCAAATATTCAGTGAACATGTTGAAGCCTTTATTTGTTTTAACATACTTGACATGTTAGAATAAATCCACATGGTTGACAAATGAAAATGACTCAATTATGGAAGACATTATACAAAATTCATAATTGGCCTACCTCCTGCTCTGGCCTATCATGCATTTCAATAATTATTTTACAAATATCCATGCAAGCATGTATCACTCTATTTGGATTAATATCAATTCATCTCATGAATTTAGGGGATTTTGGTTTGGAAGAATTTTTATTCGTGTGATAATTCTTATAAGAGGAAATTTTATGGACTTCACCTAAGATTTGGTATTTGGATGCTTTTTTAATTTGGTATAGATCTTTTATGATATTCTAAGGTAGTATTTTTTTTCTTCTTGAATTTGTAATAGGTGTGAATTAATTTTGACGTATAGATTTGATTAGATAAAATTCTTTCTCTTTTTTATTTTATTATGATGTTGAATACAAACATTTTGTAATGGGTAATGGATAATGAGATATTTGTAAACTTTTAATTATTAATTGATATATTTGTGTTAGAATAATTAATTTGTCCAAATATATATGATATTTTTTTAGTTTAGTTTTAATTCAATTAATGTTTAAGAAAATTAATCAGCCTTATTTAAAAAAAATATTAATTAAACAAATTATCAAAATTAATTAAATAAATATTTTTACTAAAAAAATAGTGGGGCCAGTGGCCTCCTTTGACAATAAGTAGTAGAAATATGTTATCTTTATTTTTAATTTTAATAATTATTGTAATTTGTGTAATTGAGAGGGTATTTTTCCAAGGATTGTGTTAAAATATGGGTAACATTGCACAAACAACTGACATTAGACCTAATTACAAGCATAGATAAAGTTTGGTAAAAATTGCACTAACTTCCCTTGTCTTCAATTGCCCAACCCTATGGTATTCTATTAGCTACTTGGTATTGTATTAGCTAATGCGCACAGTGTCTTTAATATAGCCCTTGCCGCACTAAATAATACATAGAAACAACATGGGTTTAGGTTGTATTACAACCCTTCTCACGTCTCTCTCTCTCTCTCTCTCAGTTGAGTCTCTCTCTCCCCCATAATTGTTTGTTCCCGGCGTCCGCATAGCGGCGAGGCATAGAAGCACTCGGGCGCGGTGGAGACGCAGCCGGGGCCGTGCTCCATGTCAACGACGGCGAAATCGTATCCAGCAAGCCCAAGATCTCAGCGAGTCGGTGAGAATGAGAGGAGGAAGAGGAAGATGTCGTAGTGGGTCTCGTTGTTCCTAAGATGAGACTTCAGGGATTTCATGGCAGAAACGGCGGTTGAGGAGAGCGGTGAATTGACTTCAATAGCGGAGAGATCTGTTTGTTCTGAGGACGATTTGAGTAAGTTTGTGAAAATCGTTTTGGGTTTATTTGGACCGGAGAAGAAAGATGATTTAGGAAATGAAATGACTCTATTGTTGGGAAGTTTTGGGAAATGATTTGGACCGGAGAAGATAGATGATTTGGGACTGTAGTTTTGAATATTGATTTTTTTATGGGTTTGGTGGTGGAATTTGTGATGAACATTGTCTTATTTAATACAATACATTACAATAACATATCAAACATACTATTAAAACAGTCTAATACAATACATCACTAAACACATGATTGTGCTAACGATAATTGTAATATACGAAATTGCTTTTGAAAAAAAAAATAAAAATAAAAGTCTATAGAAATATTAAAGGCAATTAGAAATAATTATAAGAATAAAAGTCTATAAAAATATTAAAGACAATTAGAAATAATTATAAGAATGAAAGTCTATGGAAATATTAAATGTAATTAGAAATAATTATAAGGTGTTGACTTGTAATAAAAGCTTTTATTACAATAACATATCAAACATACTATTAAAACAGTCTAATACAATACATCACTAAACACATGATTGTGCTAACGATAATTGTAATATACGAAATTGCTTTTGAAAAAAAAAATAAAAATAAAAGTCTATAGAAATATTAAAGGCAATTAGAAATAATTATAAGAATAAAAGTCTATAAAAATATTAAAGACAATTAGAAATAATTATAAGAATGAAAGTCTATGGAAATATTAAATGTAATTAGAAATAATTATAAGGTGTTGACTTGTAATAAAAGCTTTTATTAGTTTCTTGGTTAATGGTTTTATGGTTAGAAACTTATTGGATTATCTATATATATATATATATATATATATATATATATATATATATGTACGTCATATTTACAAAGAAAAATAAAATAGATTAAATGGAGAGATGGTTGTTTGCCCTAGATACAAAAGAAGATCGTTTTGTAAGCTTCGACAATGAGGTTTGAGTAATTCTTGAGCTTCTAGAAATAGAGCGGATTCATAAAGGTTCGAAGTAAATAAACATATCTATGACTTGTTAAACATTTATTTATTACATATTTAATGAGTTTTCGAATTATTGACTTATGTTTTGAATTGACTAATTAGTGTTATAGTTTTTCAAGTGTTCATTTTGTCAGAAATTTGATTTATAACTTCGTGTGATATTAAAAGTATTTGAAACATTTTGATATGTTGTTTCTAAATGTTTAAAAGATACGATAAATTTATTAGTTGATATTTTAATTCTCAAACTTTTGTTTTAGATGCATAGATGCAAAGATAATGATTGTTTCTATTTTGGCTCATTGACTGTAGTGTTTGAATGTTTCTATTTTGGCTCATTGACTGTAGTATTTGAATTATTTAGGCCGAGTCACAAGGCTACGGGTGACACTACTGGAATTATTTGGGCCGAGTCACAGGGCTACGAGTGACACTACTGGAATTATTTGGACCGGGTCACCGGGCTACGGGTGACATTATTGGAATTATTTGGGCTGGGTCACCGGGCTACTGGTGACCCTACTCAGATTATTTGGGCTGGGTCACCTGGCTACGGGTGACACTATTCGGAATTTATGACACTATGAGACATGAGCTTTATGTTTTCTACTTAAAAAAAATGTTTAACGTACATCGTTTTTACTGTAAAACTATATGTTTTCCGCTTTATAAAGTGATTATTCCTTATTGTTTACTTCCATAAAAAATACAGTGATTTAAATCATGGCTATTGAATGATCTTTTGATTTCATATTATTTATACTATTTTATGAAAAGTTTATGAGCAAGGTTTTGAATGTAAAGAATTTACGAAAGCTTTTTTATTTTACATGTTTTACATGAATTTACTTACCGGGTTGACGGCTCACCCATCGTCATCAACATTTTACAGATTAAGTTCTTAGATATGAAAGTTATGGAGTTTGAGTTAGCAATATTAGAGATACGTATCACGAGATGATTAAATCCCATGTTTGTAGGTGTTGCAAGAATTCAATTTATTTTATTATTGTAATTACATTTGTCTTGAAGATTTCATTGAAATACGTGTTATTAGGTTTGGGTATTGTATTATGAGGATATATTGTTGAAGATTGTAATAATGATTATATGTGAAATAAGGTCTTTTGTAAGGTCTGTATCAGGTAATATCCCGGCCCGTTGAGTCCTGAATTAGGGGTGTTACAATAATATAATCCAGTTCAATACAGTACAATCCAGTCAGTATAGTCTAATACTATACAATACAATATGGTGTGTCAAACGAGCCATACAAGTTTAATGGCTCACGGGCAATTTGTCCATTTGACTTTTAAATTAAATTATTTAATAATAAAAAATAAATAAAAAAAGAACAAGTTGAAAGATTTGTTCAAATATTTCAAATATCAATAAGGTCCATCTCAATTGTAGTTCAACTCAAGTGAAGTAACTTCTGCTTACAAAAGTACTTCATATCCGTTGAAAACGGACTTAAAATTTAAGAATCGATATAAATACAGTATGTTTATGATAAAATTCAATCGTAATGAAGTTGACAAAATGCTACTCTAAACTTGAAAACATAGCAACAATATGAGGTTGGTCAATAGCATGACTCTCACACCTTTATGGGTTCGAGTCATGACCTGCTTTCCAAATCCCTGATTAATTGTAATCGCTAAAAAAAAAAATAAAATAAAAAAAACCTTGAAAACATAGGGAAGAACACATACCGCAAAAAAGCTCTCAAGTAGTCACCGATAAGTTTTACCAGATCCTTATAGCCTTGTATGTATAAATGTTGTATTTACATATTGCTCTTTCATATTGGTCAATTAATCAACAAACACATGCGCCCTTGGAAAGTTTCTTCAGGGCATGGCAGGGCAAGCATAGCATCAAAACACATTTATCATCTTCAACTCCAGCGTTCACCTCTTCCTTCTACTGACTTACACTTTAATCCATCAACTTCATTTTCTTGAAGATCAGCATTTCCACCATCCTGCAAAGCCAATGATTGCCCCCATTGCCGTGTTGGACTCGAAAAACTCTGGAGCAACGACATTTTAGAACCGGATAATATATGGTCTCTGAGACTCTTTATTGATCCATATCTTTTGATTTCATCTTCATGATCTTCGTTTTCCATTTGTGAAATGATCTCCGCTAATCTTTCCTTGTCAAACTCGCCTGAATGCTCCGGACTTTTAGTTCTCGAGTCTCGATCCATACCATTATTTGAAGTTCCTCTATCGAAGCAAATTTTCCCCCATTGAATTTTTTCAATAGATTTCCTCCCTTGAATTCCTTTATCAAACGACGCCCTTTTGGAATCGTCTTGAGCTCCATTTCCATAACCATAACTCCACTTGTAGCTCCAGCAATTGTTGTCCATGTTTAATTCAATGGAATGCAGATCACTGTCACCCGAGTCATCTCCCTCATGTCCTTCTCCATCAACTAGTTCCCCTTCTTTGCCATTTTTCTCCCCGTCTTCATAGGATCCGAATTGGATTTTCTTCAAATAAGCTTCGAGATCTTTGATTCTATCGAAATTCGGAGACATTTCACCGTTTTCTTCAGCTGTTTTGTTTCTCAAGTAGGCCTCGAGCTCATTTCTTAGCCTTTCCACAACTGCATTTTTCTCCTCGAAATGGTACTTAGCCTCCGAAAGTTTCATCTGAACTCTCTCTTCTCGCAACACATCAGCAAGTTGAAGCATTTCCCTCTCCTTTTCCACCTCTTCCCTAACTTTAACCGATTGTCTTTTCATTTCTTCTACCTCGGCTCTGTCTTCTCCTATGCCTCTTGCTAACTCATCGCAGACTTGCTCCAATATATCTTTTGCTCTCTTCTCGCTCTCAAGTTCTTTCGTTGCCTCCGATAGAGATGCCTTTGTCTCCGCCAATTCTTTTCCAAGCTTCTTGTTTAATCTCTCTGTCTGTCTTCTAAGTTTCTTCTCTATCTCAAGCTCTTCTGCTACGCATGTTATGGCATCACGAATCCTGTCTCGCTCCTTCCTTTTCCAAGCAGCCTTCTCTTCCGCGAAAAGCTTCATTAAGTACTCAATCTCATTGTGATTAGACCGCTGCTCTTTGATCAATTGATCAACTTGGATATGAGCTCGATCAAGCTCAGACTTTAGAGCCGAAAAGAGGGATTTGCTTGACATATGCTGTTCTTGAGCACCCCAAACATGATTCAGAACTTTCACGAGTTCTTTGGATGCAGTAAGGCTATTACTAACATCCTTCAAACGGGTTTTACTTCCAATCATGCATCCATTATGAGTCTTGCCTCGAGAAGCTTCTATCTGCATTTTATTTTTTAGATCAGCATACATTTCATCTTCCAACTTGCTCTCAATAGAGCAACTCAAGCATCCGAAAAATGTTTTGATAAAAATTCTCAAGTTTCAATTAGATACATCTAATGCAAACTTAAAATTCAAGAAATTATCAAATCAAGACCCTACTTGTTGTAAAAAGAAAAAAATTAGTTTCGTCTCGATCAAAACTGCCATGGTTTAGACGGGTCCCATTACGTGAACAACCAAGACTTGAAATGACTTGAGGAGATAAGGACACTTATAATCCTATCTAATAATTTCAGTAAGATTTGGAAACAAAAAATGTAAGAGGTCGCTTTCCATGTTCATGGAAAATGGGCCATTTTCCAGTGACATTTTTAGAATCTTTTTCATCATAATTTGTCTGTCGTTATATTATGCTACATATCTTTCAAAAAAAAAACAAGAAAAAATTTAATGGAAAACAACCCAAACCATGCCATTTAATTTTATAGTTTGTCATCTACCTCCATCAAACTAGCATTGCTAAGAGAATCCAACGCTCCCAAATTGTAATCAGCCACTTGAAGCTTGTGTGAGACAACTGATGTTCTTGTTCTCCGAACACTACCTCTCGTTCGATCCATTGTCTGCATAATTCAATGAACAACAAACATACATTAACATTTCAACTACGAAAACATAATTCAGTGTATATATATAAAACTAACATATCCCACCTCTGAAATTGGACTATAAGATGGATCTGACAAATGTGGAGGCAGAGTAGCAGAAACTGAACCTCTCAAGACCCTCTCTCTGCTTCTCATATCTTTCTTCTCCCTTGTAGAATCCAAATCTTTGTTCGCTTTCGGTGATGGGATTTTGTTGATTTCCCACAAAGTAGCAGCAAGTTTTCGTGCCGAAAGGGACATTTCCTTGGCTTTAATTCCCTGCTGCAGCAGCGTAGACTTGGGGTGTAGTTGCTCTGTAATCGGCACAGCAGAGGAAGAAGAAGGAGGAGGTGATTTTATTACACTTGTTTTCCATGTAGGCACTGGTGTAGTCAACCCACCTCTCTTTCCCACCAAAATTGCACGTTTGAATCTGTATTTTTGGACCAATGAAGATGATGAAGATGATGAGCAGCCTCGCTTTCTGATCTTGCTTAGACCTCTACTACTTTTTCCCTCTATGATGTTCTGGTTCTGCCATGACATTCTCTCTGACTGTGACTGCCAAATCACTTAATAATTTCAAAAAGATATGTAGAGGGTTTTTGTCTTTTAAGCTTCTCAAAACAGCTAGAGTTTAAAAATGAAAAAGAAACAGAGGTGGTGGTGATGATGTGAATCAAAGACTAGTAAAAAATAACTGGAAATGAGTGGTGACCCATTTTCAAAGATTTTGCAAGATTTGGAAAAGGAAAGAGAGACAGAGATAGAGATTTGATTATGAGTGACAAGTGGTGTATGTATGTAAGTAAAGTATATAAATTAGATTGACCAACTTTCCTTTTGGTTTAAGTCCAATTTCATTGCCTAGAATTCCTCAATGAAGAAAAAAAAAAGTGACAATCAAAGATTCTTCTTCTGGGGTGTTTTTATTATTAACCAGTCTAAAAGATCTCAAACAAATTAAATTTTTTTTTAAAAAAAGTGTCAAAAATGGAATGTTGATGAAATGATTTTGAATTAGAAGAATTTTCTATATCGAAGTAGAGGATTGTTGTTATAATGTTATAGCTGCTTTGATTCAGAAATGCTAAGAGGGAAAGAAAGAAAGAAAGAAAGAAAAAGCAGAGGAGAGAGAGAGAGAGACAGACACATTAATGGTGTTGCGTATTGGTTGATTAAAAGACGAGAAGTAGACGTGGCGTACACGTGAGCAGATTGCATTTAATCAGAGACATGCATGTGTAAATCAACGGCTACAACAATCTTCACTTTTCTTTATTTTGGTCTCCCTTCTTCTCTACTCTAATTTTCTTTTACTACCCCTTATCTCTATCATTATTTGCTGATTTCCCACACCAATGTCATTCTCCTTTTCTTTTCTTTTCTTTTCTTTTCTTTTCATTTCAGTTAATTATTAAGCCTTCCTCGAATAATTTTTAAATTTTATCAAAGTTAGATTTTTGTCTCCTTCTCTATGTTCTCAATTCTCAAGAAATTATTTGAATTATTTCTTCTCTAGTCAAGTCTATTTCAAAAAAATAATAATCGGATAACATAACTTTATTAGACTTGATATGATATTGTGTCTTACATTACTTGTAAGTAAGTGATGATGCCCCTCAAAACATCACAAACTTTGACTAGTTTGTTGTAAACAAAGCTTGAATTTGTTATGTTAGTGTGTTTGAACCATAACATTGTACAAGAGACTCTTCTAACATATAGATCTACATACCTTATGTTATGTTAACATTATTTTCTTAAATTAATATCATCGAGCCACGTTGAACAGTAGTTACATTATTCTATTTCATTTGTCAGAAAAATAATAGAATGATATAATTTGTCGAAAGGGGTGAGATGAGGAAATAGAGAAGAGATGAAGGGTAATTTAGAAAAAAGAGTAGACTAGAAAAAGAAGTTGCTCTATAATTGAATAGATAGATGCCAGTACATCCATCCCAGTGTATGAGTCAATCAATCAAAGAAACAAACATGTAGGAGAGGAAGAGGGTTGAAGAAGGGCACGAGGTGGGACCCCACTAACAACGGCTCAATGTTTGGGATTCATTTGGATTTTCATAGCTGTCTTGTTTTTCAATACAACACAGGGGCCCCCTCACTACCTGCCCCCCTTTGCCTCCTCTCCCTTGGTTTCATTCTGCTTGTACTTGCCCAATCCTTGCATGATAAATCTGCTTCTTCCTTCCTTGTTCATGCACCAAACACTTACTATCAAATCCATTATTTGATATACATCCACTCGTAATTCAAGTGATACAAGAGGTTCGAGTCTCATATTTATCTGAAAAAATCATAAAATAAAGGGAAACTTCTCCCTTATATTAGGAGTTACTTTTCGAACTATGTTTATAGTAAGGGCATTGACCCTCTTTCACTAAACAAAACTATAAAATTCATATTAGAGAAAGTAAAATTTTAAACTATAAAATTCATATTAGAGAAAGTAAAATTTTTACTAAATTTTACTTTTTTTTCACTTTGGCCCCTCTATTTTTTTTTTTGTTGGTATAATAGCCACCTAAAATTTGAATTTCTGGTTCTACCTCTGTTTATACTGATTGATATCGACCTTCTTCATCACTTCTCACTAATATTACATGTAGACTTGTCAACAAAGCTTATCATGGGTTGTCAATGCCATGACATTAGGACAGTACTTTATACCAAAATATGTAATATTAAAGTCAAACTAACAACCAATTATACAACAACCGTCCGCTCATTATTCTATAAGATTAGTTATCAAAATCTTTATATATATTACATGAATAATGCTAAATGCTTCGTTGTAAAGGGACTCCATTCTTTTATATATTTTATTTTTTGCATTCAAATACAAGTATATCAAGCATCCTCTCTAACTTTTGTTATTTTCAAATTTCAACCACCTTTTTCTATTTTCTTCTCACCAAACAGTATATTTTCAAGTAAAACAACTGTGATTCTACATATATAATACACACACATTTCCACGTGGAAATGTTGAATGATTCACTGTACAACTGATTAACTGATATATTTATATCCCACTTTTTAAACAGAAATTTTCAAGTCAGTACGCACTGATCAGTACGATGGATGTGGACCATTAGATTTACATACTTTGACTCAAAGTGTATGAACTTGTCAAAACTTCTCCATAATCAGTGGTCCATATGCAATGCACTGATATAAGTTATATCAGTTCGCACTTAAGAGAAAAAGACTGTTTTTTAAATTATTTATTATTTTTTTTTCTTTATCAAAATTACTTAAAAGACATACATTTAAAAATATATTCTACAAATAAATCTAATAAAAGCCCACTTTTCTTATAAATAATAATAAAATAAAAAAAAAAAAACTTCATGTTCACCATTCAAGGGTGATTTGTTTTCTTTAGTTACTGTATTCTATATATTTTTTCTGTTGAAGAACCGCAAAAGAAAAAAAAAAACAAATTGAATACCGATCTTTCCCCAAGAAACCTTCACAACCACAGGAAAACAGCACCACACACACCAACAACAACCAAAACAACGAAATCGCACCAAGAATCGTAACCAAGAAAACCTAGTCTTAACGAAACGAAACCACACTAAAACTCTAACTCAATCACTCAAAGAAACCATCAAAAACAATCAATACCATACTCCCAATCTACCACTAACAATCCAATCTACTAGGTTTTCATCGTTCCTTTGCTTCAAAGGAACGAAATCTGATGGATGGGTTTCTGATCTATCTTTTTTTTTTCTTTCCTTTGAAGGTGTTCATCGTTGCCCATTAATGAATTTAATTTTATTTGAGCTATATCTGGACACTACATATCTATCTATCTCTGATATGGTGCACCAATTTTGACACTGTAAATTTGTTCAAATTTTCAATATATGTATCTTGCATTCATTTATAAATTTTCAAATTTTATTGTAAGTGCTAACCAGACATGATTCAAATCTGTACCTTGGATTTCTGGAAATGATGATAGGGAACTGTTAAATGTCTGGCAAAGAAAATAAAGGTGTTCATCGTTGCTCGACAATCAATTCATAATGATTATGCGAGCTACATCTGGACTCTATATTCAATATTCATGTCGTAAAAATGCAATTCCCTTTGGAATCCATATCTGTTAGAATACTGTTAGAGTTGTATAAGATAAAGATTGCATTTTGCTTATGTCTTTAGGTTTCACCATGAAATAAAAAGAAAAAACAAATTCCTAAAATGGAGGTAAGAAACTTATAAAGAAATCAAAGATGGGTGTTTAATTTTAATATTATTTTTTGAAACTAATCAACTATTAAGTTTAAAAAATTTAGTAAAAATGGTAGTTATTAAAAAAATAAGAAAAATTAATAAACCATTTAATTTTATATAATTAAATCAAAATTTAAAAACTAAGGCATAAATAGGTCGTTTAGTCGTACTTTGCCGTGAACACGTGCAACTCATATATGATACCATACAACAATATATATATATATTATACAGATGCACCGATGTACATTTGAATATATATATATATATATAGTAAGTTTTCAATGAAGGATCTCTTATTTTAATTTCGGTAAGGACCATGATAAAAGTATAGGGTTCTTTTTTTATGTGTCACTCTTTCCAAGGTCATTGGTGAAAAAGTCATCAAGTTAATAAATCTTATGGAAATAGCACAAATTATTGTGTTTTGCCAAAGTTGCCCTTAATTCTTTTACTTTTGTTTTTAACTTTTTAAAACTCTCTCTCTCTCTCTCTCTCTCTCTCTCTCTCTCTCTCTCTCTCTCTCTCTCTCTCTCTCTCTCCTCTGTTTGTCAAACAAACCCCCAATGGAGGTAGTCGAAACGGTCGATTCCATTAGAGGTCGTCGAAACGACTTATGTTAAGAAAATTTCTAGAAATAAGTTTCGGGTAGCTGACAATAAGTCTCGGGTATTTGGAAATAAGTCTCGGATAGTTGACAATAAGTCTCGAGTAGCAATAAGTCTTGGGTAGCTAGCAATAAGTCTCGGGTATTTGGCAAATAAGTCTCGGGTAGCTGGAAATAAGTTTCGGGTGACCTACCCGAGACTTATTGCCGAGACTTATTTCTAGATTTTTTGTTTTTTTTTAACTTCTTCTTCATCGACCACTAATGGAGGTCGAGGTCATTTCAAACTCCAATGGAGGTATTTTCGACCTCCATTTGAGGTATGTCCGACATTCACTGATGGATCAATAGGGGGTTTTTGAAGAAAAAAACAGAGGAGAGAGGAAGAAAGAGAGAGAGAGAGAGAGAGAGAATTTTAAAAAGTAAAAAAGAAAAATAAAAGTATAATTGAGGGTATTTTAGTCTCATCACATACTTTGGTGCTAAAAAACATTGAATTAATAGCTTGGTGACATTCCCACAAAACCAAACACATTTGGTGCTATTTTCCCTTATTCCCTCTTAAGATATATCGATTTTAATGAATTTTAATCTGAATTTTTTTTTGTGTGGATGATGAGTTCAATGAAATCTACATGTGAACAAAATTTGAGAATTTTCCAAGTTCGTTAAATATGAAGGCATCGGAAAATAGGTAAAATATAGGAAAATCCAAGAAAAGTAGTTCTAGTATTCGAAAAATTCTTAAATTTTGTTCATATATAGATTTTAATGAAATCATAATCCACAATAAAATTCATTAAAATTGATATATTTTCATCAAGGCCCTTACCGAAATTAAAATAAGCGATGTCTTATGAGAGACTCGTTATATATATAAACACACCCCTTTGAATCTGACATTCACTAGGTCAGGTTCTGTCGGGAACTTATTGAGATAAATCTCCTATTTTTAATAATTTAAGTCTAAATGACACCAACTTAATAATTTAAGTTTAAATGGCACCAAAGTATGGTAATTGACAAAATAATTTTTACTTTTATTCTTTGAATTTATTTTTTCCCAAAACTTCCATATATGGCGCAACCAATGGAGTTTGAACAGACTTGTCGTCGAAACGACCTCTATTAGAGGTCGATGAAAACTTTAAAATAAATAAAAATTGGGGTGATAAGTCTGGGGTGCACCACCAGAGACTTATTGCCCCCAAAAAAATTATTTTTTTTAAAAAAAAAAATTGCATTTAGGTCCAGTTTGGCATTGCTTCCCCAACTGCTTTTGGGGTCAAAAGTGATTATGGACCAATGATAAAGTCTTTGGTAAAATTGTGGAGAAGTGCTTTTGGCCAATTTTAGCTTCTCTCGACTAAGTTTTTGAGAAGCTACAATTTGTAGCTTTTGGATTTCCGCTTCCTAGGGAAGAAGTTTTCTCAAACGCGCTACAGTGATTTTTTAATAAAATTTTACCAACTTTCCTATTTTATCCCTGCCTTTCATAAAATTTACCACTACGAAACTCACTGGACCCTTTTCACGGTAGTTTTCGCCGGAGAAAGTTGGAGATCGGTTTGGTGACATCGACGAGACGAAGAAGACCGTGATCTGCTGGAGACGAGTGGTGAGATGACTACGACGCCGATCTGGTTCACGGAGGCGACGCTTCGTGGCGAGGTGAATGTCTGATCTAGTTTGACCATGGCTGCCAAACAAGAGGTTGAAGATGAAGATTTGGGGGTCTAGTTCGTGAATGTTGGCAGTTGAAGATGAAGTCATAAATGGGTCTGGTCACTGGTACATTTAGAAATGGGTTCGGTCACTGGTGCATTTAGAAATGGGTCTGGTGCATTTAGAAAGCACTTGGGCTTCAAATTGACTATCTTTTTGTTGCAATATAATATTTATATAAAACAAAAACAAAAATTATATAAACGGATGAATTAAAATTAAATGTTTGGTCATATAAATATCGAGAAATAATAATGATACTTTTATTATATTATTATTATATTTTACAGAAAAGGAGAAATAATAATAATAACTATTATTATTTTAGTTCCAAATATTAACCTTCATTTTCAATTATTAAAATCCCTATAAAAAAAATTATGTTGAAGTTTATCAAAGAATTATAGTGGACAAGTTACGGTGGACAAACTTCATTACAATTGTCTCCTTGTAGTAATTTTACACAGTCACAACACTTTTTACTTCCAGTTTACTAAACACATTGAAATTGCTTTTGGTTCTCAAAACACTTTCACAAATCAGTTTACCAAACACTTAGCTGATTCTTTCCACAGCAGATCCAAAAGCAATTCCTCCAACAGCATAGCAATACCAAACTAGGCCTTACTTAAGTAAGTCCCAGAAAAACTAAAATAAATATCAGATATGCCAAAATAAGTCTCGAATTTTTTTTCCTTGAATCCAAAACTTATTTTCTAGAAATGTTTTCAGATCTAGTTATTGCCAATTTTTTTAATATCTTCTTCGTTATCGACCTTCATTCCATCAATCGAGGTTTTGGAAAAAACAAAACAAAAACAAAAACAAAAACAAAGGAGAGGAAGAAAGAGAGAGAAAATTAAAAAGTTAAAAGATAGTATAAAAGAATAAATAAGGGTATTTTGGTCTCACCATATACTTTGGTGCTATTTAAACAATAATTATAAAGGTATTGATAATTCCAAAGTCAAGTTGGATTTGGTGATATTTATCCATGTTCTCTCTTTTAAGAAGTCTATACATTAATGTACTTAATAAAAAGGTATATATACAAATATACAATGAACATATAATTAATTATCTATGTGATTCTTTTAGAACATGAAATATTAAATCATGATCAATACGAATCGATGCACCTTCAACATGTAGGATTGTAGGAAGGGGAAAAAAATTAAGAATGTTTCATTGTTGCCGGGCATGTGCCTTGGCAACATGGGAGAGCATACCTATTTCTTCCTAGCTAATTCCTCCCCCGTTATCAAGGATTAGTTGCTCTATATTTTAAGATTGGTAGGGCTGTGAATTGAAGAAATATATTCACAACATCTTATTTAGGTAACAAATTGACTCAATCATATAAGAATAAGTTATTAGAATAAGAATAAATATACCCAGTCTAATGTGACTATAAGATAAAATGTGTTCATTCAACTTAGTAATATCTTAGGTTCAAGTCAGATGTAAGGGTATTCAAATTTTAACTTATAATCGTCTAGTAAAATTGACTCAAATATTATGTCAAGTGACGGTTAGATTTAATGATTCAAACTTGTAGATACAAGGATATATACAAACAATAACATTAAGTTTTCTAATACTAATTATGGCATTATGCATGTGTAAATTATTAGTAAACCTTTCGAATATCATGTAACAAATTATTTTAAAAAGTTGATAATGATTCGAACATGCTATTATAACAATCATTTGCGACCCTTGAAGAATGAAGGTTATGCTTCAGATTTTGCGACCTAAATTATAATTGTATATAAAGTTTGAAACATTTTAGACTTATTGCTACTATCAATTCCACATATCGGTCAAACTTTGACTTACGAAAATTCTTGACTAATGAATCTTCTTAGCTGTATCATAATTTTATGGTGAGATTTTCAAATCTAGACCATTACAAAAAAAAAAAAAATAAAATTAAAAAACATGTCATGATGTTATGTTGAGCAGCTCTAGCCGAGTAATATAGAGCGAATGTGGCCAACATATATGAAGCGTATCAAAGTTTTATTTCTAATATCATATTAAACTAAAGATTATTACAAAGATTATAATATAAAAACAATTATATTTATAAAGTTAAACTTAAAATACTTGGAGGTTCGGGGGCACGATACAAGCCTAGCTTGGCTCCCTCGATGCAGTTGATACATAACATGATTACTAAGATTTTACAAATATATATATATATGTGTGTGTGTGTGTGTGAATTTTTGTATGTTTTTTTGAAGACAAATTTTTGTATATATTTTTTGACATGGTTTTGAACTATCTATTTTATAGCTAAAATCAATTTCAAAATATGAGTAACATCATTCAAATTAGGAGGAAAAAAATGGGAATTATTCTAAAGTGATTAATCCTTCAAATCAGGCATTTGTTGATTTAATTTATTTATTTGGGAAGGGGATTAGAACTTCGGACCTCAAGTAATTAATATGAAGAGGTGTGATTATCATTAGGTTATGTCTGCAACTATTGTTGAATTGTTTGTGAATAACTTAGTCATATATAATTATGGGATGCAAATATTACACAACGATGGAAGATAGAAGAAGAAGAAGAAGAAGTTGATATCATACATAAATGAAATAGGAGAGAAAGGAGAGTAAATTTAAAAGTAGTCCTCAGCCCTGCCCTTGAAGCCAATTTGCCCAAAAGTGAGGCACAAGAACAACCCCAGGTGCCATGTGATCAACCACAACCTGCATCCACAATCCCCATCATCTCATCATACTATTTACATATTAAAACCTCACCACCACAATTTTTATTAATATTAATATTAATTTTATTTTTTTGGATCACTTTAATTTTAGATTTAATTTAATTATAGATACTAATACTCAGTTTCTATTTTCTTAAGAAAATTTCATTGAAATAAACCAGATTATACCCTATATTTATATTTATTATTATACATGTCCAAATAGGACTAACAAATGGTCCCATGGTCTAGTGGTTAGGACATTAGACTCTGAATCTAGTAACCCGAGTTCAAATCTCGGTGGGACCTCCCCTTTTTTTGTTTTTTTTTTTGTAAGTTTTTGCATTTTTGAAAGACCCAATAAGTTTTTAGCAATCATTTTTTAGGCTGTAATTAGCAGACATGAAGATGAAAGGAAAAAAAAAAAAAAAAAACTGACCAGAACTGGGAAGCGATAGGTGGGGGTGTAGGGAAGTGAGCGAGCTCAGTTCCAATGCTCTCAAAGAAGAGGCCAGTCAAGCTCTTGCCGTCAATTGCAGGTATGCTTGATGGTGCCAGCCACCCAATCAACCCAAATCCTATCACATTCAGATCTCTACGTAGCCAATCTCTTTCAAAGCTGCTGCTCAAATATCCGATATTCAAGCCATCATTAACTCATCATCAACCCATATATATATATATATATATATATATATATATATATATATACCAACAACAGTACTCACTTACCATGTATACTTTCCTCCGGCAGCACCTGCAATCCTCAGAGGGTTCCTCGCCCTCACCGGAGATTTCACGAAACCTAAACATACATTCCCAAATATTAAATAAGCAACCTAAACAAAAGCATCTTCTCAAAGGACCCTAAATTATTAGCTAACGTTAGATCTAAAAGCTTAAATTATCGTAAATAAATAAAAATTGACACATCCCCACATGTGTGACAAGCAAAAAGACATTAGAGACCCCTGTGAAAGGTATAACATGATCAATGAGCAGAGACTCCAAAAAATGAGGAATGCAATTAAATGAAATTAAAGATGATTAATGTTAGGATTAATGAGAGAATGAATTACTTGAAAAGAGAGGAGTTGGCTTTGGTGAAGATAGGGAGGTGGTTCCGAGGCCTATGACGGCGGATGAGGTAGCTAAAGCTGATGCCATTAGACTTTACTTCGTGATGAGTGAGTGAGTGATGTGGAAATGATGGAAATTAGTGGGCTGGGGTTTTGTTGCAGGGAGATGTAGATTTTGTGGAAGAGAAAGATTTGCATGGATGGCTTGTTGTTCAATGATGTTTTGCCACGTCGGATTTTTATGGATAGAGTAGGGTTGCTCCCTGATTTTATTTTCAAAGTAGTGTTATCCTCACTCACCCACTATATGTAATGCTAGGCCTGTCTGTAATTTAGCCCATTCTAAATGGGCTAGTTTTATTGGGCTCAAACCCAAAATAAAGTGATGGGAGAAAAACGTGAGAGAAAGAAGAAAGGGAAAAAAAAAGGGGGGGGGGGGGGGGGGAGTGGGGTTGTTGGGTCTTTAACTTAAGTAAGGGTGTTTTGGTAAGTTTCAATATTAGTTTTTTTAAAAACTATATATATTACAATAATTCAGGATTTGGAGAGGAAACCTACAAACCTTATAGTGTATGTTTGAGGGGTATTTAATTAATTTTTTTTAAAATAGTATAATACATTTAAATAGCACCAAACATTTAATGATAGCACAATACAATCTAATATGATGTAGTGCAGTGTAGCACTAATCACAGGACAATATAAACACATCCAATATAATCGTGGTATATATATATTGTTAAATACAATACCGTCCAATTTAGTGCCGATCCTGAACTTTTGGAGGTACAGGGTAAAAAAATTAAAGTGGATCCCCTGTGTTCAATTTCGAAAAATTTAAAATGGACCCAAAAAGCACAATTATGCCTCTAAAACAACATAAACCCCCTTAAAATCCAAACACATACAAACTAACTACGGGTCTTTTTACGGAATTCAGATCCAAGAAAAAGCAAATCGAAAAAAATCACAAAAATCAAATCTGATATAGTTATACAAAAAGAACAACAAAATCAGAAAAAAAAAATTTGTATAATACAAAAAGACATTACCTGGGCGGCTGGGCATGAACGAGTGAACGTCGAGACTCGAGAGAGAATTTTTAATTAATATTTAAATGAAATGAGGAAGTAGAGAGATTAATAGAACATGCTAGAGTGATGAGAGCTTGGGACTAAAGAGAGATTGAAAGAAATCGAATTTGGACGTTGGTGGCCGAAGAGAAAAATAAGAAACCATAAATCATTTAGTCATTTAAATGATATATTGATATGCTTGAAAAAAAACTATAGTCAAATTTGGGCTTTTATAAACATTTCTCTTTGGACCATTCTTTGTCCAAGCTGGGTCCTATTTAATTTTTTTTTGTTTTATTTTAACTTTTAAACTTTTTGGATATAGACCTTTTTCATCATAAACATTTTGACTAACACTCAAAATAAATATTTGGACATTTAATGATCTGAAACAAAATAAAAATGGACTGTTTAACTAATACTCAATACATATAAACATTACCCTTTGAAAAAGAGACCCGAGGCAGTCGCCCCTCTGGCCAAACAGCATGGCCGACCTTGGTCCAATCCTACATGCTAAACATGTCCAAAGTGTTCTAATGCTTAGAAGAAGTTTAAGCTAAAAATGTGCAAGATACTACACGTTCAAACTCTATCTACTTGCTTGTCCAAGGTGCTTACACCTAATGTATTACAAAATAGAATAATATATATATATATATCACCTAATCACCGCTAAGTAGCGTGTACTGTCCACGTAGTTAAAGACAAGACATGCCCATCACAACGTAATTCAGTAATTTATAGCATTTGTTAAAATATATGCTAAAACCTTACATGTTAAAAATTGAAATATATATATATATATATATAATTCATTATTTTTTTCAAGAAACAATGAAATGTAAACTAGTGTATTTAAATATTAAATATAGGTTTATGATGAAGTTTTTGAATTCTTAACATGTGTATTAAACCCAATTCAATATTAAGATATCCAATACACGTACTCTTTAGTTGAGTAGGATATATACACTTCTTCCATATTTGTGTTCCAAGTTTAAATTCCACCATATATATTTACGAGAAAGGAAGGAAATAGAAACTAGTTAATAGGTTGGCTTTATAGGTAAATGGGTGACTTTACAAGTTATTTCCCTTGTTCTTGGTGCCTTGGTCAATGGTCATTTTAGGCAGAGAAATCATTGTTAAAAGAGCGTTAATTGAGATTTATAACACGTACAAACTATAAACGGACCGACTTACGGCATCTCCAATGCAATGCTAAATTATTATGTCAATACAATAATTGAGTACAAAGTAAAAAAAACATACTTCAATGTAGTGCTAAAAGCTGTGTTAAATTTGGTATCTGATATGCTTTGTGCCAAATTGTGAAATATATCAATTTTGGCACAACAATAAATACAAACGTATTTATTGACTTTTTAAATTTTAAATAATAAAAATTAACAAATTTGCTAGAGAAAATTGAGATTGAAATGATTCTAGTAACATATTGAATGCATTAGTTGTATTTATCGACTTTTATAATTTTAAATAAAAAAGATAGTATATCGAATAGAATTTTGTATTGGAGTAAAATATTAAAATGATGTGTTAAATATAACATTTTACTATTTTTTGTACCAAATTTGACATTGATACATGCATTAGAGATTTGGAGATGGTCTGCATCAAGAGTTAATTAATTAACCTTTATGAAGCATTAAAGGTAAATAGTTTAATTGTATATAGATCATAGATGATAAGATCAATAAGCTGGTAGATTGTTACGTACTGCTATCATATTTTTAGAGATTGCAGACCATTTAATGAAACATAAAATTAAAGTATTCTTCTTTGGTTTGGCATGAAATACAAGTCATAAAATATTATTCCATATTTGCACACGAATCTCATTGGACCCAAACTAATAAATAATATTTTTTTAGTCAGCAGTCCGAAAACTGAAAAACAAAATTAAAAAAACAGAAAGAGAGGAAGGTACATGAAAGGGAGGTTACAGAATTTGGAAGCAATTTCCTTCGGCCGGCTAACACTTTCCAAGTCAAAAAGATCGGGTTGGACCTCTTTATGCTTGTACTCTTCCAATATGCTTCTTGGACTCAATATATATATATATATATATATACATATTTACAATATTTATTAATTCGAATACCAAATACAATGATGAGTGACGACAACTCGAATCTAATACTGAGGTACATTGGGTGGTGCGTGGCGAATCTTATTAAAAAATATTGAAATTTACCCTTATTAGAAAGGGAAGAAAGAATACAATATTGCAGAAGAGTGTCCAGTGTCAACAGAAGCAGAAGAAGAAGAAGAAGAAGAAGAAGAAGAAGAAATAAAATGTTATAGAATGAAACAATTTCAATAACTTTATAAGTACAATCAAACAAAGAATCAATCAATCCCAATTCAAACCAACATCAAACTTGTTGATGTAGTTTTATTTTTCCCTACCTAAACAAAATGAATCCCCAAAAAGACAAGAAAATAGTAATACCAAGAGCCATACAAGCCATGTCCAAAACCTTTTCTCTCCTAAGTTTCATGAATTTCAATTCCCTCTTCCTCTCCAAAAATTCCAAGTACCTCACTTTCCCTTCATTTCCAATCTCTCTCTTTCTCTTCCCCTTCTCTAAAGCCTCCTGCAAAATTACCAAACTGTCCCAACCACTCAATCCCCTACCCTCCATGTCCTCCACTTGCAAGCTCACCTCCCTCACCTGCAACTCCTTGTCTCCACCGCACGTGACCGCCACCTCCCACTTCACTAACTCCATCCCTGACCGTTGATCTCCGCCCATTATCAACGAAAACCGCGCCTGCACATCACCCGTCAACCAGTGCCGCTCCACCGTAACAGCCCTCCTGCTCGATATATTCACCGCCCGTTTTCTTTCCGGGTCAATTAAAATCCAACTCACGCTCAAGTTTTCTTCTAAATCTTTTAGCCACGTGTCGTCTTCTTCGCCTCCGTGAAGTATCGGCGTCGAAACGGACTCTTTCGGGTCGAGTAAATCGACCCGAAACGGTGAACAGATAAACCATCCGGTTACCGTTTCCATTTCTCGGGTTTTTGATAAAATGAGAACGTCTTTGTAGTAAACATCGACGCAGGATATAAGCTCGGTTGTGATTATTACGGAAGAAGAAGAATATTTATCAGAGCTCTGTTTTGAAGGTCGTCGGTGATCGAGAAGCAGAAAAGAATCGGAGAAGAAGGAGCGGTGGCCGGCTGGGAAGGTGGAGATGAGGTGGCTGACACGTGGGTCGTTGATGGAAGGCCAGGTGGCGGTGCAGATTTTCTGCCAGAGTTTATCTTCGGAGGAGAGCACCTGTAGTTGAGAGGAGGCGCAGGCGGCGGCGGCAAGAGTGGGGCCGTCGAGGCGGGTGAGGATGTGGGTCTGGATGATGTCTTCATGGACGGCGGAGATGGTTGTTTCTCCGGCGCCGTGATCGGCGGTCGTTGTAGTTGATGAAGAAGTGAAACAAGAGGACATTTTGATGTGTTGATGGAGACTGGGAACATGTGTTGAAGGTTTTTATAGGAGGGAAGTCGTCAAGTTGATGAATAGTCAAAAGTGGATGATTTTTTTATGATATTTTTAAGGATTCAAATCACCTGCAGCAAGATTTTGCGTCTCAATTTGTGTCTAACCAATCAAATTGGTTCATGTGTATACACTTTTAAAAAATAAATTAAATATAAATGATTATTTAAACATGGCTCGATTTGATTGGTTAGACACAAATTGAGGTACTATTTTTTGACCTTTGATTTGAATTCTAATTTTAATAAATAAAACTCTAAAGAGATGTAGCCTCAAATGTATAGCTCTACGAGCTAGATAGACGAAGTTTGAGTTTAAACAAATGACTCTCAAATCAGCTATTCGAATTCCAAAAATATATATATATCCAATGTATACCAACACTTTGCCATTAATTAATTGATTCAAATCACATATCCAAATTTGATGTTTCAATTTATGCCTAACCAACCAAATTAAGATATTTAGACAAATGATCAGACTCCTTAATTAATGGATAATGGTGTGAACCTGAGAAGTCGACCTAATACGACCGGATGGCAAAGAACTAGAACCCGATTAGAGAATTGTTAGAAAAATATTTTATCAACTTCTTTCTTCGTTATCTATTAATTTTATATTATTAAAGTATCTTAACGGTTTTTCATGTCTCCTTCCTTATTCCACGTTTTTTTTTCTTGCTTTTTGTCTTAGTAAATGCGTAGGAAATTTCTGCTTTAACTTTGCTTAGTCTTATGTCTTGCGGTTACAGTCGCAGAACTTCGTGATAAACAATTCAAAATATGTTATTTACATCTATGCTATTGAGATTATGGGTTCAAATTTTATCTATTTTTCTTAGACCTTTGAATTATTTGTAATTGTTCAAAAATAAAAATATTAAGGTTCAAAATTTAAATCTTATTGCTCTAACTCAAAAGAGAATAAAATGTATTTATATTTATACATTAGACTCCAATCGATTTTAAATTTCGTCCAAAATTATTTATGATGATTTGAAATTTATAGGTAATCCTTTTAAAACATATTGAAGAATAAGAATTCTACATCCAAAAGAAAAATATATTATAATATTTCGGAAATACATCTTACAAAAAAGCCATCGAAAAAATAATTATAAATTATCCAAATCTACCTCTGTTTTAGTGAATAGATCAATTCTTTTCGTTTAAATATTTAGGGAAGTGTATTGGATTGAGATTTTAAAAGACAATTTTGGGGTACAAGAATTTTATGAATTTGTAAGACTATTAGGATTATTAGAATTGTTAGGACTATACTTTTAGGATTATATGAACCAGACTTTTAGGATTCTGAAAGAGTCTTTGGATTTTATTTATATACTTTTAGGATTATCTAGATTTTATTTCAAGACTTTTTGGACTTTTAAAAGTATGGACTTTCAAGAGTCGATTGTAGTATTCAATTTTCTTCCCAAATTCCATTGCTTTATAATCTTGTTGAGGGCAGTCACTAAACAATAAAAATTGAATGAAAAACATGTATAAGCTATGAAGAGAGGTAATAAAATTTTAAAATACCACCAACCAACACATAACCTTCAGCTGGTTCATATGGTGCAGAAAATGTCACCATATGAAATAAATATAATAACCAACAACTCATTCTCCACAATCTCACTAGAAATGACATGAAACAGGGAAAAACAATAGCTTGAACATTGAAGTATTTACGTTTGACTTGTTGGACTTCATTAATTCATATGTTATCAAACTCTAATATTCACAACTCTTTATTCTCTCTCTTTTTTTTCTCTAGTGGTGTGTACAGTGTATGTCCCCTTTCATGTTAGTGATAGGTGATTCAAGTCCAGTGAGATAAGTTGATATACAGACTATGCATGCATTGGTTAAATTTGGAGGGTTGGGGCATGACAAGAATTTGTTTTTTAATATAAATGTAAATAACAAAAAAAAATTGATATATAAGATTTAACTATACATATTAAAAAAAAAAAAAAAAAACTCTAAACGGTCAACTAGTGTTTGCTCTCGACAGGTTTCGGTATACCCTTCCATTATAGAAGCATGGTTTTATACGAGGCACATATCTTTTTAATTCGCTCAGGAAATAAATCAATAAAAATAGTGATCATCTTCTTTTATCTTTGAACTCAATCTCCACAAAGAGCGATATTATGTAATGGACCAGCTCTTTTTATCAGGTGTGTGTGTGTGTATAAAATCAACTTCCTCTTTATCTTTATTTTTTGCCAAATCCATCTTTTATAGATGTAGATAGAGCATTTGATCAATTTTTACTAGTGATCCTAAAGATTTTAGATACCGGTGGTGGTGGTGGGATCATGGAAATCTAGCATAAAACTATTTTTAACTCACAGAGGCATTTTATCAGTCATTTGGTACTCGACTTTCAAGTGTAGTTTTATGCTGTCTTTTGCATGTTTGACCGCCACATTTATTATATACCAATACACCCGCTAAATATCTGAAATCAAATAAAAAGTCTAGAAAGTGTTGAGGGGGAGGGTAAGACAATTTTGGGTTCAAGCTATTTATACATATCATTAAAAAGTTTGGAAAATCTATTTTGTTATGAAATCCTAAAAATTTTGATCTCAATTCAATACTAGCAGACAGTTTGCTGCCTCTTGAAAGTCTAAATTTAATACCACAAGACAATATGAACTTTTAAAAAAAATCTTAAAAGTCTTGATCGAATACCACCAGACTTATCTAACTTGTTAAAAAGTCTCAATCCAATACTACCAGACTTTTACTTTCCCAAATTATCTAATAAAATCTTGAACCAATACACCCCATTAATAATCGCTATACGATACAATATAAAAAAGGCAAAATTCCTCCTTTTGGCATGAAAATTAATGCAGTATACAGAACTATCACATCCCAATAAATTTTCTTTTTTTATCCAAGAGAAATTTTTTTTGGACAAGATTGCCCTTATCTACCTTTTCACTTCATTCTATGACATAACTTTTTCTTTCTCTTTCATAAGTTCTTCTTGTCATGTTTCTCTCTCTAAAACTTTTTTCCCTATCTTTTCTCTTTAAAATATTGTTCTCCTCGTCGAAACAATTCCAACGATATATTACGGGCGAAAATCGGATATCATTTGCCCACTCAAAAGTCCTTTGAAAGTATTTCATTTCAGGCTGAAATCTTTACACGCTGAAATATGAACATGATTACAAGATGGAAATCTTTACACTCTAAAATGTTAACATGATTACACGCCGAAAATCTTTACACGCTGAAATATCAACATCTTTACACGCTGAAATGCATTTTTACATGCTTAAATTATAAAATGATTACAAGCTAAAATTACATTTCAACGTGTAATATTTCTGGAAACTTAAAATTTTCTATTTTCAATCTCTCTTCCAATTTTCAATTTTCTAAAAAAAAAAAAAACTTTTTTTTTAAACCTCCATTAATGGAGATCAAACAGACCTCCATCAATGGAGATCAAACAGACCTCCATCAATGGAGGTCAAACAAACCTCCACATATGGAGGTCTGGAATAGACCTCCATTGATGGAGGCGATGAAGATGATTAAAAAAAAGTTGTTATCCTTACGTGTGATATTTGCACTAAGGGTATTTTGGTCTAAAATCATTTATCTTTGATAACAAAAGAAAAGTTATTGAGAAATGATATTTTTGTATACTCCCTTAATTTTAGGTCTATTTATGATTATGGCCCTATAAAAAATGCTATTTAAAATATAGTCATTGTCTTTTAGTCTTTTGACCGGTGATAAGTCTTCAATTGAATTTGAAAAGGCAATGCACTCGTGCAGTAATCAAATATAGAACCAAATATGTTTACACATCACATTGCATGGAGCATGGTAGTTTACTTTCATCTTCCTTGCATGGTAACGGTGAGAGTCAAATCCCGATAAACCTTTGATCTCGTATTTCATTGATCATAGATTAATTTTATTATTTTTCTTTAAATAAAAATATATGTAAAGGCTGGAGGTTCAAAGATGACACATGAAAATCTGTGACCTCATATTTTCATGATCGTAGATTTTTATTGTTTTTCTTTAAATAAAAATATATGTGAAACACATCATATGATCACTTATGATGCTTTTTCCTTCTAGATCAGTCTAATTTTATAAAAATATATATATGAAACATTGAAGGCAGAATGCCCGAAGCGGGCACGTGAAAAATAAGAGTGCCTTTAATCAATTATCCCAACTACAACAAGTTTGCAATTTCTTTTGTCGGTCGTGTCCTTGTTTGGATATCTTCATATTCCCTACTTTTTTGTTTTTACAACAAAAAAAAAGAAGTTTAATCACATATGAATCTAATGGGGTATATTCAATTAAGATTTCAAAAAACTTTTAAATACTTTTTTAAGTTGATGACTTTTGTAGATTTTATGGACTTTTGTGAACTTTTATAGATTTTACAAAATTTTAAAAGATTTTCATAAACTTTCATTTTAAAAGTTTTTCATAGACTTTAATTTCAAAAGACTTTTATAGACTTAAAACTTTCATAGACTTTTAAATGTAATATATATTTTGTTTCAACAAAATTATATATATTTTCCATGCCAATAAAAATATATTTAAATAATAAAAAAATCATCATTAATTACTTGACAAAAACATTCAAGCATGCCTATATATGTGATTTTAAAATTATTATTTGTATTTTTATCATATTTTGCATCATAAAGATACTATACACCTATTCTTTTAATTATTAGTCAATATTGTTTATAATTAGTCAAAATATTATAAATTTTCTTTTAGAATAAATGTAGCAAACCGACAATAATATTAACATTTACATATTTAAACGAAAGTATGACAATGAGTATAAAAAATCTACCCAAAATTAATTCAAATTACTAAAGATAAAACATAAAAATTGTACCTAGTTGTTGAACAAGACTCATGCATAAAAATAGGTAGTTTGATATTAATCATAATTACATGGAGCTACGCTCATACACGAATTTGATTAATTGCATACATAGCCAATGTAGAGTAGTTTTATATTGTTTTTAGTTTTTTTTTTGTTATAAAACGATAATGTTTTTATATTTTTTTTATAATGTTTATTCATTTTAAAAGTTGTTCATTTTATTTTATTTGTGATATTTGTTATGAATAAGTGTGCTTTTATTTGAAAATAGAATATAGTTTGATGATTGATGTTTTTCAAAAAGTTTTATGTTTTTCTTCTAAAGTGAAATCTTTCTATTTAAAAAAGAAAGTTATTCAAAGTATTTGGTAGGAATGAAATACAAATTATGAGATTTATTATAACTAAAAATCATTAAAAGTCATTGGTATTTTAAAACCATTAAAAGTCATTGAGATTTTGAATACCTGCTAACTTTTATAGACTGTTAAAATGTTTTAATTGAATACCACATGACTTTTAAAGATTTTTTTAAAGTCTATAAAGTATGTATTGAATACGTTACGACTTTTATAGAGTCTTTTAAAATCTACATTGAATACACTCAAACTATTTAATTACATAAAAGTTATTAAAAGTCTTTTGAAATCCTAATTGAATACACCCTCCTAAATAGATAGTTTATTCAAAAGTAAAATTATTTGGATATAACATTTTTTTTCAGCTGATTTTGTGGTGGCTAGCACTTAATAAATTAATTGCATTTTAATAGCATCAAAATAAAGTAACTTACAAAAATACCCATCGGCTCCAATAACTTCCCTTTTTCTTCTTTTTCTTTATAGAAAAACGAAGCTTTTCTTTAAGAAAAATGTAGAGAAATCGTGATTTTATCTCTCTTATATGTGATTGGAAGCCATTTGAAGTGCAATAATAAAATGAAGAAGAGGAATATTCGTTAGGAAGAGTAAACCAAAAAAAAATCAAGATAACATAATCTGAAAAAAAAATCAGAAGTCCAGGTGTTTAATAAGTCTCGATCAAAGGAAATAAATCCCGACCAAGCTTGAAAAAAAAACGCGAGACTTATTTCGTGTTTGCGTATGAAAGGTTATTTTTGTCAGAAACACATATTTAGTGCTATTAAAACTCAAGTTAATAAGTTGGTGCTAATCCTATAAAATAAAATAAGTACCAAATGAAAAGGTGCCAGAAATTTTAAAAACTACTCATAATCAAAATGTGTTATAATTAAACTTATAAATATCTTTGATTTTATTTAAATTCATTAGAAATGTTTCCAAATAAGAGTCAAACAACTCTTCCAATCAATAGAAATCCCTCTTACAAGTGTTAAAAGTAATGTAATGAAAAAGTGAAAAACAAAATGCAAATTAGAATCTATTTGTATTTAGGGTAAAATTCAGAAAGATGAATGAAATTCATTCTCTTGTATTAGTATTTTGTATCATTAGTTATGTTTACAATATTTTACTTGTTATATGTGTATTCCAGTGGAGTTATTTATTTATTTGTAGTAAAGTATAATTAATTAATTAGGCAAAAAAGGATTCCAGTATTTCGTCTGATTGTTGATGGCTCTTACTGCTAATCCTTTGTAAAACCATATATTGTTTATTTAATTAATTATGTCAATTTCATTTATACAATTAACAGGTTGAGGCCGCTTATGGTGCAAATCATGTCCAACTCAATTAATGGATTGCTACATTGTACTACAAATCAATTTATGCAATCTTTTAGTAAATAGAATTCCATCATTTTCTCTCATTATTTGTATGCTAAGTTTTGCCTCCTACGTTTATTTCTGTAGTCAATATGTTCAGATTATAAGGCGGATATTGTTTGAGATTTAGATTTATTTTGTTCAGATTATGCAGCAGGTTATTCGATATTTAAGTTTATTTTTTCTCACAAAATTTTATTAAATTTGTTTCTTAGTGAAATTTCGACCCTACATAGTTGGTGTTGGATGTAATGCTACCCTAAAAAGAGAAGAGTTCTGATGTGCTTGTTAGTAGAAGGACTAGCATTCTATTCTTAATGTATTTTTTGAGTTTATCGTTTCGTACTTGAGGAGTAATCAGAGGTGATAAATTCAAAAAATGTTGTAACATGAGAATACAAGTCCTTTCGATGACAATCACATCACAACTCATCTCTTTCTTCTAGTAAAAAAACCTTTGCCTTGAACATCTGTTTTATTGTTTAGATCGAATTCTGTCATTTAGGCCTCTAAAATTGCTGTTTTTTTCTATTTTAGGAAATAATTGTTTCGTTATAACTTTTTATAGGAATTTCGTTTTAACACGCTATTTGTGGCGTTGTGTTTTAGGATTCTAGGAGTTTTAATTTCAGTTATAATCTCAATTCTTTTATTTTTTGAAAAAAAAAATGATTATTTTAATATTTTTTCGAATTTCGTAGAGTTTTTTTGTTGTTTTTTTTAGTTTTTTTTTTCTATTTAAGGTCTTTGTACCCTAACAGAGAAGTAGTAGAATTTGAATAAAGTTACAAAGACTTTTCTCTAGTTTTTTCCAATTTTCAGGATTCTTTAAGATTCAACGAATTTTTGATGCTTATGTTATTGTATTCTTACACATTTCAACATAGTAATATTGAATTGTTCGTGTGAGTTTTTCTTATAGAAACTCCGGTGAACACAAGAGAGGACTTCCCCAAGGCTATAGCTTATAGCCTGGGTAGCTTTCTAGAAAAACAAAAAGGAAGGAATTAAACTATTATTGCACAAATGCCTTTTAGTCTTTAATTATCAGTAAATTACTATTATTTTCAACCAATATTACTAAACTAACCCTTACATATAACATTATTCATTACATTGCCTTTTATTTTCATTAAATGTTATTTTCATACATTCCATAGTCACTTGATTTTGTTTTAATTAATAAATTAAACATTTTATATTCATTTGATTTTGTTCTGGTTGTTGTATTAAACAATTCAAATTAACTAATCTTTTAAAGTAAATTTTCATATGTAGAATCCATTTATGTTTTTTATAATAAAAAAACTCCATTCATACACCTAATTCTTATATATATTTCTTGGGTCCGCCATCGGAAGCCGGTGGTCATCATTAGCTTAATTTATCTTCAATTTGAGTTAGAGACGGATTGTATTTAATCATCTGCATCACCGGTCATGTCCATGTGGTACAATTAGGTTTACACTCTCAAAAATAAAAAAAAAAGTTTATATGAGGAGTTGATCTCTAATCTTAATTATTTACATAAATTTTGAAAAAATGAGAAATAAATGGCAAGTCTAAAAATGGCTTATAATATCGTTATGTTTGAGTTATTATAATAAATACGAGATTCAAAGAAGAGAACTATGGTTTTAACCTACGAACTCATTGATATAGAAGATGTAAGGCGTACACGGACAGAAATAGAAGAAATATATTCTATTAGTAGTAAACTAAAATACTTTTTCTTCTAATATTGAAAATAATTTGGAAAAAAAATTAATATATATTAACACTTTATATTATATTATATTATACACATATATATATGACCCATAAAAATAATTAAAATTTTATTGGGTAGTACCTATGAGTTAGGATTCTTTTTTAGTGAGGAAAAAGACCTTATATGATCAAATTTTTTCCCTCTTTTATATAGGTAGGTGTTTCTATATTCAATTCAAACTCAATTATTCTTCAAAAAAAAAATATTCCATCCCCTCGTTAGTCAATTTTGGATTTTAAAATAAATAATTAAACTATAATTGTTTAAAAATTTAATTATTAATTTTTTAATTTCAACTCTATATATATATATATATATATATTATTTTTATTAATGAAAATTCTCTCATCAAAATTCACTATTGAAATGAAAAGTATTATTTTATTTTGTAAAAGAATGACTTTTTACCCAAAAAAATTTTAATAACAGCTCATCCTGTAAAAAGTTGGTTTTGCACTTGGAGGGATATACCGACGAACCTCATATTGTCATCGATTAGAATATTCATTTTGACAAACCTCATCAGAGTCTTGAATCCTGGTTACGTCCTGCTCGTCTCGTCGTTAATTAGAATATTCATATTAAGTTATAATATTCTCAAGTCTGTAGTAAAGTTGGCTGATCGTACAAGGAAATGCAATTCCTGCCAAGGTTAAAAAAAAGGTGTGTACTACTACTGGGTAATTAATTAACTGTGTGTGACAAGTTGCATCACGTTTTGCATGTGTAGTGTACAATCTACTAGTATATTGTATATACATATTTAATTACCCTATAATTTTGACTACAATTTTGAACGTCCACCTTAGTTGCCATATTGCTCATTTGCTCTGTGTATATGGTAGACTTTGACATTTAGGTTGCGTTTGATTTTTCGTCGTTTGTTTGTTTTTTACTGAAAACAGAATATAAGTGATAAGTTGTTTGTTTTTTTGAAGTTATAAATAGCTTAAAATAAATACTTGTACATCTATATCCTCTCAACTATTATTTGTTATATATTTATATTTCAATATATTAAAAACAACTAAAACAGTAATTTAATAATATAATAAAAAATTGATAAAAAAAAATTTCCCTATAAAATATAACCCTTAGAGTATAAAAATTAAACAAGTTAATTAAAGTTTAGTTTAAGAAATAATAATAGATTGGGGTTAGCCACTAATAATCCATACAATATTTATATTATATATGTGGAATAATAATATAATAACGAATTTATAATGAAATCTATATCTCTATCAATTTTTTAAAAAAGTGACTGCTAAAGTTTTTTAACCAGTTAGAAGAAAAAAATATATATTAATATGGTTAAGGGGTGTGAGATGAGAGAAAATTGAAAATAAATAAGATTTGTAAGGATAAATTTGTAAGTAATAAATTGATATTTATTTCAGTTGTTTTTCATTAAATGTAAAGTGAAAAAATTTCACTTTTTATAAAAGTGGTTTTAGGAGATCATTCAGTGGTTTTATAACTTAAAAAATCAAACAAAACAATTTAATAATACACATTAAGTGTTAAGTGGAAAAAATCAAACATGCCTTTACAACGACAATTAAACATGCACGCACATATTTAATATTTATTGAACATGCAATTTTATTTCTACCTAATTTTATATTTAAATACTACTATCTTCTATTTCAAATATATATATATATATATATATATATATATATATATATATTATACGGTACCTTTTAAAAATAAAATAAAATATATTTATACATAGGCAATGTTAGATTGTTTAAATATCTTATGCAAATGACGTGAGAATTGAATTATGACTAATACATGGAGAATAAAATTGGGCATAATGAAAATAATAATAATAATGAAAAACTAATAGTATTATTATAAGTTTATAATCATTTAATTTAATATTATTAAATTTGATTGGTTTGAGTAATTTACTCTTAAGGTCAAGTATGATTTAAAAATAAATAATTAAGGATTGGGTATTTTGGACTTTCAAACTATCTGACTTGGTCGATCGTTGTATCAAACGGTTCTTAACTAATATAAAAGTAAATTTCTGTAATTAACACAAAGAGTTGTGCTATTGGCACATCCTCTACCAATTTATTTATATCCCACCATTTAAAATTTTGGTTTAATTAAATAAAATTAAATATTATTATTATTATTTTTGATTTATTTCTAAAACTATCCCTTTTACTTATTTTTCAAACCTCTTTTTTTTGTTTTTTTTTCTTCTTATTTCATGCTGGAAAATAAAAAAAAATAGAGTTGTTTCAATACAAAGACAACTTGATATCATTATACATAAAAAGTATACTTCAAACTTACTTTTATAGAAGAAATTGTTTCCAGATGCTTGATATCATTGCCGGTCAATTCTAGTAGATGCTTCATGTCATTCTCAGACAATTCTTTCCGATGTTTGATATCGTTCTCAAACAATACTTCCATATGCTTGATATCGTTCTCATAATCTTCCATTATATTTTGCATGTGTGTAATAAGCAAAATTTAGGGTTTAAGAGTTGATTTTTTTTTTCAAGAAACAGATTACAAAAACGTTAGTTTTTTTTTCTTTTGGAAAGGAATGTGAGGTTTTATTAGATTTATTTTGCATAAGATTTTTTTCCTTAAATTGTATGTCCCTTTAAGTAATTTTGATAAAGAAAAAAAAAACAAGAATAATACATAATAAAAAGTGGGGTATAAATAAACCGATGGGAGGTGTGCCAATAGCACCACTAAATGTTGAATAGTAAGCCTTTATTCTATCTCTCAGAGTAAGTTTGTACAAATTGCTGTTTTTTTCAAAAACAAAAAATAATATACTTTTTTTCATTCTCCTTTGGAACTAGAGGAACCATTCTATTTTTATCTCATGTGAGCTAGACATGACGCCGGTTCGGTTTGAACCGATGAAATGAACTGGAACCATCGGCCAAAAACCGAACCAGAACAATTTATTCAACCTATTAAAGATGCCATCTATTTTTTGTGGAAACATCCTTCTGTAATGAAAGCATGAGCAATATATTATAAACAAAATGGCAGACGTGTTATTAGATTTCCTCGTGATGTTCCAACACATTGAATTCTACTTATAAATTGTTTGCTAGATGTTATGAATATAGGGATTTATTAGTTACTTTTATTCAATATCATGTTAGTCACATTAATCTTTATCATAGTCATTGAGATGTTTGTAACAATATTTGTGGTTTGTTAAAAGTTTTTAATAATGCTACTAACAATTTATCTGGTGTTTATTATCTTACAACTGATTTAATTATTATTGAGAGTCTTAATATTGCTGGTACTTTTACTCATTGTGAATCTGACTCACAATTAAATGAGTCTGTTACTGCTATGAAGGAAAAATGGTTAAAATATTATAAGGAATTTCTAAATATTTATTTGATTGCCATGTGTTTTGATCTACGTTGTATAGAAAGTTTGTCTAATTATCTATTTGCTTATTATGAACAAGATTTAAAAATAGATTATGATGTTGATATGTGTTGTGCTAGAGTTAAGACATTATTGTATGATTTATATGATGAATATCTTAGAGTTTATGGTCAATCATTGAACATAGATGTTCCACAAACTCAAAATGTACCTCATTCCTCATCATCCTCCGGATATATTAGTTTAGGGTATAATCTGTTATCTAAAAAAACCAAAAAGTTACGATGTTCTTCTTCATCAAGCTCCGCCACGTATTTCGAGCTTGAATCTTATCTAAGTACCTCTTTTGAGTTTCTAAAAGAAACTGAAGTTAAAAAATTTGATATCCAACACTGGTGGAATGAGCATGAAATGTACTTTCCAATCTTAGTTAAAGGTACTTTCCAATCTTGGTTATGATAGCCAAACAAATTCTTTCAACACCAGTTTCTACAGTGGTGGTGGAACAAGAGTTCAACGCCGGTAGGAATATTCTGGACCCAAGACGTTCGTTTATGAGTCTGAAATCACTTCAGATGGAAGCTTGTGTTAAAGATTGGACGAATGCTCAATATAGACAACAAAAATTTGATTAAGAGGAATCATAAGATTTCTTTAAAGATGACCAACCGGCTGAAAGTCATACGGATGATCATGGCAACGATTAGTCCACGACTCCACGCCATCTCCAAACCTGCAATAAAAGGTAAGAGAACTACGTGGCATTTGATTCCTCCAAACCCTTAAGAGGATACGTAGACAACTTAATTGTGGTAAAAATTAAGTGCAATACCAATTTTATATTTTTTAGTTTTATTTTTATTTAATTTTTTAATTTATCATTTATTTATTTTATTTTATTTTACAGGTGACCCAGTAAAATACATTTACAAATTACAATTTTAAATAGTTAATATTTTTATAAAATAAGATTAAATTAAATATAAAAAAAAAAAACCAAAACCAAAACCATCGGTTCCAAAACTAAAACCGAAACCGACATCATGTCTAATGTTAGCTCATAAATCGTAACTCAAAATTTAGTGACTGATTCATGTTCATATATTATTATGATTTTATATCTTTATTTTGTCTTTATATGATCACAGCCATCTTCATTATTACCATTATCATTTGTCGGGGATCTTCAAAACAAAAGCCAATTATTAAGTCGATATTTTAGTACTGCAATATTGACAACTCATGAACAGTAATTTTGTGTAAACAAAAATTATTTTCTATTTATTCTTAAGTTGCAAAAAATAATTAATGAGATATTATTATTCACATCTACGATAGAAGTTCAAGTCTGTTCAAGTTTCATTTTAATTATAACATCATAAAATGAGAATAGACTCATTCTTTGTAATGAGATTTATTTTTCGTACCACGTGGTTATATGAAGTTGATTTCGTTATGATCTTTGACCCAACAAGTGTCAATTTATTTTTTTAAAATAATAATAATAATGAGATAATGTTAGATACAAATGTTTGTATTTGGACAGCTAATAATGCAGATATATATATAGAGTTATTTTCTATTCAGTGCATACAGACATAAATATCATTAACGCATTAGTATGTGAGCCATAAATTATGGATAAGCACTGACAAAGTACATACAAAATAGGTCAAAACAATTGAATTTAATTATCCACATATAACGCACCGATAAATATTTATGTGAAAATTTATATATACATATTTATAAAGAAATTGATAGGATCACATTTATTTCTCTGTTGTAACTTGTAAGTCATAAGTAATTGAAATCACCAACGCATTGCACTGAAATTAATGGTGACCAAATTTAATGGACTAAAAAACTAGTCAATAAAATTGAAATATCAGCACTTGAATGGTCAGCAGATTACTCCTGCTCCTCAAGTACGAGATGATGCACATCTTCTCCTACTTGAGAAGTAATCGGAGACCATAAACTCTAAAAATGTTGTAACAAGAGAATACAAGTCCTTTCGATAACAATCACATCACAACTCATCTCTTTCATCTGGTAAGAAAACCTTTGCCTTGCAACATATGTTCTATTGTTTAGGTCGAATTCTGTCGTTAAGGCCACTGAAATCATGGTTTTTCTATTTTATGAAATAATTGTTTCGTTAATAAGAATTTCGTTTTGACACGCTATTTGTGGCGTTGTGTTTTAAGATTCTATGAGTTTTAAATTCAGTTGTTCTCTCAATTCTTTTGTTTTTTTGTAAAAAAAAAAAAGATTATTTTAATATTTTTTTCGGATTTCATAGGGTTTTTAGGTTTTTTTTGTTTGTTTTCTATTTAAGGTCTTTTTACCCTAGCAGAGAAGTAGTTGAATTTGAATAAAGTTACAAAACTTTTCTCTAGTTTTTTTTTTAATTTTCAGCATTCTTTGAGATTCAACAATTTTTGATGCTTATGTTATTGTATTCTTGCGCATATCAACATAGTATTAAACGGTTTGTTTTGAATTGTTCATGTAAGTTTTTCTTATATAAGCTCCGTTCAAAGGTGAAAACATGAGAGGACTTCCCCGGACTATAGCCTGGGTAGCTTTCTAGAAGGAAAAAAAAAGAAAAAAAAAAGAAGAAGGAACTAAACTATTATTACACAAATGCCCTTTAGAGTTTGTTTGGTTGGGCTTTTAAAAAACATCTATTGGTAAAAGATCTACTTGTAGTAGATCTATTAGAAATAGAGTTTTTGAAAAAAAATATATATAGTTGTTTGATTGGTAGATATTTAAAAAAAAAAGGTTTATTTGAAGAAGCACCTCACAATGAGTTTTTGCCTAGTAGATGTTTAAACTCTACTAGCCACTACTCAATTTAAAATAGACATTCTTAAAAGCTCAACCAAACAACTTTAAAAAACTCAAATAGACGTTGGTAGACCTTTTGAGACCGTAGAAATTTCAACCAAACGAGCACTTAGTCTTTAATTATCAATAAAGTACCATTAATTTCAACCAATATTACTAAACTAGCCCTTAAATATAACATTATTCATTACATTGCCTTTTATTTTCATTAAATGTTATTTTCATACATTCCATAGTCACTTTATTTTGTTTTAACTAATGGGTTAATAGCACCAATGCCCCCTAAACTTTTAGCGCGATAGCAAAGTGCCCCCTAAACTTTAGTTCTTGGCACTAAACCCCCTGAACTTCCATAAATTTGCAAAAACTGACGAATTACTAACTTTCGTCGAATCTTTGGTCATGTGCTCTTCACGTGCAACCAATTATGCCATTTTCGTCACTAGTCTTGGCATCAGGTAGTTTTTATCATCTCCATCATAGTGATTATTGGCTTGTCTCGAGCTGCTAGGATTGCTGCATTGAAGGCCTCACACATGTTGTTACAAAGCATGTCACACAAAGATGTGTCCTTGAAGAAGGCTCTTGACCAGTGTTTTGCATTCTTTCCAGCTAACCAGTTATATGCTGATGGACTCTCAGTCTTCATCTTCTCCATCCATTGATTAAACATGTGAAGCCAAGTGGTAACTAAAAAGATTTTTCAAGGTAGAAACCATAAATATTAACCAATTGAAAACAAAACATAATACACAATACTGACTCTTGTTCAGTAGTAGCTTTAGCAACACCCCATAATATTTGTTTCAGTAACAACCCCCTATGCTGAGCTTTAAAATTATTATACAGATGCTTCACACAGAACCTGTGTTCTGAATGTGGAAACCATTCCACAATAGCATCTATTAACCCTTTCTGCTTGTCACTAATCTAAACAATACCAAAAGAATTGTTCAGTTCCAAATCAGCAACTAACTGCTCTAGAAACCACCCCATGTGTCCTTGGTCTCAGCCTCTACTAGAGCATAAGCTACTGGGTACATCTGATTATTTGCATCAACCCCAATAGCTGTTAAGAGCTGCCCAATATGATATCCTTTTGTAAAACATCCATCCAAACCTAAAAGGGGCTTACATCCTTGTTTCCACCTCTGCTTTAAATCCGCCAGACATATGTACATCCTCTGAAACCTTCCATTTTCATCACAGTTCAAGAGAATTGTCGTATTCGGGTTCATCCTCATCACCTCTACAGCATACTCCCGAAGTTTGAAGTACTGCTCATTCACAGCACCATCAATCATCTCTCTTGCAACATCCCTAGCACGGTAGAACTGCCACTTCGTAGGATCCATGTTAGTGTCTATCCTCAATTGTGCTGACATTTTAGCGAAATTCCAATCAGGGTTTTCCCTCCTCTACGTACTTCTTTGCTATTAGTTTTGAGGGTGAAATTCATTTTAGTCCCTCTAGTTTGACCTATTACACAAACTAGTCCCTCGATTTTTAAAATTATCTCGTTTGGTCCTTCCGTCACGATTTCCGTTAGAAAAGTAGAATCTGACAGGATCAGAGGGTCAAATGACCATGCTACCCTTTATAACTGTTGAAGTAAAATGAAAGACCAAAATGGCCCTCTTTAATTAAATTAAATAATAAAAGTTAAAAACAATTTTAAAATAAAATAAATAATTATAAATATTAACAAACCCTAATCTCACTTCTCTCTCTCTCTCTCTCTCTCTCTCTCTCTCTCTCTATTCTTCTACATCTTTTTCATCTTCTTCAATACACCACAACTCATCAAACCCTAACCCTAATAACCGTCACCACCCAAACACCACACACTAGCCCGCCGAAACACTACCCACACAATTCTTTCTCTTCTTTTTCTTCTCACTCTCTTCTCCATCTCTCTCGATTTCTCTCTCGAACCGATTTTCAAAAACCCCTAACCCAGATCTTCAAACAACACAGATTCAAACAACACTTAACTAAGCTTGTAAAGACGTACCTGATATTGAAAACCTACCATCTGAACTGTTATGTGATGAGGGTTTCAATGATCTCTGCTAGGTAGATTAGTTTCTAGGTGATGACTGCTTGATTTAACTTCTGAGTTTGGGTTGGGTTTTCATTTTGGTTTGATTTTAATTTGATTTTGGTACTCTCAGCATTTAGTAGATTTTGAGAACAGAGAATGTTGGATTTACTTGTGTTTGTGTGTATTTACGCCGGTAAGGTTTCCAGTGGATGGGTTTTGATCAAACCCAGTTCTACATGAGTCTGATTAGATTTGATTTCAAAAGTGAAGGGTTTGATTAGAACTGAAAGTGAAGGGTCTGATTAGATTTCGAAAGAAATTCTTGGGCTTGCTCCTGAGTCTCTTTCTATATGCTCATGGAAAATTTAAAAACAAAAAAGAATGTTTTTTGTGAATTGGATTCGTGAAAAAAATTTGAAACTAGAGTGGTGGCTGGTGATGAACTTGTGTGTTGGTTATGTTTTGTGACTTTTTTTTTAAGTTAACTTTTTTTTGGGGAATTGATAGGTTGATGGGTGGATGGGTTGAATGAGTTATTTTAGTGAGTATTATTAGTTTTTATTTTTTAATTGTTTTATTTATAAATCCAATTACTTAATTACCTTTCGTAAAATAGTTTTCAAAAGCTCGCTAGGTAAGTTTACGATTTTACCCTCTCAAATTGGACGGAATCTTTATGAACCCTAATGGAATTGGACGGCAGGGACCAAAATAAGGATTTTTGGAAACTACAGGGACCTGTCAACATAATATAGAAAACTGGGGGACTACTTTGTGTAATAGGTCAAACTAGAGGGACTAAAATAAATTTCACCCTAGTTTTGAATTCATAAACTTGTTCTTAAAACTCATAGCACATGTGTGTTCATTGCATAAAGTTTTAATCTGGAAGGTCTTGTGATCACTCAACCAAGAAGTATACACAAACTAATTCCAAGTTTGTGATTTGCATACTGCCCTAACTCTATGCTGATCATTCTTCTGAAACTTAACATCACACATATACCCCACAGCATGTGCCCTAATGGCTTTCCTAAGTATATTTGTAGTTCCAAATAACATACCAACCTTAAATTCTGGGTTTTGCATGTCTCTTTGTGGATGAAATTCGTGGTATGTTATGTGAATGAACTTTTCGAACTCGTCCTTCTTCACCTTACTCACCATCTGACCCTTCTAAGCTACACAATTCATCAGATACATCTTCAAGATCAGATCCAGATGCACATTCTTCATGTGGTCTATTTGGGATATTAAACTATCCCAAATCTTAGTTGGATCCAAACAAGTCTCAGCTGCAATGTCATCTGCCTCTTACTCATAATCAGATTCAACTAAAATATCTGCATCATCCTCAGCTTCAGCTTCACCTTATCCTACACCTTCTACTTGACCTTATCATTGACCTTCACCTTAATCTTTTTGTACCTTTTTTCCTCTATCTCTCTTACTAGCCTCGGCTATAACTTTAGCTTCTGCTTCACCTTCACCTTAACCCTTAGCTTCTGCTTCTGCTTCTTAGTCACCAGCCTCTTTTAATACATGATTTCCATTATCCTTGTTACCAGCCTCTTTATTAACCTTAGTATGCACCTTACCAACCATATTATCAGCCCAATTCACATCAGATCGCTCATGCAATTCAACATCATGTGGCCTATCAACTATAGCAGGCCTATCAACTATAGCAGGCCCATGCTTTTCAACCCAACTAACCCCATCAACAGTGCCAGACACTTGTTCATCAACATCAGATGGCCCATGTTCCTAGTATGACACTAATTCATTCCCCTTGACCATTTGCAATGAGACTTCTTGCAATGGTATTATTGACTCAAGAAAAAGAACTACAACTCTACTAGTAGATATTTTTTCTACAAACCACATAAGTTGTTGATCATTGCCTATGTTATATGGCTTTAAAAAACCTTCCACTTGAATCCAATAGCCAACTGGCAAATTATAACCCAGTTCCATGGCAATATCGTCTAGATCAAGCATGGACAACTCATTTAAACTATTGTAGTCATAAAAACTCATTACCTCCCCCTACCCCCCCCCCCCCCCCCCCCCCCCCAAATGTACTCATCCATGTCTCTATTGAAATCCCGACCATGATGCACCCTAAAGCTAAAAAATTGATCTGGGTCATATGGATCTACATTACAAATGAAGACAGTGCACAACACAAAATTCAGTCAACAATCAAAGATATACATAACCAATTCAGTCAACAAATACATGAGCAATAAAACAGACAAATGTACACACCATATATGTTCAAACATGTACAGTTTACCTAAATTCAATAACACACAACCCATGTTATTCAACAGTTCCACAAACAATGGACATAATCATGTTCAAACATGTACATTTTACCTAGAAGTTGATTATCACATGTGAAAAAATTGGAAATAACAATATTCAATATAACAAAAAAAAAACATATGGTACAGTTATCAGAATAAGCAGAATCAGAAAAAACAACAGCAAGTGGGTTTGATTTCAAGTTTATTTTACTGCACATAGTTGTCGTCAAACATTGTGGTCTCATACCCTAATAAAATGCATAAATTTTCCACAACTAAAATACAAACGAAAAGCAAGTCATATAACACTTATTAATTTATTATATTGTGGCTGCTCGTCACCGTCTTTCCTTACTCCCACCATCAATCAACTGTCAAAATCTTCGTAATAAAGCTAAAGAACACCTCACGAACAAGGTCAATGCAGAAAAGATGCGAATTCTACAAGATGGCAAGCTTTTTCGACTTCAGTGGAGTTGATTACATGAAGTCAAGCTAAATTTCAAACCTTAATCCCTATTTCGATTTCGACTGACGATGGATTGAGGAATTAAGGATTTTGTTATGTAGTTGCATTTTGCCCCCCAAATTGTTTTTTTTTTAATTCCAACTTTGTCCCCAAGTCTGGTTGCATGTGAAGAGCACACGACCAAAAATTGGATGGAAGTTAGTAATCCGTCAATTTTTATAAATTTGTAGAAGTTCAGGGGGTTTAGTGCCAAGAAAAAAATTTAGGGGGAATTTTGCTATCGTCCTAAAAGTTCAGGGGGCATTGGTGCTATTAACCCTTAATTAATAGATTAAAATTTCATATTCATTTGATTTTGTTTTAATTGTTGTATTAAATAATTCAAATTAACTAATCTGTTAAAGTAAATTTTCTTGTGAAGAATCCATTTATGTTTTTTTTAATAAAAAATTCCATTCATATCTCTAATTCATATATATATATATATATATATATATATATATATATATATTTCCTTGGGGCCGCCGCTAGAGGCCGGTGGTCATCATTAACTCGATTTATTTTCAATTTGAGTTTGAGATAACAACTTTGATTTTATTTAATCATCTACATCACCAGTCACGTCCATGTGGTACAATTAGGTTTACACTCTCAAAATAGTTGACATGAGAGTTGATCTCTAATCTTAATTATTTATATAAATTTTGAAAAGTGAGAAATAAATGGCAAGTCTGAAAATGGTTATAGTATCATTATTTTTGAGTTATTATAACAAATGCGAGATTCACGGAAGAAAACTATACCTCTAAGTCTCTAACCTATGAACTCATAGATATATAAGATGTGAGGGTTACTTGGACGGAAATAGAAAACATTTGGAAAAAATAAATTAATATATATTTAAACTTTATATTATATTTGTGTGATCCATTGATAATTAAAATTTTATTAGGTAGCACCCATGAGTTAGGATTCTTTTTAGTGAGGATAAAAGACCTTATATGATAAATTTTTTCCCCTCTTTTATGCAGGTAGGTGTTCCTAAGTTCGATTCAAACTCAATTATTCTTTAAAAAAAATTCATCGTCCCGTCAGTCAATTTTGGATTTTAAAATAAATAAGTGAATTATAGTTGTTTAAAATTTTTATTATTAATTTATTAATTTCAACTATACATATATTTTATTTTTATTAATGAAAAATCTCTCTTCAAAATTCACTATTAAAATGAAAGATATTATTTTATTTGATTTTTGACCAATATTTTTTTTTCTTAATATCCCATCTTGAAAAATGTTTCTGGTTTCGCACCCGAAAGGATATGCTGACCAACCTCAACTTGTCATTAATTAGAGTATTCATTTCGACAAACCTCGTCTGAATCTTGAATCCTGGTTACGTTCATGCTCGTCATATTAGAATATTCATATTATGTTATAATGTTCACAAGTCTAATGGTAAAGTTGGCTGATCGTACAAGGTACTGCAATTCCTGATTGGCAGTAGGAAAAAAAAAGGTGTATACTACTACTGGGTAATTAATTAACAGTGTGTGACAGGTTGCAGCACGTTTTGAATGAGTAGTGTACAATCAACTAGTATATTGTATATACATATTTAATAACCCTATAATTTTGACTACATTTATTTTTTCTTGAAAAATTTTTGACTACAATTTTGATTGCCATATTGCTCATTTGCTCTGTATACACTTACAACGACAATTAAACATGCACATACATATTTAATATTTATTGAACATGCTATTCTACTTCTACCTACTCTTATATTTAAATACTATTATCTTGTATTTCAAAAAAATATATACAGTGTACATATATTTATACGGTACCCTTTTAAAAATAAAATAAAATATATTTATACATAAGCAATGTTAGATTGTCTAAATATCTTATGCAAATGATCTGGGAACAAAGCGAATTATGACTAATACATGGAGAATAAAATTGGACATAATGAAAATAATAATAATAATGAAAAATTAATAGTATTATTATAAGTTTATTATCATTTAATTTAATATTATTAAATTTGATTAGTTTGAGTAATTTACTCTTAAGGTCAAGTATGATTTTAAAAAAAAAATTAAAAGGTTAGGTATTTTGGACTTTTAAACTAACTAATTTAGTCAATCATTTTATCAAACGGTTCTTGACTAATATAAAAGTAAATTTGTGTAATTAACACAAATTATTGAATAGTAAGGATTTATCCTATCTTTCGGAGTAAGTTTGTGCAACTTGCCATTTTTAAAAAAACAAAAATTAATATACTTTTCTCATTCTCCCTTGGAAATAGAGGAACCACTCTATTTTTATCTCATGTGAGCTCATAAATCGTAACTCAAAATTTAGTGATTGATTCATGTTCATATATTATTATGATTTTATATATACCCTTATTTTGTCTTTATATGATCATAATCATCTTCATTATTACCATTATCATTTGTCGGAGATCTTCAAAACAAAAGCCAATTATTGACAACTCATGAACAGTAACTTTGTGTAAAGAAAAATTATTTTATATTTATTCTTAAGTCGCAAAAAATAATTAATGATATATTATTATTCACATCTTGGGATGTCTAAATTACTTATTGGACTGGGAATCCGTGGGGACCCGTCCCATTAGGGACGGTTTTAACCATATTATTTAAGTTGTGGTATGAGACTGGTATTTTTTTCAATCTCTAATTTAATTTCAGTATGGTTATGAGATTTCAAGTTCCCGTCCGGTCCCTGTACCCGCTATCAAAATATATATATATAGGAAATTTTTTCCTCAATGCGTTGAATGTGGACCATTAGATTCAATTGCTTTGACTCAATCTGTATGTACTTATTAGTGTTTATCCATAATCTATGGTTCACATACAATGCACTGTTGTATTTTATATCAGTGTATATTGAGGAGAAAATGACAATATATATATATATATTTCACTCATATTTTTCTCTACCACTAACATAATTTTCCCTCTTTTTTTTCATTTTTTTCCCTCCATTGAAACACTACTCCATTCTAAATCATTATATATAATATATCCCCATACTATTATTTTCATATTATTCAATAAATAAATTAATGGGATGTAGACGGTACGGGGCAAAAAACCGATTCCCTAATAAGGAATCTCCGAACCCGCACCGTTTATTTTAATGTGGGTATTTATCGGGGATGGTATTTCTCATACAAATTGGTATTATGGATGGTAATGGAAAATCCGTATCCGATCCGTATTCCAAATCACATCTACAATAGAAGTTCAACTCTGTTCAAGTTTCATTTTGGTTATAAAATCACAAAGCGATAATAGATTCATTATTGCAATGGGATTTATTTTTCGTACCACGTGGTTATATACAGTTGATTTCGTTATGAACTTTGACCCAACAAGTGCCAATTTACTTTTTAAAAAAATAATAATAATGAGATAATGTTAGATACAAATGTTTGATTTGAATTTTTTTTTTGATGATAAGTTCATTGAAATTTATATATGATTCAAATTTGAGAATTTTTCAAGTACTTAGAACTATTTTTTTGAATTTTCATATATTTCACTCATTTTTTCAATATCTTTATATTTAACAAAATCGGGATAAATAGTTCTAGTACTTGAAAAATTCTCAAATTTTATTCATATGTAGATTTCAATGAACTTATCATCCACACAAAAATTCAAATCAAAATTCATAAAAATCGATGTGATTTCATCAAAATCCTTACCGAAATTAAAGTGAGGTATACCTTACTTGATAATTATTATATATATATATATATATATATATATCCACAAATTGATAGGATCACATTTATTTCTATGTTGTAAATTGTAACTAATTGAAACTAATTGAAATCAACGACGCATTGCACTTAAATTAATAGTGACCAAATTTAATGGACTAAAAAACTAGTCAATAAAATTGAAATTTCAGCACTTGAATGGTCAGCAGGTTCGATGAATGAAACCCATTTGTTATTTGATAAGTATAATTATTGTATCCCTATCCGTATAGCCAATTATACGGCAAATAAACCTATGTCCCTCGATTTGGTGACCGGAGACTTCAAAATGAAACTTCACCACCATTGTTTAAATCCTATATATATTGTAAATATAATCTAATATTTAGAGTGAGAGTTGTATTTTGAATCATATTTATAGAGTCCAATCTTATCAAATCTCGACCAACTCTGAACCACAGCGGTGCCAGTTTTATAAAAGAATAAAAATTAAACGGCAAATTCTATGTCCATAAGCATGACTTTTAACTGGAAATTTGAACGCGATCTCTGATTCTGTGATGCTAAAAGGCTGCAGTTGACTAATTTTATTTGAGAAATAGATTGCTTAGCTTCCTATTTTTAGAGTCTATTAAGCAAAATGGAACGCCCGCCATTTTGGAATGTTAACAGAGCACGTACACCATTTGGACCATTATGCAATGATGTTAATGAAAGAGGCTGCTTTCGCTGTTGATTATTCAAAATTAATACTAACGATAACCGTTAATGTGGAAACGAACAGTCCGTGACTGATAAGAGTCATAGAGACCACAAACACTTTTTTGGAATATTTTAAGGTTACCAATCTCTGATCAATTCTTTCTACTGTTCATCTACAATCAGCAATTGAATTCCATGCTCATCTATACGAGACTACTATACTTGGGTGTATTAACAACACTATAGTTGTAAGTTGTAACAAAATGAACTTATCAACACTGCTGTTTAATGGGTCTTGGTTGTAAAGGGCGCTTATTCAGTATGATAGTATCTCAGTTTTTCAGATTCGAGTTGCCGCCACCGTTTGGTATATCAAAAACAAAGAATCTCAGCCAACCTAAGAATCACAACTCTTGGACCCATGCTAAACTTGGGCTCTCTATTTTTAGTGATTTCTGCCCAACTAGATAAGTGAGGTGTTTAAGCACTTATTCTCAATCCATGTATCCATCCATAGTTGACTTGACAATTGACTGACTTGTGCTTATTTCGGAAATTTTAGGCCCCGTCCTACAGCTGTTTTTCAGTCCGTTTTCGTTTTTGTTTTCCAAAAACAATTTTGAATTCACGTTTGTTAACCTTTTTTTCATTTTATTTTCAAAAAACACCAAAAAAATGAAAAACAAAACTATATTAACAGTGAAATATTTAAAAAACACAAAATACTTGTTTTTCGTTTTTGTTTTTGTTTTTCAAAAAAAATTAACATTAAAATAAAAAAAAAAACTTTTTTTTCTCTTTTAACGTAAAGTCATCGTCGTCATCATCATCAGTTCATCACCAGGTCTTCTATTCAGTCTTCACCAATTCTTCTCTTCTTCTTCTCTCTTCCCATCTTCATCTTCTTTCTTCCTTTGCCGCCGTCGCCGCCGCAGATCAGCTCCCGCTCGCCGCTCGTCGCTGCCGATCAGCTCTGCTTCGCCACTCGACGCCGCCAATCTTCTTCAACTGCTCTGCTTCGCCGTTCATCACCGCCGATCTTCTTCAGTTGGTCTTCTTCGTCTCCTGCTCGTCGTCTTCTTCTTTTTCTTTTTCTTCAGCTGAACATGTGCATCAATGGGTTTTGATTTGTGATGGCTTTTGATGTTGTGATTTTGAATATGAAATTTTGAATTGGGTTTTGTATTATATAAAATAATTGTGATGGGTTTTGATCTTGTTGTTTTGATTTGTGTGTGATTTTGTGATGGGTTTTAATGCAATTACGATTTTGATTTGCATGAACCTGGGAATTGACATTTTTTTATTTTTTATTTTATTTTTGAGTTGTATGAATCAATTTGGATCGGTGAATGCATATGTGCTGTGCATTCACGGATCTGGATTCTGGAATGTGCATCAATATCTCATCATCGGAAGCATTCACAATTATGATCCAATTCTAATAGAATTCAGATTTTGTAAGAAAAACAAAGCATCATCTAGAATGTGCATCAATTAAAAGAAAAAAAAACAACAGATAATGAGACTTTGATAAATTATTGACTCACTTTATATTCAAATTAAAAAATAATAATAGGAAAATTACGATTTTTGATTTTTTTTCGGTTAGTCTACCAGACACGTTTTTTCCGTTTTCATTTTCAGAATTCAGCTTTTATCATAAGCTACCAGACGTATTTTTGGATTACAAAACTAAAACCAAAAACACTGTTTCCATTTTTATTTTTCTTTTCGAAAAACAGTCAACGAAAAACGTTTACAGGACGGACCCTTAGTTTAAATATTTGTTTGATTTTTGATAATTTTGTTTTATATTTTGTAAACTAAGGGGGGTGTGTTGGATTAGGATTTTAATAGACAATTTTTTGGTGTTAGGATTTCATGGATTTGTATGATTTTAAAGACAATTAGGATTATATGTAGTAAACATTTAGGATTTTGAAAAGAGTATTTGGACTTTATTTATAGACTAATAGGATTATCCGGACTTTATTTTTAAGACTATTAGGATTTCAAAATAGTAAATCATCGGCCCAAGTCCATTTAACATTACAACTGAAGCCTTTTATCCTCTTCTTTCTTCTCCATAACAAGCTAAACACACATGACACAACACATCTGCTCACTCACACAACACATCTCAGGGCCTAAAAAAACTATGATTATAATTTATTTATTTTTTTCACAATCTTCTTGCCTTTTTTTTTTACTCTTAGGACTCAACTGCATTAACAAAAAGTCCTCTTTATTGTCCCCTGAATACTTGCAATAACAACAAATCCATGTAGATTGAGAAGGTGTAAGCTGTATCTATGGCTACACAATTCCGGGTTAAAAAACAAAAGCATTGTCAACATGGTACAATTCAAGGGCCAAAAAATCTCATAACTCTAAATAGGAAAAGCAAAAATGAAAACAAATCATTCCAAGCATTTGCTTTCAACTTTCAACAGCAAAACGCAACAAAAATCTTATAGGAAACCAATGTTAATAGCTCTTAAGAAACTCTAGGACAATTACTTTGTTTCGTTACTCACCCCCATGTTTTATCCCTCGAAGCAAGCATAACTATAGCATTCTTCAGTTTTCACTTTTCTGCTTTTTCTTGGCTGGTTTACGAGTCTCTTCCCTTGATTTCTTCATGACCGATTTTTCAAGCACTTTCTCCTTTTTTTCCTAGTATATTCCTCCTTCGATGATGTCTATTGTTTTTCTTTTCCTCTTTGTCCTCCATAAGAGCTACAATCGAAGCATGGTTCTCAATTTGGCCATCACTGTTGATGATCGACTTCGACCTGTTTTCTTTTGAAGTTGCCTCCCATCTTCCCCACCGGTCCACCACCCACTCTCTCTTCCCAAATCCCCACCACCCACTCTTGATCATCATCTTCCCCACCCACTTTCAATTTTCTAATTAAAAAGCCAATAAAGACAAAAAAGGAAAGCAAAAGGCCAATCTTTACCAGTTTTTTTTTAAAGAATTCAAACCCAGTTTTTACAAGCTTGGCTATCCAGCAAGCAGCACAGCAGCAAGTCGGTTATTGAGATTCAAATAGAGAGCCAAAGAGTGGTGTGCTTATATCTGCGTTGGAGTTTTTGGCCTTTTGTTTTCAGAGAAAAAGAAAATAGAGGGAGCTGAAAATTTGTGATGAGAAGATCTGATGAGAGTTGCAGAACAGTTTCAGAAGCATGAAATGAGTGGAAAGTCTGGAAAGTATCGTGGAAGAGGGCAAGACAATTTTGAGGTCTAGCTATTTATACAAATCACTAAAAAAGTCTGGATAATCTATTTTGTCATGAAATCCTATAAATCTTAATCCTAATCCAATACCACAAGACTTTAAAAAAAATCTTAAAAGTATGGATCCAATACCACATGACTCTTAAAAAGTCTTTAAAGTCTGGATCCAATACCACAAGACTTATTTAACTGGTTAAAAAGTCTCAATCCAATACCAACAAACTTTTACTTCTAAAAATTGTCTAATAAAATCTTGAACCAATACACCCCCTAAACTTCCAAACGTTTCAACAATATTTCGTTTTGCTTCAAAATCATAAGTCTTGATTTTTTATGAACTTAATTTCGATGATGTAACGGTGGTGTTGAAAATATCTATTGTTGAAACTTAGTTGTATTTCAAAAATTGTTTTCATCACGTTCTAATTATAAGAAAATTCTGAAATTTGATATAGGGATATACCAACATGTTAAAAGTATTTCTAGATCAGTTTTCCTATTTTTAGAATTTTGGCGGAATAGGTACGAATTCTTTAAATCGGATACCGTAATCTGTCCAAATATTACGGAATTCAAAAATATAGATATTTTAAAAGAATAATACTACTTTATCTAAATTTAGTGTTCAAATATGATGCTTAAATCATGTGACAACATTGTAATCCATTCATTAAATCATACAAATCTAATACAATTTAAATGAATAGAGTACAGTGTTACCATATCATTTAGATATAAAATTTAAATAGTATTATTGATTTTAAAAATGTGTATATGTATAATTTTAATTCTGGTATAAGTGCTTTTGACCGGTAAATCACGTAGATGTGTGGCCATTACTTTCTTTCGTTAAAGATAGAGCAAATTGCAGTGCAACCTTGAGGTTCGGGCAATATACACTTAATTTGAAAATATTTGATATTATACGTTAACACTTTTAAGATTTAAATTTGACTTTTAAAATATCTAAAATGTCCCTAGTTGTGTTATTTTATATTTTTTTTCACTTTTTAACCACAAACTTTATAAAATAAAATAAAAAAATTAAATAAAAAATATGATCCGTTAAATAAATAAATTGTTTAAAAAATTAAATAAATAAATAAACAGTTTAAAAAATTAAATAAATAGTTTAAAAATTAAGTAAATAAATAGTTTAAATAAATAAATGAAAAAAATGAAAATTATTAATTTTTTTAAGGATATCCATTAATAGGAACAAGAAAAGCTCTAAATATCCAAACTTTTACGGTAAGGATAATGGTGAGAGAAGTTTCAAGGTTACCAACACTGGGAGTCTTCTTGCCTTCTCCAAGTTCAACCACTTCCTTCAGTAAAAGTTTGGATAAATAGTTTTTAAACTATTTATTTATTTATTTTTTTAAACTATTTATTTATTTAATGAATCATATAATTTATTTAATTATTTTATTTTATTAAAGTTTATAAATTTTTTAGTTAAAAGGTAAAAAAAATTATAAAATAATAGAACTAAGGGTATTTTAGGTATTTAAAAGTTAAATTTAAGTTTTTAAGGTATTAGTATATAATACCAACACTTTCTCAACTGAGTGTACTTTGTCCAATTCTCAAGAGTTTAGTGCAATTTGGCCTTCGAGATACTATAAGATATAGCCTTTTGTGGGACATTGTTCTGACTTTTTAATTGGACATTTGGACACGACACTTCTTCGATTGTGATTTGTGGAAAAGAAAAATAGTCTGCTTTCAATCTTTAATGTCTAACTTGTCAAGACCGTAAATATAAAATTATCCAATAATGTACATAAAATTAAGATTGGCAAAATTCTACTTCAATTAAATTATGCATTACTTGAAGTCGTTTTCTTCCATTTTTATAATTTTTAGTCAACCATAACACAATTCATAAACAAGCAATAAAAAAATATCAGTAGCACCTACTAAAATTTTAAAAGGAAAATACTCTCCGATATAAAAGTGATTTATAAAAAAAAAATACCACACATAATAGATAGACAGTCTATTAAAAAAATATCTCCAATGCAGTTATACATATTCAACCCCATACTGATATGATAAAAAAATATTAAACATTGTCAATATGATCGTCTATTTTCAGACGGTATGTTGCATAACTATTATTTCGGTTAACTCAATAAATATTTAAAATTGATATTAATTTTTCATATATTTTTGATAAGGAAATAAATAAGAAAAAAAAAAGAAAAAAAAATTGTACACGTCATTAAAAATAAATGTGTTTTGAACAGAAACATTGGGAATCAAATTTTGAGTTAATTATCTATCAAATAAGTCTCTTGACATTGTTGCTATGTCAACAATTTTTTGTATGCAAACCACTTTTGTATTGGATATGCTCTAATGCTAGATATCACACATATCATCGCACATTTTCAATCACAATTTATATGATAGGTGATGTGTCAATTGATGAGTGGATACATGTTAATAATGATTTTTCTTATTTACTTATATATCCATTCACATAAGTTTTTTGTGATTGAAAATATATTATTGTGGGTGTGATACCTACCCTTGCTCAAATTTTAAAAACCAATGTGAACAGATTCCCGAGATATTATTTTAAACACAATTTTATTCCTTAGACCACTACTCAAGAAACCGAATTAATAAAAAAAAATTTGGTAATAGTAGATATTCCAACTTAATTAGTAATAAGAGAGATATGGAATTATGGATTAGTTAATATTTGTTTATTTACTTGATGAAAGTTGCTTGTGTATTTCTCGAGGCTGTGACTTGTGAGTCAAGTCATATACCTCTCTCCCTTAAATCTAAGACTAAAATGTACCAACTTGTCAATTGGATTAAAAGCTTGTTCGGTTGAGCTTTTGAAAAACGTCTATCGATAAAATATTAATTTGTAGTAGATCTATTAGAAATAGAATTTTTGAAAAAAAATATATAATTGTTTGGTTGGTAGATTTTTTTTAAAAAAAAAATCTATTTGAAGAAACACTTCTCTATGGGTTTAAACTCTACTAGCCTCTACTCAATTTAAAATAGACAATCTCAAAAGTCAAACCAAACAACTAAAAAAAAACTCAAATAGACGTATATAGACTTTTTGAGACAATAGAAAACTCAATCAAACGAGTACTAAAATGTTTCTTCACGTTGAATTGAGATAACTATATCGAAAGAATGAATCCGTCTAAAAAAATAAAATAAAAAGATCTTACTACCGATAACAATTAAGATTAACCAAATAACCAAAGCTTGACTACAACAAAAAATCTTATTACTAATAAAAATTAAGATTAACCAAATTTTTAACTTAACAAAAGTTGAGGTGAGTTGTATTTGTAAACCCTTTATACTCGGACTTTGAAATCATAAGTTTAAGTTCTTATACCCTAATCCTAAAAGTGAAAGGAAAAACAAATCTTCATTTAGAATTTAAGGTGTGTTTAAATATCGGAAAGACCTTGCATGCAAATCAAAAATTAAGTTTGTTATAAAAAAGTAAACTTAATTCCCCCAATTCACACTTAGATCATCTCCAACTCATTGCACCAATTTGTTACAATTTTGCACAAAATTGCAGCAACTTCCACACCACCATCTCCAACCCATTACACTAAATCTTACTCTAAAAAGAATATTCTTTTAAATATTCTCTTTCAACCAATCAAAACAAATGAAACAATTAATAAATAAAAAAAGAGGCAAAGTAGCACCATATCATATTGTTGTGCCAGATCTGGTGCAATACTCTTGATGGAGGCAAAGTAACGCAAGAAATGTGGCTAGGTTGGAGAGCAAAAGTTTCCTCTATAATAGAGATTGGCGCTTCATTGGAGATGCCTTTAAGAAATTAGTTATTTTTTTCCTAACGCTCTTTCTGATGCAACTTAATTTCTTTTCATTTTCACTTTCGATCGTAAACAAAAATCTCTTTGATTTTGGTTTTATAACATAAAAAATTAATAAATAGAATAATAATATGTAACAGTTTTTTTAAACAATTTAGAACTTTATATCTTCTACTTCCATTATTTTTTTTCTCCACTTTCAAAGTTATCAGTTTATTGACCTGGATAGTCAGTTGGATAATTCGCAATATACAGAAAGAGCTGTTATGATTGTTTGAAGTTTGAACAACATCATAGTTAAACCTTCATAAAACTATGATGTTGTATAGTTAAAGATCCTATATAGTAGCATAACCCATAATTTATACGAACAAAATGCTATAAACCCAGAAAAACAACCTATGTTCAAAAACCTTTCTACTTTTAGCTTTCTGTCTTTCTTCTGTGCCTTCCTCACTATAAACTCTTTATACTTGTGTTTTTCTTCATCTCTCTTGACTTGCTTTCTTTTCCCATTTGCTATGCTGTTTTGTAAAATTACCAGACTGTCCCTCCCACTCAAATTCTTCTCCTCCATGTCCTTCATCTGCATGCACACTTCCTTCACATACATCTCCCCTCCTTCCTTCCCTCCCAATGTCACCATAATCTCAAACTCCACGAACTCCCTCGTCGAAAACAATCCCCACCGTTGATCATCGCCTGCCACGATCACCGCATACTTCACCTGCACCTCATGTGTCAACCAATGTTGTTCTACTGAGACCGGCCATCGGCTAGATAGGTTGACTGCCTTTCTTCCACTTGAGTCTATGATTATCCAACTCAAACTCAACTTCTCTTCAAGTTGTTTTAACAAAACGTCACTTCCACCCACAAATGATATAGGTGTTGGAACCAGCTCTTTTTCACCAAGTAAGTCGATCCGAAAAGGAGGAAACTGGAACCACCCGGTTACTGTCTCAGTCTCTTTAACTTTAGAGAAAAGGAGATTGTTTCCGTAGAAAATATCAACTGCGGAGACTAATTCCGTGGTGGATGGTAATGAATGATCAAGGGTGTGTTTTGATTGTGGTTGGAGATCAAGAACTGGAAATGAATCAGAAAAGAGAGACTTGTGACCGGAAGGGAACATGGAGATGAGGGTTTGGACACGTGGGTCCTTGACGGAAGGCCATGTGGAGGTGCAGATTTCTTGCCATAGATTTTCATGGCTGGTTAGAGAATGGAAGTAGGAGGAAGTGCAAGCTGCGGCAGCAAGAGTTGGGCCATCAAGTTGGGTCAGGATGTGGGTCTTGATGATGTCTGGATGAACGGCTGAGATCGAGAAGACGCTTCCGTCAACGGTGGTTGCTGCACCGGAAGCCATTGTTGCTGTAACGGTTAACCTATTACACCTTGGAAAAGGAGTTTGAATGGAGGTTTCAAAAAGGAGAGGAAGTAGGCAATATGTGCTTGCACTATGATGACAATTATATGAATATGAGGGGTTGACTATAGCATCTTCTCAGAAACTGTATTTTTTTGTTTTTTTGAATTCCATTATAAAAAGTTTTTTGTTCAACACAAAGCGTGGTTGTTGAGCTTGGAATCTACAGATAAATTATTTTTTAAAGGCAAATGAAATCATACTCCATCAATAAAGAATAGACCGCAAGAAACTCATGCCACCACCCATTCAAATGAAAATTTTCCCATGCCGAAAACGCTATTCCCCCCCGCAAACTATTAAATAAAGATTTGAAGTGCAGACCAAAATAAAACTCAGGTGCAATGGATATATGCATGTATCCGTCCGCTTAAAACGCAACTCAAAAACCACCGTTCAATATGATTTAATGGTAAGAGTATTTATTCAGTCTAACAATATCCTATATTCGAATCACAACCACTAACGCAGATGACAAATAAAAAAAACCGCAACTTAAAAAAAAAAACTATGAATCGAAAAATAAAATATATCATATATGACTAACCCACACAGAGTGAGTAAGGACATGTACGCCCGTCTCATTCAAGTTTTTCTCAGCACAAATATTTAAGATGTGGAATCAATGTGCATTTACTAATATATTTGTAAAAAAATCCCATGTCATGTCACCACTGTGATGTTTATACATTTTTTATTTGTTTGATTACTGACTTGCGATATCCATTTCTTTAAATGTGTCGAAAGTAACGGAATTTGTCAAACTTGGCTACATGAGGAGAAGTTGACCGGTCGCACATTCAGCCGAGGTTCATGGTGGTTTCCATGTTTTTTTTTTTTAATCTATTAGGCTCGTTGACTTAATAAATCAGGGGCAAGACCAATAGTTGTAATGAAATTTGAATCTTTACTGTTGTATGTCTCTGTATTCTATCAAGATTTCTGCCTAATCCACTTCACAAGTCCTTTCAAACATAGAACAATTTGATCCAAGAAACTCTAATATTACATTAAGTTACCACCAACCCCAGAAAATTGACAGCACATGTAAAGATTTATAGTGAAGAAATGTATAAGAATCGGGATCTTCTCTATTACAGGGAATAACATCACATAACAACAATGACAGGCATTGAAATGCAAAGTTGAAGGAAAGAATTTAGTAACTTGAGCATAAAGCAAGTTTCAATTATCAAAATTCATCGAGAGAACCTGACCACTTTTTCATACACATCACCAAGGAGTTGTAGGAATCCAAAACTGACCCTGAAGCATCTCGATTAGTTTAACTAGAGCCTAAACCATTTTTGAAGCTCCTTCACATTGTAATTACTCATCTCCCCATGTTGAGGACCCACCCATTCCAACTTCAACTTCCTGGGACAACTGAAGTGTAGAAGTCGTACCATGGTTTTTCTTTTTCTTTTTCTTAGCAGAAGAGGTAACTAAGGCACCCACCAAGTTCATATTTTGATGAGCGCCTTCCACCGCATTGCTTTCCCCATAAATTCTTGGATTTTCTGCAGAATTACTAGAGAAGAGTTCTTGAAAAGAGGTCTCTGTATTGTCAATAACATCAAGTTCACTTTGATCCTCCTTTGACCTTTTCTTTTGCTTCTTTTCGGCTCTCTTATTATTATCATTCATTTGAACTTCTTCCATTAAGAGTTTGTCCTTAGTTTTCTTTCTCTTCCGCTTCAATTCTTTCTCCATATCAATATCTCTAGAATCATTTAGATGACCATCTTTGTTTAGGCTTGTCACATGATGCTTAGAGTTCTTCTCATTGCTAAGTTCACCTTGTTTCTCTTCATCAACTATATCGCCCTTCTCATTCTTGGAGTTTTTACTTATCGGTTTAGCATTGAATACATGCAGATTTGGCAATAATTTTCTGACCTACAATGATAATGATTCAAACATAATATCCTGCCAGGAGCACAATGCTAGACCTCAAAAGAGACATATAAATATGAAATTGTTATTACCTTCTTAGTCAATTTATCATTTTCAGCTATAGGGTTCCCTTGTAGATTGAGATTCTTCAGACCAACTAATGAACCCAGAACCTGCCATTAAAGAATGTTTCCAGTGTACGTGGTCAAAGAAAATCTCAAATATTCAATTAAAATTGAAAAGAAACTGAAAGTTCACCTCCTGGTGACTCACCTTCAAGTCTGACCATCTCGTGATCAAGTTATTTCCCAAGTCCAAATTTTGGAGCTTCTTATTATAAGCCAACTCATCAGGAAGAGTCTAGCAATCCAGAGAGCAGGATAGAGAGACAACAGATGAAGTCATCACTAACTTGAGGGAAAAACAAAATCATAAAGGAAAAAAAAATATATCTTGTCTACCACAAAGAATTGTTGTTGAAGCAATCTAGTTATCTATGGCGCAGATAGATATGATCAGTGAAAAAAATAGGGACTAGAGAATAGAGTTTTTGTATATCTCAAATCAAGAGGGATGATAGGGCCACTCTCTCGAGCCACTCTCTCTTCTTATTATGACATGTGGACGACTTTTACTTTTGAACAACAAACTTAGAGCCATTATAAATGACCTGATTTTTCATCTTATTTACACTTCAAACCAACCGCTAACTTCCCAAATTGCCCTTTCTTTATTTTTACCATATTCCCATTTAATATAAGGCCTGGTTTGGTTCATGGAAAGATGTACCTTTTATTTTCTTTTAGTTTATATGAGATTTTTATGATATATTTTTTAACTTTTTAACTCTAATTTGTCTTACTATTTATTTATTTTATAAAACAACCATTTAGTTAACTAGTGAAGTTTGGTAACGAAAATTTGGTAAAAAGAAATACAAGGGCAATTCAATCTGGAAAAGTACACACAAGGTCACACAAAAAAAGTTGTAGAGTCGACTAACAACACAGATGATAAACTTTTTTTACCTTTTTTAACAAAAAAAAAACCTGATATTAAATTGCAATTTTGTAAAAAAAAAAACAGTGTGGGAAGTTAGTGGTTGGGTTGAACCTGTAAATAAGATGAAAAATCAGACCATTTATAATGGCTCCAAGTTTGATGTCCAAAAGTAAAAGTTATCCATATGTCATAATATGAAGAGAGAGTGGGTTGGAAGCTTCCTCAAATCAATCCAACATAAAAAATAAAAAAATAAAAAAAAGAATTACATGAGCCAGTTATGAAGGCCAAAGTAAGCCCAAAAATGGAAACTATTGATTTCTCTGACAAAAAATTCTCCAAAAAGAAATCCCAAAATAGAAATGTTAGATAACCCCTTGACGAAGCAAGACAAGAAAAGAGCAAGAATCTCAAGCATCAATAAGCACGGCTCTGGATCACCAAAAACCCATGGTCATTTGTGGCTACACATTTAATTGATTCAATTATTCAAAAAATCAATTAAACATGTATTATCATACAAAGATACAACCACTCTTATCATGCGAAGATACAACCACTTGCTTGTCTCTGAGCCTAGGCGTGCCTTTAACAACTACGGTTTGGTTAAAAATTTCTTTTGAGCTATGATGCAATGGGGATAACCCCAAAATTTGCCAAAGAGCTCAAACCATAGTAGTTAAAGGCACACCTAGGCGCCTTATGACAGGCCAGGCGTGGTGGACGCCGTGAGGCGCAAACCTGGGCTGGACAGGCACTAGGCGCGCCTTATAAATATGTGACCAGAGTGTTCAACGATGATTTGAGACGCTCTTTGAGGTCGCCAGAGAGTCGCCGCCAAGATTGACAGTGGTCGATAGGTCGTCAGCAAGGTCTAATCCGGCCAGTATGTTGCCAGAGTGTGGGACATAGCGGCTGGAGGAAAATAGAATGTGAGGGTTGGTGGCGGCTGGTAAAAATTACGGTTTCTGTTTGTTTTGGGCTGTGTATCAAAGCACTCAATTTTTAATATTTTTTCTAAGAGTAAGAAACCCTACTATGGATCTCTCTCTATGCTTTGATATCATGTTCACAAAAAGCATAAAAAATCATACAAAAGAAATGAGTGAGAAATGAGAGGAAGAGAGAATTTGTGTGTTTCAAACATAATATTTAAGCACTCTTAACCAGGATATTGAAACATAAACTCTAGGCTCTACATTTATGTATAACATAGGGGCATAAGCCCCAATAACATTCTAAACCAGGCAATTAATTAAATCTACATTAGAGCACAACACACTTAAAATAAAATGAACTAGTGAGTAGGCCATTTACCTTGATATCATTGTGAGCAAGTCGAAGTTCTTTTAGTTCAATGCAGAACTTGAGTGAAGAACCAACCATTTGAACTTGGCAATTAGAGAGAGAGAGCTGGAACCAAGAGAAAATTAACAACCTTAGCATTATTATATAAAATTATAGCTAAAGAAATTTAATGATTTAATAACTCCTCACCTTAGTGATAGATTTCACCTTGAGAAGAGACTCACCAATTCCACAGATTGGATTTCTAGAAAGAACTGCAGGAAGGAGCATGATTCAGATTCTGTGGACTACACGGTAACAATACTCTCTCCAAAAATCAACTTAAACATGTAATCACTGACTAGCATTTCTGATACAGAATCAAACTATTACCTCAGTTTCATTATTTAGATCAAATAGAAATTTTGCAAATTTGCAAAAGTTTGCTATTGTCTCATGACTCTCATCAAGGAGACATATTAAGGTCCTAGCAAATTTCAATGTCAGCGACTTAAATTGAAGAGAAAGAAGAAATTCCAAAACTTTGAAACTCCCAAGGATATAACTCATGGAAATCAAAAGGTTTTACAAAAGCATATAATATCATCAGCAAAGAATGTTTCTCATCCAAATTTATCAACCAAAAAATAGGTTAATTGCCACTGAGCATTTGCATACCTTGCTGATGTAGGAAGCAACATTGAGCAAGTTCAAACATTAAGGCACTCTAGAAATATAATCTAAACAGATAATGCACACTTGGATTGGACCCTCCATGATTTTCGGTAGTTATAGAGATATCAAGGAAATAATTAGAAGAATACTGCTACATCTTTTTCCCCTCAAATTAGAAAACATTGTTGGTTATATTCCACGTGAGAACTACCAGCCTTGATTCTGAACATAGTCCGCAGGATGGATGCAACAAAGCAGCAGCAAACAGTATGAACCCAAAACCAAGTAAAATAATTCCTCTTTTTAGGCTATGAAAAAGGATCTTATTACATTCTATGATTCTTCTCTGGTTATTATCATTGTTATTCTTTTCTACCTTCTAATCAAATCCCTATTTTGTAAGAAACTTATACAAGCTACAACTAAAGCATGTGAATTAAAACCCATTAAGAAACATCATCACTAATAAGCGAATTCATCATACAGACTTGAAGTATGAAAATGAGAAGAAAGAATCTGTACCAAGAGTATTCAAGTCCTTCATTTGATCAAGCTTGCACATGGAAACAATCTCATTGTCTGCAAAACCAGAGTAATTATGAAGATGAGAATGGTTCAAATGGCCACCTTCAAAAACCAAAACAGAAAATGGGTAATGACAGAGGTTTACCATTCAAAATTAAAGCACGTAAACCCACAAGGGACTGAACTCCATCCATCGATTTAAGCTTATTTTTTCCCGCATTAAACACCTGAAACACAAATAAAGAAGAAAGTGACTCCAGAATAATAATAAACGCATTTCAGATGCGCCTTATAACCCAATAAATGGATACTTACAGTGAGGTTCGAAAGTCCTTCGATTCCTTTCAAGCTTTGCAATTTGTTTTGTACAACAGATAACCATTTCAAATTCACGCATGACTTCAAACCCTTCAAATACAGTCAACATTTTTTTTTTTAAATAAAAACTCATATTCCATAATAAAGAAATGTTTGTGTGGGTGTTTAGAAATAATTAACACCTCAAGAGAAGAGATGTTGTTGAAGCTAAGGTCGAGTCTTTCCAAGTTCTTGAAGTCACCCAAGCAAGATACCTGAAAAATTCACAATTTCAGTATAATCAGTTGAGAAAACAGAGGGGTGTTTGGAGAGGAGAAAAAAAGGGTGCCTGTAAAATACATCAAAGAGAGCTTTGTGAGTGAGAGCGAGAGAGGTGATGGAATTAGGATCACGTGTCTGGTGCTCCTTGAGAATATGCTCTAAGCTCAGGCGATTCATCATTTGCTTTTGCAAAAACCCTAACTTTGTCTTGCTCAATCCAAATTCCAAAGGGTTTATCACTCACTTGTAATATACATATTGAACCGACGTCGTTTTTTGTCATTTTTGGGGGATTTACAATTTCCAATAAAATTCAGTTTCTGAACAAAAAGAAACCTCTTAATTTGCCGGTCTTTCCCATGTCAGTTTGACATGATATAAAATACATCAATACATTATACGTGAGCTATAGATTATAGATTATGGATAAGCATGACAAACGTTAACAAATAAAGCCAAAACATTTGAATCTAATAACCCACATTCATGGCATTGATGTATTTTATATTATGTCGAACTGACAAAAGAAAGATTGTTTAATTTGAATGTATATAGTTCAAATAATAATAGAAAAAAAAAACTTGGCATCCAATTAATTTTAATTTATTTACTTTTTCAAGTAAATTTAATCATTTTTAATAGATATTTGTAATTAGAAAAAACCTTTTTTTCTTTTTAGATAGGGAAAGTCATAACTTGAGTTTCAATATTTAAAAAAGAAATATAAGAAGAACTTGAGTTTCAAAGCAAAACTTTGCTCTGATTTTTTATAAGCTCTAAACAGTAAAGGTGTGTTTGGTATGGCTTTTCAAATAGAGTTTCTAAAGTGATCTTTTTGTAGTAGGGCTTCTAATAAAAATAGTTTTTGGCTGTATAAATTACAAAAAATGTGTTGACAATGTATTTTTAGAAATTGCTTTTGGTTGAGTAAATTACAGAAAAATGTGCTAACAATGTATTTATAATGAAAGAGTTATGATGGAATATTTAAAACTTATAAAGGGTAGTTGAGACAATTCATATGTTTTAAAAAAACTCAAGAAAAGCTTTTCGGAAAAGTCCAAATTTTGGGCTTCTCCAAGTAGACATAAAATGACTTTTATAAAAGGTAATTGAGACAATTCATATATTAAAAAAGCTGTTTTGAATTTTGCCAAATAACTAAAAAAAAACTTCAAAATAACTTCTAGCATTAAAAAAAACGCTTTTGATCATTTCAAAAGTCATACCAAACACACACTAAGTGTATGATAGAAGGGAAAATCTGATGGAAATTATATTGAAACGATGGTCTGCAGATACTGAAAATATATTAATTCTAAAATATTTTCTTTTATAACAAAATCTTATTTAATAATAATAATAACTTAAAATAGTGTTTTAATTTAACCATTATATTCACAGGTCAATCAGTGTAGCGATTAAATTTAATGTCTTTCATTTTATTCACAGCTCTAATCATAAGTTTTAACTTTGATGAGATAAAGGGTAAAAGCATCTCCAATAGTATCCTTAAAAGTACGATAGTAATCAAAATTTGATTATTTATCAAAAATACATTGTCCAACAGAGTCACTAAAATTTAACGATAGCTTTAATCAATAATCAAATTGCCTCCTCAATAATCAAATTTAAAAATTGACTTTCAATCATCAAATACAAACTTAACTCAAAATAACTGCTGTAATTTTATTCTCTCTCTCATCTATGACTTTTTACAAATGGATCAATACCCATATCATATACCTTATCTTATCTTTTATTGTATTTTTTTTTACCTTGTTTGGCTAATGATAAAGTGTACTATTATAGACTACACAATCATCAATTTTAACAATCTCTAAAAATAATCCTCAAATACTAATGTTACAACTTTTGAAGATCCAAATTTGCTTATATCAGTAGAAATGCTCTACATTTGGTATAATTGGATAACATTTTCACTTAAAAGCATAATTGGCACCCACCAACCTTGGATGCACTAAATAGCTGTATTCATGATTAGTTGGTCTAAAACACAAAACTAGAAGGATCCTCTGGTTCTTAGTTCATACTCATAAATAATACCCGAATTCTAGTACATCATTTACATTAACTTGGATCCCTCAACTGGCACTGATAATGATAATGTAACAGTAACACCTTAATGGACTTCTACAGTTTAAAACTAACCACAAAATTTTCCACTTCCAGGAACCAGTCCACTTCAGGAATATTCTCCCTCCGTCAATAAAAATGTTCATGTGCTACGTTCTTTTATTAGCCATCCATTTCCACAAATAGCATCACAAACAAGCAACTTGAACACACACGAAAGTGTACTACATGTCCGCACAAATCAGGTAGAATGATCATGTAATGTACTTTTCCTGTTGCTCTTGAAGTAGCTTTGCAGAAGACTTGGCATCCAGATATAGTGCTTTCACTTCCTCAACATCCTCCTATAAATTGCACAACAAGAAAACACAATTGCTCATCTAGTTTATCCTAAGAGAACATTCCATAGGAGGTTTGTAATGATTCACTAAAACATGTTATTGGTTGGCCAAAATTGTAATATATACCTTGCAAATGTTGTCGCGACCATTCATTTTTGCCACAACACTGGCAGGTGATAACAATTGAACAGCATGCCTGCAGGAACAAAAGATTTCTAATTACATATACTCTGAAGATGAAGAAGTCGGACACAGAAAATATAGAATTTAAGTCATACCTTAAGGATGTATCTGTAGCAATCTCTCCAAGGCGAGCAAGACTATCTTCATCTAAAATAAGTTCTTCCACCTGCGCACGAATTGCTAAAATCTGGCCAAGCAACAAACAAGAGTAGGTTGGCATTTAATAAACCCGGGCATCGGATGAGGGGGGAAGCCATAGAAAATAAAAGCATATAAAAGACCTGTATCATCTCAGCAGGGCCATACATTTGTGCCCGAATAATCACCAATCGGTCCAACAAGTCAATAGGTATGCCATGAGGACTACTCATATCAGTACCTCTGCACACAACATATCCATGTTCTGACAATGTTAGTAGTTCTATGTGCACATGAAAAGCCTAAGTTAAACATAGTGAGGATTTTGCCAAAACAAGAAAAACATAGTCATGTAAATATATATATATATATATCATAATCGTCTCCAATTTATTCTCTCTTGGAATTTTACTGATGTCTTCGGTTTCTAGAATTTTCTTTTAGGATTAGGATCCCTTTTGCCATTTTGGTCATTTAGAATTTACTTCATAGAAGAGAGTTAATATCATTTATTGCTTTCATTTTAGCGTGGTTTTATGATATTAATTATTATAACACATAATTCATTATTCTCCCCTTGCAGGCCACCACAACAATGTGCAATATTTTTCAAAAAATATGGATTTCTCCAGAAAGAAAAGAAAATTTTTATATAAAAAAAAAGGTCTAGTGCTCAAAATCATTTTCATCCCAAGATTACATAGCGAGAACTATGAGAATAAATGATTCCATCCTCTCACTTTGAGCAGTGATTAAAGACTCGTCTGATATCTATTATAGTTCCAATAAACAAAATGCTCCTAGTACAGATCATTTAGCAGTTGTCAAGACACTTCAGATAAAATGTGTAACAAATACCGGTAATCAAAATTTCATGTCGTGACAACACATGACAAAGTTGTAATTTGTAAATATATCAACAATTCTGGAACTCTCTGTCACCCAGCACCCCCAGGATATTCATTCTGTCATCCAAAGAAGATATGACCAACTTCCTCCAATCAGAACCAAATGTTTTAGTAAATTATCAAGGTGGAATGATCTATTAAACATTTCTTCATTTCCACCATGCTAAGGATTTCATGCTTCTTAAGAAAATCAGATTTGCATTGATCTTATTATCAGCCAACTTTAACAAAGTAATTTCTAGTTCTGAATATTCAAGTTAACTTTATCCAAAAATAGGGATCAGATCCCTATCCCACTGTTGTTTTATAAGCTCGCAAGCACACAAATCTATTTCAGTTCTGCGTATCAAAAGCCTAAGTACTAGGTATGCTGCCTTTTGTGCTCCTAATGATTTGATCATAACTTCAACTGAATAACAGAAAAGTATCCAATTAGTTGTTTGCTTTTAGTATATAAAATCCTGAGTATGAGATATCTTTTCCTTAAAAATCATTCTGATTAATATAAATAATCTAATTACTTGCTTCTTAAACAAATAAGAACCTAAATGAAAACACATAGGATTAAGTATCATGCAACAAGAACTTAACCAGTACCCAATTAAACTAGAAAAGACTATTCATAATAGTCTTTCAAAATCCATCTATTCATTTATGCTCGATGCAGAGACAATAGAGGACTACCTAATCGATGTTGCTCATTGACGATGATTTAATTGTGGCAAAAACTATTTGCAATAGAAGAAGATTTGTATTACCACAATCATATAATTTCATCATCTGCAAAATGGATCCATACCTTACATTACATATTCCTCTATTTGTAGCAAAGATTACAATTGGAGATAGTGAACTCTCGAGAGCACGATTCATGTATGAAAAGCACTCCATATCCAACATATGTACCTGCAGATTGTGTTTTAAGAAACATGCAAGAAATTTGGATGTATGTAGAAAATGCAATGGGTTTAAGAGAGAAAAGGACCTCATCAATGAATAGAACTCCAGGGACAAGCTCTGCCACACCTTCATCAATATACCGATTAACAACCTGGCATCACATAATTTTTCAGCTAAAGTACAAATTACCATTTATAATTGGGACTTAGAAGTTTAAAACTTGAGACTACTGCAGACCATGTCATCCTTTATTTTGATTATTGCAGTGTGTCATGGCAAGGCAACTTGGAATGCTTGTTCATTGATAATAAAACAAAAGGGGAATGAAAGTGAATTCCATCAACATCTTGGAATTTATCAAAATAATAAATGAAAATTTGTGATTATAATATGCCAAGTGCCAACAAATAAGTTATCTAGAGCATCGACAAAATGCCTGAAGAAAGTTTTCTAAAAGATTATCTCACCTCTCACTCTCTTAGACTTATGTTACCTCTTTCACAGGAAAAGAGAAGTACCTTATTTATTTCTTGCCGTAACTTGTCAGTGATTTCGGTTTTCCTGGGCTTCATCATCTGACCCATTAATGACAATATATCTTGTCCACCTTGAGGCCTTGCATTTGCAGCATCTAGATCATGTAGTGTTACATCCTGATAAAAGAAAATAAGCAAGCCACAAAAGCATGAATTTAATTTCACTAAGCCATTAAGGGTGTAATGTCAATCACTTGAACCCAAAATGAATAGAAGATTTTAAACCAGAAAAGTCATGAAGGCATCAAATTCATAGCTAACTATGAGCTGAATTATAGCCATCAAGCCCAAATAAGGAATATTGTAGTTTTTGCAAAATTTTGGTTAGAAATATTAGAGAACACAATCCTCCATGAGAAGTAAAACACTAATGCAATCTGAATTCGTATTTTTAAATCAATTGTTCATAAAAAAAAAATGAATCCTTTTGAAAAGACAAAGCACCTTAGTGCTACCACAACCCAGTCAATTATTATCAACTTCAAACAAATGACAAGAGATAACCAATCTGGATAATAGTCCAAGAGAAAAAAAAAGTTTATTGGCATAAAAAGCATACAACGATGCTTTAGAATATCCACTATTTTTGTCATAGCATACAACAGCATCAATGATATCATAAACCAAACACGAAGCATCCATATTTGAGACAAACCTGAACTATTTCTTTCTTTTTGTGAACTTCGCCTTTAGGAAGTGGAACATACTCTTCTGCTTCAAGGTCAAATTCTGTAGCAAAAGCATCACTTCTTCCCACCCTTTTGACTGCTCCACTATTTGCTTCAATATATATAACATCTCCAACAGCCACCTGCAAATTGTATTAAGAATGCCACAAGTGATAAAAAGTCAAAAACTATAATAGGCTGCAATCTGAGCTAAGAGAAAAAAAAAACCAGCATGCTACAAGTTCCACTAGAATAAGATGTAAATATCAAGTAAAGCAGGATGACAATTTATATGCACCAAGCACCAGCTCCAATAAAATGTAAAATAACAAATAGCAATAGATTCTTGTATAATTAGGTATGGAAAAGCAAGGAAATACTCACTTTCTCCTTGATCAAGGCGTCATAAATGGTGGGGTCCAACTTCAGTTGCTTAGTTCCTTTGACAGTTTTTAATCCAATTATTACATGGCTAATGCTTTTACCATAGCCACCAGTCACACTCTCAGCTTCTTCTGGTGAGAGTTCAGTCACCTAAAACAAGAGTAACAAAGCATCAGAATCAGGATGAACTCAAAAGGTATGACAAAACAATAATCATGACCACATCAGGATGAGAACCATAAAAGAATTGAGCTTACCTCTCCTTCATAGACCTCTTTATTTTCCTTCATACGTAGACCAATAGCCCGTCGGAAATTTTCCATCAAAACCTCAGTTTTCTTTACTTCCGATGAGTATACTTCTGAACCAACCATGGGACAAAATGGAACCTGCCAATGAATAATAAAAATGTGAAAAAACACATTTTACATTACTCAAAGGCCATCAAAGCATTAATATTAATACTAAAAATCTTCCAATAAAGCCAGACACAAATTAGAGATTGCTCTTAGGGAACATCAAAACACCGTTAATAATTAAAAAGGCCCAAAGTACATCAAAGCATTAGTACCTTGCTTCCAAGCTCCTGGCATATTCCGAGGGCCAAAGCTGTCTTGCCGGTTCCAGGAGGACCGGCCAGTAAGAGTGCTCGGCCAGCCATTTTCTTCTGCCGTATCATATCAACTACAAGACCAGCTGCTTCTCTTGCCTCTGTCTGACCCACAAAGCCAGCAGCCAAAGGCACTGCAGTTCCATTTGGCTGTTCAAAAAGAATATTTAAAGAAAAAAAAAATGGAATTGTATCAAAAATTATAAAAAAAATAAAAAAATAAAAAAATTAAAAAAGTTCAGAAAAAGAGTAACAATTAGATAAATGCATATATCAATAAATTTCCCACCTAATAATTAAAAAAAGAAGTAAAATGTAGTTAGATGTAGCAAAGCCGTTCATAATATTAGTAAGTTGATGATGTGATGACTGATGAATCAGTTTTGGTTTCCTACCCCCAGCTTTCCATACAAAGGTCAGAATATTTGTTATTCAATTTATAGCTCTAAAATCATAATGCGTATAGACAATTCTTCTACAATGCCGTCAATTTTTTTCTAAGAAAAAACAGCAAGACAATAGCTGACCAAAATTTAAAAAGTTCAACCATAAAAATACAAATATAATTCATAAAAACACAGATGCCAGAGCCAGGTTAATGCATATTATGAATATAAATAAAAAGAAAAAAAAAGGTTTTGTACATAAATTAACCTAAACCTGTGATTTTGATGCTTTGATGACATACCCAAGATAACCCTTCAAGATTTTTTTTCTTTTATTGATATTAAAGAAACTGAAGTAGATATAAGAGATGATATATAAAGAAAACACAGAAAAAAGAAAGAGAGAGAACCTCAAGACCAAGGCCTTTAATGTGAGTGTGAGCGGCGATTCGCTGCTTCTTGGCAGTTGATTGAACTTCTTCTATCTTCATTTTATCCATCTTCGTCTCTTCTTCGAACTCCGCTCCTGTGCTTCAAACGTATAAACTTGTAGCTGCTGCTTGCCTCACCTTGCAGAGCCGGTCCTGAGACCTGAGCGAGAAAGAACAAACACGACCGGCAGAGGAAGACGTGCAGTGTCGACGGAGACGAGAGGATATATGCGGCCGATGAGAGATGAGAGTCAGGGAGAAGGAAGATTAGGTTACAGAATAAATTGAGAGAGATTTGGGAATTGATTTAGGCTATTGTTAGGGGTGGGCGTTGACTGGATCGGTTCGTTTTTCCATAGAACTGATAAAAAACCGATAAAGTCCGGTTTTTGAAAAAGCGAACCGATCCGATCAAATTGACATTTGCCAACCAATCAAAAACCAACCGAATTGGACCGGTTCGGTTCGGTTTTTTCGGTTTTGGGCCTAATGGGCCAAATTTCTAGACTTGTTCAATTCATCAGGTTTTTTTCATATTTTGGGCCTATTGAGCCAATTTTGACTAAATTAAAAAAGAAACACCAAATATGGGGCCAAATTATATAAAGAAAAATTGATGCAAATGGCCCATTACTACCAATACAATACCAAGCACCTAAAAAAATAACACATTAAATTGAAAACAAATAAACAATCCATCATTCCATAAACACAAATAAATCCATACTCATAATAACACTACTTCACTATACATTCCATCATTCCATATACCAAGTCTAATAAATCCAACCACATAATATCAATCCACAACATAATAAATTAATAACTAAGCAAATAATCAATCCATTTACCAAGTGGCCATAGTCTAATAACTAAACAAATAAACAATTCAACATTCCATAAAGTTCTTCATTGCACCATAACATAACATGAATAACATAATAAAAACAGTCAATGAAATTGAAATTCTTAAAGTTCTTCATTGCTCCATAAAACACATTGATTGCTCCAAAGTCCAAACCTACTCCAAAATAAAATGAAAACGCATGACAACAAGACAATAAAACAATTTTCAGTCTTGTATTGATTAACAAAAATTAATAGTCAAGGACTCAAGACTGGACCAATGATGCATATACTGATATACAAACTATGAAACTAACATTATACTGATATAAAAACAAAAACAGTTATTTAGTCATAGATCAATTAATGCAAAAACAGTTTTACAAATCAATTATACAATTCCATTTGTAAATTACTATCTTGAATTCAGTATAAATCATTATACTGAATCAGTGTATACTGATTCAGTTTACAAATCATTATGTAATTTACTATCTTGAATTGGCCTTATTTTTCCCATCCCTCTCCAGCACCCAACGCCTAACACAGAATATCCATGCATGTACTATATTAAAAAAGTTAAAAAAAAGAGAGAACAGTTTTCAATTGTGATGAAACTATTGAAAATTCCCTTAAATACATTTCTAAGTAATAGTAGAGCATAACCTATCCAAATCCCAGTTCACCTTTGTTAAGTACCATGGCCTTAAAGCAAATATCCTTGATCATAATTCATACTAGTGTCCACATATACAAACCTCAGGTTACTGTAATTAAGCTGCTTTAAGATATTATGCATTTTGTTCCATGCAGTGGTTCATTACGATTAAGACTATAAATACAACATTATATATAATTGTATAGCCAATCAATTAATAAACCATAAGGAAAAAAGTTGTTATCCTACCATCTCCATACTAAATTGTTTATATGAAAACTTCCCACTACATCATTTGTTATGAAGTGACCATAATAAAAAACAGTTAAAAATAACAATAACCACAAGGAAGTCCACCTGAGTAGATGCATTACCAGATGAAACAAAAGATGCAGCACTATCTCCATTCCCATTAGGAAGCACCCGGGAGTTAGTATTCATTGCACCAGCCCCTATTCACATCTAGTTGGTTTCCTTTGTAAATTACTATATTGTAAATTATGCATAATCATTATGCATGTACTGATTTGTATAGTAAATCCAGTATCTTGAATCAGTTTTAATTCTAGTCTAATTTTAATCTATACAAACTAACATTTACAAATTACAACAACCCATAAAAAAGACAAGATTTTCTTAAATTTTCTTAAAGACAACAATTATTTAGTCATAGATCTAGAAACCCCAAACAGAAATTGTACATATAATCACCATATAATCACCCCCAAAACAAATTTATACTGAATTTGACAAGAATTAAACAAAAAAAGAAAAGAAGAGATGGATATAGAATTTGTACCTGAGATTCCAGGTGAGAGAACGAACAGGTTGAAGGTCGTTGATTGCGGCGGCGTTGAGGAGGCCCAGACGGCGAGGTCAGACTTGAGAGAGATGTCGTGCGGCGGGATAGGTCTGAGAATGAGAAGAGAAATTAATTTTATTTTTTATATTTTGACTAGAAATAAACAAACAACGAAGAAGAGATGGATATAGAATTTGTACCTGAGATTCCAGGTGAGAGAACGAACAGGTTGAAGGTCGTTGATTGCGGCGGCGTTGAGGAGGCCCAGACGGCGAGGTCAGACTTGAGAGAGATGTCGTGCGGCGGGATAGGTCTGAGAATGAGAAGAGAAATTAATTTTATTTTTTATATTTTGACTAGAAATAAACAAACAACGAAGAAGAGATGGATATAGATTTTGTACCTGAGAGAGCGAAGAGGTTGAGGGTGGTTGATGACCAGCCTGAGAAGTTTTGAGAGAGAACTGAGACTCTGAGAGGTTTTGAGTGAGAGATGTGCGGCGGGGCTAGGTCAGAGAGAAATGTTCTGCAGATGGAAAAAAAAATATAGTTATACTTAATACCGGTTCGGTTTACCGGTTTTGAGGACCAAACCGGGAAAAAACCGAACCGGTCGGTTTTCTTATAAACTCAACAGAAATAAACCGGCTACCAATTAAAACCGAAAAAAAAAAAACCGATTGGATCGGTTCGGTTAGGTTGGCCGGTTTTTTGCCCACCCCTAGCTATTGTCAAATAGGAGAAAATTAGGGTATTCAGAGTCGGGTTGAACTTTTCAAACCCAACCTAACCCAACCCATTTAATAAATAGGTTAAACCGGTCGGATACATATGGGCCTGTTTGGCAGGGCTTTTGGAAGGCTGAAAAGAGCTTCCTGAGTCCAAAAGCAGCTTGTAGGTGTGTTTGGGTTATTTAGTAGAAGAGCTTATGGAGCTCATAAGCTCTTTCAACAGAAGCCAAGCCCAACCTACTACCTCTAAAAGAGTTTCCAAGGAAAACCGGGAAGCCAAAATTTGGTTTAATGAATTTTTTTTGGTTGACACTTTTATCCTTACTATATAAAGAACAACAAAATTACAATCAGAGCTATATCGTTTGTTCTATCATTTTTTTCCCATTTGCAACCCTAACTATACTCTCATCAATCTCATCTGAGTACTTCACAAAATCAACAATCAAAGTTGATGAATATTGAGATAGTACCTACCAGCGAGACCAACAATCGCTCCCAACTCACACCAACAATCGGAAGCAGACCCGGAGCCATTGCTGATGACGGAGTTGGTTCACCATTATCGAAGATGGAGACACATCTGGATCTCCATTTTCGAATCGACAATGGATATTGGAGACCCAGCTGGGTCATCCATCGCTGATGAACTCTATAATATTGGTAATTATAAACATATTTGAAGGTATTAGGTGTGTGCCTTGATGAACCAGATGATATTGGTAGTAGAATTTGATTTTGGTGATGTACTGGTGTTGGAGATTTTTTATTTTGGTGGTGTACTACTGTTGCGTGTTGGTGATGTATGAAGCGGCGGGTTGGATCGAAAGAGATTTTGGTGGTGTTTTTGGTGATGTACTGGTGTTTTGGAGATTTTTGATTTTGGTGATTTCTGGCGGTGTACTTTGTTGCATGTTCTTTATTTTTCTTTTTTAATTAATTTTTGTTTATTACTTTTTTTGGGTTAGATTTATCTTAATTTTATTTTTCAACTTTGTTTGTTGTTTTAATTATTTTCTTTAAATGTATAATTATATATATATATTATCTCGCATGAACTACTTTTTATTTTAATATATATATATATATACAATAATTTTCACATAAGTGCGTACTGATAGAATTATATAAGGACATGAATGTGAGCCACTCATTTTACATATTTTGACTATGTATGTATGCACTTGTCAAAACTCTTTTATAAATGAGTGGTTCACATTCAATGTCCTTATATAATTCTATTAGTGCGAACTGACAGGAAAAGAACTGTGTATGTATATATTACTCCAATTAAGATTCAAATGAATTACTATTGTTTTTTTTTTTTTAATTATTGTTAGAAAAGAAAAAGATTATAAATTGTTCAACTAAACATAAAAAAATAGACGGGTATAAATGTCATATCATTGTTCGCAGAGATATTATAATGTTTCAACCAAACACTTCAAAAGCTCTTATAGGTATAAAAGCTCTTCTAAAATATATCATGTGTAAAAGTTATTCCAAACGAGTCCATAATATGCATTAACCGGCTCTAGCATGTGTATTTTTATAAATTATATTTATATTTTTATGTTTGAACTTTTTTATTATTATTATTATTTTATAATTTTTGATACAATTCTTTTTTTTTTCCAATTAATCTTTTTGAACAGCCAAATGGAACTGCGATGCCTTTGGCTGCTGGCTTTGTGGGTCAGGAAGAGGCAGGAGAAGAAGCTGGCCTTGAAGTTGATGTGATATGGCAGAAGAAAATGGCTGGCTGAGCACTCTTATGGTCCAAACCGACCCACAAACATGAATTGTCAGGTCTATTTGTAGTGCTCAGTAGAATGATTTTGGTTCAGAGAAAACGGGCCCCAAATATTTGTTAGTCACAATATTTACACCCTTTAAAAACCGTATATATATCCCAAATTAATATATTTTTAAAAATCTAAGATTAACTTCGAGTAAATTACTAAAATAACTAAATAGTTTGTAAGTACATTCACCAATAATTATTAATCAGTTTTCTAGTCATTAACGTTTGTAAAAAAAAAATTCCTATTAACATTTTTTTTGAAACATGTGATAAAACCCTTTTTATTTTTTCAAACCCTAATTCCTATTTTAAATTTTAATTTGAATATATTTTCAATTTTTTAAGAAATACATATTTATTGCAATGTATTAAGAATGAATTAAAATCATTATTATTATTTTTTCTTTCGACATGTTTTCGACTTTTCTTTTTCATTATCAATATTAACTTGAGAAAAAAAATTAATGGAAAATATATTGGAATCATAAACTTACAAAGGAAACTGGGCTTCACCCGGAACAATATCCTCCTTACACGGATAAACTGAACTGCCTTACTAGGGATAAACTCTACATCTTAAAAATCTTTGACCGCCTAATGAGAATTTTATTGCAGAGGAGAAAACAATATATATCTCCGATAAGGAACTGCTGACAAATGCTTTATTGATGTCAAAATAAAAGAAGATCACCAACAAAACAAAATTTAATGATTATTATTAACTTCAGAGAAGAATGCACCCAATTTTATTTAGTACTTATTTTGAACATAGAATTTAGTGGCTTGTTTACTGTCAATGATAAAATCACAACAAAAGAATTAATTGAACCCATGTCACCTTAACCTCCTGCACATCTCTATAAGACTGCTTCATATGTTGAAAAGCATAGAAGTTTAAGAGGATGTATGTTGAGAAATGGGTGTACAAACTTCTTTTTTTTTTTTTTTTAAGAAAAGGTATTTTTGGCATTAAATGAGATTTATTACAAACTTTATATTTTTTAAAAAATTTGATAGGTATACTTGTAAAATAGGTGTACAAACAGTTTTTATGGGGTGTTAATATCGTCACTCTATTTGTTATTTTTTAAAAGTTCAAACATTAAAGGAAAAAAAATAACAAATAACAAACGGTCCAATTATTTGATGCCAAATTCTTTTTTTTTTTTTCGATTTATCTTCGGACAATACCTAATTTTTTTTGGGGTTACATACTTTCATCACTGATTACTTCTTCTCCGCCCACCAAAGACAAAAAAAAAGGGCAAACTCAGGGGTCGTTTGTTCTTTATTTTGTCTGAACAGTGAACAATCCTGAATTTTTCTGAATACTGAATAGGGACTGAATCTGAATCTGAATCTGAATGACATGTTTTTTTTTTCTCTCACATCCGAATGTACTGTCAACATGTTTGTTTTTTAAAAATAAAACTGTCTGAAAATAAGTAATTTTACATTTATACTCATACTAATTAAAATAAGTAATTTTACATTTATACATATAATAATTAAAATAAGTAATTTAACATGCACCATCCTTTATAACATTTTGTATGTTTTTTTTTCAAACAAAGTTCAGTTTAACAAAATAAAAAATTAATCAAAGAATATAATTTTACATGTTCCGCAACACAAAGTTTAAGTTAAATTTATTGTCAAAAAAAGAGTTCAAGTTCAAGTTCAAGTTCAAGTTCAATTTTATATGTTGTCCACGTTTCCGGTGAATATAATTCAATTTTATAATTCATAAAACCATTTTTGTTTTTTTGGTTTCCTAGATCATATGCACCGGAAGCCAAATAAAAAAAAAGATTCTTGAATTTTTTATATATAATAATTCTATAACATTTCCGAACCACGAAATCTACTCAATATGATAGACAAATTTATTGAGCACTTTACGAATAGTTAGATAAAAAAAAATAAATAAATAAAGAGTTCTTACTGGGATTTGGCAGAAGAGAAATTCAATTATTCAATCCCTGAAAATTTTCATTATGAGAAGCAATTAGGGTTTTTTTTTATTTCTAAAACATGTTTAAAATAAGAAATATGTTAAAAGATTTGTTTACACCATATTAAATTAAGATAAATTTGGAAATATATCTGTTTTTGAAGGATAGACTTGGAAGAGAATATATTTTAATTGTAATCCAGTGATTTGGAATTAAGTTAAAAGTCATGATTTCTTACTTTTTATTTTAAGTTGTTTTTTTGGTATTTTTAAGTTGTTTTACCACTTAAAAAAAATAAACAAAATAACTCAATGAGTTCAATTCAGACACATTAAGTTTTAAGTGAAAAAAACAAACGACCCCTCAGTACTCATCTCCAGTAATACAACACAACATTGTAGTACAAAACCGTATCACTCTACCCACTAGACACCCAACACATCTTTTATGCCGATAAAATACCGTACCAGCTGAATAAACTAGAACGAAGTGGCAGATGAATTAACAAAAGCACAAACCTAGGTCGCCGGATCGTTGAATTTGGTTGAAGAAGGGTTTAATTTGGTTGAAGATGGGTTGAAGTTGGGTTGAAGTTGGGTCACAAACGAGTCAAAGTAAACCTAGGTCGCCGGATCGTTTGGCCGTTGAATGGTTTGGTTGTCGGCGTCACCCTGATCTCATCGACGGCACTCAGTTGCAACCTGTTCTCTGGTCGTTTCCTCTATATCACAGTTACCTCTTTCTCTCACTCTCTCTCTACACGACCAACTCGTTCCTCTCTCTTTATCACAATTGCCAACAATTTAGGTTTTATTAGAAATAAATTGGGTTTTGTTAAACAAAGGTATTTTAGACGATGTAATTGACAATTGGTTAAAAACAATAACCTAAATACTTTTTTATTTAATATAATAATCTATTTCCTGACATGACTACTTTTGCAAATGTCCCTATAATTTTTATATTATTCAATAATTTTGATATGATCTTTATTAAAATATCATTAAAAATATATGTGAATGTGATGTGGATAATATGAGGCAGGGAATCGATCCCTAATAGGGAATCCTCATACTCGTACTGTTTATTATAAGACATGTATTTATCATGGTGGTATTTCTCATACAATAGTGTGGAGATTTTGTCAATTTTTTTTTACAGGACAATTGTATAAATTTCCACACGTTTAGGCAATATTGCACTAAGTGTCAACTTTTGCCATAATTGCACAAATATTCTCATGAACCAGAAAAAACATATTCGAGTCAAGGCGAATCACCATATTGAAATGAGTCAACCAGATTCAAAAAATCAAAACCTAGAAAAAAACAAGTTATAGACAGTTTCAGTCGAAAACTGAACTGATCCGACTCGCTCACACCCCTACATATATGATTGACTATGATATTTTGCTGGAATATGACTATGACGTTTTTAACCACATACAAAATTTTAACTACTAATGACCATATTTTTGACGAGAAGAGGTTTGGTCGGTAGTAAACTCCTTACACCTGCACCACGAGATTACGGATTCGAGTCCATCCCGCTCCCTAAAAAACCCGAATTTATGTAATAGTGTATTATTTAAAAAAATGACCATATTTTTGAGAAGTTACCCAAATACTCTCGTATAAAAACTATCCTCAAACTCTATCATCTCTCTCACATTTTACACCTTCGACGAAGATGGCGCTAAGGATATGTATTTTCGGTTTGGTTTGAGTTGAAGTTCAACTTCAGACCAAATCAATATGTAAAATGTTTGACTATATTTCAACACAAACCAAACCAATGTGATTTGCTATACCGATTCAAACCGGAAAAAAAAACCCGGTTGGTTTGAGTAGATTTATCGGTTTAAGTTTGAACCAAAAAAATCATTTTTTGTATTATTATAACAAATTTAAAAACTTAAATATTAAACATATGCGTTATTTAATTATTCCAAAAATCAAGAAAAAATATTATATAATTAATAAATTAACAATAACAATTATCATAACTACAAAACGTAATCCAACTAAAATAAACATAAGATCAAGGACATAGAACAAAAAAAAAAGCTTAAATTATAAAACTTATGTTCTAAAAAGTGTCATAAAAGATGAATTCAATACCTAATGTTTGATAGTAACGGATGAGAAATTTTTATTTTATTTTTATGAGTTAAAGTGTCAAATCTATATTTGAATTATCTTATTGGGTATTACTTCTGTAGCGAAGTATACGGGGGTAACATAACAAAATAACAAAATAAAATAAAATAACAAAGTAGAGAAACATAAATATAAGTTATAAAACCCTGCAGAAACGTGAATTTGACTTTTATTAAATATATGGATTAATTTGGGTTGTATGAATTTTATTTTAAGCAACCCAAACCGAATCAACATTTGATCGATTTATTAAATGATAAATTGATTAATATTAATTTTTTTATATGTGAAACTAAACCAACCCATAAAGTTTGGATTGGGTTAGTCGGGTTGGTTTGGTTAGATAGTTTTTTACACACCACTAGGTCATGACACCACTTAGTAAAGGTGTTGTAAGGCATGTGCGACACTAACGGTGTGCTACCTGGGCACGGTGTGCCCATGCGACGCCGTTCTTGGGCAGCACGCTCAAGCATGACAATAACGCCGCTGAGAATGGATTTTCTCAATAATGTTGTTTATTTACAAAAGTAGAAGAAAAAAAAAACGTAAAATAGGTAAATAATAATATTGGACAGCTTAAAAAATTAATTCAAATAATGTGGTAAGTGGTTTATTCATTAGAGATATCATCTCATAATTTGTGTGGTTTTGACAACTCATTTACTACATCATTTGGGATATATGATACTATTCATATATAAATTATCGAATGTGATATTTCACTAATTTTCGATTTAAAAAAATTGTCAAGATTTCACATTTCTTTTCTAAGTTGTTTTCTAAGATTTCATGGTTTTTCGAAATATCACTTTTTTTTTCAAAAATAAAAATAAAAAAAATAGGTAAGATGTTAATATAAATATAAAATATTTTCTTAATTTGTATTTTTTTAAGTATTAAATTTGTGTTCATTGGCTAACAAAAAATTTTGAGAGAAAAAAAAAGTTTTGCATAGAATAGAAGATTAGAATCCACCAATGGCCTCTTGCCCTTGGTGGTTGGAGTCTTCCGGGTTGTAATAAAAAAAGAAAAAAAAAAAAATTAGAAGCCAGTATCAAACGGATAACGCCTTTTCTTGCAAATCCAAAACCGTCAGACCACTTCATATAACACACTTCCAGACGACCACACCTGATATTTTTACAAAACTTCAATGGAGACCGCTGGTGTCTTCACCAACTGTATCCACTCTCAATTTCCAAGATTCCCCACAATTCCTCCTTCTCCAAAGTCCCTTTCCAAGAAAACACTGACATCATTCTCTATCTTAAGAACAAGCACTCGCCCAGGTCAGCATTTCCTCTTGCAATCTTCAATTGTAACTCTTCTTTTTTCTTTTTTCATTGTTTTTAATGGTTTTGATTCTAACCCATCACAGTTATGTTTGGTTTCGTTGATTTTTCAGTGGGTGAAGTTGCAGAAGATGATGTTTTGCAAATGTTCTTGAAGGATAGAGAAGTAAATGGAGACTTTATTTCCAGAGCTTCTGATATGTTTTGGCTGAGGGAAGTTGTCAAATTTGTTGATACTGATTCTGATGCTACCAGACTTGCTGATACTCCTAAACAATCAGACCAGGTTGATTGGATTTTCTACCATATTAGTTTCTTAGCTTACTTGATTTTAAGTCATTACTTTCTTGGTAGATATTGGAAAATTTTATGGATTGGTTATGGATTATTTGTAAAATATTGTGGACTCAAGTAGTGAAGTCATATAAATTGCATTGAATTTATGGAATTGCATTGAATCTGACTTCTGTTATCATCTTCCTTTCCCTCTCCATGATGTTGTTTGTTTTGCGTCTTGCCTGGTGCTCTATGATAGTCATGGTTAAATGCCTCTCCGTGTTTAGAATATTATTTTAATGGTGGTATAGGAGTATGATGTTTCAGACACTGTTTCATGGGGCATATTCTCATTACCTTTTTGTCATTACTACTACATTCTCTTTAGATTTGGTTTGAGAAAATGGACAAGGGAAAACAGGTGTCGGTGGCTAATACAAGAGCAGTTTAGTTGCTACCATAAGAAATCTACGTTTTTTTTTTTTCGTTTACATAAAATGAGAAGTTCGCTCAGATACACCTAGATTGCATTAGGATGAGCAGTTCATAACTTTTTATACTAAATTTGGTTTATGAGTCATTTTGGGCTACCCTTCTTAATGGCGCCGTTAGTTGTGGAAAATACATGAGTGTCTGGTTGCTTGGTTTGGGCTCAGCCAGTATTGAACCAAGTGAGGAAGGTAGAATTAAGTTTGAAAACTTGAGATAATCTCAGCATTAAAGTTCCTTAACTAAATGCTAGATCTATATCTGTTTCTGTTCATTTTATTTGGATGAGCAGTTTGATTCAATTTACTTGTATTTATGGCCCTAATATATTTAGGACGTGGGAAGTGATAATGATGATGGGTTTTTGAAACTATCAAGGACCCGTGAATGGCTATTAGGTGACGACTCTGCACCCATCAATAAGAAACCCACTGCTAAGGTATGCTTCCTGTAGCTATTGTTTCATTTTAATAAGCTTGCTACTGAACATCACCACCCCTTCTAATTAAGAAAAGAATAAGGGAAATTATTGTAAATAATAATAATAAAAAAGGTGTGCTTCTGAGAAAAGACCATTTATTGTTACTAAGTCATGAATGTAAATGCAGGCTGTGCAGGATGACAGAGAAAGGAGGAAGAAACTAAACCTTCTTGAATATGAAGCTGTATGATACTTCTCTTGAAATTATTTTTTTTTCATGGTTTGTTGGTTCTTCATTTAAATTTAATTTTCTAAAACATAGACATTTTGTGCTAGTCTTGAAAATGTTACCCATATTATTGTGCATTCCAATAATTAGCAGCAGTATCGTAGAGCACAAATCCAAAAGACACGTCACCAGCAAAAGACAAACTATGACAACTTGAATAAAGCATTCACAATTTTGTAGTTTTGTAAAAAGTGACCGGTGACCGTGATCATCATTTTGTAATATGGTCCCATCACTCCTTGTAGAATCAAAATACTATAAATATGTTTCCATATTGCAATAAGAAAGGCAGCTGAAAATTTTGAGTTTTTTATTTTCTTTCGCACAGATGACGCCAAAAGTGTGAGTCACACTTTTGTTTTACTGAGAAAATTAGAAACTCAGATTTTCCGCTGTCACTTTTTACAAAACTATAAAAGTGTGAATGCTCTATTCAAGCTGTCATAGTTTGTCTTTTGCTGGTGACGAGTCTTTTGGATTTGTGCTCTTACAAGTATCATGATTGTAACTTTGTAGAAGTGATGTAAAAATGTTGATGAAGGGAAAGTTTCAGTTATCATAGAATTGTAATGTATAGGAGAGGTGGATTGAATATGATATTATTTATAGAATTATCAATTCAGTTACAAAGGTTAGAATTACCTCTACATCCTACCATTCCCTAGAAACAAGAAAATGCTTCAAAGATGGAATTAAGTTACTAAGTGTACTATAAGGTCTCAGGGGTCCTGGATCAGGTTTTGCTGCCTACATGGTTTTTAATTTTTACAATAGCCATGGAAAGACATTGATTCTTTGATTCTTATCTTCCAGCTCAAGAGGGAACTGATGCTTTTGTCAGCCGGTATCGGAACTGCATGTAGCGGGTATTGTTTGATAGCTTTCTCACTCCAGGTAAAATAATCACTGAAAATCAAAGCATTGGAGTTCAAAGTTTAACAAAATAGATGAGTTCTCATGTTAAAATTTTCCGTTACCTCTGTAATTGACCATATGTGGTATCTTGCTGAAAAGGTAGCAATGAAAATATGTGGTATCTTGCAATAATAGTTTTAACCCATTTTGTTTAAGATTCCAAAGTTTCTTTACTCACTGACCATGTTTATCGCAACTAAATAGGAATTCGTTCTCTTTTTTTCTCTTTTGAAAGTAGATGTTTAGGAAATACAGTAGATATGCGCTAACAAAGGAACAAACTTATTAATTGTACAGGCTGCTGTTAGCTATGCGGTTGGAGTTCTTTTTAGGTAAGTTGATGCATTTGGGTGAGGCTATTTTTTAATTGAAATAATACCTTGGTGAACCAAGGTTTGAAACTGAGCTCAGAGTGAGTCGCACAGTTAGTCTATGAACTTTACTAGCTAAGGTTTAGTTCAGAAAGGTGTTACCAATTGGTGAAATAATAATGTGTGATTATTTTCTTCTTTTATAAGTTTAACTTCACCGATTCTTCTCTTCGGATGTATACATGACAATGATGGTAGATTCTGTTGCTCCGGTTGCTTTGATGGAAAGTATTTCCATCCAATTTATTTAGTTTACAAATTTGTCTGGATGGATACTAGGGATATACATAAAAGGTTTCACCAAACATCATTGTGAATTATCTACCCAGATTATTGGAGGTTTCTTAAATTTTAAAATTTTAAACTTTAGTATCGGAGAAATAGCACCTGGGAATATTTTCTGTCAAAATAATGAGACCCCAGGCAAATATTCTTGATTTAGATGAGTCACTTGAATGTTTTCTCCAAGATGATTATCTTGAGATTAAGTTTTACACCAATTTCCGAAGAGCTGAATGTTTTTAATGATATAGCTTGATCACATTCTAGCTTTGTTCATGAAAAGAGAAGCGAAACCTCTGGACATTGTTCAAAGCATTTTGCTGTCCTTGATATTGATGCTATGTTTGGTATCGTAACCAATTTCTTTTCCGATGCAGTTTCTTGTACCTTCAGCTCTTATACAAACATGCAGACAGTCTGTCCAAAGAAATGGTTCCTCAGATTTTCCTGCAAAAGAAGTCCAAAAAGTACTGCTAAATTTATCTGTTTATGTAGTAGTTTTGCCATTTTCCAGCTCAGTGATTCTTTATTTCCTTTTTTTTTTTGCATAACTAATATATATTTTTTCTTTCCTAGAATTGGAATAAGAAGTGAGGACCTTGAGAACTTCTTTGAGAGAACAATTAAGGGAAGTAGTATTGCTCTCTCATCTCCAAGGCTTGTGATCCCGGCTGCAGTATATGGATTTTGGGTTGTGTCTCATCAGTATTTTGCCAATGACTTCTTTGATTTTCAGGTAGCTGTTTAAATAATTTTCTTCTCATTCTTATGGAACTGTTTCGGAATTTCTAAATTTCCCATGAAGCTCAAACAATGGCAAACAAGACTCATGTTTGTCCATTTGTTTCGTTGCTTCTTGTTTTCAACAGATTGTTCCAGCCATGTTTGGTGTGTTCGTGTATAAAGCTGCTTGTCTTGTCCAAGTATATAGAGACAACGAAGACTTGCAATTTGTCTTTCCAGATGACTAGGGAAACTCACATGTGACTGAAAGCTCCATTAATAAATATTTCGAAGAAAATGGACGCGACCCAATTGCTTTTTTGTAGTGGCTATACATTGCTCCCTCTCTTTTGGGGTACCTTTGTAGAAATCAGTAAACAGATTCTGGTAAATAGGCAGGCGGCTGGTTCAAGTTTACAATTGCGAGTTCTATAAGCTATTATGAGACAGCTTCTACTATGACAAAGGACCTATCAGATTCAGGTGGAGATACAAGCATGTCTTTCTAGCTCCAGCCATGTTCAATCCTATTTTCTGTTGCAATGAGATTATTGCTTCTAAGCATAGATGAATAGTGAATCCATTGATTTAGGAACAATTTCACAATTTTTGTTTCAGGTCCTTTTGGCACAATGAGTTGATAAATTAGAGTACTTGTTCATTATTTTACCTTTCTGTTTGGGATTTTATCATGGAAAGTTATTGTGTTTATGCATTTCCATCAAAATATTTCAACTGTAATGATCATATTTGAATGAGATTTCATACAGGCTGATATTCAATTACAAGTTTACAACAAGTGTTTGTTTAATATTTGTCATGCAATCAGCAAAGAGGAGCCAGAAGAAGAGAACAAACGTTTGATAATAATACCAATTAATAGCTCAAGGCAGGGTAGGCTTTCATATATCAACAAATAAATATAAGACTTCATTCACAAAATCCCCAAATAGTAATCTAAATCCAATCAATCTTATTTTGATTCCTCATTTAAGAAGGTTTTTCTTTCATCATTTATATATGATCTTTATTTTTAAAAACGAAGAAGTTACTCTTATCTATTGGTGAGAGTTTTTGACACGATCCATCAAACTGGTCGAAAGGTATACTAGTCGGATTATGACATAGATAATATGCTATCATAAATTTCCAAATGTAATTATATCTGATAAATTTTCCATAATTGAACTTCAAATACATTAAATTCCGGTAAGACAATAAAACAATTTGAAAATGCATTATGATGCATTATTATTATTTTTTAAAATTCTTTTCTAAATATGAGACATTATCAGATTGATTAATCAATGAATACTTAAATTTATAACTAAATAATTATAACAAGATGAAATTATATTTTGGTATGAATTTAGACATACAAAATTATAATTTGAGTAATTAAAAACAAAGAAGTAAAAAAAAATTAAAAAAAAAAATATTTCCATTTCAAAATAAGTCCATAAGAGGAGGAAAGCAGCGGTGTTCCAGCACCAAAAACAAAGAGTGTCACACTCTAGTACAAAGTCCGATCCCAAAACATTTTGGAGTGTTTATTACAATAATAACCAATTCAAGCCAGTCTCTTCGTTTCCAAAACCCTAGAATCCAGATCCAATCGTTGCGATGGCTCAAAAGCAACCTCGCGACTGCGAGATGCTGGAGTCCATGTACTCAATGCTGGCCTTGGTTTTCATACTCGTTGCTTGCGTCGAGCTCTGCGATGCCGCTACAGTAGTCGACGTCTACCGTCTCATTCAGTATGATATCTCCGGCGTCCCTTTCGGATCTCGTCTCGCCAGTCTCAATCACCACGCCGGCTCTCTCCATTTCTCTCCCGGCGCTGATCTCTCCAGGACCGTTGTCATGATCCCGGTCCGCGAATTGAACATCAGTTTTGTCAAAGGTGATTCTTCTTTTCAACTCTCTAAATTATAGCTAAAAGATATAATTTTTTATAATTATTATAAGCGTTGGAATCTATGTTGTTGCAGAGTATATTTCTCAAAAGCAACCGCTAGGAGGGTTATTGTTTTTGCTTCCAGAGATGTTTCGTCTCGAAAATGAAGGTGGGGGAGGGATTAGTAGTGAAGTTCAGGAGAAACAACTGATCAAGAATGTGTTGCTGGAACTGGAACGCTTACTAATACATGCTAAAATGCCTGTGAGTCGTATTCGATTTTTATACTTCACTTCAACTGTATCACCGAGCTTTCAGACTCCTACTTAGGAAACTTGTGGCCTTCTTAATTTTACATGGTTGTTATAGGTACTAGCTATAGGTAGCTTAGCTAGTAAGTTATATTGTTTTTGTTCACTTCAACTGTGTACAATTGAAGTCTCCTTGATAGGGTATCGATTAAGTATGGCACCCAACCGATGTTGTCTCCGGTCAATGGGTGCATGCCATGTGGCAAGGAGAACCGATCAAATGAGTTTTCCTTACAAGTTGCCACATGGCATGCGCCCATTGGTTAGGATGCATTGCATCGGGTGCATGTAAGTTTTTCTCCCGTGTCGAGGGGTTTGATTATATTTAATGAATTATTTTTTTTTCTTTTTAAATTGTTTTTTCTTTTGTTACTAAATTAAATCATGATTTCTTCCATACACATGGCTGGTAATTAGTTAGATTTTCATATGAACACACAAAGTTTAGGATCCGAAACTGATTCTTGGTATGGCATAATTCTTTAAAATTTATCGTGCAGAAGTTATTTTTTTATCCATTTGCTTTATAAGTTCTTTTTAGTGTTTTAAATTGATGTGTTTATTATTATTATTATTATTATTTTAGTTTGTATCTTCAGCTATATCAATTCCCTCTGTTATTTAAAATTGATTATTGTTTCATAGTACTTTTTTTTGAAGTGTTCTCTGGGATTGGTTTTCAAATTTTGAATCCATATAATAGTGTACCAGGATAGGTGCACTCTGAATCATTACCTTTGTTATTTACATCCTTTTCATCTGTTTGTTATGTTTTATACTTTTTTTTTATTTTAATTTTTCTGTTATTTTTTGTATGTGCACACCTTTATGGCGGAATGTTTTGTTACAGTATCCTGTGTATTTTGCATTTGAGAATGATGAAATTGATTCTGTGTTGAACGATGTCAAGAAGAATGATGCCACCGGTCAACCTGCCACTGCAACCACTGGAGGGTTAGTTGATAACTTCATATGAAAAATGTTAAATTTCTAATGAATTATATATATTTCATCTGGAAAATCAACGATATAAAGTATGGTTATTTGTAGTTAAATGTATTTAGGCATCTTCTTCATATAACAAATGGTTGCACATAGATATTTCAAGTCTTCTTGACGGTCCCACCCTTGCAGTTTGCATCTGCTAAATATCTTCAGTTCATTTCGACAGTCCCATATAACAAATGGTTGCACAAAGGGCTTTAGCTATTCTTTTTTCTTTTTTCCTTTTTCTTTTTTTATTTGATTTGCCACTTGCAGATTGTCTCATACTCCACTTATTTTACCTGTTGCATGCCATGTCTGGAATAATTTCCTTTTGAATTCAATGTTTTTGTTTTTGTTTTTGTGCTGTTGAGATTGATGAATGGTGTTTTAAGGTCACTGGCCATGTCTGATTTCATCTCTGCTTCTGAATTATTGCAGATACAAACTTGTTGTCTCAACATCGGAAGCTAAGAAAGTTGCATCTCCCACCATCACAAACATTCAGGTTCCAATTCAATTCTTTTATGTTTTGTTAATAAAAATAAAGGTTAACTTTTTTTCTTTCATGGGAATGAATTAAAGTTATCGTGAAGCAAATATTCTACATGAGAGAAATATGATTGACACCCTTAAATGCTAATGAATTCTTAGGATCTAATTATCTAAATACTGAAAAACTGTTCTTTAATCTATTCGTTCGAGGGAATTGGGCACCGTTTTTATTGTAATGTAGTGTATATCTATTTGTCTAGTGGAAAAAGTTGACCCCGATAATTACCTAGATTCATTTGTAGTGTTTTTTCGGTTTTTCCCAAACTAAAGTGAGAAACAGATGAATTGTCTTTTATGTAATTTTTACAGAAGTTGTACACAAAAGAGGCCATATAATTTAATTAACTTCCCAGCAAGCGTGATCAACTGACTATGTTTATGTGGTCATGCTTGGGTTTTACCTTTCTTCAGCATCTGAAGTGTTAAGTCATAGGGAAATGTGGTGGTGGTTGCAGTGGATATTACAAATAACTTTATTTTTTGATACCTTTGTTATTCTCTTGTGATCTGGTTGGTGCTGCTAACTTTTCGTTATGAGTTTGTCTGAAATGCTTTCTGTTAGTTATTCTACATTCTAGTTATATGGCTTCTTTTACTTAGCTGGTAGTATAGTTTCATTTGCATTAAGAATTAATTAAATTTACATAGCAGATATACTTCCTGTTGTGCTTGTACAAGTGCCATTGTTTCGTTATTGTATATTCTTTACCTGTTTTGTTGACCATCATATTTCTTTCCATTTGTGTATTTTTTTTATAGGACACTGAGTCACTGAACTTTATATTAGAAAAGAATTGAGATAATGCATTACATGAACCCGCAGTCCACCAAGGGGACAAGACAGCCCTTCTAAAGGAGCTCCTAAAAACTATACCAAATCTTTCAAGTATATATCCTCCCAAAGCATTACAAGGCAAAAATCATTTAATGTGTGTACTCAAAACGATAAATGCACTTAGAGAAATTTAAGAAACTAAGAAACATATATCAATGTTACTGCAACCTCAACTTTTTCAGACAAGCACAAGTCCTGCCGGAACATGGTAGTGATAACAATAAACAATTAATAAATCATGGCCTATAGTTTCTGCCTTGACTCGTCTTTTGTTTACAAAGACAAATCATAAGTTTAGCTGAGCTAGTGTAATACATTATTGCACACATAATCAGGATTATTTTTTTTTGGTTCCTTAACTTGTTGCAATGGTTTTGCTTCGCCATATATTGCTGTAAATTGAGTAAGTAATATTGTTTTATTTTGTGAGTTGTGCAGGGATGGTTGCAAGGTTTAAAAGCTGAAGGTGATGTAAATCAACTCCCAACCATTGCTATAGTAGCATCATATGATACGTTTGGGGCTGCTCCTGTATGTAATCTTGTTGAATATCATTGGCAAATTCAACTTCTGTAACTTGTTTGACTGTATGTTGATAACTGGTACATGCAGGCATTATCTGTGGGTAGTGATAGCAATGGTAGCGGCGTTGTGGCACTTCTTGAAATAGCTAGGTTATTCTCTCGTCTCTATTCAAATCCTAAGACTAGAGGAAGCTACAATTTACTTTTCGGGCTGACCTCCGGTGGACCTTATAACTACAATGGAACTCACAAGGTGCTTAGTCTCCTTGGTTGTTTATTTATTTATTTTTAAAAAATCCCAAGAATTTTCTTTTCTTCTGTGTTTTCCTCATAATTGGCTTTGTACGCTTTTCATTTTGGCTTTAAAATTTTCTGAGTATCCAACCTTTTGCAGTGGCTTCGAAGTTTTGATCAACGTTTGCGTGAAAGTATTGACTATGCTATCTGCTTAAATAGCATTGGTTCATGGAATGATGAATTATGGATTCATGTGTCTAAGCCTCCAGAAAATGCCTACATAAAGCACATCTTTGAAGTAAGCAAATAATATCTCTCAGAACAAGTCTGTTTTATGGTTTTTTGTTACTTTGCTTCAGAGCTTAATGGATGGATTTTTGTGTAGGGTTTCTCTAGTGTAGCTGATGAGTTGGGCTTCAAAGTTGGTCTGAAGCACAAGAAAATAAACATCTCAAACTCTCGAGTAAGTAAATATACATGAATAATAGAACTATATCTACATTATGAGAAAATTAAGAATTCATTTTCATAATCTTCTCATTGAAGTTATCCCAATATCTAGTCAAGAAAATCCACAATGGTATAACTGTACATTGTTGTAAATAGTTATTGCTTTATCTCATATTTATTATTTGTGATATTTTTCCTTTCCCCCACCAAATCCACTATTGTTCATTACAAGAATATAGATTAAAGTTTTGAGGAATAGACTGTTGGTGGGCGAACTCGTGGAAGGATGCTAACCGGCTTTACTAGTTAGCTAGATGGCATGTCCTGATATTATCATTAGACAATAGACATGCATAGATAAGCAATTTGAACCAGAAGCTGATATTGGTTTGATCTGTGTTGGATAAATTCCCTGTTTTATGAGCCTAAAAATTTGTAGTGGCTTCGCAAGAGTATACAGTTCTATTACTCCCCATTGTTTTTATTTTATCATTTATGTTGCTCTGTTTTAATGCCTTGGAAATCATTTTGCTGTGAATCTCCTGGATCTCATTTACATTGACATGCTCAATCACAAAGCTGTACTAAAAAATTTCTTTTCATAGATGCTGGTTTCTTTTATTCTTTCTAGTTTCTAGTAGATTTCAAGTTTCCTGAGAGCTGGAAATCATTGGTGAAGACACTAGAGCTTTTCTCTCTCCATTTCGCTTTTGTCCTAATCATAAATGTTCTGTTCCATCTATATATTTTTGGAAGAGTTCTTGCCCATTAGCTGCCCATTCTTTATTTTCTTCCTGGTCTGATGTGGTGTCGGGTCTGTCGGCTGAGAAATTTTTTTTAAGGTGTGCAATTAAATGAGTGGGAAAACTTAGGATAAGTCCATTTTGTGTATGATATTTGTTTTTAATAATTAATATGATTTACGTATTTTCTGAGTGGCTTATCTTATTAAGACTTAATATTGCTACGTCATCAGTGGTTTGTTATCATAATAAACAAGGAAAACATATTATTTGTTTTTTTTTTTTGACAACTTGAGAAATATTACATTTAGATAACTAAACTGTCTTTTTCATTTTGAATTCATCTATTAGTACCTTCGTGTTCTTTGTTCCGCTTACAATTATGACTCCTGTATCCTATTATGGTTGTTCTGTCTAATCATAAATGTTCTGTTCCATCTATATATTTTTGGAAGAGTTCTTGCCCATTAGCTGCCCATTCTTTATTTTCTTCCTGGTCTGATGTGGTGTCGGGCCTGTCGGCTGAGAAATTTTTTTTAAGGTGTGCAATTAAATGAGTGGGAAAACTTAGGATAAGTCCATTTTGTGTATGATATTTGTTTTTGATAATTAATATGATTTACGTATTTTCTGAGTGGCTTATCTTATTAAGACTTAATATTGCTACGTCATCAGTGGTTTGTTATCATAATAAACAAGGAAAACATATTATTTGTTTTTTTTTTTTGACAACTTGAGAAATATTACATTTAGATAACTAAACTGTCTTTTTCATTTTGAATTCATCTATTAGTACCTTCGTGTTCTTTGTTCCGCTTACAATTATGACTCCTGTATCCTATTATGGTTGTTCTGTATATATTAACCCAAAATTTTTGTTGGATATGTCAAGTTATGTGGGAGGAAATCTGATTCATCTTACCTAGATCTTTTTCTAGTGATATGGAGTTTGAAGCTTTCCTCTCTTTTTTTTTCCCGTCTTTTTCCCCTTTTACTAAAGAGATGTGAAGCTGCTTAGCATACAATGTTTAGTGTGATCAAGGTGCATAATTTGTTTTACAGAGCATTTCCAAATTATTCTTAATTTTTTTATAAAAAAAAAGTAATACACATTCTTCCAATTTGTAAAGCATGCTTGCTTTTGCTTTCTTCTTCTTCTTCTATTTAAGTCAGGTGATGAAGCTGCTTTCTGTTGTAGGTAGCTTGGGAGCATGAACAGTTTTCAAGGCTGAGAGTTACTGCTGCCACCCTTTCCGAACTTTCTGTTGCTCCTGAGCTGTTAGAAAGCACTGGTGGCTTGTTGGATAGCAGGTTCCTTTTCAAACTTTAGCCCTGTTAGCCTTATTGCCAGAGTTTTAATTCTATTTAGCATTTGCTGAGAACTTTATTTTCTGCAGGCATTTTGTTGATGAAACTGCAATTGTCAGAAGTGTCAAGTTAGTTGCCGAGAGTCTTGCTGTAAGTCTATATATATCAAGGGATAAATCTCCATTTTGATGTTTTAATCTGAATGTAAAAATATGTTATTTTAGACCAACTGCAAAGGTATTTATTAATATATAAATGGATTGCCCAACTGATGCTTTTTTCAGAACCTAAAAACTCTAAAGAAGAGAGATAAATTTGGGACATCCATGTCATGTTCTCGTTGAAGGAGAGTGGTGTGATATAATTAGCAGGGTAAGAGGGGTATGTTCCTTATAATGAGGGTGCTATGTTTCACTAAAAAGCCATTGGTTACTCAAGTTGCATGGCAGGATGTTGATCTTGTATATTATTTCCGTGAATTTGAAAGTATGCTAGGATATAAGAATGACAGCTGTTGTCCTTTTTTCCTGTTCCTATGTAATACGGGAAGTCACTGAATATTCGAGGAAATAAATTTTCATCATGTTAAAGATTCTATGTTTAGTTCAAGCACCATACATCCTTTCGAATTTAATGCAACATGGGTGTAGGTAGGTACTACTGATATTTGGCATTTCATGATAAGCTAAGTTTGCGTGTAGAATAGCAGATGTCTTTGAAGTGATATTGAATTTGTGGATCATGTATTATGCCCTAAGATCAGAAGATGGAACAAATACAGACTTATCAATATATAGAAAGGGGTGGCTTCAGGTGTGGGTTGTTAGTGTGTGGGTTGTTAGTGTGTGGGTTGTTGGTGTTTATAGCTAAAGAAAGGGGTGGCTTCAGGTGTTGTAATTTATGCTGCCAATATCTTGATCATGCTACTTCATAATCCTTGTTGTATTCCTTTGTGCTGCATTAAATGGTTTTCTCTGTCTGAGTAATATGTACTATGATCTACAAGGACACTGTCAGGCATCGGTGACAAGGACAATGGGTATATAGCATATGATAATTTCTAAAAAAGGAGTGGCAATTTCTTTTCTTGTAATTTGTGATGATATTGTGCTACCAACAATTTGATTGGAAATATCCTAATGGAAAATTTGGAGTTTATTTACCCTACCTTAAAATGAGATACTGGTACAGCTGTGGCTGAATGCATAAATTAATGCTTCCAAGTTTCTTGCATGTATATGAGTGTTGATCTCTATTTAAGTAGCATGTTAATTATTGGTATGATAAATTTTGACATATTTTGAATTTTGTGGTATGTCATAACTGTAGTAGTGGTGCAAAATGCAATTAAATTACTTCCTATATAAACTAACTTATTGGAGATGGAGTTTCATTATGTCAGCAAGGTGAAGAAAGCATCTATTGTTTTTTAAGAAAGGGTTCCTGCAAATTGATTTAGTTATTCTGTGATTGTTGTACCTTAAACTACTTTAAAAGCATACTAAGTTCATTGTTATTAATTTGAACCAATGATACATAAAATTTTCAATCTTCTGCATGTAACATCTGAATTTGTGACTATTATTTTATTTTTTCTAATATGATATTTTCCTTTGTACAGAGGCATATCTATGGTTACCAGGGGAAGAATATTAACATTTTTGCAGACGACAGTAGTTTGGCGGTCAATCCTTCTTACATACGATCCTGGTTAGATCTGTTGTCACAAACACCTCGAGTGGCACCATTTCTCTCAAAGAATGACCCATTTATTATGGCACTGAAAAAGGTCTCTTTCATTTCATTTTTACAGTTTCTTCCTTCTGTACTGTTACTCGGTTTATGGTGATGCTCACCTGAAAATGGTGCTAAAATTCGTTAGATAAACCATAATTATCTGCATTCGTTTTATTTCCATGTTTTGTGTATTTAATGTAGTGTGTGTGTGTGTGTGTGTGTATCGTAATAATTAATTTAAGTCTAACTTATTTTTGATGGATTATGAAGATCCAAAGGAATGTTCAATAATCTTGACTTTCTTTTCCTTGAGGATTGTCCTCACATTGATTTCAACAAAGTTGATTGTGCTTTCTGAGATTGACATATTACTTTAGAATTCATGTACCTATGGTCCTATGCTCTTTTGAGCTGTGCTTACATAAATGATCTGGTAGAATTCTCATGGATGTCATACTTTTGAAACAAATAACGTTATATTGACTTTGGGTAATTTAATGTTCTAGAACTCTTCATATAATGGCTACTCAAGATTCTTTTGGTCCAAATGGCATGTGGTAACATAATTTAAAAAGAATGTCCAAGCCCAGAAATTGGCTTGATGCAATTGGCATTTCAGTTTAGACTGCATACGGTTATGTACTTTCATCTGTTTTATATTGGTAAAAATGGGGAAGGGATATTGGAAAAAGGAAAGATACAAAAATAACTGGTGGTAAGACTAATCAGCATGAGCACTTAGAGAGTGGTCCTTTCTGAAGGGTAGAGCAGAAATCAAAAACTCCTCCCAGGACCCTCCTCAGCCAGAACAACTCTAGATAATGACCTTTTCATAAAATATTGTTCCTACTTATTGGCAGGAATTGGCAGATCATACGGATGAAGTGAATGTGCAACATGAAGTGCTTGATGGGATGTTCACTTTCTATGATTCAGTTAGAGGTAGACTCAACATATATCAGGTATTTGTTCGTGCAAATTGTCAATTTTTACCACATAAGATTTTAGAAACCTGTTCTTAAATTGTTAGTAACCAGGTATGAAAATTTATTTTCACCCCAATACCTAATAGCCAAACAATTATCAAATATCCTTCCAACATAAGATATCATCTTCTTCCGTCAACCTCTTTTCTTCGCTCTCCTCTCTCTCTCTCTCTTATCACTTTCTTCTCTCACTAATTTCTCACTCATTGTAACCAGATCTGTGACTAAAATTCATTCATTTACTTTGAAACATCGTACATTTTGTGGGTTGTGGTTGTTTTTCGTATTTAAAGATTTGAGAAAATCAAACATCGAAAAAATCATTTTCTTCATTTTCCAAAAGTTTCATGTATGTACATGCCCTCATACTATGTGAAATCAGGTGTCTTTCATTACGTGTAATCACCATTCACTATTTCACTCACTACGTGAAATCATCATTCATACTAACTTACATGAGGGGGTATTTGAGTCTTTTCATCCAACAGCTGGTTAAAAACAATTACAGTTTTGCATGTGGCTAAAAACAATTTTCCATATTCTCTGAGAGTTATTTATGAAATTTTCCCTATTTGTTCTCTGTTGGATACTAATGTTGATTAAATATGCCATATCTTTCTGTTCACATATTCGCACACACCCCTGTCAATCCTTTTCTGTATCTTCAGACCTTTAAATCATGGGTGACGAGTGGAGAGTTATGGGTATCCCTTTTGTTTTACAGTTCCTTAACACTATGCTTCACAACCTAATTGCTCTATTAGCACATTGTCTTTGCCTGTTTTATCCCAACATGCTCTTTTTATGATTATTACTAGTTTACAGTTATTCTACACGTGCAATTCCTTTTCCATTATTCTTAAGGCCAAATTCCAAAGCTGAAAATATATATGCTTTGATCTTTCTGTACTTCATTGGATTAAAAGGTAACCATTGAAAATGGATTGTTACAGGTTGCTAGTGTAACATTTGACTTGCTGCTGCTTCTGGCGTTGGGATCATACTTGATTGTGCTCTTCAGTTTTCTTGTCATCACAACTAGGGTATTCCTCGTTCTCAGATGATAAATGTCAATGTTACCTTGTACTTATCATTTCTTTTTAACAGAATATAACACAAATTTGATAATGATGCTTCTCAACAGGGTCTTGATGATTTAATCAGTTTATTTCGACGACCTCCCTCTCGTAAGATAAAAACAGCTTGATGGCCAGAGCAGGAAGACACACCAGTAATCTTGTAACTTTGTTGGGGAAAGAATCTCTTGTAGCCTACGTGGAAATCTCCTGAGAATTGTCAGTATCTACCAATTTGTCGGTTCAGTGACACACGAGGGTTCATTGTATCTGTTGGTATTAGGAAGACATCAATAACTTACCGAGCCAAAATGAGAAAAAAAAGATGCAACAAATTTTGTTGAGATTGATCATTTATCCAAATATTATGCCAACATTTTTGCAAAGAATAATGTGTATGAGTTGTGTGTGTATGGTAATTGAAAGTCAGAGTTAGTGCTAGATGTAATATCCTAGTTTTGGTACCCGTCAATAGAATCGTCAAGCAGAATTTAGTTGTTTTCCTGTAACGCAAGATATGTTAAAATAGCTTATTTTCAAGGACTGCTACATTCTCACATATTGTTTTGGTAAGATTTCTGGCTTGTTCTCACCTTATTGTTTATGTCGTATCTGTTCTGTAATATGGAACTGAATACCAATAGCAGTACATTCAAATGATTTATGTTGGCTCACCTTGTAATTATCTATGGTTAATAATTATTACAGTATGAGAAGAAAATCACATTTTATAAAAATCAGCCTCTCCTTATAAGTTGTGGATGAGGTATTTGATTAGCTTCGTTGAGCTGGTAAAGTGGAGCATGGAATCACCGTTAAAATTGTTAGAGGCCAAGGCGGCTAACCAAATATGATCTTGGTTGCAGCTGAGAATGTGATTCTGGAACTATGATTACAGTACAAGTCTGTTTTTTCCCTTTAGCATTCTTACATAACAAAAGTGGTATGATTACGGAGAATCGTCAATGTTGTTGCCCAATGAATGATACAACATATTACCGTTCCAAACGGCATTTACATAATCTCATTGTCAGGTTCAGTATTCTACTACTTTCCTTTCTCATTCATTCAACAGCTATAATTGAATATCATAAAGCAAGACCATAAATTTCCATCCATCTTGCATTCTGTTTCTGGAAATGTTGCTTCTTGTAAGTTGTAACCATAATATGAAAAATGCAGTTGTCTTATACCAATCACAAGATGGTTATAGAAATAACTCATGAAAGAGCAATACAAGTACAAGAAATAAAACTTGGTTGGGAACCCACTGAGAGGATGCAACATTGTAATTGTATGGGTGCATATGCATATGTTAATCTCGCACGTTGACTGGGAAGGCACATTAATTGAACCTTTCATACATCCAAAATTTTCGACATCATATCATACTCATTAAAAAGAACAGAGTATCATCCAAAATCAACCATCTGCTTCTGCCTTGGGAGGTCCTCTTAGCTTGGGTGTATTGTAAACGTTATCAACAGAAATTACACGTCCATCTAGTAACTGCAAGTTATTACGGTGCAATTCTTAAAATCAACAATTTCAAGCATCGTAAAGTACACGAAATGATGCAATTTTACCTTCCCATTCATGTCTATCAAGGCCTTCTGGGCTTCATCAGTAGCACTGAAGGTTACATACCCATAACCTTTCGACCTCGTTCCATCTTTTTTCATTATTATTTTAGCTGGAGAAAGAAAAAATGACAAGATGACTAACAATATAGCATGAACTGAAACTTGGATATAGATAAGAACATACCCTCAACGACTTTGCCAAATTGTGTAAAAGCATCTTTTAATGAATTTTCTGTGGTTGTGAACGATATGCCTGCAAGAAGACATAGTGATGACAGAAACAAAGAGGGTTATAAGGGTGGGCTATATCAAGGGGAACAACTTCCACAATCAAAAAAAGTATTTGTATGTAAATTACCGGCCATGCGTTAACAAATCTGAATTAATAAACAAGGAGAAAACAATTACAGATTATGCACCCAAAAATTACTTGTAAAATTTCTCCCACCCAAACCCACCACTGACACAGTTTCTAATCTCAAACACCAGGGTAGCACAAGTAACTTGTAAGTTCATAAGCAATTAGGTCACACTTGGTCGGAATCTAATACTGATATGATGACCATTTAACTTAAAACAGCATTGAATCCTGATAATTAAGAAAAACATTGACACCCTATAGTACCTTCTCCATGTAAATAAAGGCTGGAATGCATGTAATAACAATTAGGGTAAATTAATCTAAGAAGAAAATGTTGCCTACTAGGTTAGCACTAGATGGTCTCATCATGGTATATTGAGGACTGAATCCTCCATAAACATTTCTGTCCAGAAAAGAGTTGGTAGTGAGCATCTGGAGAGAATAATAATCAAGAGAAATATAAGATCAGGGCCTCGTCCTCTGTTAAGAATTTCTTTTCAGGACCTCAATATCTCTTCTACTCAGATTACCCAACATAAAAACTTTAAAATGAGTTCTGCTTTTTAGAATGCAGTAGAACAAATTAAGGCAAAAACACACACAGACAATAAAACAAACACGTTATGAACAATTAACTGTAAATCTTCCTCTCCTTTATTGCTTTTCCTATTCTTCTTCAAATTCAAATATCCAACTTTGGTGAATAACAACATCTGGGCAGTTGTAATAAAGCTCTGTAAGTGATAGTATCCCATTGAAGCTTTGACACAAGTACGATTACTGAAATATAGACCGAGAGAGAATGGATACCTTTCACGAAAAGCTTTGAAGTGATTCCTCTGATAAACACGAGTTGGGCTGCCCGGTTTTTTAAGTTCGAGTCAGAGATTAATCTGGAAATGCTTCCTCTTAACGCCGCCATTTGAGAGAAAGTATGCTCTGGGACTGACTGCGCGCGCCCACTTCGGTTGTAATTCTGCTGGGAAATGAACAAAAAAAAAACAAGAAGAGGGAGATTTGCAAATTACTTTCTGACTTTTAATGCAATGCTAAATCAAACTCTTTAGTTTGGAAAAATTGAAATCAATAACAAACCCTTACCGATAACAAACTCCTCTTTTTTTTTTTTTTTTTAATTACCGATAACAAACTCTTTAGTATGATTATTATCAAAAAAAATAAAAAGGTACGATTATTTGAAGGGTTAATTGAACTAACTTATCCTTAAATTTTTTTTTTAAAAGGTATGGTTATTTAAAGGGTTAATTGCACTAACTTATCCTTAATTCATTAAATCTAGTCAGATTTCAAGAAGATACCGTAAATGTTAACAAACACCCCTTACTATTAAGCCAATCCGTTAACTTTAACGGTTGATCAACTTTGACCATTGAGAAGCCAAATATACCCTTGTCACATCATCTCAAACATAAACTATTTATTCAATTAAGATTAAAAAATCAAAATAAAAAAAAAAACAGAAAAAACAAAATAATTTATCGACGGTGCATCTTTACCGCCAAAGAAAACAATAGATCTTTGATGATATGCTACTTATCGAAAAAGATCTTCGCCGATCTTGGAGATCGACCTCCTGCAGTTCATAGAGGAGGCCCCTTCACGAATTGAGGATGTTTCCGCATGCAGTTGATATATTATTATTTTTTTAATTTTTAATTAAAAATATTTATGTTTGGGATGATGTGTCAGGGGTATATTTGGTTTTTCATAGATTAAGTTTAGTCAACCGTTAAAGTTAACGAATTGATTTAGTAAGGGGTGTTTGTGTTAATTTAGAACTTTTTTTTTAAAGTCTTACTAGATCCAACAAAGTAATGATAAGTTAGTGTAATTACTCCTTATTTAAATGATTTTTTATGTAGCCCCGTAAACGAAAAGACAAATCCAAATATACTAACAAAATTATACAAAAGAATAATTATATACAAATATATTTTAAAAATATATTATAATTAACAATAAAGTCATAAAAAGAATTAATAATAAAAACAAAATTATTTTAATCCTTTAAAAAAATTATGGAGAAGACACTCACATTATCCCAAATGTGTATCCATTTTGGAAATTTGTACGTCTTCTTCGTAGCTTTATTTATATATTAACTATTGTTTGATTTTTATTTTTTAATTTTAAAGATTTTTTCATGATATATTTTATACTTTTTTTAAGAAAATGATTTTAATTTAATTAGTTCATTTTTATTGTTTGTTTAATTTTTTTATTAATTTATATAGTAAAGAGTCCAAATAACCATATTTCATAAGATTTAATTGAAGTCAATTAACAACGAGAGATTTTTTGTTGATTTTTTAAACTAAAGGGTATAATTTGATATTTCATTGAAGGTGGAGTTATTTATAATTCTTCCAAAAACAATTATGTTTGGGAAATAGTAATTGGGAATTTTCATTAAAAATAAAATAAAATAAAATAATTCTATTTGGTCATTCAGGTTTGAAATTAGTGTTTTGACTCTATATTTTGAGTATATATATTAACAAGGGTTAATTGCAATAACAACCTTTATATATTGATATATTGCAAACATTACAAGTATATTGATTTTTTTTTTAATTATAGGAAGATACCCTTGATCACTATAGGGAGGCTCATAAAAGCCTACTCACCAACAAAGGTGGAGGCTTTTACAAATCTCCAGCACCATCAAAAGGAGGCTCATATAAGCTTACTCACCAACAAGGCCTCGCGTGAGCCTCCAAACCACAACAATTAGGAGGGTCGTGCGAACCTTTTGACCACAACTATCTATTAATTAGTTAGGGAGATATTTCTAGATATGGAAGTCTCTTGACAAACTTTCAAACTTCATATATATATATATATATTTTTTTTAAATAATAAAAATAAAATTTAGTTATATTATTTGATTTGAATATATTTTATTGGTAAATGATGATTATGCCCTTCGACCATTACCAACTAACTAACTAAATTTGATGAAGGGTAGGGGGTGTCACAGTATAATAAAGGATCAGTGACATCTTAGTGTTATTTATTAGTGAGGGCTGTCATATTATTTTCCCTTTTTAACATTTTTAATTAATTTTATGATTTCAATATTTATCTCTATATAATATTTTTCTTTTTAATGAATTAAAGGTGGATGGAAACCCGAGAAAATGAATCGATAGGTGTTAAAATCATAAATTTAAGTTAAGAGTTTTAAATTGATATAGTCGGCATGCAAATTATTAGATTAATTTTAAAAAGTTATAGTTCTTGATTGATGTTAATAAAATAACTTTGGATAATATACAATTTCAATTTTTAAATAATATTTATAAGAATTTCTAACGGCCTTGTTTTCTTTAGCATAGTTTCAACCTTTTGTTTTCACATTTAAAAAAGTTATAGTATTTTTACCAATTAATTTTAGGTTAATTATTTGGATTATATAATATTTATTACTCATAACTTAAACAATAATGCAAGTCAACCTAAAAAATTAGTCCAAAAACCAACCTAAATGATGTGGTAAGAGATTTGTTCATTAATCACATCATCCCATGATTTGTGTGGTAATGACAACCGACTTACCACATCATTTGAATTAAATTTTAGATTTGATTATTTGAATTATATAGCATTACTCAACTTAAAAGTTAAAACCATGTTATTCAAAAAGAAATAACTTAAAAATATGAAAATAAATGTTTAGTCGGGTTTATGAACATGTTTTTAGAATCAATTTTTATGAATAATGTTAAACATTTTTTGGAATACAAGTGAGATTTGAATTGGATATCTAACTTTTTTTTTTTGATATCTAGTAATTATCTAGTGATATTTGGTTCGTGGACTCACCGTTTGTACTTGTGAATGTATTTAAGTGAAATTTGCACCAACGTCCCCAAACTTTAGGTGACATTGCACTCTTCGACAACTAATGAATTAATTACACAGACACCCCTGGTTTCCGGTTACCCCTAAAGTGTGGCTAACCCCTGACCTGAGTTAAATCCTCATATTAATAACATACATTTCGACCATTTCAAAAATAATTATGGAAATAATATTAACATGTATATTTACCAAATAAGTTTTGAACTTTTTTGTTAATAAAGTAGTTTGCAACTTTTTTACTTCCTACCAAATAGGTATTCCAATTTTCAAAAGTGACCAAATCGGTCATTCTCGCGGTCAAACCCAATGTTTGACTTCAACTAAATTTGTGCAAGTTTACTGTCCAGCTTACCCTAAACCAGAACAAGGTCTTTAGATATATACCAAAACCCAAGGGACACCATTCGTCAAAATTTGAACAATATCCACGTCTCAGACCAAAGGTGACAAGGATTGTGATGTATGAGCAATTTTATTTTTCTACTTTCACAAATTGGGGAGATAAGGAAAAAAAATAAAAGACTTGTAATTTTGTGCAGTTGAAACAAGATGCTGCAGCTCTACAGCATTATTGAACATTAGGCTCGGTGATTTTTCAAGTCTAGCAACACATCACCAAACACAAAGAAGATAATAAGCACACGGCCAGGGGCATTTTAAGTTGGTACATGTTTCTCAGTATCACTAACTGTAAAAAGAACAATTATATACCATCAAGGATTCCATAAAAAACACCGACTTAAAAGTGATATGCTATACAAATTATGTCTTACACACTTGTAAAGAGTGCAACAATAAACAAAACTCCAGCAATATTACCATTTCACCTGGTCAAGAGTTGTGTGCATTCAGCACTGCTCGATAAACCATGTCTATGAATTGGTTGTCCTATCACAGATATACATTATGGTCAGAGATATAGAAAATGATAATTTAATAAACAGCATAAAAAGATGAGCGCTACTAATACACTAACAAGTTAAAGACAGCAGCTCTACAATCATTGATCTGGTTGAGGATTTAGACTTCAAATCCGAATGCAATGTATGTATGACAAACTAGAAAGGGGAAAAAGGAAACAGGAAAATGTTCAACCACAAACAGACGAAAAATATTTACAAATGACTAAAAACAAGTAATTCAGAATACTAACTTGTTTATTGCTTTGTGGTTATGGGCAATGTTAACACAACTAAGCTCCAACTAAAACATATGATTGAAGATTATGGGACGTTCATAGACAAGAATTGAAGGGCAAATGATCAACAGACCTTATTTATCTAAAATTAGGTCAAATTAATTAACAAACCTAAATTATCTTCATGACAGTTTTAGATCCCAACAATAAGTAAACAGCTTTTCTGTCCGTCCCATACACTTATCACTTTTATCAATTATGTGTGTCCCATCACAAGTGTCTATCCCTGCAAAGTGAAGATGCGTCCATGATTCTTTCAATATTAATCCTTAATTATTTGGTTTTCTCACCTTTTCTCAATCCACTTTTGATAAGGGTAATTTTGGGATATTGATATTGAAAATGTTAAATCTCTGATATAATTATGTTATCTTAAACAATGTACCCATGCAAAAGGGACCTATATTATGGGGCCGGAAGTATGTTATTCTGCAACAGGCATGCTGCAGATCAATGATTTACAAGCACCTTCCAAATTTCCAAAATATAAAAAAAAAGGTTGTAGTGTTGAAGATACCAATTAAAGGATATATAAATATACTCCACAGAAAGCTAAAGCATCATATCATGATCTATCGTGTACTTCTGCTTTGTTAAACATACCATTGGTAAGTTTATAAAGGAGGCAATATAAACTATGTTTTTTGTACACTGTCAGCACTTATGAGGGAGGCGATATAAACTATGTTTGTTGTACACTGTAAGCACTTTGTCAAGTTAGACATTTCTGTTACATTAGGCTTTCTTCCTTAATTAAGAAGTTAAAAATTTTGCTTTATAAAGTTCCTTTTTCATTCTCTTTGTAATAATAGAGTAATAATATTATTCGTTTCATCCATTTAAATGAATTGGTGAATGGTAATCAAAGTTCAAAGGACTTCTCTTCTAAAGCATTCGTCAATTCCACAAGCAACAAATACCAATAAAGAGAAGGATTCCATAGTCGTAGCTTAAGTTCATATCAAGGAAATCACTGGTATGGCTCAACAACCAACAACTAAATGATAAATTTAACACATTTTAATATGCTGACATAGATTTTAATTAAGATCAACTATTACTATTATTTCAAAAGTTCATTTTCCAAGTAGAAATCTCCCTTGGCTCCTTGCCTAGTAGTTAGATAGCAGCTTCTTTTCTAGTAGAACCAACTTTTGACAGAAGTAATAACTAGATTTGCAGCACAAAGGGATATCTTCCTCCTAGTGCAGTGACAGTAGAGGTTACAGGCTAGGAAAAAAATTCCCTTTCATATATCATGTAAATATAACTGACCCTTATTTTTCTTTATGTAAGGCATCCTATGAGTATTACAAATAGAAATATATATCAGACTACCTTTTCGTTAGACGCTATTGTGTTCAAATTATTTAATGCAGAAAGCATATTAGAAGATGAGTAATGCTAGGCGTCTCAAATTTCTTTTCCAAATTCTGTCCCAAATGACTGTGGCACGTGAAGTGTCAACATCACATCAGTTACCGTATAATATCTTGATTTATAAGATGCTGACACTTCACGTGCCACATCATTTGGGACAGAATTTGAGAAAGAAATTTGGAACGACTAGCATTACTCTTAGAAGATTATTCCACTTGCAATAAATAGTTACTCTTCATTGAACATTTGAACTTCAATCAGCACAAACATTTCAAGCTGTAAAACAGTTCAAACATTTCCATAGCCATATAAACTAACCTGAACAAGTGCTACAAGTGCATCTCGGACTTTGTCTTTGCTGATAACTGGTCCGAAGTTTGGAGTAAGAACAGGAGTAAGAGATGGTGGTGGAGTTGGTGGTGGAAAAGGTTGAAGCAGCGGGGTACCATATGGGCGTTGTAGATTCAAGGGGGGATTGAGAGGAGGAGCTGTAGGCATAGAAGACGAAACAGGTAGCATACTCCGAGCAGAGGTGGAAGGAGGAACAAAGAATGAAAAAGGCTTCACAAGATTTGTGGTCCGGTTGCTGCTGCTGTTGGATTCAAAGTTATCAAGGAGTGGCATCAGAGGGTTAGACGATGACAGCAGAGGAGATGGTACTTGCAAGGTTGGCACTACAGGAGAGGTGACACTGGCTGGATGGGAAGGAGGAAGAATTGTTGTAGAAGACTGGTAAGGTTGTGCAGTAGCATTTGAAACACTTCCAATAGTCATAGCTGCCTGCAATGTTATGTAAACAAAGACTCAAATTTGGTCATTACAAGAAGGTAATGGAAGAAACTTAAGATGTTAAAGAAAAAAGTATGTTAATAAACAAAGTGTTAGAATATGCATATGAAGAATAGCATTTTCACAAATAACTTTCATACTTTTGGAGCATATAAAGAATGGGTGTGTTTCCTGCACCAAATGACAGTAAGGATCATTCAAAAAAAACCCTATCCTGAGTTTGGTGAATTCACTTGGGATTGGAAACCTTTAATCCTGCTCTAACCTAGTGTATAGAATGACATTTCCCTGATTAAGGGGGATAGGATTACTTTTATCTCTCTCAAATTTAAATTAAGTTGTTATATTTACTTGCAAACAATTTAAAATTACTTTTATCTATTTTTATAACATAATTAATATAATAAAAATATTAAAATAACTTTATTTTATTGAGATCATTATTATTTTTTAAATGATTTGGAATATTTAAAATTTATTTTATAGTAATGCAATCCTATCCCAGGTTACATCAAACAATGTAATCCTATTCGAAGCAAATCAAAACATGATCTCGGTCAACTCCGAGGTCATCTTTCGAAGGTCTATGAGAAGTGTCTTGATTTGTCATGCAGTCTACTCATGCTGTAACAGCATATATAGATTACACTGTATGACATTGCATCACATACCGATTTTAACATTTATACAACACCTCAAGCACAAACAAAATGAAATGCCTTAGAATATCAATAGATCCAAGAAACATGGTATCAGAAGGAGAACATACACTGAAGAAGTTCACAAAGGCAGGATCATCAGGGACATCAGTGGTGTTGGTGGACGCAGATGATGATGGCTCCAGAGGACCGTCCATCAGTGCCATGGTTGGAACAGCTTCCAGTTCCTCAAACTCACTGTAGTTAAACATAACTGGAAGTTTAACGATATAAAAAATTAAAGGTTCCCAATGCTATGTTAAAAAGATTTAGTAAGAATTAAGGTTGTCAACTTTAACAAGTGCTCATGTAAACTAAAAATTTAAATATTAAATCTCATTTCGGCATAAAACACTAATAGGAGCACATCATGAGTAAAATATAATCCTTTAGATACAGCTACGAGCATAAATAAACTCCATGAATCAAGATATTAGATCAATGAAATTTGTGAGGAAACCAAAATGAAGCCCTTGAGCTAAACTCAATGTTTATAGAATGGTATTAATAAAGAGCTGCAGTTGAGCTAGGTTAAGTTCAAATCTTGCTGATGATAAGTAAATTCGAATGTCAAACTAGTCATTCACTTAATCAATAAATTATGAACATCCGATTTTTGGCAGCATTTTGAATCTCCAATTAGCTAATTATGATATTACTTCTAATTTTTTTTACACTTCATTGACAGGCTAAAAGCTTCCTGGAAAAACTGAAGGCGCTTCCTTATTATTCATTTCATAACTTCTAATCAAAGCTTAAGAAAGCCAGTTTGTACCCATCCCTACAAGTAACCAGCCTGACCCAACCAGTCAGTATGGGTATGTTTTACCCAATTTAGGTGATTAATGCCAAAGACAGTGATAAAAAAGCAAGAAAGAAGTCAAAGGCAGGAATAGCACCCCTGTCTCAACCAGTACTGGTTATATTTACCAGAAAAATCCTGTTATACGTCTTCAAGCCCTTTATAGCACAGATTTATATAGAATTAGCATTACTCCCTCTCTAAACTGTCTGCAGCTCTCTCTTGATTTTTCTCTCGTAATTTCTTTCATTCTCTATTAAAAGTTCACACATTTAACTAGTGCAATGGGGCTAGTTTTCATTTTTCATCCCCAAACTCTCTCTTCTGTCATCTTTCATGGGATTCCTGATTCCCTAGTTTATTTTGATCAGCCATGCTGTCACGCTCTCCTACCTAGATCTTCTCTCTCTTTTCTTTCATGGAGTTTGAGCTAGATTGCTATCTCTTTTTTCTCTCTTGATTCTTTTTGGTTCTTGTTATAATTTATAGTTATTTTGGTTAAAAGTATTTCCAGTTAGATTTTGGCATTTTGGGTGAAACAAAATATCACATTGGCAGTGCTGTTTTATTATACTCCCCCTCTGAAGATTTCAGTTTTGCTGATTTTAAGGCAATTCGTTTAGGAATGGGGGTCAGGAGGGAGGCAATTCCTTACCAAGCGAGGATAGGATGGAGACAATCTTTTAGGGAGGGAGGGCACATGTAAGTTCAGGGTCCTCTACTCTGATTGCATCCCCCATACAAATCTTACACTTGGGAGGTAATCTAAATTTTTTTGGAGGCATTTGTTTTCCTGTTTATTTTTGTCCTAAAATCTTCAATGGAAGTTAGCTTTAAATTTATTCTCAAATTAGACTTTAAAAGATATCTTCCATGCGTTTCACCTGAGAAGAGTTTGCAAAACATCTCTAGTCCATATATTGCAACATTTCAACCAAAAAAATTATTATATTCAAGATCTCCCCATCCTTGACCAACCCCTTGTGAGTCCAAGACTTCTTAAAGTGCTAGGAAAGGGGAATTGGAGTATCTATTGGCTTTAACCTTTACATGAAGTCCATAATTATGTGATGATTGACCGGAAAAGGACATTGGGTACTTCTAAACTTTCCACTAGTGCACCAAAATGTTGTTCTAGTAGTCAACTAGTCATAATATAAAACTTCCATGTAGCTTTAAATTTATTCTCAAATTAGACGTTAAAAGATAGCCCCTTGCTTATCCATGCAGTTCACCTGAGAAGAGTTTGCAAAACATCTCTAGTCCATATATCGAGACATTTCAACCAAATGCATTATTATGTTCAAGATCCCCCATCCTTGACCAACCCCTAGTGAGTCCAAGGCTTCTTAAAGTGCAAGGAAAGGGAAATTGGAGTATCTACTGGCTTTAAGCTTTACATGAATTCCATAATTATGAGACAATTGACCGGAGAAGGACATTGGGTACTTTTAAACTTTCCACCGGTGCTCCAAAATGTTGTTCTAGTAGTCATTATATAAAACTTCCATGTAAGTTTGAAATTATTATACAACCAAAATGGAACACAAAATATTTAACTTCAGTCACAAAGGCAATATTAAACTAGTAACAGCACACTCATATCGCAAACTTACCAAATATAACAAATTGATATGGCAAGCATTGACTAAAAATAAATGAGAAAAGCATCACACTTTCTTAAGCTCAAAAATAAGAACACAACTTCTAAAAGTTAAATTGAAAAGAAAAAAAAAATTACCTTTTTGTTGATGGCACCTTTGACTTCTGTGGCACCTTGGAATACGCACCAATTATCCTGGATTTAGAAAAAGAAATAAAGAAGAATTCAATTAGTACAAAATTGAGATTGGCAATTGAGATTGGCAAGTATTCTATTAGTGAATAGTTAATCACAGACAGATAAATGATCGCATTTGATATAGGAGTCCAACAAGCGTTTCCTGCAATTATATCCAGAGGTCCTCTCCCCAACATAGTAACGAACTAGGTTATCACAGGCTCTCTTAATTACATGTTCGGAACTGTTACTTATATACAATAGTAAATTGCCTCAGCATACTAAGCATTGATAGAATATGCTAACATCCTTTCTCATTGTGGGAGTAACCTGATAAGCTACAGCTATTTCACATCATGACAGTATAAAAAGAGGATCTAGCAGGAATGATTATTCCACATGTAAACTATATATTCTAGTCCTAATTCTTCCAATCTGAAGTCATCAACTCCAATTTCCCACCAACAAGGATTTCTTTTCGAACTCCCAACAGATTTCTTCCTGAATAACCTGCGGAGCATAGAAACTATATATTGTTTTGAGCTCCCTAAAGATTTCCCACCTTGTATATCGCTTTCCCTAAAGATTTCTCACCAACTATATACTGCTTTCCCTAAAGATTTTCTTCTGAGTAACCTGTAGAACTGGTAACATTACCCATTTAATCTTAGTAGACACAAAAGAACATTCGCAAGGAAATTCATTAGTAAGATGTATTAGATCAGTAAGTTAGATGTATACTGCACCTTCAAATCAAGGATTGAATGTATACCATATGGTCAACCATCTACTTCCTGTAGCCTTCCTTGTACCTATGGTCTGGTAAAGAAATCCGTTGATTTAGAATGATACTATATAAATTCTCATTCTAGCTCATTTTCCTAATCATTGTTATCCAGAGAGGACTTTTAACTAAAATTTCAGCTTCTGCTTAAAAAAATATAATTCAGCATTTAGAATGTGCACAAAAAGAATGAGTAAGTAATGGCATGAACACAGAAGATAACAAAATATGAGCGAAATCAGTAAATTTAGACTGAAACAATAATAATAACAATTGCAGACAATCAAGCAACAGCAACTTCTCCAAAAGTGAAAATCTCATCATCTCGATATACAGTTATCCAAATATCTCTACAGAAAAATTATAAACATAAAGAATACAAAACATCCCAAGCAGAAGCAACAGCTTAAGCTTTCATACTAGCAAATCTTTGTTCTTCCATAGCTCGATATTTACAGGCATTTTGCTGATTCTAACAGTTCAACACCTAAATTATTCCAAATTGGTTGAGCAAATGCCCAAAAAACCACATGTAGGAACATTTCCTCTTTTGATACAAGGAACTTTCCAACCTTTTTTTTATGTTCACTAGACTAAACTAGAGATTATTACAAAACTCTACAATCTTGGTAGTCAAGAAACTCTTGGAATATTAAAGGCTTTTGAGATTGTTCTTGTTATTTCACTTCGTTATGAGATTTAGTCTCCAAAGAAATTAAAAATTCATCTTTTACTTATTCATTTGAACCGGGAGGAATTTGTGGGATAATTTGGTTCTTTTTGACATTTCTCTTGTTTTGTGGGGTTTCAGTATCGTCCTAGAAGACTCTTTTAGATAGCCTACGCGGACAGCTTCTTCACTCTTGTTTAGGGGCTTTTTTGCTACAATCAGAGTTTTGTTTAGGAATTGATTATATATCCTCTTTTTGAAATAGATTTTTGTTTGTTTCCTATCCAAAAAAAAAAAAAAAAAAAAAAAAAACAAAACAAAACAAAACTCTTGGAATATAATCTCCCAAATAGGTGATCCTTAGAGGATTTGAATCTCTCACCTCTTCGCTACAAGCCAATGGTCTTACCACTCAATCCCTCCCTTGAGGTTGCCACATGTTGGAGCAGTTAGGCACATGCAAACTGACAACTTTAACTTCGACAACCAGAACCAATACGGAAAGGCATATTTAATTGCTAACTGCAACATCTAGGTTTAGAAATCTGTCTTCACATTATGTGATGGCAAAATTACTTTCAACCAGTAGTCTCTCTCAAGCAATTTTTGTAGGTTATAAGAGGCTAAAATTGCCACAAAGAATGTAACTGCAAGAATGGACTCCTCTTGACACCAACAACAACCTCCAGCAGGTATGCCAGATTGAATGTCCTGCCACAGAATGTCACATTGCGAAGTCCTTAGATTGGGATCAAACATATGTTTACAATCATTTAAAAGATATCAATATCTTGGATAGCAACTATCTGCACCTTAAGATCCTACTAAAAATTCATCACCTCTTTCTAAACAAAACGACAAACAAATTGAGGGACGTGTCTCAAAGATTTTGACTCCTATATGGTATCTTCCTAATGCTTCATAAAACTTGGGCAATCCCATTGGCACTAACACATGTTTGTTAAACCAAGTTGACAGTTATTACAACTGACACATAGAAACAATATATGTTTACCCCCACATTATTGGAGTCACTTATCTGCTTACACTAATCAGTCGACATGATGTCACAAACCCCTTGTTAATAGCGAGAGACAATCAACCAAATGACTTTGAATTACTCACCCATTAACTCTACAAGTAAATGACCTAGTTGTTGTTTTTCCAAAGGCTTCAACTATCCACAGGCAAAAATACCTAATTCTTCAAGATGATATATTCCACTTCATACTCTCCATTTACAATTCCAATTTAAAAAAAATCGTAAAGATTTTTCAAGAAATCAATAAAAATGGTACTTTGCAACCTAGACCCTATATCAAATTACAAAAGTAAACAAAAAAAAAATACATGTACAGTTCCACATGTAACTCTCATTTTAGGCAGAAGATAAAATAACCACATTCTTTTACTTAGGATATATTTCCAAATGCATCAAACCAGCACAATATATCTAGGTAGTAGACACAGAATAATAAAACCCAAAAAACTTAATAGGAGACGTATCTGTTCTGCTAAAAAAATCTAGCATATTGTGCAAAAATGCACTTCATCAAAGATAGACCATAAGCCATGTCCCCACTCTTCTTGGTGTTCAAGGTGAGCAACAAGGGCTTCTCCAATTGCCTAGGGACAAAGAAAGGGCCACTCACTGACCCTTCCAATATGATGGTGTCAGCAAATCATTGTGGCATGATATGCCCCATTTTGAAGGCCAACTCCATTGCATCAAGCACTCCTCTATAACATAATAGCATTCATATAGGGGTTTCTAATGATGCTAAATAACTTTAAAAAAGAAAGGAAAAGAGAGAATCCAACAGTCAACCAAACTTCAAAAAAGGCCACATAATGAATAAAAAGACTCCATATTACGCAGATTCTTTCAAACAATGACTAAGAACAAAAATTCATTAAGACCTATTATAACTTACTAAACCTCATATTAGATTACTTGAAACCTCATTCTGTTCCCCATGGTAGGCAAGTTTTTGTTAACAACATATAAAAAATTCTCTATAATTTTACTTATCAACATCATGATATATATATATATATATATATATATATATATATTAAGCTGCTACTGGAGAGAAACAACTGCACCTGCTAAATAGATCCGCAACCTCTTCACATTCACGTGCATTGTAGAACCAAATACCATTTACTTCTTGGGATCCATTTCGATATAATAGATATGGAACCTGGATTTCAAACTCAAAATCTCCCAGGAGATTTTCCACCAAATTATCTGCTTACACCAGCATATTTAAGCATCTCAGTGAGACCACATTTATAAACAAAAGTAAAGACTTAATAAAAGATATTACTAAAACTTAGCGGGAATAATTAGCACAGCATCATGTAAACTATAACTCTTAACTAAGAATAGTGTTAAAATAAGCTAACAATTATATCAACCGATCACTGTTTCAAATCATGTTTGATGCTAGTATGAAGACAAAATAACTTCAAAGCGATAAACACAACAATCATATTACCCAATCCCAAACAAACTTCTAAATCACATAAACCCCACCTAAATTTCTTATTAGTAACTAATATAAAAGATAAGAGACATTGAGCAAACTTAACCTAAAACTAGGGGCACAATGAAGAGATATCAACCTGTATTGCGTCGATTCATCACAACAAACTGAAACCGAGGCTGTGCATTCCTGAAATGACAAACCAAAACTCTTAATATAACCCTAATACATACAATATTAACACTACCATAAATTGGTTTTAAAAGAAAAAGAAAAAAACATGAAACACCATACGCAGCTACAATTTTAATCAACCGCTCTACATATATCCCTCTGACTCACCTCTTGACAACGAAGAGAGATCCTTCCACATCCTTGCGACTCTACAAACAAATCAAAATCAGAAGAGAGACAAAACAAAACAAACAAAAACAATAAGCCAAAACCAAAAATTGTATAAAAAGAAGAAACACAGACCCATTGGCTGAGCTCGATATTGAACTCGTAGAAGGTGACATGAGCAGCGGTGATGAGAATTTCTTCAATGAAAGGGTCAATTCGCTGAAGAACAGTCAGGTTGAGGAGCTTCGTGCTCTGTTGGTCGAGATTCGGCATCAATTTCCCATTTTGAGACATTTTCTTTTCGTCGTTTATTGGAGGTGCAGCAGAAACTGAACCTAGGGTTTGGGTGCGGAGTGTCTGTGAGTAATATATATATTTGTATGTTTTAGAACAAGGAAGATAGAGACCACCAACGAATATCAACAGTTTGGATCGCGACCCGAGATTGATCGACAGTTTGTATAAGATTTAAGAAGAACACTGGATGGAATTACTAAATTGACCTTCCAACCAATGTCTCAACTTTCAAGTATTTCACAAGCAAGCACCAAAAAGGTATCGGTGTTGTGTGTATTTGCACGCACCTTCCTACCACTCATTTTTTTCTCTTGAATAAATCTATTTTAGGGAAACTATCAGTTACATGTCGGTGATTTTCCTCCCTAGTTCTATTCCCCCTCTAGTTCTATTAGGGTGCGTTTGGTACACGAGACGGGACAGAACAAGGTGGGACAACTTGTTCTTGTCCCGCGTTTGGCACGACTTTGGTGTAGGACTGAATGGGACAAAAATCCCTAAAATCTTGTCCCACCCTTGACCCTCGGCCAAGTTGTCCATGGGCATGAGACAAGAGTAAAAATGACCAAATTGTCCTTTTATATCTTTAAAATATTACAAAACAACCAACTATAAATTAAAAATCATCTCTCATATGATCATCTCTCTCTCTCTCTCCTTCGTTCCACCACCAGAACCCATCCCTTTCTTTCCTTCGTTCCACCAGAACCCATCTCCCTCTCTCTCCTTCGTTCCACCAGAACCCATCTCTCTCTCTGTCGCCGTCGTTCCACCAGAACCCATCTCTCATCATCTTCTCTCTCTCTCTCCCTCTCCTTCGTTCCACCAGAACCCATCTCTCATCATCTTCTCTCTCTCTCTCTCCTTCGTTCATCATCAGCTCTCTCTCTCTCTCTCTCTTCTTCATTGTTAGCCTCCCTCACGGCTCACGTCGCCGTAAAACCAGGTCGTCTCCCTCACGCCGCCACATCACCCGTTCGCCTCCCTCCCTTCGTTCGTTCTATACACCATCTCTGACTTTGCGATTTAGGGTTCTTGATTTTTGATTTTAGGATTTCGATTTTGGGTTCTCAATTTAGGAATTTGGGATTTCAATTCTGCGAATTAGTTTGCTTAAACAAGTCTGGGTTCCTGATTTGGGATTTCGATTTCGATTTAGGGTTCCTGATTTGGGATTTGGGATTTAGGGCCTCGATTTCGATTTCGATATTTTCTGGGAAAAAAAAATTAAGTCTGAGTTGGATATTTTAATTGCACAGAACATGACAAAAAAATATACATATGGTGGTTGTTGGGTTGATGTTCTGAGTTGAATTCGAAGATTGATGATCTGGGTTGGATGAACTTCAATTAGGTGATGGTCTGAGTTGGATGATGGTCTGAGTTGGATGATTTTCAAAATGATTCACAATTTTTTTGTAATTATTTTTTTTAATGGTTGAGATTGTATGATCCATTATAATCAACTATAATTAAGTATTAAAATTGATTATAATTGGGTTTTAAAATAATTAAGTATTAAAATTGTCTTTTAAAATAATAATAAAAAAGATAAAATATAAGTCTTTCAAAAAAAGATAATAGGGGTATTCTGGTCATTTGACCTCTTGTGCCGTTCTGTTCCAGTTATACCAAACGTATAATAATACATTTAACAGTTTTATCCCAGACCTTCCAAACACAATACAGAACAACATGTCATGTCCCGTCCAGTCCAGTCCAGTCCAGTCCAGTCCCGTCCCGTCCTATCCTGTCCCATCTTCGTACCAAACGCACCCTTAATTGATTTTTTCTCCTTTTATCTGAAACTATTTGGTATTTTCCCTCTTTTAGTGGATTTTTTTATTATAAAAAGTTACTTTTCATGTTAAAAGATAATTTTGCTTTTGAATAGTTGAGGATAGTAAGAAAATACATTTATACCTTCAAATTCAAAATAAAAAATAAAAAAACTTAAAGAAAAATAATGGTGAAGATCTTGGATCTCCATTGATGGAGACGACAATGTAAGGGCCAATTGTTTTATGTGAGAGTCCATTTCTAATTAAGTATATATTAATATTTATTGTTTAATTAGTTTTTTCTAAAAAAAAATAGATGTTGGCAGCCTTACAGACTGGACTGGGCCGGCCTGCAGGCCTCATTTTCGAGGCATAGCCTACCATGCGACCTTATGCAAGAATCGGCCTGGCCCACCAGGGCTGGCCTGATTGTGGAGCGGGTCGGTCGGGCTTGGCCTGCCAAGTCAAACCCATTTTACCACCCTTAATTGTAAATATATATTAAAAAAATACCGTAGAGTAGATAGAACATATATAATCAACTTGAAATTAAAAAACAAAAACTTGTAAAATTACAATCAGCAAAGTTTAGTTTATACTCCAAAGATAATATTATATATTGAGAAATATTTGCTATTACAAGATTATGAGAATGTCACATTTTGTCATCTTAAAAAATTACAACAAATTTAACTAATGGATGGATTAACAAATTTTGTCATATGGTTTCTTTTTTTCTTTTGGTCCTCGCTTCTCTTTCTCATCATCATCCTCTTTCTTCTTTTTCTCCTTCTCAATCAAATCATGGATTTTAAATATTAACTTAAATACACTTTAGAAGTTTTTTATAAACCTAAATCCCCACTTAATTTTACAATTAATATAACTCGTACACTAAAACCCGTTACAATAAAATTCTAGGTGTAGATGGCAAATGACCATAAAAAAAATTTGTGTTGATCGCCATGCACAAACAAATACAGAAGTAAAAATAAAAATAATTATCATTAAATAACATAAATAGTTATATTTTTATTCATAAGTTAATACTGAACAAAATTGAAATTCACACTATTTTTATATTTATTTTTTTATTTATATTGGACTATGTATTAGTTGTCATGCACATGATACCATAAAATGATAACATGGATTCACAAGAAAAAGTCAACCCCAAGTCCAAGACCCCCCAACATCTCTTAAACCCTAATAATAATAAAAACAGCTTGAAAGATCGACATTTAGAGGTGGAGGGTAAGGACAACCGTGTGCAGGTCCCAGTACTCACTGCCACCCCGCATCTTTCAACTCATTCACGAACTCGGTCTTCGCACCCACGACAACACCACTGAATGACTCATCTACCACATGCATCCCTCTCACTTTCCGAAACCCACCACCACCAAGAACCATACTTCTTCTTCTTTGGCGGCCTCAACAACAGCAGAAACAACAACAAAAACGAAGGAGAAAAAAGAAGAGCATGTAGACGTGGGAGTAAAGGCGAAACCATAATATTTTTCCGGGTAGGCTGTTATGACAATTTATTTTTATAGAAAATAGATTATATTATATAATAATAAACAATATTTATCGTTTTGTTGGCAAACTTGGACTATATAAGAAAATTTTCATTAATTAAAATAAAAAACACTTGTAATTAACCCTCAATTACATGTTTTAAACAATAACAAAAAATAAGAAAATAAAATGAAATATTCATACAATGTAAATAAATAAAATCATATTTAAATTTGACTTGAAATGCTTCAAAGAATCAATAACATATATTACCGATTCATAATAAATTGTATCAGCAAATTCAAAGAAGAAATGCAAATTGCGATAGTTGGAGTGAAGAAACAGATCTAACTTAGGTTGAAATTCAAAATTCAAAAATCTTTGCACAAGCAAGTTTATGAAGAAAAAAAATAGAAATAGAAATTTTTATTTTTTTAGAAAGACAAGAAACATGGATGAATGAGACATTTGTTTTAAGTTTATTGTTTTTTTTTGAAATAGTTTATTGAGCTTTTTAAGTTTAAAAATTGATAAACTAATATATTGTGTTAAATCTTAAAATGATTTGGGCTATCTATTAATGAGCTTGCCTTTTAAAAAAATTCAAAAACTTTGGCTGGGTTGTAGCTCAGGCTAGTCAAGACTGGATCACCCATGCGTGGAAGAGAGTTCGGTGTTGATGAAAGAGTTTGAGACGTTTCATGAAAACACTCATATGTCTGTTACATCACTCTTGATGCAAATGCATTACGATGACTTGTTGTTTTTGCCATTTGCAACCATTAATAGAGACTGATATTCAATAAATATTTCAAACATATATAAACCTTAATATCAATAATCAATTTGAAATTTTAGAGAAACATTTCAATTGATTCAAACAATTCTTAAACATATATGTAATTTGGCAAACATAAAAATAAACTTGATTTTTTTGTCAATCTACAAATTTGAAACCTTTTATTAAATAGTGACGGATGATAAATGAATAATGAAATAAATCAATAAAACATAGCCTAATAATAACCGAGAATAAATTTGCACAATATTATTAATATGCAAAATTTATTGGCTCGTTGATTATTGTCTACTTTCTCCACCAACTCAACATCACTCATTCCAGTCCTACTCCTAACCATGAATTTAGTCTCAACTAAAGATGCATTATTAATTATTTTTTTAACATTTTTTTTGTACTTAGTTAATATATAGAAAATAATATTGTATATATATATATTCATTTGATGATTTTTTTTCTACAATTTTAAGCATAAAATGTCACATCGATGGACAATTGATTATGAATAATATTTTTTGTTTGTAATGCAATACTCTAGTTTCCGAACACATTTTCTTCATTAATTTAACTTAATTTTATTATATTTAGTTATGTTATTGTACAAAATATACAATTTAAGAGGTAATATTTATAATTATTATATCACGCAAGTAAGTGAATGTATTTTTATTTTATTTTATTTTTTAATAAATGTATTGTCAAGATTCACTTAAAGTTTTAATATAGAAAAGTGCTAAAAAAATTAATTTAATTCGGTCTAAAAACATTTTTTTGGCTATGTCATCTATCTTGTCATTTAAAAATACAATTAGTGTTTCTAATAATAAAGTTTTTTTATAGTCGAATATTTAAGTTTTTTTAAAAAGTATTACATAAAGTGTTCAACTAAATTTGACAGTGAATGGATGGATCACAGGTCTGTCACAACGTGTTAAGATCAAACAACACACATACGACTCTGATATCAACTCTCATAACAAGATATATTTACTCCCAAAATAACGGGAAGTAAACCTTATTTATTAAATATAGTTTGGACCAAAAATTTTACTCTCTAACTATAAATTAATTGTAAGTAAAAAGTTTGAACAATTATATTGTCATTTGGACAAAAACAATATTTTAATTATGTATAATTTTTTGGAAAAAACAATGTGAACTTCAATTAGAAATTTAGGAGTTGCCAAATAAGAAACAACATATATATATATATATATATATAACTTCAAAAAGTTTTATTTTTTGTAACTTTTTTCAGTGAATAACAAAACTATAAATTATTATAGCCGAGAATTCTCTAATATAAACATATTAGATTCAAAGAAAAATTTGCATAAAATCAAATTCTTGTTGTCTAGGCTTATGATTACATTACTGTACAAACAAATAATTTGTTTTTATTAAATGCACATGTATTGTATAGATGAGATATATTAACATAATGAAATACTAAACAAAGAAAACTAGACAACCTAAAAACATTAATACTAATACTAAATAAGTTATTGATGAATATAGAAAATTTGACCCGATTCTAGTTAAAAGTCTATTTCTGGTGGGAATGTCGCGTTGTATATAAAGACTTATCCTCCCAACTAATAGGTTTTGTATCGGTGATCTTCCTCGATTGAATATCATAGATAAAAAGTTTATCATTCAATATTAAAAAGTATAATTTGTTGGAAATAAAGATAACATAAGCAAGAGAGTCGTCTTCTGTTATTTGAAATCTTTCTCTAACACCCGTGCTTCTTGAAATCTTCCAATATAATGAAATTCAACTGCTTTTCCACTATATCAGCATAAGATAGTAAGCTATTCCAATTTAAAACCAAAACCTTGTTCGAATCGGAGAATAAACCTTGAGGCAATATATTAATGAATAAACACTCATTCTCCACATCAAGACAATACATATCACTATAAAGACCTGAATCATCTGATCCATCGTCAAAATAAATAGATTTGCAGGTTTTCCGAAGCATTTCCAAGTTCATCCAACATGCTTTTTCATTTCATCACGATAGATAAAAACAATTCATAGGTTGATTGACAACAATAAATAGAGACTTCCATGGTAGTATTACAAGGATTAGGAAAAAAAAATTTGATGGGTAATAGGATTTCAGATGTAGTACTTATGAGAAAGATCACAATTTTCTAATATTATACTAGAAATGTGATATGTTCCTTTGAAAGTTTCTTGAATTGTCCCACTTATACCCAAACCAACTCGTTTTTCTTCATCGTAAACCATAAGAAGATGAGTATGGCTAAAATGTATTTAATGAAGTTTCTATCTTAAATTAAATAGTACCACTCTTTGCAAACACACTTGAATCTTGTTAAAGATTCTGCCGGCAACCAGCTCAAGATCTCAAATGTGATTTCATTAGAGGAAAAGTGGTACTACTTCGTGGACATAATCCTTCCTGCGTTTGTTTTCAAAACCAGTCTCTTGCATCTCTACGACACAAAGAGACTAACATGTCTCTTGTTTGTTTTTGCTAGTTACTTATAAAATTTATATCCAGCAGAAAAAATTACAAGTCATATGTTTTTCTATTTATAAATAAGAATGATTACACATAGTCATATTTTTGATTCACAACCAAATTGCTGACAACTTTGTTGAACCATTTCTTATCAATAGTAAACCGACAAAATATTTGAAGTCAATGAAAATATATCTTTAGTTATCGAATGGGATCATCACATTTGAATTTTTCAAATTAACTGTTTATTGTGATACTGTTCATTGTGATAAAAAAGATCCTAAGATCGCAAATGATGATAGAGTTCATCGTTTCCATCAATGGAGATTCAGATCATCTCACTCTTTTTTTTCCTTTTTTTTTTTTCATTTTGAGTTTTTTAGATGGATATCTACCATCCATCTTTTGTTTCTTCGTACAACATGTTTTTTCATACAAGAAACATATTGGTAATTAATTGATCAGAATAGTTTCACATGCGGAAAATTAGTTAATTTAAAAAAAATGAATTAGTTTCACACATATAAAACTAGTTGCATATAGCAACTTCATTTGCACCACATTTTTCTCATTTTTCTTCTCTTCTCTCTCTTTTGAGCTTCTCTAACTCGCTTCTAGTTGCGGACACATAAATTTTAACGAAATGAGGCACTTGAACTAAATAACAGTTATATAAAAAATTACTTAAAATTTAAAATCATAGCAAAATGAGTTATACACACACACACACATATATATATATATATATATATATATGTAATTGATGGTATAATGAAGTTTAGAAAAATCAGTGTTGCAAAAGCCCCCGACTTGGCGCCTCTTAGTCCCTAGTCTGTGGTCCGCCGCCCCAACTTTCATGAAATCGAGGCAACTCGGCAACTCGGCTAACTAGGCTATAAGTAACTAGGCTGACTAGGCTCCACGACTAGCGTCTAGTGAATTTTGTAACACTAGATAAAATAAAACAAGTACTCAAGATAAACTAAATAATCTTACATTAAAAAAGAAATAAAAACAAGAAACACAATATTAAAAAATAAATAATAACAATAAAAAACAACATAAACAATGGAAAATAACAATGTAAAATAAAATTGAATTAAGTAACCAAAAAAACATCGAAAAAATTATTAAAATATATGTTTTGTTTATAAAATGCAAGTGGTGGGAATTGAACCCACCACCATCAATTTGAAAAAAAAAATACAGTACTTGATATGCTAAAAGACATTTTGTATATTAAATGTTATTTAATAATAAACAAAATCAATTGTTTTTTTTTTCAAAATTTGAGGTGAGGCATAGGTCCTTAGATGGGTCCACCCATGCTCACCGTCATATCAACAGTCGCTCATCTCGATAGGTATTGTCTTCCTCCATCTCTTGATTTCTCATTATCTCTCAGTCTTAGGTTTGTCTCTCTCATCGCAAATTTTGTTTTTCATTTTACAAAATTAGGGTTTATTTAAGAAATGAAAATTAGTGTTTGTAGAATAATTAATTAATTTGGGGCTTTTGTTTGAATTGAGCTTTATTAGGCATATAATCAATCATTGCATGTTTAATATTTAAACAAAACCATATCAAAGGTAGGCAATGTTTAAGACATAAAATCAGATAAAATAGAGTATCACTTAACAAGTGCAAATTATTAAACAAAAAGAGCTTTCTAATCCCTTTATGATCCTTCTTGCATCTACTTTGATCTCTGCATCATCTTTTGGTGATTCCTCTTTAATCTCCTCTCATTAGGGGTTTGGGTCGAGGTTAAACAGTGCTAAATCTCATTTATGGAAGAGTATATTCACTTCAGTCAAGTACCCAAAACAGATAATTTTTTTTGAAGAATCCAACCTATCTTGATGTAGTAAAACTCTTCTGTAGTGGCGTTGAATGATTCTAGCCATTTTAAAGCAGCATCAATTTGCATCTCACTCTAAATAAAGAAGTGCACGCTTTAATCATTTGTTGCTCATGATGCATGTAGGTAGCTATGGTGGCCATATCATGTTTGATAAGAGATTTCATAGGGATTTCAATAGTTGCAATTCAGTTAACTAACCGTTAGGTTTACCATTATTTGTAAAATGTCTTCCTTGTATTTACAATTGTTATAAAATTCTTTTCATTACATTCTTGTGCTTTACATATGCAATTTCTTTTCTTTTGAATCCATGGTTGGAATACCTTGTGTAAATACAACAGACATTGTTGTTTATTAATTACATCTTTAAAACACAACACCATAGTTGTTATAGTGAAGTGAAATACTAGTTAGGTTGAATGTTATAGTAAATTCACTTCAGCCAAGTACCTAAAATGAATAATTTTTTGAAGAATCCAACATATCTTGATGTAGTCAAACTCTTTTCTAGTAACGTTGAATGATTCTAGTCCTCTTAGGACATCATCAAATTGCATCTCACGATGAGATAAAGAAATACGTGTTTCAATCATTTGTTGCTCAGGGTGCATGTAGGCAGCTATGGTGGCCATTTCATGTTTGATAAGGGATGTCATAGGGATTTCAATAGTTGCAATTCAATTAAGTAACTATAGCAAAGTGAAATCTCATTTATGGAAGAGTGCATTCACTTCAAAAGTACCAAAAATGGATAAATTTTTGACGAATATAACCAATCTTGATATAGTAAAACTTTTTCCTAGTGACTAGGGGTGGGCACGGTTTGGTTCGGTTCGGTTAGGTTATGGGCAAAACTGAACTGAATCGAAAATATTTCGGTTTTGACAAAATAAAACCGGTTTGAACCGATTAATACATGCGAACCGAACTGAACCGAACTGATTTTGATCGGTTCGGTTAGGTTCGGTTCGGTTCGGTTCGGTTCATTTCGGTTTTGGGCCTAATGGATTTGATGTGTTTAATGAGTCTTTTTAATATATTTTTGAATTTAATGGACTGTTGGATACTAATTTTAGGCCAACGTTTTATAAATTTTAATAGCTCAAGCCCAAAAAATTCAAATCAAACCTAACTAATAATTCTTAATTTTTAATTCATTAAAAAAAATCACAAAATAAGTAAGACAGTAAATACATTACATAATAATACAATAAAAAATAAACTCTAATACAAAATTACAACACAAATCCAAATCATAATTACAACTAAAATAAAAGGCATGCATTCCACTGTCACTCCTCCTGCAAATACAAAAAATTCTGTATGAATTTGTCTATTGTGTATGAATTTGTTAATTAATCATTATCATATCATCCATAGAATTAAAAAAAAAACTGTTGTGAAAAATTATGCAAATACAAATGAATCCTCCTATAGAAACGCAAATGAGCAATTGATTAAATCCCCAAAAAACATGGCAGCAAAGAAAAATAAATGGATTAAATTAAAATTGTTTCAGTTTCGTTTTTTGCTTATGTAACCTAGTTACCAACCGAGTTTGTGGACTCAACTAATCAATATATATATATATATATATATATATATATATATATGAGCTGATTTGTGGACTCTAATGCCCAAATTTAGAAAAAATAAACAAAGAAATTGACAAAAACAACAAAATACCAGATAGAAACCATTCTCCTGCTGCTCCAGAAAAATACAAATCCAAATCCAGATCTCACCATTTCTAGGTCTGAGTCCAGAAAAATTTATACTCACTCTGTTTTTACTGGAAAACTAAAATGGATTTTCTACTCAAACAAGTCCAGAAAAATACAAACATCAATCTAATAGCTCTTTATACTCATATTTCCAAGCTCTTACACAGACCTCTAATATCTTAAAATAGAGACAAATCATCCGGATCTTTTGAGCTAGAGAGACTAGAAGACAAACCTTGGTTGGAGATGGGCTTTCCGACGGAGATTAAGTCGCCGGAGGGATGAGATGAAAGAGATCGAGAAACAATAGCTGTACAGTCCAAAAATTCGTAATGATATGGCTAATACAATTTCACATACTATTTTGGATTCGACTGAATCCTTCTGAAGGCACCATTTGATTAATTTAAGAGTAATGTTTTGACCAGTAGTCTTTGACATCTAATCTTAGGGTACACTTGAAATGGCTGTTCAAGTAGACCTCTTGAGACCTTTTAAGAACAGATCTTTTATTTGCAGAAATTTCATAGAGTAAAGCTTTTTGAAAAGTGCTCTATATTGTTTGGTATTTAATTAAATAAGTACATTTAGACTAATAGATTGCTTGGAAATATATCTCTAAAAGAGTTTTTTTGTAGAGATAATAATGAAAAATGAACGAAATAGACTTTTGTAACGAAAAAGGTCGTAATGGAATATTTAAAATAAAATTGGGGAGTATGAGACAATTTGTTCTTTTAACAAACCTCAAATTTTGAGCTTCTCCCATACAAAAGATTTTTTTACTATTTAAAAATCTCTTTAAATGGATGCCAAATCAAAAAAAATCAATGAGCTTTTCACATTAAACAAATAGAAAAGTCATACCATATAGACTCTTAGCTTTTGGTCATATAAATCTTTTACAATGACATGTAGACTACTAGACTCTTCTGCATTAAGATATTTCCTATTGGGTGAATAATACACTCTTTGAAGTTAAACGAACAACTAACCACAATCAAAACCAGAAGGGATGAAGTTATGTTTCCCCACTATTAATGACTTACATACAAGAAATGGAGCACACAAGAAATCGTATTTCCATATAATGACTAAGTTATCATAAGCAATCAATAAATAAACAGAACAATATTTTACCTCAAGATCAGGGCAGCGGTAGAACAGTGGGTCTCGTGCATCAACAACCATCACAAGCTGAAGTATACACAATGTGATTAGAATATCTTAATGTTAATTAGAGATCATAGCATAAAACAAAATATGAATAACTTAAAAAGTTTTAAATGTGCATAATATATCTCATTCCCTTCTACTGAAATCAGTCTAATCAGATTTTACCATCTTTTGGTTATTTATACTATCTACTGTAGCTGAATAAAATTACTGCAAGAAATTGAATTACAGTTCTAAAATCAAAATGATTACATTATATCATTTAGAGACACAAAGCTATATCAAATCACTGCGTTCAACCACCCGCCAAAGCTGTCTTCAGATATCAAGGTTCTTCTCAAATGGAGTAAGGACAAGCATCTCATTTTCCTCAAGTCTGATGTAAATGCAATTCCAATTAAATACATGAAATTAAACACTTACCAAAAGACCAACAAATATAGCTAAAAACATAAGTCACGACAATTAAAAGTTAAAATACAAAGAGTAAACAAATCTGGCAAGGGTTCGTCGCCAAGTTAAAACCGCTTGTCTCTCATTGCCATCAAGTTCTTCCACAGACATTCGAGCATTCCACAGCGGCCTCCGTGGGACTCGAAGACTGCTAGCATGTAATGCCTCTTCTTCCTTCCTATCCTCCATCGTCATCATCTCACTTGTTGACCCATTATCTCTATACAAATTCCATTCAAACCACAAATACCCAGAAACAATTATTACTCACTATTGAAAACTTGTCAACAATTGAATTAAAAAGAAAAACTCACGAGTAGATATGGATGTTAGGGATAGGGTGGAGGTCGATGTCTGTTGAATGACCGCGTCTATGTCGGTGACATCTGTGACGGACTCGAGAACCTTTTTGTGCTGGTTCTTGTAGAAGATACCATTCTCTTTTGTTTGTAGAATCATTTGGTTATGGTGCTTCACCAGGGCTCTTCCCAGCCCTGTCTTCTCATTCTTCCCCATGTTATCAAAATTCACACAAAACCTACACAAAACCTAAATATTATGATTGTCTGAACATCAAAGGTAGAATTATTATTATTGTTATTATTATTGTATATATAGGCCGGTTTAAAAGGTTCGGGCCGGTTTTGTCCATTCAAAACCGAAACTGAACCAAATTGAATTCTTGGCGAGGATATAGGGATAGCAATGGGTCAGGTTTGAGTCCTGCTAGACCTACTAGACCCAGATCCGGACCCACCAAACATTTTGAGACCCAGACCCGAATATATTTAGGGGTTCGGGTTCGGGTCTGGACCAGCGGGTCTTAAGAAGACCTAGACCCGCCCTATGGACCTTCCAAACCTGTAAATTGAACTTTGATACTCTTAGGGGGTGTATTGAATTAGGGTTCTCGAAAACATTTAAAAACTTTATAAATCCGGATATATTCAATTCGGACATTTAAAAACTTTAAAAGGGTCTATAAAATCCAGTGGTATTCAATTCAGATTTCTATAGACTTTTAAAGAGTCCTTCCAAATCTGGGTGTTTTGAACCGGGACTTTAAAATGTTTACAAAAATCATGGTGTATTCAATTGAGACTAGATTTTAAAGGATTTTCTTAGATCATGGATTTTGGTGGACTTGATGGAGAGAGATATAAATATCAAAGGCCATAACAAGTCCAGTCTTCTCAAGGATTTTAAGTTTTTCTTGTTACTAGGGTTCATTGCTTATATTTTCCTTTGTTTATATCTTTCGTGGTTGAACTTCTAGAATATGCAAAGTTATGATTCTGATATGCTTAACTTGATGAAAGTAGAGACCATGATGATGATTTATAGCCTATTCAATTGATAGCGGCGGTTATTAGTTTCTATGTGTTTTCGAAATATACAAAGACCTGCTGGAACCCTTCTATTTTGACAAATGGCCAGAATTTGTAATTTTATTTGGGTGAGTTCTTCTATCTAAAAAATTATGAAAAATTATAAAATATAGAATATTATGTCTACTGTTATTCTGTAAAATTTCGTAATTTATACATGAGTATAAAAATTGTAAGTTCCTCAGTTTTTGGTTGGCGTATTTCGTTGTTAAAAGTAGTGACATTGAATGGTTCTAGCTCTCTCAGAGCAGCATCAAATTGCATCTCACACTGAGATAAAGAAGTACGCGCTTCAATCATTTGTTGCTCAAGGTGCTTATAGGTAGCTATTGTGGTCATTTCATGTTTGATAACGGATATCATAAGGATTTTAATAGTTGCAATTCAGTTAAGTAACCATTAGGTTCACCATTATGTGTATAGTATCTTTCTTGTATTTACAATTGTTGCAAACTTCTTTTCATTACATTTTTGTGCCTTCTATGTGCAATTTCTTTTATTTTGAATCCATGGTTAGAATACCCGTGTAAATATAACAGACATTGTTGTTTATTAATTATATTTTTAAAATACAACACTATGATTGTTATAATGAAGTGAAATACCGGTTATACTGAATGTTATGGCGTACACGCTTTACTAACAATATATTTGTTATGTGTATACATGAGAGCACTTCTTGTTCTATGATTAATTATGTTCAAATAATGCATCATCCATGTTCAGCATATGAATCCAACATAAATAGAAGACATTAATAACACCAATGGAATGTTACCTTGTTTGCAGTCTTGTTCTGTGTTATTTAACTATGTAGGTCCATTGGTTGTTATTTAAATAGATAATTTTATTGTAGAAAGTGTTGTTGGAATTTGACTAATTGCATTAAAAGTTAACACAAAGTGTCACTGTTGTGAAGTTATGATTTTCATTTGCGTAATTTAGGTTTGTTCATTTGGTTGTATTGTTTTAAATTATTAAGGAAACATCATGGATATTTGATCACACCAACATCATTACAAAATGAGAGTTGGATGATAGAGTTAAAACCAAGAGACAATGTTTTGGAAATTTTTAGGAGATTGCATCTCTTATTTGTAGTATCACCCATTTACTATCTACAATATTAAATTATTGTAAATTTAAGGGAAATGCTTTTACTTCTAATGAACAAATATTATATTTTGATTTAGAGGATGTATTTTATATAACCGGCTCGCCAATAGATGGTAAACCAGTAACCGGTATTGACAATTTCGAGTTTATTATTACCCAAAAGTATTTAGCTCATAACTTTAATACCTAAAATAAAGGAATGGTTTCTTTGGATGGCCTTAGACAAAAATATCAAAAAGTAAGGAGTAATATAGATGAAAGCTCGGAAGAATTTAAATAGCATGTGTGCGGATACATTTTATGTGTTAGGCTCTTTCATTCTTCCAGAGAAGATGTGAGGCAAAGCTTCCACTTTTTTTTTTGGAATTATGGCAAAGTTTCCATTAATAATTTGTCTCTAATAGACGACTTTTATAAGTTAGATACTTATGCATGAATGAGTGATTTTTTAGCCTATTTTTACTTTTTGATGCAAAACCAAAAACGGAAGAATCCTACCATGGTTATATTTTTCTATGGTTCTTCACCAATGCAAAATGCTTTGTTTTTTTTATTCCATTTGTTGTTTCCACCAATTATTTGTCTCTAATGGACGACTTTTATTAGTTAGATACTTATGCATAAATGACCGATTTTCTAGCCCATTTTTGCTTTTCGATGTAAAAGCAAAAACTGAAGAATCCTACCATGTTTATGTTTCACTATGGTTCATCACCAAGCAAAATGCCTTTATTATTATTATTATTATTCCATGTGTTGTTTCCATTCTCTACACCCAATAGTTTAATATGCAATGTTGTGGATGATTTTAGTTATCGATTTTTATCTATATTAAATGAAAAAAATATAGTTAATTTGTTCTTCATATATATATATATATATATATATATATATAATTCTCTATCCACCATCTCACTTTTTTTTTCTTTTCATTTTGACCTTTTAAACTTACTTTTTTTTTAAATGGATATTTGCCGTAGATTAAACTCTATATATATATATATATATATATATATATATATATATATATATATATATATAATTCTCTATCCACCATCTCACTTTTTTTTTCTTTTCATTTTGACCTTTTAAACTTACTTTTTTTTAATGGATATTTGCCGTAGATTAAACTCTATATATATATATATATATAATTCTCATCCACTCATTAATTTACATGTTTTTTAAATCATTAATGTGTTTTATTATTTTAATTTTTTTACCCTTCCAAATTAATTCTCATTCAAGTACATGTTAGTAAAATATATAAATTATTTGGCATTGTTGATACATAATATATAGTAGTTGTTTATCATAACAATATTGTTGGTTAATGTAATATATTAGATGTTTTATATGCAAATATGCAAATATAATGTATGTTGGTCATATAAGTAATATGTTCTTATCACGATGTGACGCGGTTCATGTTGGACAACTACCATGTTAGGTTTAAAAAAAAATTACACGGTAACATGCTTAGATTTGGTAATATCCCTACTGATGTGATCAATAAATACCACTATATTGAACATGGCATAGATGTTGACACATTGAAGGCTCAATGTGAGTCTGCTCGCAGTAATTTTCAATAGCATTTAAGTTGTCATCGGTCTTGTTGTTTCTCTTCTTTTGATTAAAACCCTAAAAGGAATGTCTTGTAATGATTGTGGTGGTATATACAGGTGATCTATAAGAAAGTTGTCCGAAGAAAAAAAAAATATCAATGTATAAATGGCTATAACATTTTTGTCTAAATTTAGTGAAATGTAAGTATTTTGTTGTTCAAAAGAAGTTGTAAAAATACACATAATATTATGGGATCTAACATTATAGAATTAAGCTATTTACAAGTTTAAATATTTGTTTTCAACTACAAATTTAAATAATCAATTATGCATAAATTTTACAATGTACTTCATATTCTTGAATTTTAGTTGTCTATTATTGAATTAGAGTCATCTCGTTATTAAATAAATTAAACAAATACTTTCATCACATATCATATAAAACATTTTTTTATTCTTAATTAATGGTTCACATGATTTGCATTGACTTTATTATATTAGTGTGCATTGTTGAGGAAAATCATAAGAGTTTTTTTTTCTTCTTCATATTGTACACCGAATTTAATAAATTTAGTGTGAGAGTTTGTGAGCTATTAATTAAGTATTAGAATATATAGACTATGGGTGCGTATTTTCGATTTGGTTTGGGTTGAAGCTCATTGTCAAACCAAACCAATATGAATCGGTTTGGCTATATTTCTACCCAAACCAAACCATGTGATTTTCCAACCAATTCAACCAAACCAAAAAGGTTGGGTTGGTTTGGGCAGGTTTTTTGGTTTAGATTTGAACTCAAATATTTTTTTTGGTATTACATTATAAAAAATATTTAGATAAAAAAATCATAATTATCTATATATATACATATAATTATATATATATATATATATATTTTTTCTGATTACAGGCATGTTTAACAACATCTATACTTTTAAAATCCTAACACATCAATCAATTAGAAGAATTGTATCAAAACGGATAAATAAAATATAAATAACATAAAGTAATTCGTAAAAGTTATAAAACCTAGACTAAATAGGAAACATAGGTGTGAATTTTATATTTTTAGTTTTACTTTCTAAAATATGTGATTCGGTTTGGGTTGGTGAATTATTTCACGCAACCCCAAACCGAACCAATTTTAATCGGTTTCACCACTCATTTTGTATATTTATAATTGAACTAACCCAAACTTTATGGGTTGGGCTACTCCGGTTTGGTTCGGTCAGACGATTTTTTGCATACACCTAACGTCGACTAAACAAAAGTAGATAAATCCAACTTTTGATAGTTAAGGAGTTGACTTTATAATGTTATTACGTACAAAGGAAAAAAAAAAGACATATATTTAGTCCACACTATAAATATTTCATGGATTCACCCCTACTGGTATGTGAAGGATATACTGAGAATAAATGCCTTTCCTTGGGGGTAATTTTGTATAATCCTGGAGGGTCAAGACACAATGGGGGATACAACCTATATGAATTCCATTGAACATTTAAAGTATGCTTCCTTATATATGGTAAATTCAATGATTACCATTTACCATTGATATCAATTATATGTAAATTAAGAAGAGGTACTAACCTTTCTTTTTTCTTGTTCGGATTTGGACCATGAAAGTAGTTCCATGTCTAACTAATGTTCATTCAATTTATTTTTAGTCAGATGAGGTGAGTTACTACCATATTACATTATTCCATTCTATTTACAAATTATGCATCATTGTAACTGATCACACCTAATTATTACTAAACAAAACAAAATGGTTGGCTAAACAAATCACACCATCTAATAGTGAGAGCTGATTCCATTTTATTAAAGGTTGCCATTCTCACTTGGACAGTCTTTAAGGGTTCCACTCCCCTTTGCTCTACTGAGAGTCTGAGACAAGTCGAGCATAAGTGAAGAGTTTTGTGCTTGAGCACAACAACCAACCTGAAAAAAAATTCGTGTTGGGCAGTACTACATTCGCTCTTACAGATCCAGAAATATCAACTCATTTCTATACTGATGTACGATTATGTCACTTGGCTAATGATATACCAAGCAGAGTTCCAACTTTATTGATCTCAAATGATACTACTGTTGTAACAGCGGTTCTAATAGTATTTTTCTTTCAATACTTACTCTTTAAGCAGTGTTACAATGTCATATGGAGACCCCAACATAGTTGCTCCCCACATTTATCACACTTCTTAATGATCTAGCAGCACTCTGATTTATTCCATTGCCTTGCCTTTCCGCCTGCTGCTACTGCCGGTTTCCAACAGGTAGCAAACCATAGAATCAACATCATCTCCAAATATGCTGTATGCCTCTACTACTTGCAAATAGCTGAATCCCATTGATAGCACCATCTGCATACCACTGCTCAGCACGGTATCCTGTAAATTGGAATCATTTCCGCCTCCTAGCTTAGTCTCACTACCAGATGACCCTGCCCAAGTTCATACTATTATAAACCGCGCAGTCTAAAATCTCACTAAATACTCTAATGAGGGAAAAACATAAACAACCAAATCTAGTTGGATCTGCATAATGGTTTTGAAGTTGCATCCTATATAGGAAAAATATACTCACTGGCCCCAGAAGATGACGGTTCAGCCCCAGAAGTAGATGATTCTTTATGGCCAAGCTGCTGCTTGAACTTGTCATTAGCAATATACTCAGCACGAGAAGCTGCCATCACCATGGACTCAATTTCCTTTTCAGTAAGCTCAAGATCAGAGTAAAACCGCCCCTCAGCTAGAAGTGCCTGTCAATTTAAAAATATTATGCTGTTAACAAATCAATTCTGATAATTTATAAAGAATCTTTTGCATTAAGATTAAGATACTTGCATTATCAATCTGCTGGTCTTGTTGAGCTTTAATAGCAGCCTTGACTTGATCTTTGTCCGCATTAGTCTGAAAAGAAACCACATTAATAACGTCAGCAAACATGAACTTGTGTACTATTCTGGTGCAGTAGAACCACATGTTCAATTCAGGCACAAGGAAAAGATTAACAAACATAAACAGACAGTCAACCTATCTCCAGCACAGCTAGTACTGGCTAGCCAGTATAATCACTAATGACCATTGGATTTTACGTTCTAAGAAGATTCATATTTTGTTCACACCCTAAAGTAATCAAGACTAGAATAGAAACTGAGATATCTAGACTCAAAGTTATACTCCGAATAAGAATCAACTGTGTTCATGATAATTAGGCCATTTAAAATTTATGAATCTTAGTTTTTGACATTCAATCCTCCAATTCAGATCCCTCTCCATCTCTCTCAAACTTTTTTGTCTTTCTTTTATGAAAGAAAACCTAATACAGCTCCAGTGTAACCTTCCCTATACTTAAAATCCCAAGAGACCAGAGATGAAGGGAAAACGAAGTACAGATAAGCATACCCCTCGAAGAGAACTGAATCCAAGTCCCGCACCAACTGTCAAACGCCGTGGGTCAACAAGAGAGTTGTAGTGATTCCCATGATGAAAGCTCAACCTTATTGGAGGGGTGTCAGTACGGTAGCTTCCATGAAATATGTTGATTGGTTCTGCATTGATATCTTTTGTCAGAAAAGAAAACGTAGCAGATGGAAAAACTAACCGACAATTCTCAACCATTCATCCCAAATAGAGCAGGCACCTGTGGTATAGGAATAAATGTGAATCGGCCGATTATACATTTCAGATAAGGCTTGAATCTCCACATTATTTCCATAGACCTGTCACCAATGATGAAAAAAGGTATTTTTTTTCACAACCACTGGTATTAAAGGAAAAAAAGCCCTCAAACACTTGCCACACCAAATGCACAATCAGAATTTAAAAAAGAAAATCATAATGGAAGTAATACAAAATAAAACACTCAGTAAAAGCAATCAAGGTGCAATTAACAAAAGATTATAGAAAAAAACCCTCTCCACCAACCAAGAGGAGGGGTGTTAAAGGTTAAGGTAAGGTTCGGGTGTTTAAGGTTTGAACAGTAAGGTTCATATTTTATTATGCAAAGGAGCATCCATAGTCCACTATGTCACCAAATTGGCCCAGTATCTATCAAACATGGGACAATAAGCCTCCTATGAAGGTCCCGCGACATTGAGGAGTATCAATTACATCATTCAAGGAACTACTAATCAAGAAATCAGAGAGAAGAGTTGTGCACTTCACCACTGCATCTGTCCACTATCTACAACGAGGGTCCCTTTCTTAAGAAAATGATATATGACACAGTACACCTTGATGATGACTCATGTTAAAAAGTCTGTCTCCCCTTGCCCCGATCAGATTAGCTTTCAACAATTATTTATCAAAAAAAAAATTAACAATCATGCAAACAGGATCAATAACATCTAGTTTGATTGACAGCATAAGGAAAGTAAAAGCAAATTTATGGCACTCGAGGCCAACAGAACATGCAGATCCTGATCCTCCTACAACAACCTTTTGTTTTCTTGCAAGAAAGTCCACCTTTAAATATCATCTTATATTCATAATAAGATAACAATACTCTTAATAAGATAACAATACGTCAATACATCATTAGAAGATTGAAGACTATAATCTTAAAGCTTCTTCATACATCCTAGAATACAACTTTTTTCTAATTTACCTTCTACTGTTTAAAACCCAACACCCACCTTTTCAATCAGAATTTCCCGACAACCAAACAGTTAAAAGTAAGACTCTGAATGAATTTATCACACAGTAAACAGTCAAAAAATCAAGGCCACAGGGTTACCCCGGTAAGGGTTGGTGTGAAAATGAGCACAATTTACCCCCCTCAAAATTCTTTTAACTGTCTGGTTACCGGGAAGATAACGGATGATAGGATTCAAAATCTTGTCACAAATCAGTTGCAACATTTTCCAGCTAACTCAACTCAACAAAACACAACTCAAATGTGTATATATTTTTTAAATATTTATCAAGCCAAAAAGAAATGATGCCCACAGTCTTTAGCTTGAAATGGGAATGGAATACAGTAGGGTTCAGCAGGCATTGCATTCAAATTTACTAAAGAAATTCTTAGTCAAATCGAGATCATTCAGAGATATGATAAGGTATGAAAGCATAGGAAAAAAATATATAAAAAGGACAAAAATTTGAGTATTGATAGATTAAAAGCGCAAACAACCACTTAATCACAGGTCTACATACCTTATCTCTTCTCTTCCTCTTGCAGTATGAAGTAAAACCTTCAGTTATAAATTGAGAAAAGTGGTCCCTCTCCCGCTCCTAAATGGACAAAGACAATTACACATGGATGGTTTATATTCATATTCATAAAACGTGATGCCAGCCCAACTTTCCAATTAAATAATTTTAACTGAAAACAAAATATAGAAATTCTTCATACACACAACACATAAAATGCAGAGTCCTCGTACTTAAAGTAGCTTTCACGGATAAGTAAAAGCAACAGATGGTTCTTAATGGTCCATATAAAAGCAGAATTGAAAATTAAGAAAACAAAAGCAGTTTTGTCAGTCTCAAAATGCTATGGAAATGTGGCCTCAGTCATAACCACTATAGCAACTTGAGTCTGATTCTTCAAAACTCACCCTTAATCCAAATATACACCTCTACTACTGATTCCAATAAAGGTGTGACACTCAAATATCCAGGTCAACTCTCATCCTAACTTAGAACTATTCCCATATCTAGAAACCCATATATAATTTATTATCAGTATTCAGATCTGCCAATCAAGATGGTTGAGTGCAGGGCACAAGACTTAAAGATTCATTCGTTTTAAAAAGATAAGCTTTCTAGAACATTTCCATAATTCAAGATGATCAAAACAAATGAATTAATTAAATGGGGAAAAAAGGCTTATAAACAACAGAGTTTTCTTGGACATTCATGGATTTTTGTTACTTTTATTAAAAGGTACACAACATTGCTTGACCAGCTATGAATTTCCATCCCATCCAACATAAAAAACAAAATGCTTGGACAGCAAAAATTGAACATAACAACAAAATTCAAAGAACATAAACTGAAGAATAACATTACCATATAGTCTATGCACATTTGTCTGACCAAATCATACGCTTCTGAGTCCCCATATACTTGATCGGCGACCGCACGAAATAAACAATTCCCATCCTCCAGCATCTTTTTGACTTCAAAACCTTTTGACCGCCTGATATCAATTTCAAATTGGCGTTCTCTTTCCTAAAACCAATATAAAAATAGAACTTTAATACAAGTAAAATATGCTATCCACATTGGTCAACTCCAAACAAATAAAAAGCACCATCCCACTAAAGTAACTATTTGGAAAAATGTAAAGTAGGAAAACCAAGATAACGTTATGTTACTACCACAAGAACTTATACTGCTTTTTGCATGTTGGTAGATTTCTCTAGATCCGGGAAAAGAATCATTCTTTAACCATTTGCAGAATAGATATGTCATGCTCATTTAGTTAATTAGTGACAGAAACTTACTACATCATCATAAGAAGAGACAAAGCAAGGATTCTGCTCATCAGCACTGTTGTACCCTTCACTTTCAACATGAGCCCTGGGAGATGAAGGTCTTGAACCAGATGGTGAAGTCCTTGTGGAAGTAACAGGCCAGGCAACCGCTCTTCTAGATGATCCAGTACGTGCAGCATTCGAACTGCCTGAGACAAGTCTTCTTGAATTTGAGTTTGCGGCCAAAGGTTTTGGGGGTGGAACAGGTGGTGGGGGCGGTTGTGGACATCCACTACTGATCTGTGGCGAGTCACCACTTGAACTGTCACTCTCAACTGTTGCTCTCTCAGAAATCCTCAACGCATCCAATCCTTTTATAAAGTCACCTGAACCCACATTCTCCTCTACACTCAATTTCTCCTTATCACCAATTTCATCAGTTGAACTCTCAATGCGATCATTATTGACGCTTTCCATCAAAAGGTCATCGCTTTTCTCTATTTTATTATCAGTACTCCCAGAATACTCCAAAAGCTCATCCACAACCTGTTCCTGTGTTTGCTCTCCAATTTCCTCATCTTTCACAGACGAAAGAACCTGAGGAGAAGTACTAACTTGTGACTCTGTGCGAGCTAAAGAGGACCCAGAACGGCTTGGGTTTGAAGAAGAACCACTGGCAGAACCTCGCTGAACCAAAATCCGAGTCATCGGATACAATATTTATTGATTTCAATTTCCAAACCTACCCTGACTCTTCCTTTAAAAAGCCCAACTTAGAGATTTGAAACCCTAGTGTTCATAGGTTTGTCACGCGTTCTGGCCTTGGGCACGGTCACGCCAATACCTTTGCTGAAGGATTTCTTTCGGCCCAGCAACGCGTTGTTGTTCTGCTCCTCACGAAACGATCTCTGCATTCCCCTAACAATTCTCATGAGACCCAGACCTCCTACTTTAAACAATAAAACCCTTTTTTCTAAGTATTCGAATTATACCCAAAAAAAAAAGTCCCAAAGTAATTCACCTTCAACAAGCTGCAACCAACGACATGCATTTCCACAAAAATAAAATCAACGAAAGCATCATAGCCTTTTTCCACTAATAACTAATACTCTATTTTGTTTCCAAGAAAAGGTAGGCAATTTAAGCAAAATATAACTTCAGCACTAAATTTATAATTTGGATAATAGAATAACGAAAATAGAACAATTGACATTCTTTATATGCGTTATTCATTTCTTCAAAACAAAAATGGAACACTCCAGCAAAAACACAAGGAAATGTATTTCTAAACAAGAAAACTTTCCAGGCACTAAGAACAACAAAAATATTCCGTTGTGTGCCCATTTTTCTGATAAAGCAACGCCCAAAAAAAGAAAAAACATAGCTTTCTTGACCTAGTCCTTGTTACTCCATCTAGGCTAGGAAAATAAAGCCATTACAAATTCAAACATAAATCTTCAAATTCGGACAACAAGATTACTGAAATGAACTGGCTGACAGTTGACACTTTAGTGGAGGTTATCAAATTTCTTCAAAAAGAAAAGATAAGAAACAACAGAATATGTTAAAGAAAAGAAACAAAATTTACTTCGAATCAGAAAGTTTCATTTTCTACGTATCAAGAGAAACAAAGACATTCAGAGAATGTACCTAACTCGACTACTCGACCCTCTTTAGCTAAGATTCTCCTATTTTCATGAGAAATTTTTGTTATATTTAAGAAAAAAGCAGGTCAATTCGAAAGTTCTCCTTTCTTTTCTCTTCTTCTTCCCCACCATTTCCCATCAACCAAACAGTCAACACAATCGAATTACAAAAAAGAATCTAACAAAATGACCATCGATTTAAGAAAAAATAAAACAAAATCGTAATCAATCAAAGATCATCATAACGGAAGAAAAGCACAGTAAAATAAATGAAAAGAAAACGAAAACCCTAGAGTTGACTGAGTAAGGTATAGCCGCGACTCACCTGAAACAAAGACGGAGAGAGTCAGAGAAAGTGACCTCGAAAAGCGCTTTAGAGATCTGCAAAAGCTGAGAAGAGACGAGATGATTTCTAGGGTTTTCTGTGCGGACTCAAACACAACACAGAACAAAGATATGGGTTGATTGCAAAGAAACAAGAGTGCTTTTGAGGGATATATATTAGAGAGAGAGAGGTGAGAGGAGAGAGGAGAGAGAGAGAGAGAGAAAAAGCTAAATAAGAATGGGTGGCTGCTTTTTAACGGTGAGAGACCGCCAGGCTGACGTGGAATTTACCCCCAAGCGACGGCGACTCTTACAGAAGTCTACACGTGGCCACTTCGCATGTGTTTGTTTCACGTGGCTTACACACGTGTGGTGCAAAATATAAAAAGGGCAAATTGCACTGATATGTCCTACTAGATGGTGAAATTGTAATCGGAACACTAGTATGCGTGTATTGTACTGACTAACCCTTGAACAATTGACAACAGTTAGTTAATGTGATTGATGCTGACGGCCAATACAGTCTTTTTGTCTTGGGAAAATAATAAAAAATGAAATCTGTTCCCCAATCACACCCTGCCACATCAACATGAAGTATATTTTTTTTGAACCATTACATTATTTCGAGATAAGTGGAGAGTACATGACCCGAATCAACAATCTCATGGATATACAACTGAAGGGGCAAATACCATATTATGGTAATTAAGGTAGCTACAACATTTTTTACTATCCTCTGCCACAAATGCCATATGAGATTTTTATGCATATTGATCAACAATCACTACCGACTAGGGTACATCTAAAATACCCAACTTATGGACCAATCGGATGAAATGAAGTAACATAAATGTGGTATGTTAATAACTACTTTTAAAATTATGCAAACACATTGTCCCGAAAAAATTATTGTTTTATTCGATAAGAAATTGTACCATTGTTTTTGAACCAATAAGAAATTCATTTTAGAATTAAATTTCAAGACATGTACAAATGTATGATTGGATTATTAATTGAATATTTAGTTTGCTTTATATTATTGTATAACATTTTTTTTTGTCTGAACACCGAACAATCCTGAAATTTTGTGAATGACTAAATAGGAATTGAAATCTGAAACCTGAATGAACTGTTTTTCTCACCTCTAAATAGGAACCCAATGAAGAAATGAAGAATCTTAATAGATGAAGAGCAATGAGTAAGGACCAAGGAAGGAAAAGCCAGCCGTGTGACTTGTAGAGAGAGAATTTTTTTCTTTTGCCTTTTAACATACAGTAGACCCAATCAATTAAAATACAAGTTCTCGTGATAAAATCTGCTTCATATATCATATCAAATAAGCATTAAGCACTGATCCACCATCCAAAATTTGTAGATACAAATTGAAATAATAGTGTTTTTCTTTTTATATACAAACTGCTGTACAACACGATTCGAACTTGAAATATTATTAAATTGAATGAACGTTATTTATCATCAAACCACGTTGGGAGGTAATAATAATGGTTTAAACATTAACACAACAATTTAATAATATTATTTAACTCTAAACTTTTAAATAGTATTATGATATATAAATATATATTTTTTGAAATAATTATGATACATAAATATTGTTAATAATATATGATTTAGATTTATCTTTTGTGTTTTTTTTAATATATAACAATTATATGTATTCATTTGCAATTTCAAATTAGCAAAGAATTCAGTCCATTAAAAAGATGATTAATTTTTTCCTAAAAAAATGATTATATTGATTTTTAGTATATTTTGATTTGAGTTGATTTTTTTTTTATCTTAACAAGCACAATTAAAGTTCATATAAAGAGAATTATATTGATTTTCACTTAATATTTTTTTTATTTACAAACATTGGGGTTAAATATATTTTCAAAACTATATCAATCTAATTGTTTTCTCAGTAAATTCAACCATGACACATAGAGTTCCCTTCCCTATAGAATAAACATATATATCAGTTTGTTCATCCTTGTGAATTGTGATGCATAACATTTGAAAATGAGGGCAGTTTGAAAGAAAAATTAATTGGAAAGATTAATGAAGTTCACAATGTAAGGCAAATAAGTAGGCCCTGCAACTTCCATTTACATAAACAAACCATGTACACAACAACACTATATTACAGAAAACTGCATCCAGTTATGCAGGAAATGAAACCCCAAACACAACACTAAGACATTTTTTTCTTTCTCTTTTTTGGTTCACAAATTGATTGAAATGAAACAAACATACATATCACATCCACATGAGAAAACAAAATAAAGTGCCTATCTTTTTGTTGGTGAACTTATTTCCTTTTGAGTGCAAAAGCAGACAACACAATGAGGATTATGAAAAGGCTTGCAGATATGAAGGATGCCACCACAGCCCCACTTGTACTCTGGCAAAAGTCACCAAATTGCTGACAAATAGGAAACCAATTTGCGTTTGGATTCCCATTGTGAGCCAAATACACTATGGAAGCAGCAGAAGCAGCAGCAGCCATGGTAAGAGCCATCATTACCTGAAGTTTATATTTGTCATTCATTTCATGCATATGAAGGTCAAACTTAAAAGGGGACCAATACACAATATATTCATCAGTAAAATTGGAAGAAAAAAAAACTAATGTTAATGATGGTGGATTGAGCTTACTGTGTCCAAGATGACAAGGAGAAGCCGAGGCCCGGCTGCATGAGGCCGAATTATGCAGACTATAGAGAAGGGTAAGGAGAGGACAAGATATGCACTGACTATTGCATTTGCTACCAAAAAAAACCTGCATTTTTGCAAGTAAAATCTCATCATATGAGTAAATGTATACTGCTTGTAAATGCTTTATAGAAAAAGCATTCCATAGGTGCTAAGTGAAAAATGCATACATGAAAACAGGGAAATCATCATATTCAGCTTGGAACTGGAAGAACTGAGTGAAGAAAGGAAGAGTCTGGTCAGTGGTGCCCATTGTAGCAGTGGCACCCAAAGCAGCCCCAATGGCGCACAGTCGTATAATGAAGTCGCAAATGGCTATTCCTTTTTTATATCCTCCTGCAGCTTTGGGGTTGGGGGGTTGAGTGACTTTGGTAGTACTGGAGGCCATGGCAGCCTTTCCTTTACCGTTGGCCTTTGGTTCTGCCATGTGGATTACCGTTGAATCGTTGACGCGCTCTGAGGCCATGATCAAGATATGTTGCAGAGAGGGAGGTAGGAAGTTGTTTGGTTGGATGAAACTAATTAGCTTGTTGTGAAATGAAATGAAATGATAGAAAAGAGTGTTATATAGGGGAAGAATCGAAGCAGAGTTGGGACGTTAATGGGTTTGTTCTGAATTATGATTGATATTTTGTAATATGGGGAGTTAGGCGATCAAATTGTGGAGCAGTTGTTAGATGCCTAACTTGCTCCACATTCATTCAAATTCATGGCAAAAAAAAAAAAAAAAAAGTGATTATACAATTATTATATATATAATTATCAGTATTTAAAATGGAGTACGAGGAATGATCCATGACATTTGTGCACAAATCACTTGCAACCACTTCATTGATATAAGCTAAACTATTAATGGTCTTGGGTGGGAAGGTCCTGTCCTGTGTATCCTAACTCACTAATGAATAATGATATCATTTTTAGGTGGCATCAAATTATATCAAATCGTTTATTCATATCACATAGTTACATGATACCACCTCACCCATCATCAGCCCTCTGCTTAATATCTAGGGAAATTATCATTTTCACCCCTGAGTTTTGCCATATTAGATAAACTGGTCCCTCTAGTTTCAATAATGGCCAATCACCCCCTGAAACCCAAACTATTAGTCATTTTGCCCCTTCTGTCAAGTTTTCCATCCAAAAAGCCTTTGACTGTTAATTGAAAAATTAAAATGCCTCAATTAGGGATTGAAACCTTGACCTTATGGTTAAAAACCACACACTCTAACCATCTGAGCTACTCCAACTTATTGTTTGAGGTAAGTTAATTTAAATGTATATATATATATATATATATATATATATATAGTTATATAATTTGTTTAAAATAATTTAAATCTGTTTGTATAATTTAAAATAAACTCATATATATAATTTAAAATAAACTTATATTTAATAATAATATACAAAAACAAATTTATGAAAAAAATAATAATAATAATAAAACAAAAGGAAACCCAAAAAATCCAGAAAATCAAAGATCATATTTTTTTTTAAATTCCTTTTAAATATATGAGTTTATTTTAAATTATAAATAAACTCATATTTAAAATAAACTCATATATTTAAAAGGAATTTATTATTATTTTTTCTTTTTTTTCTTTTTTTTTGAATTTTTTCTCTTTTCAATTTATGGGCTTTGATTTTCAGGGTTTTTTTTACCAAATTGAAATAATATATTTTTTTAAAAGGAAAAAAATTCAAAGAAAAAGAAAAAAAAATTAACGGATTTTGATTTTCTGGATTTTTTGGGTTTCCTTTTGTTTTCTTCTTCTTATTATTATTTCATAAATTTATTTATATATATTATTATTAAATATAAGTTTATTTTAAATTATATATATAATTTTACTTTAAATTATATAATTTTATTTTAAGTTATACACATATTTAAATTATTTTAAACAAATTATATAACTATATATATACATTTAAATCAACTTACCTCAAACAATAAGTTAGAATAGCTCATATGATTAGAATATGTGGTTTTTAACCACAAGGTTAAGGGTTCAATCCCTAATGGAGGTATTTTAATTTTTCAATTAATGGTCAAAGGCTTTTTAGATGGAAAACTTGACAGAGTGGGTAAAATAACTAATAGTTTGGGTTTCAGGGGTTGACTGGCCATTATTGAAACTAGAAGGACCAGTTTATCTAATATGACAAACCTCAGGGGGGAAAATGATAATTTCCCTAATATCTATTGTCAATCAAACTATGAATTATGATCATTTCAAGTTGAAGACAATAATCTGAAGATGTTATTTATGTAGATGGTATAAACTCACCACTCACCAATGATAACTACAATGTTACTCCATGCCACATGAATAAATAAAAATGAAAATAAAAACGTCAAGAAATTGGGTAAACAAACATCACAATTGTTCGAGTTTTATGAAAAAAGAAGGTAAAAAAAATCACATTGTAAATTCAAACTCAATGCAGCAAACCAGTTTCATTAACAAAATATATTTTGGATAAAACGCTAATACCAAACTCAACCTGTTAAAGGGGTATCAGAACAGCACCCAAAAATATGCCTGCTCGTCGTCTTTTTCAGACTGCACTAAGAATGAAACTAGCCTTTATTCCACGCATATCATGTATGATGATGATATACGAAGAACCCCCGCGGGGTAAATAATAGAATTTCATAGCTATAACACAAGGAATTCACAACTCTTATTCCTATACGTGCAATTGACCAAAATAAATTTTTAGATGTTTCCTAGCGAAAGAGAAATTGGTGCTGTTATTAACAGAATTTCTATAGCCGAAGAAGGACCAAAGTCTCTGCTGAGCGCTTCATGCACCCGACTAGCGGCTTCTGCAGTGTCATTAAGGGAGGATAGCCCCAGCTTTCTGACATCTGAAAGATTCAAACAAGTATAAAACACTCATATTACTAAGAAAATGAACTTCATTACTAATTTACTATATGTCTATATCCACTTATTCTGCTACAGTGGCTCAGAAAACTTAGCTTAGTCGCTATGGACACACTAACTAACAGAAAATATTCACAGAAAGCATGAAAAATCTACAAACCCCGCATTTGAGTATCACTAGGTAAGATTTTATTTTCTTTCCCTTGAAAGAAATAATTGGAATATATAATGTACAAACAAAGATTTGACAGCTATAACATAGACAAAAATACAAAAATTACAAAAAGAAAATAAGTTTACATGGTTTATGGACTATAGAGTCGGTGGCTCACCCAGAAACCTTCATCTTAGAACAACGTTCAACTTGTTCTGCACCTGGTCTCTCACTTGCCACTGCATTCAAGGTTATAAACACATTTTACGGTTCTAAGTCGTCATCCAAATAGAAAAATATAGAATGGGAAAAATCTCAGATGCTGAAGAAGGAATGAGGGAAAAAAAATCTACCTGTAAATCATTGATTTCTTCATCTGTAAGTGAACGTTCCATGGATCGGTATGCAATCCTATAACACTGACTTGTCATTCCTTTCTTGTTGGTAAAATTGTCTATCAAACTTACCTGGTCACAAATGAAATGAACAAGGTAGCTAAGGGCACTATGTTTTCGACATGGATCTTGAATGAAGACATATCAACCACATCAAATTCATTCCAAATTAAACTCACGTTTTTCTATAACAATTAAAAACACCCAAGAGTGAAAGTGATAGTGGTAGACTACTAATGTTTCGCACGGCCTTAAAATGTAAGCATAAGGAATTTTATATAATAACAATTCTATGAAAATTCTCAACTACTCAAGAGTCAAGACGGTGAACCAACTAAAAGATGAAAGTCATTCCATGCCAGAGATAAGTTAAGACACCTTTTAAGGAAATTATTTACATATTTTTTATAGGTATGCAACATCACAAACAGCATAATGTAGTTAAATTTGCTCTTTTTAGTGTATGTATGTAAGTTTACTACTTCAGGAGAGAACAAAAATATCTACTAAAAGATTTACCTCCTCAACAAGATCCCCAGCTACTCCTCTGACAACTTCACACAAATTATTTTCAGTGAATGACTCACTGATCCAGAAACTCATGTCTTTGTAACAAGGAGGATACTGCAAAAGACAATTCAGCTTTTAAGGAAATGTTCAAGCTGCTATGACAGCCAAGTTTATTATTCTTTTTTTAATCAGGAACAAAAGTATACATACCTTTATTGATGAAAAGAAAAAGAGATTTACAACAAAGTAAACAAGCAATCCAGAAAAGAGAACAAATAGAAAACCCGAATTACCACAACCTTAAAAAAGACAGGCAAAAGAATAAATATGGACCACCCAAAAGCAGCTCTAAAACAAAACCAAGAAAAAAATTAAATAAAAACCTAATCACAGAACTATTGCCTTGAAAAATCAATTGTCACATAATGCCCAAGTGTGCCCCCCTCAAAAGTTCTCAAAATTCTTTTATTCCTCTCATTTCAAATACTGCATAAAGTAGCCATTATAACAGCCGTACAACACTTTAGCTTTCTTTCCTCCTTCAAAAGCCTTATAATTTTTCAGTTAAGAATTCCCCAGAAGAGGAAGGAGCTGCCAAGCACAGGTTAACAGTCAAAAACAGCTTGCTACAAAACTGTCAAGCAACAAGACAGTACAAAAAGAGATTATCTGAGTTGACTTAAGCTCCCTTACACAATGCATAATGGTCTGATTGTGGCAGTTAGCCAACCTATATAAATGAGGGAAAAGGTCACAAAAGCAGCCTCTCGAATTGAACGGTCTTCCAAAACAAACTCTTCTACCTTTGTTTAACCAACTTCACAATAGGCATGAAAAGATTACTTCTTATGGAGATAAGGGTCCAAGGACATCTGCCAGAAGGCCCAGAACCTCAAACCACTCCATTTGCATCCCAACCATTCTTCCTTCTTCCATATTTTCTTCTAATGATTCTCTATCAGTGCTATGACAGCTAAATGGACATAGTTATCTATATCTATGTAAATGAATCTCTCAAGTCAAACAGCAAATCTCTGGATAATAATAATAATAGTAACAAACAAATCCCAGAAAAAATCAAAGACGTTTTGGCAAGAATATGATGCAAAACTAAAACTATCAATCATTACTAGAAGAAATCAGTTACTTGTAAATATAAATTAAACCATTACATAGTAAATATAAAAGCTCATTCATATGATAAAAATATAAATTAACCTTTGAGAACGGCTTGAATTTGACCCCAAGTTGGCCTTGAGAAAACTGCATACAAATAGCTCCAAATCAGTTACTCAAGCACTTTAAATCTCCATCATAGACAAGAAAAATGATGAAGAAATGCAATGATTTTCATAGATAATAATGACATCAATTTCTATCCTCTGAGTTTTTCAAATGCTTTTATTAAAACATCTGATCACATAGGATGAGATGGGAACAAAAGGAAACGTTATCATTAAATCTCTTCAAGAGCTACCTGAGAGGTGAACCGTTCATCAGTTGACCAGAAAAGCCGAATATCTGGTATATCAAATAAAACCATTGCTAGCCGCTCCAGTCCAAGTCCAAAAGCCCAAGCAACATTATCCAATTTACCACTTCTTTTCAGTATTTCTTGCTCAGTAACCCCACAGCCCAATACCTCCAACCACTTATCCTGAAATAATAAATTTATAATTGTTCTTCAAATAAATGGTTCAAACTTTATGGATGATCAAAATAGTTAGGATGCTATTTTATAAAGATGATCAACAAAATACCTGAAAGTATATCTCAAGTTCATATGACGGATTGGTAAAAGGAAAATATGTATCAATCCAACGCATCTCCACAGCACCTGAAATGCTAAATAAATTTGGCTTAACAGATTTTACAGAGTACAAAAACCAATTGATCAATATGCCATACTTCATCTATATTTGAGAACAGATTCAAGAGGTGTAAAATATCCTACATAGACCTTTAAGAGTTAAATAATTTACAAATTTCCTAAAACACCTGATTTAACTCTAGTATGACAAAACTATATATATCCCTTCCACCACTGAAATCCAATATGTCCTTTTTCCCAATTTTGTTAATGCTACAACTTGAGTTTCTTTCTTGCAATCACGAAAAGCAGGTTGTTACTCTCTTCTATGTACTTTCAATCTTGGCAACTTAAAGAATTTATCATATGAGACCCCTCAAACAACTTTTCCTGATACAAAGTTTGGATAGTTGTGTATAGCTATGAAGATCAAGTCATGCTTGATTTAATCTCATTCAGTATTTAATCCTTAAAACTAGATAAAAGATATGGGTATTATCTATGAAAGTGTATTAGCTCAAGATAGCTTTCATTCCATAGTTTATACCAAATAAGTGTCGTGCCAAACCCTCCAAGCATTTCTTTAGATCTTGAGCAGCATAATCTGTGCCATCCACACCAGATGCCTCCCAATCTTCAGGAGAAAAAACACAAACCCCTTCCATCTGCACAGCTATAAGAAAATTATTAGAGAAAAAGAGACCTTATCACTTATCAGAAAAGAAGAATCTACTGAAACTGATATTTGTGACATGAAATATATGTGACCTGATGGAATACAGGGTAATGAGTTGAATCAATAGAATCTCTACGGTAAACATCTCCAGTTACGAGGAAATGAGTATGTCCCCCCCTCAGAAGCTCAGCTTGATGAGCACTTGTATGGCACCTTAAAACAGTTTGAGAGTCTATATAATATGTATCATTGAAGCTCCTGCTCACATGATCGGCTGGGACCAAGACATCATCAAAGTTCTGCAAGAAGTAAATTTACAGTTACAAAAGCATAAAGATTCAAACAAGAATTTACAATCTTGAATATAGGCAAAAATTAGGAAACATAAATAAAAATACATGATGTTAACTCATTTGATGTGATAAGAACAAAGAGAAAAGGGATGTCTGTAAATATTGTTTACATTTGTAATTTTTGTCCTATTATGATTTATTATCATTTTCTGGACTGTGAAAAGATTTTAAGAAAATGCAAACTATTAAGGAGTGATCAGCGCTGAAAATGATAGAAATTCATAATTTACATTCGGCTTCATTATATAAGATTTATTTCATATACCAATAATGGAGTACTTAGCAGGAGCTAATTTTGAGCACCCAAATCAGAGCGATAGCTAGCGTTCAAACACAGATTAAAATATTGAAGACAAAAACTACAGTTTTTGCACTATCAGATTCTGTAAAAGCATTTTCTTGTGTAATGTGATGCAAAAAAAGAAGTTAAGAAAAAAAAAAGAGATCAAAACTATCAAAAGAGAAATATGATATTAAGATGTGTTTGATGTCAAAAATGTTATATCGCAGAAGACAACCAGTGAAGGCACTTCGTGGAGAAGTGGTTTAGAAAGCCAATTAGTGGAAATACGTGACTGAAAAATAGGAGTTTAGGAAAATTGATTCAGAGGTCCTTGCTGCTACTGTTGAAGCTTTGTGGTAGCTATTGACTTCTACAAAACCTAGAAGAGTTGACACAGAACATCTATGCTGCAATAAATGCAGATTGCAGACCCATACTTTCACTTTGTTAGTCCACTTGCTTCCTTAAACTTATTATTCTATGTTTTTATGAGATAACTTATTCTCCTTTTTTCACTCTTATATTATGTCTTTCAGTGTTTCAAAAGGATCATGTCACTACTATATGACTGTAAATGAGTTTGGATGTTGGGTTCATTTGTTTTATGTGTAATAAATGGCATATCTAATTTTCAGACATACCTGTTTTACAGAAACAATTGGGCAGAGATCATCAAACGTATCAAACTTGTTAGGGTAATTGGCATCAAAATACTCAAATATAGCATTCTTCAGAATCCCAATTGGGTGTTGCTTCCTCCTATGGAGTTGCATCCCCAGTTTTGCAAATATTATATCCGGAACATTGTTCGTAGGGTCATCCCTTACCACATCTACAAAGTCACCATCACTCACATCCATCAAAATTTGTGAACGTGTCAAAATTACACCAATTTAATACAGCACTAAAACAGTGTAGTATGCAGAACGCAAATATTATCAGTTGGCATCCTAAAATTAAAATGCAAGTAAATACATATAGAAAATCACCATCACTCACATCCATCAAAACTAACAAATGTATCAACATTACACTCACTAAAATTTTCAATTCTATGCAGTACTGAAACAGTGTAACATATGAAACACAAATATGATCAGTAGAATACTAATATTCGAATGCAAGTGTGTCCATCAGCAAGCAACAAATTCACCATCACTCACGTTCATCAGAAATAACACACCTATCAAAATTCAAAATTACACTCGCTGATTTCCAATTTAATACAGTACCAAAACAGCATACCATCCGAAAAACAAACATTACCAGCAGCATTCTAAATTTTAAAAGCAAGTATATACATCCACAAAAACACCATCACTCACAAGTCACATCCATCGAAACTAATGCAAGTACCAAAAATACACTATCTGATTTTTAACTCTATCAGGCACAGAAGCAGTAATTACAAGTGAAACACGGATATTACAAGTGATTCAAATGCAAGTATAGTAGTATACACAGCTACATTATCACCATTACTCGCAATCAAAATTAATGGACATATCGAAATCTAATTTTCGGATTGCTAATTTTATGAGGCAATGAAACAGTGTAGCATCACAAAAATTCAAAACTAATGAATGTATCCAAAATTACACTAACTAGTTTCCAACTTTATACATCACCAAAACTGTAAAACATATGAAAACGCAAGTATTATTACTCAGTAGCATTCTAAATTTAAAATGCAAAAAATGACGAAATACGGAGTAATAGTTAGACAATCAAAAAACCTAAATCGATAAAATGTTACTTGTAAATGAAAAGACAGTGATGTTTAATAATAAAGTCGAGTACCGCCTTTTGCGATTTTGACTCCGCCGAGCTCGAGCACTGAAGCGACTGGAGGTTTCCACTTCTTTTTTGTAGAAAGAGATGAACCGGAAGAGAAAGGTACGCAGAAGGTGAGGCGGTTGAGGCCATTGCAGCTGCTGCGCAGAAAGAGTGAGGTTTTGGAGAAGAGAGTGGATTGCGCTAGTGAAATGGCCATGAAATCCCTCTCTGTTTCTCTGATAATTTTTCAGATAAAATGTGGGGAGACTCTCACAAGATTTTTTACTTATTTGTTTGTGTTTTGTGCCTGGGTCGTTTTGATAAAATAAAAATAAATCCGGTTCAGGATTTTATTCTGGGTCATCAATTCAAGTTATTGATTCGAATGCAATCCAAACACTTGATTTTTATCCAGAAAAATTTCCACGGATACAATCTAATCAAATACTTGTCTTAATTTATTTTATTTTATTTTTTCTCAAAATCCATGTCCTTGTTTATACATACATACATACACACATACATATATACATACATATTGCCTGTGGTGACAGCCGCCACCCTCCGCCACCCTAACCTAGCTGAATGAACGTCTTCCGCACCAAACTACAGCAGGTAAGATACATTAGTAGGTTTGGTGCACTAAAGAAATTTTAAAATTTACATCAATTGTGCAAAAGCGGAAAAAGGTAGTTTATTGGTATCATGATTGGGTCATAATTCGACATTTTATTTTTCAGGTGAAAATATGCAGCAAACCAGTTTCATTTACTAAATACATTTTGGATAAAACACTAGTACCAAACTCAACCTGTTAAGGGGTTTCCAGTACAACAACCAAAAATATGCCTGCCCCTCGTCTTTTTCACAAGCCGCACTAAGACTGAAGCTAGCCATTATTCTACGTATATCATGTAAGAACCCCCGCGGGGTAAAGAATACAATTTAATAGCTATCAACATAGGCAATTCACAACTGGTATTCCTATACGTGCTATTCACGAAAATAAATTTGTAGATGTCTCCTTCCCAAAGAGATTGACGCAATTATTAACAGAATTTCTATGGCCGTAGTCTCCATCCACGCTCAGCAAGTGCTTCATGCACCCGACTAGCAGCTTCTGCAGTGTCATTAAGGGGAGGATAGCTCCAGCTTTCTGACATCTGAAAGATACAAAGTACAAACAAGTATAAATAACTTATTACCAAAAAAAAAAATGAACTTCGTTAATAATTTACTATATCCACTTATTCTGCTACGGTGGCTCAGAAAACTTAAGTTCAGCTTAGTCATCAATAGTCATGCAGAAAACTTAAGTTCTGCTTAGTCATCAATCGTCATGCACACACGCACAACTCAAATAACAGCTATCTCAAAACAGCATTCACAATTTTCAAACTTATGGTCTAAATGATTTTTGCTTTTCTAATGGTTGACAACAAATTTTGTTCCTCCTCTTATGGTGCGCCTTAGTTATTAAGAAAACAGAAAGGCAATTATATTATATTTTCCAATAACCAAATAAGGTGATATTTCTACTCAGAAATCCTATAACTGATTGCTATTAACAGAAAAAGATGATCTAAGAATTACTCATCACTACAAAATTCCAGACATGGAACAAAAGGACACAGTTTGTGTCTTAACCATTGTCCAAACTAGCAAAAAGAACCCAAATCCTAAAGTACGTGCAATTATAACCCTGCAAATTAGACAATGTCACTAAGAAATCATAGTTAATTTCACTCAAATAACTTAGAGAAACTTGAGAAAAAAATTATAGAAATAGTAGGATGGAAAAAATGCTATATTGCTATTCATTCTCAACATGGATGTCAAAAACTAGAGCAGGGAGAATCGGTAGAAGAAGATAGATGAAGGTGGAAGATTTGGGGACATAAACAAACAAGGAAAGTCAATGCACAGGAAGGACAGTTTCACTAACTTTAAAAGGATCGTGTAGCAGAAAATGATAAAAATTGCTGGAGATATTTCTTTTTTCCAGTGGAAAGTGAGAATTTGATTCGATAAAAAGTATGATGCGAAAATAAATTTCAGCAAGTATGCACAATTTACTTACGTCCTCAGACCCTGTAAAAGGCCGAACCACTCCTTTCTCCCTCAAAGACTTATGGAAGTCTGCAAATTTCCATGTACAACGCTCAGCTCCCATAACATACACAGGTTTCCTGCAAAAAATGAATTGAAAATATAAACTAGTATCCACATCACATCAGCACAGGACAGTGTTCTTCAAGCATACCCAGTACTGCAAGCTTCACTTATCATACTGACTGAATCTGCTGTGATGACAAAAGAATCAGCCCAAGCTAAATGCCCCATGTGTGGATCTGGTTCTGCAGGCCGTCACATTAAATAACCATAAAACATCCTTTTGTATTTTATCAAAAATAAAATCCATATTCAATTAAAGATACCTTGCCCATCCCAGATATATACTTTTGGGATATTTCCAAGTTCTTTGATGATGATCTTTGATACCTGTCAGTATAATTATTGGTAAAGGCTAATGAGTACTAGTCCTTATGAAAGTTAACAAGAAATCAACACAGGTGGTAAAACCTTTTCAGGCGTTCTATTTGAGAAAGATATTTTGATGCTTCCGCAACTCGCAAGAACACTGAGAAGACAAGTTGTTAACTGCTTTGCAAGGTCCGACCCATATCGGCAACGACCTGCAAAGAATTTTGGGCATAAATTCATATGAATACACATGCACAAAAAAACACACACAAAATCATCACAATCTTACTTCAAGTATTCTACAAAACTCAGACATCCACATGAAGCAAAACTTAGAATAAGATAAAACAAAACTGAAGGGACTGTATGCCGATCCTTATAGCAAAGTTGGCTGGACATGTTTAATAGCCTATGACAGGATTGTAAGAAGTTCTTGCTAATGGATGCTACTTTTTTATCTGCCTTGCTATGTGTTATGGTTATGCAGTTATAAACTTGATGGTTCATAGTGACGGTTTTATATAGATTTTGGTATACAATATAGCTTGAAATATAAACATGTAAATGCATTTAGGGATGTGAAATAAATGTATTCTCTATATTGTAGATTCTGGATGAATTTTATACATTATTATACATAACATAGCAGAATGCGTTAACACTAAAATAAAAGGTAGAAGTGGAATGGCAATAGGGGCCCCACAACTACATAAACAATATTTGTTAGTTTATATCAACGTTGTTGTCAATGAAATATTGAGACGCTTTAATTTAAATTTATCACAGCACTGACCAAACCAAATGACGGAATGGACTCACCATCTCTTCCTAAGATGTTCCTTTCTATCGCAAAAGACAGATGGACAAGAAATGCCCATTAATAAAAACCAAACATGGCCTAATTAACGAAAGGATGCCACACCAAGCTTTTACTAAAACCAAAATAGGAGTTGGAGAGCTTTTACTAAAACCAAAACAGGAGTTGGAGAAAGACTAGCCATCGTTCAAAGCTACCACCTAATGGGCCACAGCAGATGCATGTACTCTGACCATACATATGATTTATATATACTCATGCATTGCTTGTAGACTTTCACATTGTGGTCAATATTTTGGAATTATGATGAAACTCCAAAAATATAATGTAACAATTAACAAAATAAGAAACAAGTAAGATTCTCTGACTGTTAAGAAACAAAGGTGCAGCCACAAGAACACCAAAGCAACATAGGCTTTAATCACCTGACCTGGTGGATAGAGATTGGTACGGCAAACCAACAGGTAATAGATACTTAATGTTGAATATTGTACCCTGAATATATATCTAGAACAAGTAGAGGGGCTCATGCCACCAACAAATATAGTACCCAGTAATTTACAATTAATTACGAGGAAAGACTCAATGAGCCATAAATTGTCTTATTGACACTTGAATTCTTTATGATTGTATTGACACAGAATATCCAGGGCAGATCAAACAAACTGATGTTCGATAAAAATAATTAACAGCCAAAAGCTCATATGAGTACTTACCTGGAAAAGGAAATTTACAAGTTCAATAGATTTTATGTATCATTTCATCTGAAAGGTCAAGGACACAAGGCAAATGGGTATATGACTAATTCAGATATGCCCACAAAAGATAGAAAAGATATAATCACACAGTTAAATACCAATTCTTTAGACCAACTAATATTTTGATGAGATTCATCCGACACAAAAATCAGGTGGAAACCATAAATGAAATGTGTAATAGAATGCAGATAATATCTTTCACAGAAGCCATAGACCATTACTTGAGGGACCGCCGATGTTAACCACAACTAAGGGTTTTGGCAGAGGTGCAAACTCGTCATGCCATGCACTAGCTGCACTGCGAAGTGCAGACGAATCGATATGATGTAAAGCTCCTGTAGTAAGGACCTGAATTTATACAGCATGGACAACTACATTCAGTATTAGAAAGAAGCTAATATTCCACCAACGCTTCGTTGTCTAAAAAAAAAGGACTAAAAAAAAGGGAGAACCATAGAAGATCATGATACATACCACATGCCCATCAGGAGGTTCATGTGGAGTGATCCACCTCTGAACAAATTGAGGGATCTTCTCCTGTGCTTGAGGAGTCAAAGGATAATAATCATGACGAGGGGTAATCACCAAGTCAAACCTATTCAAATGTACCCTAGGATGTTGAATCTGCAAAGAGAATAATTACATAGATAAAACTGAAATCTAAGCCATACCAAGAAAATCCAAACAAAAACTTGAATTTTATTCATAAATCAATTTGAATAAATTGAGTATGTTGTTATTAAATTAATTTAAAAATCAAGCACAAGGCTAGTACATAATTCATATATGGCTTCCCTTATAGCTCATAAAATTGGCGGTGACATTATAAAACGTTTTTTACAACAACAAAGAGGGCATAAGATAAAATGAAACGTTAAGTGCTTTCCTTATCCTATGAGCATTTAACTTGCCTCCATTTCTCTAAGGTCAACATATTACACTATTTACGATCGTTAGAATCCTTAAACACTATTGTTGAACCCTTTCCAAATAGTTTAAAGTTTATACTTTTGGGTTGAGTGGTTACTAACATGGTATTAGAGCCAAGTTCTACCGAGAGTGTCTAGGTTTGAGTCCCCACATGTAATTATTGTTTTTTTTATTTGAATTTGCTGTGTGTTTGTGTTTGTGTTTGAGCTTGAGTCACATACAATCTCATTGGTCTTGCATGTGAGAGGGTGTAGTTAAAGTAGTTTGTTCATCAACAAACTACACGAGATATACCTAATCTATTTGCATAATCTTGTGATAGAGTTACAAACTAGATAGATCATCATATGTTTTAGAAGGTGGTCAAAGCGTCGAGATATCACCTTACTACCTTAGTACATACTAAATTATAGATGACACAATCTGTTTTGATTATCTAGTTCTTTTGTCAAAGAACTAATAGAAGTTGACTACATGATCATTCTGTCATAGATGAGATAAATTATTCCACTAACCCAAAAATAATTAAACACATATTACGGATACAATTCTGAGATAAATTAAATATATGAAAAAATATAAAATGTAAACTAATCCAATCTTAAAGATATATCTAAATTGCGTTATTTTACAATTACCAATTACAAGAAGCAGGTTACTTAATCCAGTGAAAAACTAGAACAATAATGACGATAAGTAACAAACCTGAACAACAAAGACGTTCTCAGATGCTAGACGTTTTATAGAGCTTGCAATAGAAATGGTATCTCTACCAGCTGCAACTACCAGTAAAGGCCCTTCCCTGGGAAAATTATTTGTAATCATTTTTATATGTAACCAGAAAAATACAGGCATCTTTCAAAACTTAAGATAATAAACTGCTAGATTCAGTGCACTAGAATTATTCATCATGTAATTAAATAATGAAAATAAACAAAAGGCTACCAGTAAGATAAATAGCACTGTATTACATTATTAGAGCTCATAGTTCACACAAAAACAAAAACAAGGACAAGAAAAATAAATACCAAATGAGCCATTTCATCCACAATAAATGGAAATCTTGGAAGTTAAATTATTATATCCATCTATCAAGCAAATACTAATTTTTGGGAGAGAGAGAATAGAAAACTAATCAGTATTCTTGCTCTCAAAAATATGTTTTTAAAAATAGAAAATACCTTCAAGCAAGCCCTAAAGTCCTCACATGATGCGTTCTTTGCAAATAAAGTTTAATCCATTACCATCTAGAAAATAGAAAGGCGCATACATCTGTTTCCAAACTTCCAAAATCATAAATGGAACCCTGTGTATTCACCACAATGGTCCTAGACTCCTAGTAGCCTAACTTATGTCATTTTTTATTCCACAATGGTCCTAGACTCCTAGTAGCATTCTAATTTTTTATGTCATTTGATTGTCCTCAATTTCGATATCTTAGCCATTTGTGAATATACACAATAGAAACCCTGAAAAAACGCTTAAATTAGAATGCTTTAATAATGTCTGCAATTTGGGTGCGTGAGAATGAGCTTTTGTTTCAAAATATGGGTTTTGTTTTTCTTTCATAAACAAATCTAGGAATTGATTTGGGTTTCTTTTCTAGAGAAAAGAAGTCTATTTAAATAAAAGAAGTGACACAATCAATCAAATTTGCCTTTTATTTTTGAGTTTGCTTTGTTTTATTGTGTGTCCTTTACAGTTTTGAAGAAAGAAGTTTGCCTTTTATTTTTGAGTGAGAAAAGAGAGGAGAGAGGAAATGGAAACATTAATGGTGGAGAGAGGAGAGAGAGAAGGGAAAGAAACGATATTAAATCCTAACCATTAAAACCTCTTAAATCTAATAGGTGCAAAATTGTGTCAAAAATCTTATTGAGAAATGGGGTTGCCGATCTTGTCCTACCAAACCAACCAAATATTTCAGAATTAACATTTCTACAATTGTAGTCCCATTGTAAATAAATAGGTTTCAATTGCAAGTCTACATATCTTAACACACCACTTAGGTCTGAAAATCGAATAAGTAATGAATTGGTAAAAAGAGAACATACTTTTCATAAGTTTCACGAGCCATGGTCACAATCTGCTTTGCATTAGCTTCAAGCACAGATGACAAGCCTGCACTAACACCATTTTCGAAAGGTGGATGCACTAGTTTCTCTCCTCGAGTTGTCAACAAAAGTCGCGAGTAAACACCAAGTTGCCTCATGACATAATTTAACTTTTTGTGAAGAGAAACTGGGAGCCAATGGAGCCACTCATTTATTCCTCCTCTTGGCCTTGTAACTCGCTGCAGATGATGTAAGTATACAATATAAGCAAACTCATAAACAATTAATTAAGCAGCAGAATTGAGAAGAAAGTTTTGGATGCCAGATGGCAAAAATTATAACATAATAGATGATGGAGCATGGAAGCAGGAATCTTTTAAAAAATATAACGGAAGCAAAGAATCTTGCTCTCACCTAAGCTTTGACTTTTAATGGTTATGGTAATGTTCAAGACATTTGAGAAGCTTTTTCAATTCAGATTAAATCGAGTCTAATTTTCTATGCTGAGTAATTATGCTGCTGACTCTATTTTATTTAATTGTGTCCCATTTCTAAGCATAAGGATAGTCGGGCAATTTCCAGAATTTTCTTGATATGCTTAAGAGTGGTCCATGGGTCCTAGTCGAAAATTTTAAGTTATTAGGGGTTTAATATCATAAAAGCGAGAAATCTTGTTGATGCTCTCATTAAGAGCTTATTACCTTCTCTCCTAAGTGTAATTTCTTAGGAACCTAGGTCTGCACAAAATTTGTCTTTCTTTTTCTTGCTTTCTACTGTTTTGAGCTTCTAAAATATATCCTATTATTTTAATATTTTGAGAAAACCTAAATAACCCCACATTTAGAGAGAATGAAGAAGGGTGTGGTGCTGTTCAGAGGAACCTAATTAACCATAAACATCGCAATCAATTTCCAATTTATTTGAAACCTATTTGCATCAATCTACAGTCCAAAATCTAAGATATAAAGCTAAATTAAGATCCAGCACAGTAGAGTTTTTCTGTTGAGAATCAATAGTGAAGGCACAAATGAATAACATAATAAGTATCTGCATATCCAAAATATGTCTAAACTGAAGAACTAGAAATGTTATCTATGGGGTAGTTTCATGATAAAAGTCCATCATTTCCCCATCAATCAGCACATATTGTAGTAGTTAACCAGAAATTATTTTTAATTCAACAGGTTTTTAGCCATAAACTTTACACAAGATGGTGGGTGGAGGCTCTCATACCACGCATCATGCTAATACCATTGCCAAATAGAAAAGTGGAAAGAAGAGCACAAATCATATGATGATCAACATAGCTAACTGTTATTTCCAACCATGAGGCATGTGAAATCTGATTCCCTGGAAATTTCTCCAACTCCAACTCATTATAAACGCTCGTCCACAAATATGTTCCAAAATGCTCCTCCCACTACTACTAATAAAACATTAAAACCCACCGCCACCTTCTCCGTACTTTACCATTCCCATCTTCCTCCACAATCCATCCCTTTCAGGTGCATGTCCCTACAATCCTTATGCCAAGAATGTCTCAATAATTACACCTAAGTTTCTCACCCCAATCATGCCACTTAGCTTCCTCGCCCTCATCTTTAAGGACCAATCTGGGAGCTACTAGTTTAATCAATGTAGATTTTTTTATCAGTTCGAAAAATACTTTCCTTTTCAATCCCCAACCTCTCTTATAAATCAATCAGAAGACCCATACCTCTCTTTCCTAGAAAAAAATAGTTAAAGGCCAAAGGAATAACGAGACACAGGAAGAGTACTAACTTGACAATCTATAACTGCAGCCAACTCCACTACAGTAGCCACCCAACCCATAGGTGACAATTTAGTCAAACCTAAAATCATATTCCTAGCAATACCAAATATGCATCTAAAACTGTCTCCTCAAATATTTGCATCAACAAAAATATAATGGACTACGAATTAAAAAAATCTCTAACCCAATAATACCCCAAGACCCTACTGGATACTGAAAGCTTACTCCCCGAACTGTTCTTCATATTTCTTAACATTAGGGTCCCCCCTTTTGACCATTTTAAAGAATTTTCAACAATATACCTACTCTCAAACAGTTTCTCTTCTCAATTTTTACTCAAAACCCTTAACATAAAGTGCATATTCATTGAATATAACACCAGAAAAAAAAAATAGAAAACAAATAGTAGTGACTCATAAACTAACAACTTGAGATAAAAAAGTGTATACTAGTATACTACTGTTTCAATTCAAAGTTACATGAACACCACCGTCCCACTAATTTTTCCAACCCTGAAGGTTGAACAAATTTTACAGCATGAAACCAATTAATAGCAAGAATCGAAACGTGAAATCGTAATTTAGAAGTACAGTCCAAATTTTAGATAACACACACACACGCATATATATCAAGCATATCAATTCCATTCTTTTAAGCCAATCCTTGTATTGATTTCAACTATATATATATATATATATATATATATATCTCTTTTTTTCCTCAAAAGCGCAAACAGCAAAGCTGATTACTGTACCACTGAAACCGTAAATTGCAAAACTGAAATAGATAGCGAAAGAAAAGTCTTGAGATCTATATATGAACTCACATATAAAACATGCTTATCGGAGAGCCCGAGAGCGCGAACCAATCCGATGCTCTGATTCTCAGAACCCGGAAACCCGGTTCCGATAACAACGGCCCGTCTGATGACATTATAAGAACCGCCTGAGAAAATATCCGGCACACCGGCAGGAGGGCCGGGCGGTTCTGGAAGCCTGATCGGCCTCATGGGTTCCGATTACGAAATTAAACCCTAACACGGAATTTGACTAATTGAAAATGGATATGAACTCGGGTGTACTGTTTAGGTTGTGTTGTGACAACTGCTAATGTTGGTACTACTTTCACAAATGGACTTGCTTCTTGTGTTGCCAATGGAAAAAAAGTTAGAAGTATTCTCGTATTTCAAATTTAAAAAATAAATATTACTAAATATTAATATAAAATTATAAACACTTGTCCACTGCCGTTATTTTAATACATATTATTTATAAATAATCTTAAATTATTATAACACCTAATTTATAAAAAAAAATATTATTTTTAGAATCAAATCATCTTTTAATGATGGTCCAATTTACTTTGGAAATATCTCGAATGTAGAAGTATTATAAAAAGGAATATGTGAAACCGTATATGGAGTTAAGGGTGCGTTTGGTACGCGGGATGGGACGGGATGGGAAGGGACGGGACGGGACGGGACAACTTTTTGTTGTCCCACGTTTGGCGCGCCATAAGCTTGGGACAGGACGGGACAAGGTGGGACAAAAACCATAAAACTATCTAATATAAATTAAAAACTATCTTCATCAGTTTTCATTTCATCACTCTTCCTCAGCTGCTCCACCCCCCTCTCTCTCTCGCCGCATCAGATCGTCGCCGACATCGCCTGCCGACGACGCCCGCCGCAGCTGCTCCTCGACGACGCCCGCCGCAGCTGCTCCTCGACGACGCCCGCCGCAGCTGCTCCTCGCCGACACCCCTCTATCTCTTTCTCACAATTTTTTGATTTGTTTTCAGATTTGTGTTGGTTTGGTGTTGATGAACTACCAAATTTGTGTTGATTCATATTTTTTTTTTCTGATTTGTATTGTATGTTTGGTTTGACCATTGATGATGATGATGATGATGATTTGTGGGAATTCAATTTTTCCAGAATATTTTTTCGTTGTTTGTATTCCAGATTTTTTTTATTTGTTTAATTGATTTAAGAACAAATTAATTATTATGATGAATTTTATGGAATTGATTTGTTGTTTTTGTTTGTGGAATTTCATTGGAATTTCATTTTGTGGTGTTTGTGAAGTGAGAAAATGAAAGAAAATATTAATTTTTAATGATTTTTAATTAGTTTTAATTCAATAATATTTGAAATTTTTTTTGGTACAAAAGAGGGCAATTTGGTCATTTGAACCTCTTGTCCCGTCCTGTCCCAGCCATATCAAACACATAACAGTACAGTTAACAGTTCTGTCTCATGCATTCCAAACACAATATGGAACAACTGTCTTGTCATGTCCGGTCCGGTCCCGTCCCATCCAGTTATAAATAATCTTAAATTATTATAACATCTAATTTATAAAAAAAAATTATATTATTTTTGGAATCAAATCATCTTTTAATGATGGTCCAATTTACTTTGGAAATATCTCGAATGTAGAAGTATTATAAAAAGGAATATGTGAAACCGTATATGGAGTTAAAGGATTTTCAATCAGGAGTTCTCTTATTTATACAGCTATCTTAAAAAAAACAAAAACTTACTGATATTTACGACCATCTTAAAAAAAATAAAAAAATTATTGATATCTAAGGTTATCGTTAAATTTTTTTATTATTATTGATAGAGTTTGTAATTATACATAAAAGAAAGACAAAAACAATATGATAATCATGTGATTATGAGAAAGTTTGATACTTGAAATAAAATTAGAGTTTAATTATAGTTTATCATAAAAATTAAGGTTTATCATGTGTCAGGGTTTATCATAAGTTTTTTTTTTTGAAAGGTAAGTATTAATTTGTCCTTATTGGTGCATTTCTATTGAAATATTTTTTATAATTAAAATTTTTCATAAAATATGGGAGAACTAATAAGTTTTAAGGGGTGTCAATATTGGCATTTATATTCATATCCTGCAAATATTGGCATCGTAGGGCATATTTTCAGCTCCATTGGAGTGAAACTAATCAATGGAATAAATTAATAAAATAAAAAAATCTTTTTAATTTTTTTTTCTGTTAGAAACAGCCACCAATCGCCGAAAAATCGATTTTGGATTGTTAGAAAACAACATTTTGGACGCCGGAAAAAATGGACCGGCTACCAGTAAGGATGACAAAATGGGTTGTGTGTAGAGAGTCTGGGCCTTACCCGCATGATGTGGTTCGGGTTTAAACCCGGACCGTATCATTAAAAAGCCTATTTTAAGCCCTTTGTTGAAAGCCCACTTGATTGCGGGTTGTTTGCTGGTTTTACCTAAAGTTAATTTTAAACCCTCAAAAAACCCTCTCAGTTAGGTTTCAGTATTTCACGACAACATCCGTCGTCGTTCGTCTCTACTTCAAAAAACAAAAACATGTTCTCATCTATCGTCGTCATTCGTCTTTACTCTTTTATCGTCGTGCCGCCATCATTCCACCGTCACTTCCGGTCGCCACCAGTCGCTTCCGACGAAGCTTCTCGCCATTGAACCCCACATCCAGAATTTGCTTGAAACCCACATTCAAAGGTAAGTGTCCCTTCTTCTATTTTAATGGTTGATACTATCAGCTAAATCATCTTAAATTGTAAAAAATTGATCTTCTTTAAAATATTTGTTAGGTTTGTCACGGAAATTGGAAATGTTCTGGGTCTGAAAATATATCAATTCATTTATACCAATTTTGTTTTTACTCAATTCATTTAGATGGTTTGTGGAATACAATAGATCGAGACAAGTAGGAGAAGAAACAGAGAATTAAAGAGATTGCACAAGCAACTTCTTTAGATGGCACCACTGCAAAATTCATTAAAGTGATATATGCATATGTGAAGCATCCAAATCCAGGCATTCTTCTCCTATTTTGTTACAAATTTTGCATGTGAATATATTTAATAATCTCTTCAAATATCTATTTTGCTACAAAACATTACTTAAATCAGTTCTAAAATCCAGTGACTAGATAATATCATAAGAAAAGTTAACAATAGATCACAACACCATAATTACTAATGGTAGTTTGGTAGTAATTGCAGACAATGCTCAAAACCTTAATCAAAGTTGTAATATTGCCTAAAATATGTATATGTAATTGAATAGAGTCATTGGCATAGGTAGTTATGACTTCATCACAAACTAAACAAACTCTAAAAGACTTTTGTACCGGATTACAAATGTTGCACCTAGGTTCCATTCATGGACTTGAGATTATATTTATACACAAAGGGATATCCCTACAAAGTCTGATGCTATCTATGACTTTATTCCCATATAAGTGTCAGGTTATCCCAAAACCAGTTAATCACTTTGTCAATGGTGTGCTTTGAAATGCTGCTACTTTGACTTTTGGCAATAGAGGCCTTACAGAATGCTCTGTTATGTTTAAACTTAATTCGTGAAAAATAGAAAACAGTTGTTTTTTCATAACTATTAGTGGACATAAGTGAGGGATGGTCAATCTAGTTTTATGGTTTCATCATTTGAAATTCAGAAGTTCATAGTGTTTTTTTATTTTGTTTTAGAGATGTTGTGATCTACTGTTAGCTTTTCTTATGATATAATCTGTTTTGATTCTATTTAACATTACTTCAAATATATATATATATATATTCAAATATGTGTTGGGTTTGGTTTTTGATTGAAGTGTTTAAACGAATTAGGTAGTAAAACACAATGACTAATGTTGAAGAAGGAAGTCGGATAAATACTTCAATGGGTAGTGAGAATAATGAAATAGGAGATGTTGAACCAAGTAGTGTTTCAGGTGGTTATAAACGGAAGCATGAAACTTCATTTATTTGGAGTCACATGGAAAGAGTTGATGTTGACTGTGTAAGGAAGGCCAAGTGTAACTTTTGTGAAAAACTATTGGTTGCTAGTCAAGGGACGAGGACGTCTAGTTTGAAAAGACACGTGGAAAAATGTCTTAGCAAACATCAAGCACCCACAAATCAAACAAATCCTTTGTTTGATCCTAATGTTGGTAAGGCAAAAGTAGCCAAGATGATTATTATGCATGAACTTCCTTTATGTTTTGTTGAATACACCGGGTTTCAAGAAATGATGGAGTATTGTCAACCTCGGTTTGAATCAATGAGTAGAAACACGTTGAAAAGTGAGATCTTTAAGTTGTATAATTTTAAGAGAGATCTTTAAGTTGTATAATTTTAAGAGAGATAAAACAAACAAAAAATTGTTGGAGAGCATTGAGAGTAGAGTTGCAATTACTACAAATATGTGAACTTCCAGTAAAAAAAATGGGATACAAGGTTGTTACTATGCATTTCATTAAGAAATCGTGGGTGTTACATAGTCTTGTACTGAGGTTTATACATGTGTTATCTCCACACGATGCTGAATCACTTGGTGATCAATTGGTGAAATGTTTATTTGATTGGAATGTTGATAGAAAGTTGTATGCTATTGCCGTAGATAATTGTTCTACTAATGATTCAATGATTGATAAAATCAAGAACAAGTTTTCAGATAAGTTGTTGTTAGGTGGGAAATCGTTCCATGTGAGATGTTGTGCCCACATCTTGAATTTGGTAGTACAAGATGGGTTGTAAGTGACTGCGGATGGAATTGAGAAAATTAGGGATAGTGTTTGTTTTTGGACAACATTAAGTAAAAGAATTGAAGTTTTTGAGTATGCAGCAAATCAATTGAAAATAAAATATGCTAAAAAGCTAGTGCTTGATTGTCCTATAAGATGGAATTCCACATATTTTATGCGTTCAGTTGCGTTGATGTACAATGAAGTTTTTTTTTCTTGCTCAACAACGTGATCCACATTATAAATGTTTGCCTACAAAATCAGATCAGCAATTGGCAACAATTATGGTGGAGCATTTGCAACCTTTTTATAATTAACAGAGTTTTTCTTAGATATTATTTCTTTTTTTCTAAGTGTTTACATTTTATATTTTGTTATTTTTTTTATAAGGTTAGTTGATCTAGTTTTTCAACTTTTTAGGTACTAAATACCCCATCGCGAATTTGGTTTTTCCAATGATTTGAAAAATGAGAGACAAGGAATATGTGGGTTAGTTTTCCTCACATTGAGATACGGACAATGGCAAGAAGTATGCTTGCCAAGTATGAAAAATATTTTGAATGATATTCCTGGTATAATGGATGTGGTAGCGGTTTTGGAACCAAGGTATAAAATGTTGCGGTTGAGTTTCATTTTGGTAGACTATATGGACTTTGATGCAGATCGTCAATGAGATAAAGTACATGGACTTTTGAAGGAGTTAATTACAGAGTATGAGTCTGAAGCTTTACTTATAAGAGTTGAACAAGTTCAGAAATCTTCGTCATTTGATTATTTTGTTAAAGTTCCGTGGGGTGATGAAGAATTTGAATTATATAAGAGTCAGACTGTTAATAGTTTGAACAAGTCAGAGTTAGAGAGATATTTGGGTGAACAAATTGAAAATAACATCTCCTAACTTTGACATATTGTCTTGGTGGAGGTTAACAAAGGATAAGTATATGATATTAGCTAAGATTGTCAAAGACATCTTGGCCATTCCTATCTCTACAGTGGCTTCCAAGTTTACTATTAGTGTTGGTGGTAGTTTTTTATTCCACATTGTAGAAGATTGCATCCGGACACTTTAGATGCCTTGATGTGTGCACAAAATTGGATATGGGATCCTCTTCGAGGATATGAAAATTTTCAAATTATGTTATACTTTTATATAATATTAGTTACCATTGATGTTGATTATACTTTTTTTTTCTAGTTTACTTTATTTTTATTATATTAGGTCGTATCCCGGAAGAAAAAGTATATGCTACTGAAGGAATAGATGACGAAGAGCCAGTAGCACCGTCTTGATTTTTTGCTATGTTTTGGATTTTTAATTTGCACTAATATTGATTGTTAGTAGAATGTAAAAATTGTTCTATTTGGATTGAGTTGTAAAAATTGTTCTATTTGGATTAATTGTTTTAATAGATTTTTTAATAAATTTGGTTTGTAAAAATTGTGACCCAATGAATCTAGGTAAAAACATGTGTAAAAGATTCAGGTCAAAATTGGATCCAAATCCATGTAAAAAAAATATGTGTTAAAAATTCGAGTCAAAATATATATGTCAAAATCGGATCCAATCCGGATCAAAATGTGTTAAAAATCTGAGGTCAAAAAATATGGGACAGGAATTTGGATCCAAATTCGGATCCAATACGGGTCACAAACTCACACTATGGTAATAATGCGGGTAAAATGGACGGGCTTGGGCTTTACCCTGCTTTGTGGGCTTGATTCCAACCCTACCCACATACATAATATTCTTATGTGGGCTGGGTTTAATTCTTTTAATTTATGAGGGCTTGGGTCCATGTGCAGGCTTGGGCTCTCAAATTGCCAACCCTAGCAGTCCGAAACCTGGTTCGACCGGTGAACCGGCATCGAAAAACCGATCTGATCGGATGAATAGGAATTGAAAACCTAGTCGAAGGTATGGCGGCAGTGATGACATGGCATCTGGAAACTGATATGGTGATCGGACCGTTGACGGAAACCGCTACGATCGCCGGAAACCATCGACAGTTTTCTTGACCAATAGATTGACTCCACGTTTCAGAGTGGGATTAGGCCACGTGTCACAAATGACACATCAACGACATGTGTCACGTTCTGGTACAATCACGTGTCAACATTAGAACCACTTAATGTGTCCACACGCGTCACTCACGTGCACCGGCGGAGCGTGTACTCCACCCGCTGTCTTCTTGGCTTTTCCCGATCATCTGACCACCACCATCCGACTCCAAACTTTATTGTGATTCCATTTATGCCCTTGGATTTGAAGTTTGGTTCTGAGGTAAGGTTCACTTGCCTCCCTTAGACGTGTGGAACATGTTCTTCATGTTCTTCACCCAAATTCAAACTTAAAACAAGTTTCCAGATTTTGATTTTCGATCGAAATACTCAAAAACTTTTTTCTCACTCTATACTAATCCAGTTATGCAAATGACCTATTGTTGGAAAGCTCTCGGAATGCTCTATCTAATGGTACCATGATCGTAGAGAAATAAAAAAAAATGACGATGACAGTTTCGATCCGTGATCGTTCTCCGATCGGTGGTACAATCCAGAGTGTTTGATCCACTTCCGTTGTAGAATTTGGATTCCTGATGGTGAACGGTAATCCGAATTCATTTTGTTTATTTGATTGGATTTACTTACGTTGGTAACTTGGTATCAGAGCATGTTTGGGATTTCATTCTGGTAGAATATATCATGTTTAATATTTTTTTTCAATGCTTGATTGCTTCACAAATTCAATAATGGCATAACACCACACACTATTTTAATTTCGTTTTTTCTGGAATATATATGTGTGTGTGTGTGTGTTTCTTTCTGTTTTGTGTCTCTCTCAACATTAGCACACATACTCCTTGTGTTATATGTTTATGCTCTGTATTGCACATGCATAAATACACTGTTATGCATGCTCTGTTTTGCACCCATTACCATAGACAACACCCATCTATTGCCTCTTTCTCAAGTATGTCACAGACTTATCTCTCAGTCTTTCTTACATAAATAAAATACACGTTAATTGTGTATTTTAAACTGCTCATGCAATTTTTCTGGTAGTTATCAGTGTTAGGGCTTATGCCCTAAAAATGTAATTTGTAAATGGATTTATGAAATAAATAAAAAGAAAAGTTCAATTTATTCTTGTTGTGTTATTTTTTTATAAGTTGTGCATATTAACATCCTAGATTGCCTGTTGTAATCTCGAACTGTGTATATGAGTGTCATATACGGATGGATACAGTAAGAGACATGCAATCTAAAGAGTCCATAGATAACAAATAAAGTTGGGTACTTTATTTGTGGTTAATCTATAGTTGCGGTCCTATTTCGTAATGTCCGGTGATTCTATCCTGAATCACTTATATGAAAATATGGGAATGTATGCTTCTTGTATGATGTGATCATATAGGACTGAGTCATGATCTATATGAATCTCTCACCAAGATCCGTTTACCGATGAGATTCATATATAGCAACTAATGATGGCTCTATATAGGTGATCTTAATCCTGAGTGTCATATCGACTCCTTCAGGTTAGATCGTGATCTTTGATATACCATGGGTAAGGTTGGATGCAATTCCTGATCAATATGCTTCGTATGTTGGGATTGCGGTTTAGCTTGTGGCTGGAAAGGTTTGTACACAATAGTGGAATCCACTCTTTCTTGTGAGAAGTATATGGTAGTTCCCTTAAGGGTTGATTCGGGGCTTGGACAATATGAGCGCTCTCCTAATTCTGTGAGAAAATATGATTTATTGTCCATTAGAGAATCAACGGTACTTAAAGGATATATGTAATTAGAGGGATATAACAGACATTATGACCCAGCTCTAATTATGAACTACTGTGGAGGATCACAACATGTGTAATAGCTATATCGATGGACACCGAGTTGTATCAGTCTGTGTAAAAGCGATTGTAGTTGAGAGAGTGCAGCTTCGAGTTTTTAGTGGAATAACACCAGAGCTAATAATCAAGGATTATTAATTAAATAGTTTAATTAATGATTCCAAGGATTATTGGAGCTCAAAATACTGTGGGTCCATTAGGTCCCATTGCTAGCCCGATCGATTTAAGGTAACAAGGTGTAGGGAAAAACGGTTCAAAACGCGGCGGAAGCGAAAAATTGGGTGGTATATTTTAAAAATTTTCCTTTTAAAATAAAGAACATAATACCTTTGATTAATTAACATATAGTAAAAGTATCGTACCTTTTTCTCGTGATGATTGAACTAGCGTCGAATTGAATCCACAAGATCTTCCAATCCAATCACGAACGTGAATCACCTAGGAGTGTGGGCTCTCTTTCTTTAATTGTATACCTGAGGATGAAACAGACAAAATCATCTTCTTTGTTAGTCACAATAATCCTCCAAGAGAAAACCCAAGAACGTCCGGTCACTTGTGAATTATCAATCTATTTGATTGAAACTCGCGTGAACCCGATTCGATTTTGTACACAAAATCATTTTTGATGTAAAGGATACTAGTGTACTATCGAAAAAAAAACGTTCCGCCTATAGCTCTCCAAGATAACATATTTACCCATATGACCATATTTTGAACTTGAATATTTTGACTTGTCCAGAAGCCATATTTCAATAGACATTATTGAAAACTTAACGTTAAGATTTAATATCCAATACCTCAAAACATCCATATGATGATATTCTACTCTCATTTAATAAATGGAGCCACGATGCCCATATATATAAATGAATTCCTCTATCGATTAACAAGTGAATAGCACTAAACTATCGAGGATAGACTATGTTATATAATCGTACTCATTGATAGCTCAAATGATAACACTTACAACCATACGTTCATCATTTATCTCGGGATTGAGATAGACTCTTCGATTGTCTTCAAGTGAAAACTTTTATCCATTGACGGTTCTGGATAAAGTATTTCACTATGATCATATTCAATGCACCAAGTGCACTAGATTCTTTTGCCAAAAGACACCACACTTTGATGATTTTAGACTCATCATAACACATTTGATCCCACTCAAATGCTAGCAAAAGAATCTACAACTTTAACAAGATAAATGCGCCCAATCTTTATCTTAAGTTGTGAATATTATTCAAGACTAACTAAAGAATTGTGTCTACTCATACATATCTAGATGTACAAACAATTCTTCTTTTCTCATAGTCTTTTGACCTTATGATTATTTACTTTTGACAATTATAACAATTAAACTATAAATGTTATAAGATTTGTTAAACTAGAAATCACTTTATTAATATGAAAAGATTGTCAAATACATTATTACACTCTTGTTATTGAGCATAATCCTAACACAAGGGTCACGGTTAATTGATTGGATTGTCCAATTAATTGTGTTACAAAAGTGACACGTATTTATTCAGAAATTAATTGAATAATGAGATTATTTGATTAATAAATAATGGTGATTAAATAAATTAAATAATACGATTATTGAATTATGTTATTAATCACTAAATGAAGGATGTTTGTTGATATTTGTTTTTGAATAAAATAAGATAATATGATCATTTTATTTTATTAAATTAAATATTAATTTTTGAATTTAAATAGTTTGAATTCAAATCAAATCAAATAAACTAAATATTAATTAATATCTTTAAAGATATTTGATATCTTAAAATATTAGATTAAGTGGTTTAATTAATTGGTTTTAATTAAATATTGATTTTGAATTTTAAAATAAAAATGGAAGTCAACACATCATTGTTTTTTTTAAAGAGAAAAACGCCATAAGTGCTGGGCATAAGTGTGAGCAATTGGGTGTGCATGAATCAAAGAGAAAAAAAAGGGAAATTTGCTGTGTTGCACTATTGAAAGAAAAGAAAAAAAATATATATATATTTTTAAAGAATCAAGAGTTGTTCTAGATATTTTCTCTTCGAAGAAAAAGTTTCTTCTTCTTTTCTATTCATCCTTCTAAGTTCGTGAATATGTGACGCGTCCATACGCAGTTATCAGTTCCAGGAATAGCCAGGAAGATTTGTGGTACAGACCAGGAGCATATTGCATAAAGTGAAGGAGCCTCCAAACGTTGGTAAGGTTCTAATTTTTTTTAATATATTGATTACAATTTCCTGTATTGAAATAATTACGATCTCAAGTTCATTGGTTCCAGATCGTTTACGATATGTATAAAAATTTTAAAACTTATTTCCGCTACATTACTAGTGAACGGGGTTCCAATAATCAGATGATAACATCATGAGTGGGCTTGCTTGTTTGGCAAGTTGTGCATCATACACATGATCCATGTATTTAGGTTTGGACCCATCTTGGGTGTACCCAAAACACATATGCCAACAGACATTTTTTTAACCGTCTTCAAACTTCTCATCATGTAGGACATCTTCATCATCTTCAATGGTAAGTGACTGGAGTGGAATTGCTCTATCTTCATCATGTAGCATCCGCCATAGAAAGCCTGTTTTCTTTCCTTGTAAGGCAATTGCATGTCATTGTGGCATTCATTCCCTGATATAGCTAATGTGTACATAGTTTGTACACATAGCGCTTGACGCGTTAGTTATCGCTCTAAGTGAAGTGCTACGTTAGAATGCCTAACGCCACTTGTTTCCATTACATTGGTGATATTCCCTTGACTTCTATCTCATTTGAAGATATGTCTCTACGATAACATAACAATGATACTCAATCAAAACAAGAGTCTTAAGCCATCTAGGCTTGTTGACTCATTCAAACCGAATGGATAAGGATAAAATTATTCCCGTTAAAATCTCTCAACCAAACCACCTTCAACCTATTTGCAGTAGTCCTTAGCATATGAGACTCTGTTATTCATTCTGAGTGAACTACTGGATTTTGTATTCTTCTTATTGGCTCATTCAAAACAGAAGCCTTGTCTTAAACCGAAATATACGCTGGTCATACTTTCGTTCACTGTGAGATGTAAAGTAATCCTTCTGCAATTCGTCAATGTATAGGACATGAGGATCCCTAATCATCAAGAAACAACTTCGACTCTCCCCGCAACACATGGCATAATGACCTCAAAATATTTCCTGGAAAGGTTCCCCTAATGTGAGGTTGTCATGAGGTGTCTTCTCGAATATGAATTCCGAGATTGGATAAAATAACAAATTGTGTTATTAACAACTGTTTTTTTATATATAAAAAAAAATCCCTTTACAACTCTACCTATGAGCATTAGACATAGATGGACATAAGAGTTGTGTCTCCAAATGTTCAACACATTGTGTTCATCAAATCACAGTTGATCTTGCTAATAGTGATTTTCACTTTAACATTGAAAGAAGTAAAAGGGTAACAATTGCACATGATATGTGTAGATTTTGTGCTCAGGGGAGAATAAATTTCAGAGGTTTGTACCGATGAAACAATCTGTGTTTTTCACAAAAAACAATTTATGAGAGTAAATGTTGTCGCAAGGTTATTTCTCACCATGTTAGCTTTTGACTATGTTAGCTTTTGACTTATTATGGGTTAGTTGTGAAGCTTGAGATTACATTTCAATGATAAAATTACATGGCTTATTTTTGTTTAATCAATAAATATTTATATTCAGGAAGAATCAAATAAGTAATTGTATTTTGTAATCTCTGTATTCAGTATTCATCTTGATCTTTATTGACCTGGTGCTCTGCATTTTCAAAAGCTTGCGAATTGGCTGTGCTACTTTAAGTGTGGTTCATGAAGCTTGCCATGTTTAGTAAATGGGTTTAACTAAATACAAGAGTAAAGTATATTCTGATCTTACTTCCCTCTTCTATCAACACAAACGCGCGTGCCAAATAATGTGGCACATGAGATGTCAATATCTTGTAAATCATGAGATTATATAACAGTTAATGTAATATTAACACCTCATGTACCACGTCATTTGAGAAAAAAATTTGAGACGTCTAGTGTCACAGGAGTGTCTATTTACGTGACTCACGATCAAGGTGCAAAGAGGTTCTAAATTCTCACTTTAATTCGTTGAGCAACAGATCATGTCTGATGGGCAGTTTTGAGACTTCATAACTTTTGATTTCGGAAAAGTTAGCTGACGTGTCTTATGTCACTGGAAATATCAGTGTCTTAACTATGATTTCCTCTTTTGAATCGCATCGTTTGGAGCTTCCTAGAATGAGTTATCGCTATTTTTATTTTCAAGAGTCAGCATTCAACAATTACAAGATTTGAAGAGTTTTCTTATTGGTTACATTACTTTTATTATCAACTTTACTATTTTCTTGTAATTTGCTGTTATTAGTAATTTCTTGTTTGTTTCCCATGCTTGGAGGGTTGTTCAAAGACTAGACTTTATATCTGGTTCTTTTCCATTGTAAAAGGCAGATTATTGATATTAGTTGAATGAAATACTCCATTGAGGGTTTACCTAACTTTGTATCTCTTGGGTGGATTTCCATTGAGTGGTGAATTTTCTTTTGGTTCTGTATCCTTAGTTAGTTCTTTAGGGTGGTGGTATTCTGTACCCCTTTAGACTTAACTTTTGGTGGTGAGCCTTTACCTATCTTGCTGAATTTCCTTTGGGTGGTGATCTCTGTATCCCTTTGGAAGTGAAGCTATTGTTCTTCATGTGTGTGTGGGCTGTTTCTTATTCGTCATGCCGCCATCTAACATTACTCTGTAATAAAGAAAGCAAGAGGAAGGTCAATCAGAAAAGCAAATATAAATGTAATCAGGGAGAACAAACGTTATGGGCAATGTGGCCTTAGATTAACAGAGATGCAAAGATATTGAAGTGAAAATTTTCATCTACAATGTTAACAAAAATTGTTAATGCTATTATATATTTTAGGGCAAATTACACTGAACCCCTTTAGGTTTGGACAAGTTACACTTAGATGGATAAGTTTATTTATTATACACTAATACCCCCAAATTTTAAATTTGACTTTAAAAATACCTAAAATGCCCTTAGTTATATTATTTTACACTTTATTTTTTTTACCTTTTAATCAAACACTTTATAAACTTTAATAAAATAAAAAAATTAAATAAAATATATGATTCATTAAATAAATAAATAGTTTAAATAAATAAATAGTTTTTTTAATTAAATAAATAAATATTTTGAATAAATAAACAATTTTAAAATAAATAAATAAATGAATAGTTTTAAAAAATAAAATAAATAATTAGTTTAAAAAAAATAAAAAAATAAATTTAAAATATAAATAAATAAATGAAAAACTTAAAAACATTAAATGTTTTAAGGATATTCATTAATAGGGACAAAAAAAACTCTAAATATCTAAACTTTTACTGTAAAGATGATGGTAAGAGAAGCTTCAAGGTTCCCAACACTCATTAGATATTTAGAGCTTATATTGTCCCTATTAATAGATATTCTTAAAAAAAATTAATTTTTTTAATTTTTCACTCATTTTTTAAACTATTTATTTATTTATTTAAAACTATTTATTTATTTGATTTTTTTAAAACTTTTTTTATTTAATGTTTTAAATTATTTATTTACTTAATGTTTAAAAAATATTTATATATTTAATTTTTTAAAACTATTTATTTATTTAATTTTTAAAACTATTTATTTTTTTCAAACTATTTATTTATTTAATGAATCATATCTTTTATTTACTTTTTTTATTTTATTAAAGTTTATAAAGTGTTTGATTAAAAGGTAAAAAAAAAATAAAGTGTAAAATAATATAACTAGGGGCATTTTAGGTATTTTTAAAGTCAAATTTAAATTTTGGGAGTGTTAGTGTATAATAAAGAAACTTATCCATGTAATTTGTCCAAACCTCAAGGGGTTCAGTGTAATTTGCCCTATATTTTATCCTAAAAAAAATCCTGTCAACTTTAAAGTTTGACCGTACAAATTCTAAGGTTTTGCTTCATGCATGTTATCTCGTCTGATTATGATTTCTTACTAGCTATGGCAAAGACTATAATTGACCAGATTGGAGCGGGTTGATCCTATACCAGATTCGAATTGACCCATTCGTTTAAAAAAAATAAAAATAAAAATATATATAATCAAATAATTAAATACAGTATACAAATTTTACCATACACTTAAATTTTAGTATATGAACTTGAATTTTAGCGTTTAATTAACTTGTTAAATTAACTTTAAAAATATACTTACGTCTAAATTCAGACATACATTTAAACTACAAATAACGATTAAAACTTAAAGTTTAATATATACTTCAAAATTTATATATAGTATATTAAAAGTAGAAATTAATTTTACATAGGAACCCTCGGAGATTTTTGTCATCCTTATATAAGTTATTTGTTAATCAACTTTGCTTATAATTTCGGTCATTTGTTGGTATAGTTTAATAAAAGCTAGAAATCAAAACAGCATGGGGTGGTGGCGCAGTTGGCTAGCGCGTAGGTCTCATAGCTTCTGAGTGATCCTGAGGTCGAGAGTTCGAGCCTCTCTCACCCCAGTATTTTTAATTTTTATTTTTATTTTTTTGATTCTAAAATAGTATGTTTTCGATAAACCCTAAAAACCTCTCTTTCAGCCGCATATCTCTCTCTTTCAGACCTAAGTTCTTTCTCTATATCTCTCAACTCACAGCCTCACGGTCTCTCTCTTCCGCCGCTTGTTCAACCAGTCAACCCACCGGAAATCTCTCTTCCGCCTGCAATTGTCTCTCTTCCACTGTTCCGACTTCCGCCTACAATCCTCTCTCTTCAAGGTATTTTTCTTTTTCTTCTTTTACTACTTATCAATTTTGATCTGGTGACTTTGATTTATTTGTTTATATTATAAATATATATATATATATATATATATGATTTATTGGAAAATATTATTCTCTTTCATTAATCGTATTTGGTGAAGCAAACCGATACACAATCCTTAATTGCAAATGAAGTCAATTTGACAAGTCTTGTTCAATAATAATAATAATTAAAAGAATATATAGTTCTGTATATGGATATATGTATATAGTTCTGTATATAGTTCCTGAGTAGTTAGAGATAGAAATAAATTTTATGTTGGTTTTCTAACTTGTTCATTCCTTACTGTGTATACAGGTTTACATCTTTCTTTAATCGATTTGGTGTCATCAAGAGGCCAAGGATTATTCGCCATAAAAAGGTCAGCCTAAAACTATTTATCTAATTTTTTATATAATCTATAAAAAGGATTATCGGTTATATATATATATATATAGTCTAAGTTTTTAGTCTCTAATTTGAAGAATGTTTTTGGATGTTTTGTTTTCTTTAGATTCTTGTTGTCTGGATTTAATTAATAGAATTACTTATTTTGTTTCATTGTTTGTATCATTTTTGTGTTCTGCATTGGATTTAGTCCAATTCGTTTTATTCATATCATCAGACAAAACCCAATTTTTTAGGGTTGCATACTTTCAATCATATCTTCTTCTAATCTTCTCCAATCTCCACCCACCATTCCAATATTCCACCAAAGGCAAAAAAAGGGCTCTGCTCATTACTACATCTTTCTCAGTTTCTCAGTTTCTCAGTTTCTCAGTTTCTCTCTCAACTCTCAAATGTCATTACTACTTTTTTGTGATTGTTTTTCACTTAGAAGAACCAGTCAACCAGATTTGAGATCTCAGATTCTCAAATCAGGTAACTAGGTAAGCCTCAGAAAAGTCAGGACTCAGGAACGGCTCTGCTCGCCTGTTATATCTCTCTCTTTTACATTTTTTTAATAACATATATATGTTATTCTTCTGAGTTGCCTTCTGTTCTGTTGTAGAGAATATAAAGAGAAGTAAGGAGAACAATATACAGATACTTTTGCTTTTGTTATTTGAATTTTGTTTATATCAATCAATGAATTGATGAATTTCTGCTTTTTTTTTTCTCTTATAACTTGTCTGTCTGCCTAGGAAATAAGTGACATGGAAATAAAATCAGATTTAGATGTTAATGAATGAATCAGATTTAGGGAATAAGTGAAATGGAGAATAATATACAGATAACTTTTGGGTTTTTTTCTTGATTTTACTGTTGGGTTTTCTTTATATTGTGGGTATTTATTTGTGTGTTTTTCTCTTAATTGAATATCGATTGAGGTCTCTTGAACAACAATTTCTAATAATTTTTGTTGGGATTCTTCGAAATCAGCTGTTATATGTAAAAGTACTAACTGTGTATTTTTTTGGGTATGATTTGTTCACTTGAAATCTGCATAATCTCTAATTAAGAGGAATATGCATGTTGAGTCTTTGTATATTTTAACCTACCAAAAAGGTTAATTTTTTGATAGCACTGTTGTATTATAACTATTAGTCATACATATAATTACTAATTAATATATGATTTGATTGTATTTTTCAGCAAAAAAAAAAAATCAATCTTGCGGGATTGCGAGACTTATATGATTTGAATATACACGAGGGGCCCGTTTTTTAGATTTTGCCCAGGGGCTTCGGAAAAGTCAGGAACGGTTCTGTCTCTCTATAAGCAAAGATGGTGAAGAAGAGCAAAAGTGAGCAGAATTTCAATTCGTTAATTGCAATCTGATATTATTTTGTTATTTATTTTTGAAATGGTAATTGAATTTGTTTGGTGATGTAGAGAGCAAGAGCAAGAGAGTTCCTCTGAAGAAGAAATACAAGATAATAAGGAAGGTGAAGGAGCACCACAAAAAGAAGGCAAAGGAAGCAAAAAAGCTGAACGTGAAAAACAACAAGGTGGAGAAGGACCCCGGTATCCCCAATGACTGGCCTTTCAAGGAACAAGAGCTCAAGGCCCTCGAAGCTCGCCGCGCTCGTGCTATTGAGGAGTTGGAGCAGAAGAAAGCCGCCCGCAAGGAGAGGGTAGTTTTTGCTCCTCTTTAATTCAGTGGATTTGATCTGTTTTTGTTTTTGTTTTTGTTGATTAAAACCTGCATATTCTTTTTCAGGCTCAGAAAAGGAAGTTGGGTTTATTAGAGGATGATAATATCCCTAATTTGGATAATCCCAGTGCCATTTTTCAAAAAAGCCGGGGTATGTACATACTTTTCTGGATTATTATTTTTATATATCATACTCCTTTGCTGTTATATATATTCTTTTTATGCTTTTTAATTATTTGTTCATATAGACAACTCCGATAGGGCTTTCTACAAGGAGCTTGTAAAAGTCATTGACGCATCGGATGTCATTTTGGAAGTTGTTGATGCTCGGGATCCCCTTGGAACCCGTTGTGTTGACATGGAAAAGATGGTCATGAAAGCAGGTCCCGATAAGCACTTAGTGCTGCTTCTCAATAAAATCGGTAATTTATTTACCCCGCCCTCCACTGTCTCCATATCTTTATTTTGTGAATAGTGTTGAACAATCATGATCAACCTCGAGAAAGGAAGGCTTTTGATTTTTGATTTTGATTTTAAAGCGAATGCTAATTAGAAATTGCCCTTAAATATGATAGTGGGGAATTGAAATATATGTATTAATGAAATCAATGTTCTGCCAAGAAAGAGAGAGAAAATAATTAGAGGACTATCTCAATAGTCAATATAGTTAGTTTGATTTTGGTTTATGTTTTGGGTGAGAATGTCAAATGCAAGATATGGTGCTATGTTGTTTTTGTACCTTTGTTGATTTACTTGTATCCCTGTATTTTAGATCTTGTCCCTCGAGAAGCTGTTGAAAAGTGGCTCACATATCTTAGGGAAGAACTTCCTGCTGTTGCCTTTAAGTGTAGCACCCAAGAGCAGAGGTCAAACTTAGGATGGAAATCCTCAAAGGCGGCAAAAACGAGCAATATTTTGCAAACAAGTGATTGTCTTGGAGCTGAGACGCTTATTAAACTGCTGAAGAATTACTCAAGAAGTCATGAGGTGCTTTTACCAATTGTTTCTAAATCAGCACTTTACTTTCAATTCCAATTAATTTACTTTCCAATGTTTTTTGTTTCTCTGGTTGAGTTGGATATTGAAATTAACAAATTATAGCTTTCTTGCAACTGTTAATTATTGCTTGTGTTTGTCGCAGATCAAGAAGTCCATCACAGTTGGCATTATTGGCCTGCCTAATGTTGGTAAGAGTAGTTTAATTAACAGCTTGAAGAGATGCCATGTTGCAAATGTTGGGGCTACTCCAGGGTTAACAAGATCGTTGCAGGAAGTTCAGCTAGACAAGAATGTTAAATTGTTGGACTGCCCTGGTGTTGTAATGCTTAAATCTGCAGAAAATGATGCGTCTATAGCACTTCGAAACTGCAAAAGAATTGAAAAATTAGAAGATCCAGTTGGTCCTGGTAATTCATTCATTTAACATATGTATTTTTTTAAAGTTAATTCAGCATTAGTGCATTATTAGAAACAAGTGAATGTGACCAGCATGTTTCTTCCCACAGCTGAAAAGATTTGATGCAATATAATCTTATTTGATATTGCATTCATTACACCTACTACATTGCCAGTCACTGAGACCGCATTTATAGATGTGCCTTTTTTTTGTTTTGAAAAAATGGAAGGAGGTGAAGATGAAATATGGAGACCTTTTTATCATTTCCTTTCTTTATTGGCTGTTTTCTGGACTTCCATTTTTCTCCTTGTAATCTTTTTGAGGCTGTTTCTGTTGTCCTTTTCTCCCCCTTTTTCTTTGTTTCTTATCAAAACGAAATAAAAATTGAAAATTCTTTCTGTGGAAAACGTTAACCCTGTCAAGCATATTTTCTATAACTAATGTATTCTTTATATCCCCTTTGTTTCTGTCAAATTTGTTACTTAAAAAATAGAACTTTTGTTACGCACAATGATGAAACACATGCATCTACAAATACATCTTGCTATTTATAGATGTCTCTTTGTTCCCTGTTTGTGTAGATATGATCTACATATGAACTGAGTAGCTAAGTTTAAAAAAATTACGCTGGCATAAAACCCATGTAGCTATCTTTAAGATTAAAAATTGAGGTATTAAGGATTCCCTTGTTTTGTTAACATAAAGTTAATGTTCTCTAGTAAGAAATGTATGAAAGTTGATGTCATGTTGATGTTTGCATTGATTAATGTGGATGTTTGCATTGATTATTTAACTTATGAAATTGTAATCAACAAACTAACATTTCTTTCTGTGGCACAGTGAAAGAAATTCTCAATCTTTGCCCAGCCAGACTGCTAGTAACACTATACAAGATCCCAAGCTTTGATTCGGTTGATGATTTCTTGCAGAAGGTAGCTACTGTTAGGGGTAAGCTTAAAAAAGGTGGCATTGTGGATGTTGAAGCTGCTGCAAGAATTGTTCTTCATGACTGGAATGAGGGTATGGATCAGTGGACATCTGTCACAGTCTGGCAGAGAACGCAATTGATATATTACTGAATTAAAGAAAATAAAATATATTATTACAGGCTAAACAGTGTTATTTATATATTATTGACATATTTCAGGTAAAATTCCGTACTACACTATGCCGCCAACCAGGGATCAAGGAGAACCTTCAGAGGCAAGAATTGTTTCAGAGTTAGGGAAGGAGTTTAATGTTGATGAGGTTTATAAGAGTGAATCTTCGTTCATTGGAAGCCTCAAGTCAGTTGATGACTTCAATCCTGTTGAAGTTCCTCCTAGTTGCCCTCTCAATTTTGATGACACCATGCTAGAGGTTTGATGTGCTACTTTATAACTTGAGCAACTATAAACCCTTTTATTATTTTTAGGCTGTTTATATGGTCTCGGAGATTGCCGAACTCTGATGGACATCCACTCTAATTCTATAAATGTGTGGATACTTTAAATATGAAGGATATTAATTCCTAATGCTATTGACGACATGGTATTTGAATATCAGCTGATTGTTACTCTTTGCATGTCACACCTTAGGAGGACGTTCAACAGGGCAATGCAAGACCGGAAGATGTGTCTAACAATGTTAATGACCAGCCCATGGGATGTGAAGAAGACAACACAGGAAAATCCAAAGGACCAACTGGCACAAGGAAGCAGAATGAGAAGCTATATTCAGCAGAAGGTATACTTAACACAAAAAAGATGAAAGCAGAGATGAAGAGGAGGAAAAAGGCAAAGAAAGTAGATGCTATGGATGATGACTATGACTTTAAATCGGATTATTTCAAGAAGGGATCTGCCATGGATGATGATGGTGGAAACATGAGTGAGGAGGATGATGAAAATCCAATAAAGGCTGAAGTGCCTATGTCTGGCATTGAATTAGATGATGAGTAATATTATACCCAAGCTTTGTTTCTTTTTTCATTTGGACTTTTGTATTTACATCCAGTGATAGGATCTAGTGGATGTAAGAAATTTTTGTCAACAACTTTGATCTTGTTATTTGATTCAGCATCTAATATATAATATTTATGCTTATTTGGGAGTTGTTACTTAGAATATATGATGATATATGCACTCTACCGATATTTTGTTCCTCAATGTGTGTATTCAATGGAAGTGGAATTGCTGGATATCACCTCTTAACGAGTTGATAGTGCACATTCCTTTTACATTAGTAGTGAGAAGTTTAAATTCTACATTGCTTATTTTAAAAGCATGTGAGGAGTTTTTTTTTTGGATTTGTGGGAGTAGTTATCTTCTGTTATACATGTATTGTTTGATTTCGGCAGGCTCTAACAGTTCTATTGTAATAATTCTAGTAACACTTTAAAAAAATAAAAAAAGGAATGGAATTGCTTAGATTTAATCTCTATTGAAATTTTGTTCAAAATCCAAAATAAAGTGTACATAGAAGGATAGAAGAAACATGAACATCTTAGGATGCTTTTTCCTAAATTCAATTATATTATATATATTATATACTAAAATGCCAATCAAAATTGAACTGTTCATATTGAATAGATTTCTTTATTTACAAAAATTTCATTGGATATTATTATATATTATCAGTAAATCGGTCAAAGGCGGTCAACAGAAAAAATGCCGAGTTTTTAAGAAACAAGCTTTAATGGAGGAGTGAGAAAGCTTGAAGTGAGATAAAATGGCAGAGAGAAAGAGAGAGCAGAAGGTGTGAAAGAGAAGATGAAAAAATATTTTTGACTTTTATATATTTGTAAAATAATAAATCATACCCTCTCTCAAAACAAAAATTTAATTATACAACAATAAGTAAAATTATATTAAACAGATATAAGACATAGAAACAAAAAGGGAATTATGATGATAATTTTGTTTGATTTTCATTATAATATGAGTTTTATTATTGGTTTTATAGGTAGGAAAAACAAAATAATAATAAAATAGTATTATTATTATTATTATTATTATTATTATTATATATACTAAAACAACTCTTAAAATTGAACTGTTCACATGAACGGTGAAATTGAATGGATTTCTAGTTATCTATAAAAAATATCATTGAACAGTAAAATTAAATGTAAAATTGAATGGATTTCTATTTATCCATAAAAATACCATTAAACATTAAAATTAAATAGATTCTTATTTTCACATGTTAATATTCAATCATTTTAATTTTTTATGTGTTATAATTTAGATAAATAATATTTATTAAAATTGAATAATATTCCAGTAGCAAAGCGCAAGCCATTTTACTAGTTTTATCTAAAAAAAGAAACATGAACGTTGCCCGATTGAGTAGTGTATAGTCCAATGTGTCATTAACCTCTGTTTTAGGCTGAATCTTTCAGCTTAGTTGACATGCCCATTTGTTCACTTAAATCAACAAAATAGTTGCTTACTTCGATTTTTTATTCTATTAATCCACTTCAGTCTTTTTATGAAACCTAAAAAAAAAAAAAAAAAAAAAACTCAAAACTGCTTAAAATTTCATTAAAACTGGCAAATTTGATTAATCAAATAGCAACATCACCCGTTTGGCCGTTTTAGATTAAATTCATGTTTGAGTTTACAGATAAACAATAATGACGGTATCAAATTGTTGTCCGCCACTGCACTGGTGAAATCACAAATTGCAAAGCTTGCATTTATGCACTTGACAAGTTGACATCTGATTTCAACTTTCAGAGAACGATAAAAACTGACGATACCAGCACAACTCTATACCAAGAAGATCATACGGACCTAACTGACCGTTAACCTCGAATATGAAATTGTTACTTAAAATAAACAACAGTCACTGAATTCACAGCAATATGAAATTGTTATCATGAGAATCAAATCCATGTATGGCTTCTATCAACTGAATAAAAATGAAGACACGTTAAACTAAATCTAAATTTAATTATTTGAGGCTACAATAATTATTTCTCTTCCTCACTCACAAACAGATTCCAAGAGGGATAAAGAAATAATCTAGCTTATGATTAAACAGGAGCATATGCTGTAAGAACAACAAATAACTTACAGTCTGGAATATGCTAGTTATTCCATAAAAGATCCTAATCCAATATATCGGATTTAAAAAAAAAAAAGACACATGCCATACATGGAGATGGAGTGATGGATGCTTATTCCTCGTTAGCAAACCCTAAAACAGGACCCTTGTCAGTGGGATCTGGATCTGTCTCAGCATCGGGGGTGATGGGGTCAGACAATGAGGATGAACTAACAGGAGCGCCACCACTGGAGTTTGAGGGTGAAATTGTGGCTGATGCTGTATTTACTACACTAGACTTGGGAACAAGTCCTCTTGCCTCCATGGTTTCACGTGCTGCTTGCTCCTTGGCTTTTTTAGCTCTCTCTAACACATCCTCCTACAGCAATCAATTTTGAGCATCAAAGTCAGCCTAGCATATTTTCTTTTTGATAAGAACAAGGCCTAGTCTAATAAATACATATTATTTAGTCGGATTCCCATTAAACATAATTTTAATCAATTTGCATTTATCAAACATATTCCAATCTGTTGTATGCTTAAAATAATATCATGAAATCATTGTGACAATGGCATTGACATACAATATAGGTGAAGAAGTAATTTCAGTCTTCATTGACCTTCAGCCACTCCAAAAGCAGAATCCAATTACTAAAATTTACTACTATTAGAAGTAGCACAAAACCAAAGCTAGTTCATGGGCTGGGGCATGAAAATGTCATTGAGGCATATGACTATTTGGAAATATGGAAGAAACTTGTATTTTATACATTTTGCCCCCAAAAAACATGCCTCCCCCAGTAAGAATTTTTTATATCATCAAAGGCCCAAATGACACGAGAACTAGTGCCATTTAAAACGGGCATATAAGTATAATAATAGGAGGCAAGATTGAAGGTGCTTATGGTTTGCAATCAGCTGATGAACAAGAAATATTAAGCTTCCACATTCAATTATAAGATGTGGTTACATGAAAGTAATTAAACATGTTTTAACTCATCAATTCAATGTTAACCTTTCAACTTTTCTACTTGGAAGAGACATAACTAGGGAAAAAGTACAGGAAAAACCATGCTTGATCCCAAAAGATCCAGAAAAATATTATGACGTTAGAATTGACTTAATATTGCAAAAATTGGATATTGAAGACATAACTAGTTCCAGTTTCACGTATCCAGGTAAAAAACGAGCTACAGCCCCTATCTTCCAAATAACTAAGCAATGCAGAATGTAATAAACAATAGGCAGGAAATGGAATAATTAATAATATAGCCAAGTAGTGCTAACGAATATGATGCATATTAATTGCATTCGCAACTTGATTTGCTAACTACCTGGAATTCCTGCACTTGCTTTTGTTGCTCGGCTTGCAATCTACCAACAGTACTCAAAAACTCCCCAACTGCCGACTCTACCCGCTCGTTCAGCGCTTCTGCAAGAGCCTTGCCCAAGAAAAAAGCATCCAGTACACTCCTACTGTCACCATCACCTGTAATATTCATTTGCACAGACAACAAACAACCAATAACATATCACCAAACCGCTATTCCTTACCCTATCCAACTCATCATAGTTTATAAACCCATCTTTTCCATTAACATGTACAACAATTCCAAAAATAAATTGAACCAAAATTAACCCATCAAACCTTATTCTGTGAAAATCCCATATCATACAATTCAACAAAACACAAATAATCAAAAATTGAGGGAGTGTAGTGTACCGGAACCAGAAGGAGGACCAGGTGTTGAGCTGCTATTACATTGTAGTGCGATTCTCTGAGGTGGTATTGCTCTTCCAAATCTAAGACTTTTGACCTTAAGATTCCAGGAACGATGAAAAACAGAAACTGAAGTCGAGTGATTGCTAAAAGAACCGAATTGGGTTTTGGATTGAATGGAAGAAGAGAGAGTTGCGGACGCCCAGCTCATGTTTTTCTTTCTTTCTTGCTGTTTCTATTGGCTTCTAACCTCTACTTGTCATCTAATCTTCATTAGGTGAGGTTCAAAAATTAAATAGCATATTTTGGAGAGTGTGTTATGGGATTAGCACCCGTTAATAAGAATATTGCTATTGACACACCTAAATCCATTTATTTATGTTCCACTATTTTTTTTTAATTAAATAAATTTTATGGCCCATATATTAACACTCATAAAACTTATTAGTAAATCTATTTTTATAAACATATCCATGTCTAAAATTTTAAAAATAAATATTACAGTCTAAAAGCACTCATCCTAATTGTCAATAGTACCCTCATTGAAATAAATATATTCATTTAAGACAAATTATTTATAAATACTCTTAAATTATTATCATACCCAATTTATAAAAAAAAATTCATATTATTTTTGGAATCAAATCCTCTTTAAATGATGGTCCAATTTATTTTGGAAATATCTCGAATGTAGGAGCCTTATAAAAGGAAATATGTGGAACTATATATGAGGTTAAGAGATTTTCAATCTGGAATTCTCTTATGTATACAGCTGTCTTATATAAAAAAACTTATTGATATCTACGACTATCTTAAAAAAAATGTTGATATCTACAGCTATCGTTAAAAAAAAATATTTTGTTTATTGATAAAGTTCATAACTATAAATAAAAGAAAGACAAAAACAATATGATAATAATGTGATGATGAGAAAGTTTGATACTTGTAATAAAATTAGATTTTAATTAGGGTTTATTATAAAAATTAGGGTTTGTCATAGTTAGGGTTTATCATAAGTTTTTTTTGAAAGGTAAGTTTTTTTTAATAAAGAAATATAATTGAAGATATGTGTGTAATTAATGAGTGTATATAGTATTTGATTTATTTTTATTTGAAGTAAGTTGTCCTCATTGGTAAATTTCTATTGAGATATATTTATAATTAAATTTTTTAATAGGGGCACTAATAAATTTTATGGGTGTCAATATCGGCACAAATTTTCTATTTATTTGTTTATGGAAATTTGCAATTAAGGACCTTAATGTTCGTTGAAATTGCATCTAGATTAGTTTGTAGTGTTGTACTTTTCCTTTAAAAAAGGTTTAATATTAAAAACCTCCCCTTATATTTCAACTATTATTGGATGTATAGATAACTATGATTTTATTCAACAACCTCCCCTGGAATTTAACACCGTTAGAATTCCGTTAGGTGGGCTTTAGTTTGACCAACAAAAAGACCGTTGTAAGGACTTATATTTTATGATTGACTTATTTCATGACAAACCAAATTGGAGATGATTTTGTAATGGGTAGCTTAGGTTTTCGTTGGTAAGTATCCAATCATCTCCGTGACTTCAAGAGCAAGAGCAAGAGCAAGAGCGAAATGTATATCACTTGACTTTATTCTTGAAGAGATTAGGTGAACACACACAGTTACATGCATTCCCATATCTATTGCATTTGTATTCTCATGATCATGCATTGCATTTCATCATGTGATATCTTGTTGTGTGCATGTTGATTAATTGTGTTAGATTTGGTTTGGTTATTTGGAGTAATGTGTCTAGTTTCAAAAGATTAGTTTTCAATGATTTAAATGTTTTTTCAAAACTGACATTTGTATGGTCTTATGACCATAACGTTTTATACAAAGATCCAATTTGAGTTTTGAAAATTACTGGACAAATTAGACACCCATACCTTTCCAACGGTATTTTATTCGTAATATTTCATAAACATTTGGATAGGTTTTAATATCTTCAAAGAGACCGCTAAAACAAGGCATATCTGATGTAATCCGAATCTGACATTTGGTCACTCAAATGACCATAACCTTTTTTATAGACATCGAAACCTCATTTTGTAAAAAATATGTATAAATTAGACTTCAATAGCTTTCCAACGATATGTATTCGATAAATTTCGATGTCTTTTGATCTTGTTTTGAGCCTCTCGAAAATCAGGCTGCGTGCTAAATTGTTAGTGGGCGGGTACCTACCCACGAAGTAGACCCGCGAACTGCGTCATTTTTGCCCAATTGTTTGCAAACTTTCTCAAAGCGACGTCGTTCTAATTGGACCATATAAATACATCATCTTCTTTCCCATTTCAACCTAGAACTCATATTTTCAAATCATAGTAAGAGAAAGAGTTCCCTTAGTGAGAGAAAGCACTAAAATTGCTTCTTTAACTCTCCAAACCCAAAACCCATGCATCCATGACATCTTTCATGATTCAATCTTTCATAGGTCTTCTTGATTTCATGACTAGGTAAGTTATAACTACATTAAATCTCAATTATACTAGATTATGTATTTATTGCTTGATTAAATACCTTGACTCTCTTTATTGCATATTTTTATGAGTCTTGATAACATGATTGAGTTTGTTTATGATAACTTGCATGATTATGTTGTTCTACCGAAATAGCCAAGCCTTGAATGTTCTTGTGAGATTGTTGGATAACTAGGTTGATAGATTCATGCTTATTTATATAGTCAAGCTCTCTTGAATGTTCATGTGTGTTTATTTGATAATTAGGTTGTTAGATTTACTCTATACATCAAATTGAGTCCTCACGTATGGGTATGTAGGCATTGTTTGGTAATTAGGTTGTTAAATTGCATTATAACATCTAGTTAGGCATTTTGTGTATGGTCTTACACATCATTGCATTTTAAATATTGTCACATATTCATTTAGACCTTTAATTCTCTTCAATGAGTCAAAGTCTTGTGGCTTTTAGATGAAGTTGCACAAGCAAGTGAAGTCTTACAACCAAGGGTTGGTTGACAAGTATTTTGTCAAGGCTCACTATTAAAGGTCTGCGAGGTATGATAGATTTTGTTACGAACCTTGAAGTGTGACTAGGTGGTCAACTTATGTTGTAAGTAATTATTCCAGTAGTGGAATTCGGTGACTAAGTGGCTAGATGGATAGCCTGTGAGTTTTTACCATTTTGGAGTTTTCTCACGTAAAACAAATCGAAGTGTAATTTATTTTTTTGCACTATTTACTTTGATTGTTTGACTTGCTTTTGATTTGTTCGGGTGATTTGTGATTAATATTGACTAATCAGAAAAATGTTAACTAATTGGATTAAAACCTATTCACCCCATCTAGGTTGTTTAGACACACATTTGTTTATTTTCAACTGTTATACCCTTTCAAATTTTTATATATTTTTTTACTTTACAGATAAATATTCTTTTAGCCAGATTAATAAAAAAAATACAACTCTAAAAAAATTTATAAAATAATTATAGAAAAAATAAAATTAAAATCAAAGCAAATAATAAAAAATTGAAAAAGTAATACACTTTATAAAAATTTAAATTTATTTTTTTAGTTCTTATTTTAATTTTTAATTTTTATTTTTTATTTTTATAATAATTATTTTATATATTTTTATAAATTTTTTTAGGGTTATTGACACCAGTCCCCCATGAACTTTACGCGAGTTTACATTTTACCCCCTGAACTTTTTTTTAAACATTAAACCCCCTAAACTTTTATTAATTGGTAAAACATGATTGTAGATACCCCTTCAAACAGGCATTCAGGGAGCAATAAACCAATGTGAGGAGTCATTCTAATTCCTTACTCTCCCTCTAATCTTCACCTCTATCGCTTAGACTAATTTTCAATGGTTTCAGCTATGGAAATCCATTCTACGTAGTTGATAAAAACTCCTCACATATGACATATGCTTGTAAAATACATATGAGATCAAAAATCATCACATGTTTATTATAAAATGCCTATGAGATATAAAGAAAAAAAAATCCCCACATATACTTGTATGTAAAATGCTTATGGTGGGATTTAAAACACTCACCATTGACGTAAAAGGGAAGGACCACATCACATGTGCTACGATTAAAGGAAGTGCGACAATACTACATATATATATATATATATATATATATATATTTAAGGAACAAGGCTACATATAGTTGAAGTTAAATTTTGATTGAATTCTAATTTTTCTTATATTAACAATGGGGAAAAAAAATACTGTAATAACATCTTGTGACACTTTGAAAATTATACAGTAAAATTTGTCAAGGATACAACTTTATAGTACATCTTTAAATCTTTCTGATAAGGGACCATGGGAAATATGACCTTAGTATATCTTTAAATCTTTCTGATATGGCACTGCCACTGGTAGTACGACAAAAATGACCCCTAGTACACGAGCCTTCATTTACCTCCAAATAAGGCTCCAATAATGCCACATTGCCACATAGGTCCAATAATGTTACTCTATAGTTAATTAATATTTCTTAAATTTACATTCAATATTGCAAACTTGACAAAAAATCTAATAACAAAAAAAAATTAATAATAATAATAAGAAGAAAAGTAGTTATTGATTTACTACAACTATATGTGAGATCTGAACAAAAACAAAACTCATATTTGGAATAGTTTTGGGAAATGGTGGTTGTGATGGAGTAGAATCTTGCCAACTCAACTTAAGGTTTAATGTGGTTGCTTGTACAAAACTAATTTAATTCTCTGCCCAAAACTATTATATTATATACACTCATTGACCAACTCATCACCTCACACTAGCTATACATATGCAGGCTGAATAAATTGTTTATAAAATATTTTTTTTATACATTATCTTGTAAATATTGATACCCCCATCATTAAATCATATTTGTCACTTTAAATATGGTATAATGAGCAAAAGACATGCTTGTTGGAAAGTGGAAGGAGGAAAAAAAGTCATTCCAAGTTGAGTTGTTTTTGCCACCGCTCAATGGAGATTAATGGTAAGAACACTCATCTAGTCCAACAATGTTCCAGGTTTAAAATACGGGAAATTATCATTTTTCCCTCTGAGGTTTGCTATATTAGATAAACTGGTCCCTCTAATTTCAATAATGGCCAGTCAACCCCTGAAACCCAAATTATTAATCATTTTGCCCATTCTGTCATGTTTTCTATCCAAAAAACCTTTGACCATGGACCTTGTGGTTAAAAATTACATTCTAACCACCTGAGCTATTCCAACTCAGTGTTGGAGGTAAGGTGATTTAAATGTATATATATATATATATATATATATAGTTATATAATTTGTTTAAAATAATTTAAATCTGTGTATAACTTAAAATAAAATCACACATATATATATATATATATATATATATTAAAATAAACTTATATTTAATAATAATATATATAAATAGATTTATGAAAAAATAATAATAATAAGAAAACAAAAGGAAACCCAAAAAATCCAGAAAATCAAAACCCGTAAATTTTCTTTCTTTCTTTTTCTTTGAATTTTTTTCCTTTTTAAAAAATATATCATTTCAATTTGGTAAAAAAAAAAAACCTGGAAATCAAAGCCCATAAATTGAAAAGGGAAAAAATTAAAAAAAAAATTAAAAAAAAATAAAAATAAATTCCTTTTAAATATATGAGTTTATTTATAATTTAAAATAAACTCATATATTTAAAAGGAATTTAAAAAAAATTAAGGGCTTTGATTTTCTGGATTTGTTGGGTTTCCTTTTGTTTTCTTATTATTATTATTATTATTTTCATAAATCTGTTTTTGTATATTATTATTAAATATAAGTTTATTTTAAAATATATATATGAGTTTATTTTAAATTATATAAACAGATTTAAATTATTTTAAACAAATTATATAACTATATATATACATGTAAATCAACTTACCTTCTACAATGAGTTGGAATAGCTCATATGGTTAGAGTGTGTGGTTTTTAACCACAAGGTCAAGGGTTCAATCCCAATGGAGGCATATTTTTCAATTAACAAAATGAATAATTTCCCTTAAAACACCATTGATGTTAGTGGTATATAAAATAAAAAGTAAAAAATTGAGTTGTTATTTTTTTTCATTTCATATTCACATTGATTTTTCTATTGCCAACTAATGGGTTTGCAACCCAAAATTGTATGCAGCTCGGTAGCTAGCCAGTGATGTGGGATTTGACTGTTCTTACTGATCCATTAAAGTTGTCACGATCTAATTATACGTCTAACGTATAGGTCCAAATCCATTAGAATCATATCACATGATATGAATAACTAATTGCATGAGAAATACATATCGCATAGTATAATATAAGTGAATTATACGTCTAAATGGATTGAATTATTTCTCCTAATTACATGTTCCTAAATAAAACCAACAAGAGACTTGAAACAAAATCTGTATTATTATTTTCGTATATATATATATATATATAATATAAGACAAATCAAATGGTTTCAAGAGCCAGATTACCCATCATTTTAACTAGAGGGACAGGGCACTTGGTTACAATATCCAACTTGGATGAGTTAGAAGCATGTTCAAACAGAGACAAGCTGAGCATAGCAAGCTCTCCAAGAGACAACCTAGAAGACAAGAAACCATGCCAATAATATGGATTCAAATCAAAGAAAGCATCAAAGAAGCTCCTAGTACCATTCAAATCAAGCTTCAACAATGTTTCCATACCAAAAGAATAAAATTCCCTAACACATCTCCTCTCCAATGGCCACAACTGATTCCAAACTCTATGATGAAGTGGTCTTCCTCTGATCATCCTCGTCGAGCCAAGACAATCCACTATAGCACCGGCCAAGACAGGCGCTAGAGCCATCGTCCGGGCCACCATGTACCCTGTCGAAGGATGAACAATCCCCGACGTACCGCCTATAGCCATGACACTCTGAGGGATTCTAGGCAGAGGACCTCCCATTGGAATCACACACTTTTCATCTTCAATTACTCTCTTCACTCTAATCCCCATATGTCTCAACCTCGCTACCATTCTTTTCTTGACCTCCATGTATGACAACACAGGCCTGCTAACCAGTGAAGTTTCTTCTAGAAATACTAAATTCGAATCGAACGGCATTGCGTAGAGGAAAGTTGGGGTTTTTGAATTTCCAGAACGCAATTCAGGTTCATTTCCGAGATGGGAATCTCTCCAATCCATTAAAACCATTCTGTCTAAATAAAATGGATGACTCTCAACTTCTGCTAAAATTCCATGAGCAATCTGATATCCATGGTTTCTTGATTTGTCATACTCTACAAAAGTGCTTCTAAACCCACTTGCATCAACAATCAAACTAGCTTTAATCTCATACCCATCATCACAAACAATCGAAGAATCGAACTCGTTATGATTCACTTTCCAAACTCTGGCTTTATGAAACTTAACTCCATTAGAAACACAACTCTCCATGAGTTTTGTCTTGAGTTTGTTTCTATTGACACGACCGTACGGTCGGTTCAGATGCCTGGTCCTGTGATCATTAACATGAACACAAACCATAGGCCAAGTTTTGTCCAAACAGTCTTCAAGACCTAAGCTTTCAAACTCATCAACCCAAACTCCATAATTATTAGGCCACATAGAAAGCGGTGAAGGATCAACACAACATACCTTGATTCCGTGACAAGAAACTTGCTCGGCTAGACGGATTCCAGCCGGTCCGGTGCCGATTATGATCACGTCGAAGCGAAAGCGATCAGATGGGTCGAACAGGGACAGATCAAAGTGTAGGAAATCGGATTTGGATTCAGATTCGGGTTTCAAGTCGAGAAAGTTACCAAACTTGCAGCTCTGGATTCTGTTACTGCGATGATGATTGGTTGTTGTGGGTGGTGTGTTGTTCTTGGCAGTTTTGGGAAAAGGGAACGAGAGGGTTGGTGAAGAAATTATTTGAGAAGTCGTAGCCGCAGCCGCAGCCGCAGGAGGTGGTGAAAATAGCCTCAAAATAGTTCCCATATCAGAGTCAGAGAGACAGAAGCAACAACAGAGGAAGTAGAGATGCGCAAATGACAATAGTGGAGAATGGAGACGTGCCAAATACCAATAATGGAGAATTGAAGTGGGAGATGAGGACACTGAGGAATCTTAGGAGAGAAACAGGGAAAAGATACTCTCTTAATGCCATTTGTATGTAAATGAGAATTAATATAAAGTTTTGTTGACAAAAATATATGACATGGATATTAAAATAAGAAAGACAAACAGGGAGTGACAGCATTCTGTCCTCTGGCAATTTTTTAAGGAAGGAAATGCTTTTCACAGACGATGTACGTTGTACGTTCCAGTGTTCCACGTTGTGATGTTCACATTAATTTAGCTTTCTGATCTGTGAAACTGAGGTGACAGTACAGAAGCCAATATGATATTTGAGGATCGCACTTGGGTTGGACACTAGTATTTGGTAAATAAGGGATTGGGTTGGATGGTATAGTAAATCAATTTATGAATAATGTAAAGATATTAAATTGTTATTAAATCAAATAAATATATTATCATTTTTTAATTAAATAAAATCATTTTTAAATAGAATAACAAATATTTAAATAATTTTCTACATAAAATGAAATTATATATAATTATTTTCTATGAGAGCCGAATGATATTCACAATTATCCTAATGTTTGGCTACACGTGTTAATGACATTTTTAAAAACTGACTGATATTCCCCCCTTTCTATTAGTCGAAATTAAAAATTAGGAGGATAATTTTATCTTTTTATCTCATTTTAAATATTAAAAAATGATACAATTTTGGAGATCTATCTCCATTCTCCCCTATGTCAATGGATGTTGTGGATCTCCACTTTTTTTTTTTTGGAAAGTTTTTTTTTTTGCTTTTGTTAAAATATTTTCTGTTGAATATCTCACATATGTATGAATAATTGAATATGAGATAAATAAGTGAAAGAGAATTATCACTCGTGATATCATGAGTTGAAGCGAAACCCATCATGAGTTCATGACCAATAACCATAGACTTTTTCATTGACTTTTTCATTGTTTGAATTTGTTGTATTTTATTAAATTTTTTTTAAAGTGAATTGTTGTATTCAGTTTCAGTACAGGGAACGCACCATAAGAATTAAGAAATATTTATTTATTTAATTCCCTCTTAAATCCAATCAATAAAACGAGGCCTTACTGTTACTGAGTTTTTATTGTAACTTTATGGACAACATAGAAACACTTTATGTCGATGCACTTAAATTAGGATCGTGGACGGCCACTTACATTTGCATATGATTTATTTTCACAGCACTCTCTACCTCACCTAACTATTATTGTTTTAGAGTCAACATGTGCGTAGCTCAGCTGGTAAGATGGACGAGTTTGAGGCTTTGATAAATGACTCCCAGATTAGTGGACTCGAATCCTACCTTCAAAAAAACAAAATACCCGGTTCTTGATTAATAAATATTATATATAAAAAAAACTATTATTGTTTTAGGCCACCAAAACAGCGCTCGTCATATAAATATTTGCTTCTTCTTCTCTCTCTCTCTTTTTTTTTTTAATTTAAATTGATTTTTTTATATTTCTTTTTCTGATACTTGTGTCACATTTGTATATTTAATGTATAAAGACCAAAATTACCTTACTTTGGAACCATTTTGATACATTTTTTTTTAGTTAAAGACTAAATAAGATAATACATATATGTCAATTGTCAAGTAAAGCAATGATATTTTCCTAAAAACTCAGACACCAAATTGTAAATTCATTATTTATTTATTATAGGATTTAATGGGTATCCTAAAAGCCTAAAATTGAGAACGAAGATATTTTAAGTGAAGAATGAAAATTAACAATTGATATGATCTCGAATGGTTGAACAGGACAAACAGATGATGAGATAACAAAAATAACAGGAAAAAGAATATGAACCTCAACAATAAATTATTAGTTACTGAAACTTAAGCATTTACGAAGTACACTGGTGGGACATAGCAACTCCATGCGACCATGGTCCATGCCTATTCAACAGGATTTCAGGAGTCAGGATATACCAAGTACAGCAACATCTAGAGCATCTACATGATTTTTTCTTTCTAAAATGGCATCATTTTGACTAATCCGGCTTAACCTCTTAGGTGGCCTATGCAGTCTAAGCGTTACGCGTCATTTTCTCATACGACTGTCGCCTAGCATCTACTAGAACATTGATATTTTCACGTACACCTTAAATATTTGAACTATAAAATCACAACAAAACGTTATATATGGAATCACATAATTCACCTCAAAAGACATTAACGTCGTACCTAAGTAGAAAAGTGTCTTTATGTAAAATTAACAAAAAATAATTTAATCATTTAAAAATTAATTAAATCTTAGATTAGATTATTTTATAATCACTTTAGGAGATTAGCTTCTTAAAATTGATATCAAATCAACTCAAATTATTTTACAATCACTTTAAAAAGTATTGCTAAACATTTTTTCTTACCAAAAAATTATTAAATAATCCGATTTTAATTTCTAAAAACAAATACCAAATTTGTTTTTTTGCAGGTAAAAGCAATACCAAATTGAATTACCTTTTTTTTTTGAAAGAAAATCTGCATTAATAGCTTGCAACATGCGAAAAAGAAATACAATCAACATTGGGTAAATGTTCAAGCCACGAAGGAGCACATACACTCCAGTGAACAAAACTATCAGACCCTATTGCTCCGCTTGCCACCGGCTACCTTATTACAAACCCTAAAGACATGACCAATATATATGCTAACATTATTACCAAATAGAATTACCTTTGAGAGAATTTCGAAGAGTAGTTGTGATGCAATAAACAAAAATATTAGCTAACTAAAATCATAAAAACAGTCTTTGAAGAGTTGCATATGAGAAGACTCCAAGCAAATGGCCAAGGACAAGCTTCCATCAATGGTTGATTTGGGCAGTATAAAGCACATCCCTTCAAGAACACTAGGTGGGCCCGTGAATACTGGCCGACCCCACCCAAAATCTGCATCATACATGGGCAAGTCGTGACCAACTATTCACATTCAGGTTTGGACACTTATATGTGTGTGCTCCACGACTAAACGGTGCCAGATCAGGTTGCACTTGGAGGTAGTCTAGAGCTGACCTTATATAATCTTCATCAATCCTCTTCACTGCTTCGTAGATTCTCCTAACGGTGTCGATCAACGGCTCTGATTGTATATCACCAGCCAGGGCAGTTGACGTGGCTAAGAAGATTGCATTGCCAAAGAACCCAGGTGGGAGTGGAGGATTCAATCTAGACCGTCCATCAACTGGTATGTACAACTTGGTGGGTTGATCATTTGCGAGACCACGTGCCTTGCATGTGCAGCGCCATATATGTGCAGCTAGGGTTTTGTAGGAGCTGTATTTGGCTCCTGTTGAAGTACTACTACTTGTTGGTTTGTGTTTCTTTAACATGTTGTGCTGCTGCTCTGAGGAGACCTTAAAGACAGCTGATGTACATGTGGAATTGGATTGAGGATCCAAATGGGTAGTGTTCATAATCATTGAAGGAGACGGGTCGTATTCGATGTGGTGAAAGGCTGGAGCGGGTGGGTTCCGAGCCTGAAGTAGGGTCCGATCATACGACGGAGGCAAAAGGGTACTGGTAGAGCTGCCGCGGCATGCGATATCTGCCCATGTGTTGATGAAATGGAGAGCAGATGGACCATCTGCCAAACTATGATGCAAGTTGATTCCAAGAGTGACACCCCCACACTTGAAACTAGTTATCTATATTCAAACAAAATATATATTTAAAACTAAGGTTTAGCTAAATCCCGAATTAATGTAATATTTCAAAATAAAAATAAAAATTAATGAGCTAGTAAGTGCCTGAAAGGCGACGAGTGGAGTAGAGGATATGTCCCCAGAATAATCAACATTTGGAATGAGCTGCATGAACTCCAAGCTAGGTTCAAAGTCATTAAAGTCATCAAAAGCGGAATCTGTCTCGGCCTCAACGAACAACACTCCCTCTCCATTGCATTTTATCTCAATTCTACCATTTTCGTCGTATCCCAACCTTCCGGCCACCGGATAGAACAGTACTAGAGCTTTGCATAGAGCTTCCTTTAACAACAGAGCATCGAAGAAGTTTGAACATCCATTTGGCTTGTAGAAGTACACCGTCGGCACCGGAACCCGTGCTACCAACACGTCCAAGTTAGAGGTCCACAAGGGCTTGTTGGAAGTCTCCTGCGCAGGCGTTGCCAGACTTGACTCTTTAATCTTTATCTTCATTAGATAACAAAACCTATAATTCGGAACAGTACTTTTGTGCTCTTGAGACGAAGATTGAAGGTTGTTAGTCTTGATCCCGAAAGTAAATTTGTGCTCTTGGAAAGTTGTTAAGATGGAAAATACCTCTTCTCCGGTGAGTTTAGAGGAAAACCAGTCAATGGTGTGTTCCCTTTGAATAAAAGATTTTCTGGGTTTGAGAGTTGAGTTTCTAAGACAAGATTCAAATTGTTTGTCAGTAGGGCTGAGGTAGTTCCAACTTCCAAAGCCTGATGAGTTATCTTTTCGGAAGGAAAGGTTTTTTGGAAAACTTTTTGACAAATGCCAACCTGTGGGGGATAGAGAGGTGACAGTCCTGTCAAACAGTCCATTGACAGGGTTGGGTCTTTTAGCGGGCCATTCGACAAAGGAGGACAAATCATGGGAGAGAGAGAAAAGATAATGGGTCTTGTGGTGGGTCATTTGACAAAGAAATAGGACAAAGCATAGTTTGTGGTGGGTCAATAATGGAGGTGTTGGGGTCAAGTCACCAAGTGGTCTAATTGTAGACATGAACGCGGTTCGATTCCGGTTTTGAACTATCGGTTCCGATTTTAGAGGGATTTGGAATCGGAATCAGAATTGCCTGACGCCGGTTTTAGTTCCGGTTCACCCTGTTTCGGTCTAGTTCTCCGGTTCTAAACAGTTCGGTTTTTTTTTTAATCTACTAACTAAAAAAAATTAATAGACATGTAAATGAAGTTTATTAGATAAGCCGAAATTAAAATAAAATAAAAATATAAAAAAAAAACTAAAAAACTAAATAGAAATAGAACTAAAGTCTAAAAAATTTAAAGCGGCCTTGCACTTAATTTGTACCACAATTAAGTTGCCTACGTATCCTCTTGGGGCTTAGAGGAATCAAATGTTACGTAGTTCTTTTACCTTTTATTGTCGGTACGGTGAAGTGAGTTGGGACTTGAGACTGTAACTAATCACTATCTTCCGTTCTAGTGGTGTAGTCATCATCGAATAAATTGTAGAGTGCTTCTTGTTCGAGTTCTTGTTGAGTGTTTTGGGCCTTGGTCCAATCATCAACACAAACTTAGACTTGAATTGATTCTGGACTAAAAAACGAATGCCTTGGGTCCAGAATATTTCCACCGGCACTAAATTCTTGTTCCATGGCCACTGTAGAAACTGGTATTGCAAGAATTTGTTTAGCTATAATAGCCAAGATTGGAAAGTGCCTTTCATAATCCCTCCATCAATGTAGGATATCAAAATTTTCCACATCACCGTCTCCCATAAACTTAAAACCGGTATTGTGATAAGTTTCAATCTCGAAATATGAGGCCGAGCTTAATAAAGAAGAATAAGCTCGTAATTTTTTGGTCTTTTGAGATAATAGTCGAGACCCTAACCCCAAAAATCCGGAGGATCGGGTATTGGATACAGTTTGAGTGTGTGGAACACTAATGTTCAGTGATGGACCATAAACTCTACGATATTCATCATATAACTCATAAAATAATGTCTTAATTGTAGAACAATAACATGAATATCTACATCTATTTCCAAACAACCATAATAAAAAGTTAAATAATTAGACAAATTTTCTAATTTACAACGTGGATCAAAACATAATGCAAGCAAATAAATAATTGGAAACTCCTTGTAATAGTCTAACCATTTTTTTTCATAGCTTCAATGCATGCTTGTAATTGTATATCGGTTGAACACTCGAAAAATGCACCAACAATATTACAACTCTCAATAATAAATAAATGAGTAGTATGATAATAAATACTAGAAAAATTGTTAGTAGCACTATTAAAAACTTTTAACGATTTACCCAAAAAAACTTTTAACAAATTACAAATTTTTGTACAAACATCCCAATGGTGTGGATAAATATTGATTTGACTAACATTATATTGCAAAAAAGAAACTAATAAATCCCTATAATCATAACTTTCAGAAAACAATTTATAAGTAGAATTCCAACGTGTTGGAACATCAAGAGAAAATATGATGGGACACATATCTGCTTGTTTACAAAATCTTACCCATGATTTCATCACAGAAGGATGTTTCCACAAATAAAATAGGGCATCTCTAATGGGTTTAATAAAAGCTTGAAGAATTTCTAAACCTTTTTGAACACATAAATTTAAAACATGGCAAACACATCTTTGATGAAAAAAATTTACTATTAAAATAAGGTTTGTATAATTCAATTAAAGCATGAATAACTGCCGTATTGTTGGAAGCATTATCAAAACCAATTGAAAAAATTTTGCTTTCAATTTTATACTCTTCAAAAATAATTTTCATATTTTTATATATATTATCAGCAGTATGTACTGTTGGGGTTTTTGCTCTAAAGCTTGTAATATGTAAATGTAATTTGAACATAAATAAAAGAAGTAGTATATTCATTCATATTGTGTCATACTTTATATAACATGTGCACTTAACATCCAAAATTGCTGGATGTAATTTCGAACTGAGTATATGAGTGTCATATATAGATGGATTCAGTTTGAAACGAGCAATTTAAAGAGTCCGTAGATAGAAAATAAAGCTGGGTACTTTATTTGTGGTTAATCTATAGCTGCGGTCCATTTCGTAGTGTACGGTGATCCTATCCTGGATCATTCATATGTAGATATGAGAATGGAGGCACCTTGTATAATGTGATCATATAGGACTGAGCTATGATCTATATGAATCTCTCACTAAGATCCGTTTAACGATGAGATTCATATATATCAACTAATGATGGCTATATGTGGGTGATCTTAATCCTGAGTGTCTTATCGACTCCTTCAGGTTAGATCGTGGTCTTTGATATACCATGGGTGAGGTCGGAGTTGCATTCCCGATCAATATACTCCGTATGTTAGGATCGCGGTTTGGCTTGTGGCTGGGAAGGTTTGTACACAATAGTGGAATCCACTCCTTCTTGTGAGAAGTAGATGGTAGTTCCCTTAAGGGTTGATTCGGGGCTTGAACAATATGAGCGCTCTCCTAATTCCGTAAGGAATGTAGGATTTATTGTTCATTAGAGAATCAATGGTACTTAATGGAAAGATATGATTAGAGGGGTATAACAGACATTATGACCCAGCTCTAATTATGAACTACTTGTGGAGGATTATACCATATGTAATAGCTATATCGATGGACACCGAGAGTTATTGGTTTGTGTAAAAACGTCTACAGTTGAGAGAGTGCAGCTTCGGGTTTTTAGTGGAATAACACCGAAGTTAATAATCATGAAATATTAATTAAAGAGTTTAATTAATAATTTCTAAGGATTATTGGAGCTCAAAATACTGTGGGTCTATTAGGTCTCCTTGCTAGCCCGATGGATTTAGGTAACAAGGATCACGGTTAATTAATTGGATTGTCCAATTAATTATGTTACTAAAATGACACGTATTTATTCGGGAGTTAATTGAATAATGAGATTATTTAATTAATGAATAATGGTGATTAAATAAATAATAAGATTATTTAATTATGTTGTTAATCACTAAATGGAAGGTGTTAGTTGATATTTGATTTTGAATAAAATAAGATAATATGATTATTTTATTTTATTAAATTAAATATTTGAATTTGAATTTGAAATGTTTGAATTCAAAAATAAATATTTAATTATTTTTAAAAAAGATATGAGATATCTTTATAAAATTTTTAAAAATCAAATATAAGATTTTTGGTTTGTTTTTAATATATATGAGATATATTTTTTTTAAAAAAATTTAAAACCGAATGTCGGTTTTGTTTTTAAAAGATATCAGATATATATTTTAATGAAAAAGCAATGAAACTAGAATGAGACAAAAACAAACACAGTAAACAAGAAAAGAAGAGAAATAGTGTGATCGTGATCACAATAGGAACAGCAAAAAGCAAAAGCAAACAAAAGAGAGAAAAGGTTAAGGTGTGGTGAGACCACAAGGGCTGCACCTCTAGAGTTTGTTTTTGTATGTGTGTTCTTCTCTTCTTCCTCCATACAAGTCCTGAATATCGTGACGCGCCCACACGTTGTTACCAGTTCCGGGAGATAGCGAGGAAGATCACGTGGTTCAAATCAGGAGCAGTTCGTATCAAAGTGAAGGAGCCTCCTACGTAGGTATGAAAAGTTCCTTCATTTTATTATCGCATTTGATTATTACTGTATAAATGGGTTAGTTTAATGATTGCATAAAAATTTTAAAACTTTCCGCTGCGCAATCTGTAACCCTAGGATCCAACAATTGGTATCAGAGCCAATTTTTGTACAGTATAATCGAATTCGATTACTCCTGATATGTATGAATGTGTAGGCACATATTTTTTTTGATGAGTGTATGATGTTTTTTAATTAAATTGTTTAATTTAAAAAACATGGTTGATCGTAATTTTTTATGGTGTTGTGGATTTAGAGTGTTTCTGGGTTGTATAATGTTTTTATTTTTATTTTTATTTTACTGTTATATTATTTAAAAAAAAAATTGTAATCGCAAGAAATCGCACCTGGTTGTTCAAGAAGAGTGTGCGCATGCACACCAGAGCGCTGCCACCAGTGATGCCTTCCCAGCCCACCAGCGCATGTCTACCACCAGTGCACATCCCACCAGCGCGCATCCTCCAGCACAGCGCCTACCAGCGCGCAACAGCGCGCAACCCACCAGCGCACTGCCACCAGCACATGCGATGCCTCAGCGCGCAACTCCACCAGGGCATGCGATGCCTACGCGCGCAACCGACCAGCGAGCATACTTCCAGTGCTCAATGTCCAGCGTGACTCCAGCACACAACCTACAAGCGCGAGCATGCATGACCAGCGCATGCTACCAGTGCTCATGACCTGAAGAGATTGGAAGTCTTGGAAATTACAAGAAGACCAAGGGATGCCTTGGGAGTATTTTTTTGTAATTAGATTCCAATTTTTAGGTTAATTAATCCACAACACTCGGTCAACTCATGTATGTTTTAATTATTTGATGATTAAGCATTGCCATGCATATACATGTCATTTAAATTAGTTGTGCCTACACATATATATATATATATATGTTGATATATCATACATGCATTATAGCCATCTATATTATGTGTTTTAATTTTTTTTTTAATTTGATTAAAATGGGTTATTAACATAATTGGCTATTTTTTTAATGGGATTAGTTTTTAGGAGTAAAAACTTGGTAAATCTCATTAATTACTAATCTTTTTATTAAAGAGTTTAAATACTTAGATTAGTAGGGTCTTATATATATATATTAGGATTAATTTGATTAAGCTCCTAATAATAATTGGACCTAATAATGTGTTTAGTTTTAATAGTTAAAACTTGGTAAATACACATTTAATAATAATTCTAGTCTTAGTAAACAGTTTACATAGATTTGAATTATCACTAATGAACTAATTTTTTTTAAGTGTTAAAAATCAATTTAGTTTATTAGTTATTGGAATAGGATTCTAATAATTTGTGATTAATGCACTTGACGCTTAGATTAAAATTAGCCGTTTAATCTAGTTTTATTTTGGTGCATTAATATTAATAGAAAACCCTTAATATAAAATAGTGAGTGGGAGAGGGATATATGACATTATATCCCGCGGTCTCCATCATTAGTTCAACACTGTGAGATTCGAGTGGGGCCTCGTGACGGCTTTGTTTTCGTCCTCCCTAAGGAGGGTTTTCATAAGAATCAATACCAAGGTTGACTTCCTAACAGATAGGATTTCGGAGGGGATTTCGGGATTGACCGACCCTAAGGCGGCAATTCTCGAGTTAAGCTCTTGAGATCTGAAATGATGGGTTACACTCACAAGGTTTTAATTAAATTGGTTAATTAAAAACATGACCTAATAAACGATGGTTGAATGATATTGGCATAAGAGTTATTCTGGTATATCTTTTGATTGAGAAGGTCTCGATCCAACATGCAAGAATTTGACCGACCCTAAGGCGACACTTGCTTGTGGTATGTTGGATTGTCGTGGCATAGAAACATTTTTTTAGGGTTGTTCTTGTTCATTAAACATTTTCATGCATCATGTTTAATTTTATGCCGAACATTAGCACATGTTTAGAATGTATGACTGAATGAATCTTTAATTTATGTTTTTTCAGCCATGTCATCTGCACTATTACAAATACTTGCAAACGATAAATTAACTGGTGATAACTACACAAAATGGAAACTTAATGTTAATGCAATACTGGTCACCAAAGACCTCAAGTTTGTGCTTACGGAGGAATGTCCTCCGGTGCCTACTGCCAATGCCACACGAACTGTTCGTGAGGCATACCAGTGATGGGTCTCATCTGATGAGAAGGCCCGAACATATCTGTTAGCTTCTATGACAGACGTACTTGTCACAAAGCACGAAGCAATGACTACATCATTCGAAATTATGGAGTCATTGCAAGCTATGTTCGGGCAGCCCTCCGAGCAAAAGCGACACGAAGTTGTTCGTTCCGCTATGCTCGCTCGCATGAAGGAAGGTACATCAGTTCGGGAACATGTCCTGAGCATGATGTCCTACTTCAACACGGCAGAAGTCAATGGCGGGGCCATTGATGAACCCAGTCAAGTGAGCATCATACTGACGACTCTTCAGAAGAGTTTCGATCAGTTTAAGAACAACTACGGGATGAACAAGTTAAGGTTTAGTCTCACACAGTTGCTCAATGAGCTCGCTACTTTTGAGTCCTTGACCAAGGACATCAAAAGTAAGACCGGTGAGGCAAATGTTGCCGAACCATCTTCCTCCAATAATAAGAAGAGGAAGAGGTCTGCTGGAAAGGCGAAGGGTAAGCCCAAACCCAAGAAGGCCCAAAGCAAAGAGAAGGGCACCTCCACCGACCAAGACAAAGGAAAATGTTTCCATTGTAACAAGGTCGGGCACTGGAAGAGGAACTGTCCTCAGTACCTGGAGGAGGTAGCCAAGAAGAAGAAGAAAGGTAAATATGATTTATTTGTTCTTGAATCTTATTTAGTGGAAGATGATTCTTCACCTTGGATTGTTGATTCGGGGGCCACTAACCATGTTTGTTCTTCTTTGCAGTGGACTGATTCTTGGACACAGTTAGAGGAGGGAGCCTTCTTCATGCGTGTGGGGTCGGGGGATGTCGTGTCGGCCAAAGCAGTGGGAGCAATAAGATTGCAATTTTGTAATAATAATAGTTTTTTATTATTGAACAATGTTTTTTATATTCCTGGATTTATATGGAATTCGATTTCCGTTTTTAAGTTGTTAGAACAATTGTATTCTGTTTCTTTTAATAATAAGTTTGTTATTATTGGAAAGAATGGTCTGAATATTTGTCCAGGAATTAATGAAAACAATTTGTATGTGTTAAGACCGTTAATACATACTACACTGCTTAACACCGAAATGTTTAAGGTTGAAAAACCTAAAACTAAACGACATAAGATTTCTCCAGATAATGACACGTATCTTTGGCATCTAAGGCTTGGTCATATCAACCTTGACCGGATAGACAGACTAGTAAAAAGTGGACCTTTAAGTGAGTTAAAGGTTGGCACCTTACCTGTTTGCGAATCCTGTTTAGAAGGTAAGATGACTAAGAGACCTTTAACTGGGAAAGGGCTTAGAGCTATAGAGCCACTAGAACTCATACATACAGACGTCTGCGAACCGATGAATGTTAGAGCTAGGGGCGGCTATGAGTATTATGTCACCTTTATAGATGACTGCTCAAGATACGGATATGTCTACCTAATGCAACGAAAGTCGGAAACATTTGAAAAGTTTAAAGAATTCCGAGCTGAAGTTGAGAATCAATTAGGTAGGACTATCAAGTCACTACGATCAGATCGTGGAGGTGAGTACCTTGACCAAGAGTTTGAAGACTTCATGGTCGAGCATGGGATAGTTTCCCAACTCACAGCTCCTGGAACACCTCAGCAGAATGGTGTCTCGGAGAGGAGAAATAGAACCCTAATGGAAATGGTGAGATCTATGATTAGTTTCTCATCATTACCAAATTCTTTTTGGGGATATGCGTTACAAACAGCGGCATACATTTTGAATGTAGTGCCATCCAAATCTGTTCCTGAAACTCCCCTAGAGTTGTGGAATGGTTGTAAAGCTAGTTTACGACATTTTCGCGTATGGGGGGTGTCCAGCACATGTGCTGAAGAACAGAACTGGAAAGCTAGATCCCAAGTCTGTGGTCTGCTTGTTTGTAGGATACTCTAAGGAGACCAGAGGTGGATACTTCTATAGTCCTGAAGATAACAAAGTATTTGTATCGACAAATGCAATGTTTCTTGAGGATAACTATATAAGTGATCATAAACCTCGTTCTAAAATTGTATTAAATAAGTTGGAGCCTGGTGAGACCAGTACTCAATCAACTAGAGTTGTTAATCCATTAACATCTGAAAGTCAGATAATTCCTAGTCAGGATACACTACCACCTAGACGTAGTGAGAGGGTTGTGAGACAGCCTGAACGCTATTTGGGTGTAAGTGAGGGACAAGATCTCATCTCTGCTGATAATGTGGATGATCCATTGACATTTAAGAATGCAATGGAAGATCCTGATAAAGAGGAATGGCTTAAAGCTATGAATCTCGAGATGGAGTCTATGTACTCTAACTCAGTCTGGGAACTTGTAGACTTACCGAATGGGGTAAAACCCATAGGATGTAAGTGGATCTACAAGAGGAAGAGAGGAGTAGACGGGAAGGTAGAGACCTTTAAGGCAAGGCTAGTGGCCAAGGGTTATACCCAGAAAGAGGGGGTCGATTATGAAGAGACCTTCTATCCAGTAGCCATGTTTAAGTCTATTCGGATTCTCTTATCCATTGCTGCCTATTTAGATTATGAAATTTGGCAAATGGACATCAAGACTGCATTCTTGAATGACAATCTTGATGAAAGCATATACATGATGCAACCAGAGGGATTTGTGTCTCCAGATCAAAAGCAAAAGGTTTGCAAGTTGCAAAGGTCCATTTATGGACTTAAGCAAGCATCTAGATCTTGGAACATAAGGTTTGATGATGTGATCAAAACGTTGATGAGCCTTGTGTCTACAAGCGCATCATAGACAAGAAAGTAGTTTTCTTGGTCCTATACTTAGATGACATCCTACTCATTGGGAATGATATAAGAGTGTTGTCTGATGTAAAGGGCTGGCTGGCTAGCCAATTCCAAATGAAAGATTTGGGAGAGGCGAGTTATGTTCTAGGGATCCAACTTATAAGGGATCGTAAGAACAAACTCATAGCATTGTCTCAGGCATCATATATCGACAAGATTCTTATGCGATTTTCGATGCAGAACTCCAAGAAAGGTAATTTACCTTCTAGACATGGGGTTCACTTGTCTAAGGAACAGTGTCCTAAGACACCTCAAGAAGTTGAGGATATGAGACGTGTGCCATATGCATCAACAGTAGGTAGTCTCATGTATGCTATGTTATGCACGAGACCGGACATCTGCTATGCAGTGGGAGTAGTCAGCAGGTACCAGTCCAACTCAGGATTAGATCATTGGGTTGCTGTCAAGACTATTCTCAAGTATCTTCGGAGAACGAGAAACTATATGCTAGTGTATTCCGGACAAGATTTGATCCCGTTAGGATACACAGATTCTGATTTTCAGTCAGACAGGGATTCTAGAAAATCCACATCTGGATCAGTATTCACCCTAGGTGGTGGAGCCATTGTGTGGAGAAGTATAAACCAATCTTGCATTGCTGACTCCACCATGGAAGCCGAATATGTAACTGCTTGTGAAGCTGCTAAAGAGGTTGTTTGGCTCCGTAAGTTCTTGAGTGATCTGGAAGTTGTTCCAGATCTGGATAAGCCCATCACACTTTATTGTGATAACAGTAGTGCTGTGGCTAATTCCAAAGAACCAAGAAGCCACAAGAGAGGGAAGTATATAGAGAGAAAGTATCATCTCATTAGAGAGATAGTGCAGAGAGGAGATGTGATCGTCACCAAGATAGCCTCACAAGACAATCATGCTGATCCATTTACGAAGACCTTACCGGCTAAAGTGTTTGAAGGTCACCTAGAAGGTCTAGGGTTACGAGACATGACTCACATGCTTTAGTGCAAGTGGGAGATTGTTGGGGTTTTTGCCCTAAAGCTTGTAATATGTAAATGTAATTTGAACATAAATAAAAGAAGTAGTATATTCATTCATATTGTGTCATACTTTATATAACATGTGCACTTAACATCCAAAATTGCCGGATGTAATTTCGAACTGACTATATGAGTGTCATATATAGATGGATTCAGTTTGAAACGAGCAATTTAAAGAGTCCGTAGATAGCAAATAAAGCTGGGTACTTTATTTGTGGTTAATCTATAGCTGCGGTCCATTTCGTAGTGTACGGTGATCCTATCCTGGATCATTCATATGTAGATATGAGAATTGAGGCACCTTGTATGATGTGATCATATAGGACTGGGCCATGATCTATATGAATCTCTCACTAAGATCCGTTTAACGATGAGATTCATATATATCAACTAATGATGGCTATATGTAGGTGATCTTAATCCTGAGTGTCTTATCGACTCCTTCAGGTTAGATCGTGGTCTTTGATATACCATGGGTGAGGTCGGAGTTGCATTCCCGATCAATATACTCCGTATGTTAGGATCGCGGTTTGGCTTGTGGCTGGGAAGGTTTGTACACAATAGTGGAATCCACTCCTTCTTGTGAGAAGTAGATGGTAGTTCCCTTAAGGGTTGATTCGGGGCTTGAACAATATGAGCGCTCTCCTAATTCCGTAAGGAATGTAGGATTTATTGTTCATTAGAGAATCAATGGTACTTAATGGAAAGATATGATTAGAGGGGTATAACGGACATTATGACCCAGCTCTAATTATGAACTACTTGTGGAGGATTATACCATATGTAATAGCTATATCGATGGACACCGAGAGTTATTGGTTTGTGTAAAAACGTCTACAGTTGAGAGAATGCAGCTTCGGGTTTTTAGTGGAATAACACCGAAGTTAATAATCATGAAATATTAATTAAAGAGTTTAATTAATAATTTCTAAGGATTATTGGAGCTCAAAATACTGTGGGTCTATTAGGTCCCCTTGCTAGCCCGATCGATTTAGGTAACAAGGGTCACGGTTAATTAATTGGATTGTCCAATTAATTGTGTTACGAAAATGACACGTATTTATTCGGGAGTTAATTGAATAATGAGATTATTTAATTAATGAATAATGGTGATTAAATAAATAATAAGATTATTTAATTATGTTGTTAATCACTAAATGGAGGGTGTTAGTTGATATTTGATTTTGAATAAAATAAGATAATATGATTATTTTATTTTATTAAATTAAATATTTGAATTTGAATTTGAAATGTTTGAATTCAAAAATAAATATTTAATTATTTTTAAAAAAGATATGAGATATCGTTATAAAATTTTTAAAAATCAAATATAAGATTTTTGGTTTGTTTTTAATATATATGAGATATATATATTTTTTAAATTTAAAACCGAATGTCGGTTTTGTTTTTAAAAGATATCAGATATATATTTTAATGAAAAAGCAATGAAACTAGAATGAGACAAAAACAAACACAGCAAACAAGAAAAGAAGAGAAATAGTGTGATCGTGATCACAACAGGAACAGCAGAAAGCAAAAGCAAACAAAAGAGAGAAAAAGTTAGGGTGTGGTGAAACCACAAGGGCTGCACCTCTAGAGTTTGTTTTTTTTTTATGTGTGTTTTTCTCTTCTTCCTCCATACAGATCCTGAATATCGTGACGCGCCCACACGTTGTTACCAGTTCCGGGAGATAGCGAGGAAGATCACGTGGTTCAAATCAGGAGCAGTTCGTATCAAAGTGAAGGAGCCTCCTAAGTAGGTATGAAAAGTTCCTTCATTTTATTATCGCATTTGATTATTACTGTACAAATGGGTTAGTTTAATGATTGCATAAAATTTTTAAAACCTTCCGCTGCGCAATCTGTAACCCTAGGATCCAACATGTACATCATCAAAAACTCGAAATGCAAGAATTGTTTTTTGCATTGTCCATGCTTTGTCCATAAAATGACAAGTGAAACCCAAGTATGAATGTGTTTGTCAATGGTCAGTCCATATGTCGGTACATACGGAAACACGACCTTTATAATTCTAAAAAAAAAATTTCAAAATCTTTTGTTCTTCTATATAAATATCATAAAGTGTACATGTGAGAGTGGTTCTAGGAACACGACATGCAGCAGGATTTAGTGCTCTATGACAATAATTAATAAAACCAACCTTTTCACCAAAACCAAAAGGTAAATGTTCTACAACTACCATTCTAGCTAATTCTTCTTTATTAGTTTGATCACTATATTTAAATAATTGAGTGTTAGTGGTAGGGATGAGCATTTCCCCCACGGGGCCCCATCCCTATTTGCCCCCATCCCCATTTGGGGGCAAATTTTGTCTCCAAATGGGGTTTGGAGGTGGGGGTGGGGGTGGGGGCAAATTTTGCCCCTAAAACCTAAATGGGGATGGGGGTGGGGGGACCTACCCCCGCCCCATTTCCCCATTTCTCCATTTATTTAAATGGGGATGGGGGTGGGGGTGGGGGTGGGCCCAATTCCCCATTCCCCTTATGTATATAATATATATTTATATATTTTTAATATTATATTTTTTTAAAGTAACTTTAACTTTATTATTTTTGGTTTCACCACTAAAACTACTTGACAGTTGAATGTACTTAGTTTTTTTGTGAATTTGTTTAGACTTTTATGTGTGATACTAAATTACTATAATTATTTCTATTAATTTTGGACAATTATATGGATTGAATATCGAAATATAGTGATTCGTAGGATTGGAATGATCGAATTTCGAATCCAGAATTATAAATTTCATAATTCGGATTGGAAAATATTAGGATTGGAAATGGGGGAAATGGGGGACGGGGGTGGGGGCAGGGGAACCTCTCCCCAAACACCCCCATCCCCACTTCCCCCAAATGGGGTTTGGGGGCGGGGATGGGGGGAGGTTTCAGAAATGGGGATGGGGGTGGGGGGACCCTCCCCTACCCCAATGGGCCCTCACGCCCATCCCTAGTTAGGGGTAGAGAACCTGGAAATTTGAGTTTGTTTACTCGACCTGGCATGTTCGGCTGGATATCGGGTCATAATATGCTTCCAATATGTACCATATCCTCCAGATTTACTCCACTTAAATTATCTGTGGTAGTAATTGCAAACCGCTACCATCGTTCCATCATCTTTCGTAATTTTCTTCATGTGGTATACGAAGATATCTGATTTGGGTTCCTTTTCAGCTTTCTCTAAGATCTCTTCAGTAGGTGGTACTTCAAAATCAGGATCTGGAGGATAATCATACATATTTTCTGATTGGCTTGTGATATTGGGGCTAGGGCCGCTAGGGTGGCTAGCTTCGGGTTCAGAAATTATTAAAGGGGGATTTGGATTGGCTGGATAGTTTAGGGATTGAAAATAGACTTGTCATTGCAGGAACTCATGGTAAGCAACGTCATCATAACCGATATTATCCGGCTGGACAGGCACCGACTCCCACATAAGACCCTTACCCGTTCTGAAATTCCTGGAAATGGAACTCCTTGGAGGAATTGGAGCGTCTCCAGCTCCATTTCCACTTCCACTTTCACTTGCCATTTAAAAAATGGAAATGTGAAAAAACTCTTGAAAAAATTATAAAATAAATGGGTGGAAATAAATTTGAAAAATTTTCTTGGAAATAAATTTCAAAAATTTGTTGAAAATGATTTTGAATTGATTAAAAAAATTGCAATAAAATAAATATAAACAATTGAATAATTGAGAGTTGAGAGAATTGGTGTGATGAGAAATGAATGGGGGGGGGGGGGGGGGGTATTTATAGGAAAAAATATGAGAAAAGAAAAAAAAAATTATTTACCTTTTTTGGCCGTTGGCCTCAAACGGTCACCAGACCGTTGTGCCCAACAGGCAAAATAGATTTGAAAAAAAAAATTGGACATTTGGACTGACAAAGCCCAAGAGTGGTCGTTGGGCACTTGGGCTGTTGGGCAGTTTGGTCCAACGGTTTGATGCCCAATGGCTAAAAAAAATTTGAAAATAAAAAAGAAAAAGAAAAATTGGAATGGAACCGGAGGTTCCAGAATCGGAACCGAATCGCTGGTTCCAGTCCGGTTTTTTTTTAAGAACTAGAACCTTAAGCCTCACAGTTCCAGTTCGGTTCTGGAACTGAAAGCCAAGGTTTCAGTTCCAGTTTTTTGCCACAGTTACGATTCTGTTCCACGGTTTGAGCCGAACCATGATCATGTCTATCTAATTGGAGGTTTAATGGGTTCTTGTGTTGGGAAAAAAACGTGGGACTAATAATAAAAGTGAGACTACAAAGATTGGTTGTCTGGAAAAGAGTGTGAGCAAGAGTAGCAAAGATGTTGGTAAGAAGTGTATTGTTATAGTTGAGGTGAGCAAGTCGGTTTTGAAAAGGACAAAGGTGTGTTAGGTTCCGGTTTAAGTTATGTGGGGAGTGATTTGGGTGGTTCAGCTATTGATCTTTATGTTGATCTAGGGGAATGGGAACCTTTTTTTTCAGAATGGGAAGGTGGAGGCTATAGCTGCCTCTCTGTTCTCTTCCGATAGAAGGCGGGGAAAAAATGATTTTTTTTCCTTCAAGGATCCATAGGATGAAGACTCGGAGGGGGCTCGTGGTTGTAATTTCAGTGGTGTTGAAGATGAGTTGGTGGACCGTATTGCTAAAGGGAAAGATGATGACAAAGGCTAGTCATGTTTTTGGAAGCTTCTTGGTGTGTCTTTCGTGTTTTGGAGTCTAGAAGAGGATATTATCTTTGTGTTGTCCTCTTCTTTGCTTTTGGTTTTCATGGGTGCTGCGTTGTCAACTTGTAGTTTCTTCTTGTGTTTTGTTGCATTTTTTACCTTTTATGAATAAATTGCTGTTAAAAAAAAAGTACTTTACGTACGTGTATAGTCCTATAATGCAATATATATATATACATATAAGTAAATTAAAACTATTAAAACAAAAAATTTAACAGTAAGGTGGACATGAGTGGACTTACCTTTTGAGGGTACTAGAAATAGAATTTCATTGAGTTGTGTAAATTGTGATACAAATTAAGCTAAGAAATCTTCAACTTCCTTGGTTGTTGTTATGCATGCAAGGGTTTCAGGAATTTATAGCCTGGTGATAGTTCAGTTAACAAACTTCAAACAGTTACTTTAAGTAAAAAATAATTCACATATGCTATCTCTTATATTTTGAGAAAATAAAAATTTTGCTTTTTATATAGGGTTAATATTGAAACTTGTTGTAAATAATTAAAGAATTAAGTAAATAAAAGATGAGTGAGAGACATGAGAGAAGAGAGAGAGACACGAGAGAGATATATAAATTTTATTGATTTTCTGGAGGTGATTTTACAAAGAGATAGATCTTTTATTTATAGTGGCTTTAGTAAAGCCACTTGATTCACAATAAGTAGAGAAGAGGTGGTCAAATAAGCATGGTTGAGGATGAAGCAAAATAAGAGGTATTCACAAGGAAGAAAATATCGGTATTGATATCGATTTCGGGGTTCCAAATTTATAGATATCTCGGGGATAATATCGATATCGGTGGATATTCTATTAAAAATTGAAAAAAAAATGGATATTTACATCTAAAGTTAGAAATAATTTTATAAAACTTTAGAATAATCTTAAACAAGTAATTATACATAAAAAAAAATCATATTTTATCAATAAATTAGCATAATTATGAGCTTATTATAAATTATAACATAGATAGAGTCTGTATATAATTTTAAAATTAAGTATTTAATATAATAATATCTGATTTCACTTTTACAATATTATTTACAATATTATATACAATATAAAGAAATTAAATATTGAACAAACAAAATTATCATAAAAAAATATAGTTTCATGATCATGATTCTATGATAAATTCATAATTAATATATAATACATTACATGTTTGAAATTTAATACCAACATGAATTCCTTGATGGTTCAAAGACATATATAAGGTACATTTCCATTTTGATTTGAACAATAAATTTTCTAGGAAAATGTGCTTGTATAGTTTTCAAGGTAGTTATTAATATGCCATGTGTATGTTTGATCTCTTCTAACTGATCCATGAATTGGGTAGTTTGGATCTATCCAACTTGGTGGATATTGCTGATCTGCATTCAAAGGCATTGCATATGGCATTTGTGGCGAAGGATAATTTGTAGCCATCATAACTATCATAATATGGTACCTGGGAACTTGACACTGTTTGTGAATCATCCAAAGAACTATTTTCTACGTCTATACTCATTGAGGAAAGAGTCGTAGTCAAGGAATTTTTATCAATTTGACCCATTCCTCCTTGTTGTCTACCATTATTTTGATCAAAATTACCTGCACCAGCATCCCAACCCGCTACACTAGCATTCCAAAATGCTGCACCAACATCCTAACCTCCGGAACGAACATCCCAACTTGTTTCACTAGCATCCCAACCTCTTGCACCAGAATCCCAACCTCTTCCCTAATCTCCATCATCTCTATCATCTTTTCCTCCACTGTTTCCACTGTTTCCACTAGAGGTATGTTGGTCATTGGAAGAGCTGCTTGCAGTAACTCCACGATCTACACCAACTTCTTCTCTAATCACTTGTTCAACATTTATTCCCATGTCTCGAGCATGATAAGCAATATGTGGATCATGATTTCTCTCATCATCATCCAAATAGGCAGGTCTAACCCAGTCAAAAATAGGATTCTCATTATCGTCTCCTGCTTCAGCAGCTACTTGAAGTAGATCCATAATATCAGTTTCATCTACTTTATCTTTTTTAGCTGTCATATCCCTAAGTTTCAACTTCATATTATGATGACAATAAATAAGTTGTTCAAGCTTAGAATAGGTAAGACGGTTTCATTGTTTTGTGTGGATTAAAGCAAATGTAGACCAATTTCTTTCGCAGGCAGAAGATGATATTGTTTGTGACAGTATGCGAACTGCTATTGCATGCAATGATGGAGCACAACTTCCATATATTACCTACCAATCAGCTGCAATAAAAATTATTAAGTATTATAAGTATGAATATCATTTCAGTGATATTATTATTATATAGATTTTGGTACTAAAACTTATATACCCGGTTTCATTTTGCTTCTAACTGCCATGGCTGCTCATTCACCAAAACTTTTCTTTCCATCCTTAAAGTATATGAGCTACATTCATGACTCATGAGATCAGTATGTAAATAATATATATAAATATTAGTATATGACACAATACTCCCATACAAAGAAGTTATAATATTGGAATTATAAAACTGATTGTAAGTTGTAAATTTTTACCTCATTTCCAAAATTAGCAATTCCCATAGCTTCAAGGTCTAATTGCGTATAGACAATATGTACTGCTTTAAAAAGTTCTGAATTATCTCCAATATTGTCTATATATTGGTACTTTGGGTTCAAATAGTAAGCTAGAAGAATAAAAAATAATAAATTTAGTATAAATACTATACTAAATTTTAATTATGAATGATAAAGAATTCGAAATAAAATTTACCTGCAGCATGTAGTGGGTAATTAAGAATTTTATCCCACCGGTTTTGTATAATGTTTAGAATCCATTTAGTATTCCCCCTTCGTTGTTTTACTGCATCTTTCATCACACACAATAAGTCATTTAAGATAGGCATAGTGGGTATAACTTCTGTATCAACCAATCTTAGAACGTGGTATAGTGCCTCATATATTTTAATTACAAAAGCCACATTATCCTAAAACTCTGAATCTACAATAAGTCATTCTATTCTTTTTCCATTTACGGTTCGACTCAATCGATTTGTAGCCCATGCATCACTGGTAAATAGATGTTTCAAACTTGTCTTTGTTTTTTCAAAAGACTATCAAGGGCAATATGGTTAGTCGCAAATCGAGTTGCACCAAGTCACACTATCTTCCCTTTACAAACCTCCCTCATTTGCAATAGTAATCATCCATGATTATAAATAAAGTTTGTCACAGCCGTAGCATCATAAATAACACTTGCAACAATGTCATTCTTTCCAATATCCTTAAAAATCAAATCTATACAAAGTGTTGCACAATGAGTACAAAATAAAGAATATTTTTTCATCAATTTTTTACCTACTTTCACAAATGCAGAGCCATTGTCGGTGACAATTTGCACGACGTTCTTCTCACCGACCTCTTTCACCACATATTTGAGCAATCCATAAATATACTGATGATCTTTAATTTTGTCAGATGAGTCATTTTTAGGAAAATTGTGTGACCTTTAAAATACACCATCACATATTATGGTGCAACCATATTTCTCCCATTTTGTTTTGAAGTTATCAACATACTCTTTCATTTCCTTGTACCCAATGTCCAAGTACTTATGCCTAACTTCAAATGTTGATGGTGGTTGAACTCCAACACCTATATTCACATGCATGTTAAATTTAATTGTGAGATAAAAAATAAAACAAATAAAAAATTTCAAAAGTATTATTATTTTTTTTAAAAAAATACCTGATTCTTGAGGACTAATAATCATGTTCTTAAAATGATGAGAACATACTTTATGTGGGGGCACATTATCATTAATAAAAAACTTCGATACTAGCCTCCCCAATTTTTCTCTAATACTACCTCTCTTGAACATATCTTTAATATTATTTTGCTTTGCACTTGATGATTTGTACAATGAAGGTGCAACTGGAGGTTTATAACGCGGCTCTCGTCCACTTTGAGTGCGATTTACTTGTTATGGTGGTTGGCTACTACCACTGGCTCCTGAATACTCTCCTCTCTTTGACCTACCTCCAAAGATTCTTGCTACTTGTTCTCTTTGCCATTCAGATGCTTTTGATGGATCTATTGCATAACGATAATCATCTCGCTCATCAAGATGCAAATCTTCAGGATAATGATACATGTCATCTTTTTCTTCTGTATCAGGCAAATTTTCCCTTAATTCTTGTTGAATTTCCTCAATCCCCTTTGTAGTTTATTTTTGTTTCTTTATTTTCTTGCAATTGAGATATTCATTTTTTCACTTCTTGTGGCACATTTGGGTATACTTTTACATTTTTGTACACCTCTTTATTGGATAAAAGAAATTTAAACTGTATAATTCCCTAACTTTGCATTATGTGACCGCAAAACGAGCATATAGTACCATTTTTATTATTCGATATTGGTTGGCAATACTCCCATGCTGGATCATTTCTAGTACCAGACATCTTATGCAATGTAATTCCCTATCAAAACAATTTATAAATATGAAAATTCTAATGAGTTTTAGAAACAATACCACAAAACATCAAAGTGAACATTTACGTACCTGATTATTTGATGAAGATTTTGAAAGAAACTTGTGAATTATGATGTAAAATTTGCTATGTGTAGTGTAGCCGTGTATGATGAAAACTTAAAAGAAAAGAGTGAAGATGATATGAAGTGAAAATGATGAACAAATTTGTTCTTCATTCTAATAATTTATACTCTCTGCAAAGAATACATCATGATGATTTTTTTTTCAAATGCATTGATTTCATTTCACTTTTTCAAATGTATGCATAGTATTCTGTGTGAATAATTGAGGTACTTTTTGTTTTAATTTTTTAATGAAAATAATTGAGATTCTTTCTTTACACAAAGTTACAAAAAAAATTATGGGTTTTACACGTTTTACAAAAACAAATCAGATTGTTTCATAATCTTTGTCCAATTCTGCTTCAGTAATTCTACTATTGACTAGTGTGTTGGAAAATTTTATAAATTTGTTAATGCTTCTTCTAAAATAATTTTCAATAGAATTATTTGACCAATAGTTTAAGTGTTTAGGGTTAATTTTTTTTTTAAAATAATTTACAAAATATCCCTGGATTTCGAGATGAAATTCACAATATTTTGGGAATATTAGGAACTTTGCAAAGAATACATTATGATGATTTTTTTTTCAAATGCATTGATTGTATTTCACTTTTTCAAACGTATGCAATGTATTCTCTGTGAATAATTGATGTAATTTTTGTTTTAATTTTTTAATAAAAAGAATTGAGATTCTTTCTCTACCCAAAGTTATAAATTTTTTTTATGGGTTTTACACATTTTACATAAACAAATCAGATTGCTTTCATAATCTTTACCCAATTCTACTTCAGTAATTATACTATTGACTATTGTGTTGGAAAATTTTATAAATTTGTTAATGCTTCTTGTAAAATAATTTTCAATGTAGATTATTTGAACAATAATTTAAGTGTTTAGGATTAATATTTTTAAAAAAACAATTTACAAAATATCCCTGGATTTCGAGATGAAATTCACAATATTTCAAAAATATCGGGATGTTTTTATGGATATTACGAAATCGGTTGGATATTTGCTGGACATTGGATATTTCCCATGTTTCGATATTGGTCTCTCCAAAATATGGATATATCGGTCAATATATCGATTTTAAGTTCCTTGGGCATTCATGGGATACACGTGTGTCATCAAGTGGGCAAGTGGTGATAAAGCCACTTGTGTTATAACAAACTAACTATATAATTAGTAGAGTTTTTATTTTTAACCAGTATTAGTGTTTTGGTTGTTTTTACCAAACTTTCCACTGATGAGACTAAAATACCCTTAATGATTCCTCAATTAAACACACTGGTCCTTTTCAATTAAACACATCGGGCTTCTTCAATTAAACACACTAGTCTTCTTTAACTAAATATATTAGTTTTCTTCAATTAAACACACCAGTTTTTATCAATTAAACACACCACCAGTTTAATTCCTAACATGTTTAATCTGTAATTTGTGTGTTCAATTTCTAGTGTGTTTAATTCCCAGTGTGATTAATTCAAGTGTGTTTAATCTGGTGCAGAGGTAAATTTGTCTTTTCAGTGGTGAATTTGGTAAAAACAACGAAAACACTAATTCCATATAAAATAGAAACCCCTTTAATTTTTTGATTAAAAAGTGTTGAAAATACATCTCAAGCGTGTCTAAACAACCTAAGCTGGGCTGTTATTCGATTATTGCCAACTTTTCAATTAGTCAATATTAGCATGCAAAAACCCAATTCAAACAATAATAAAAATCAAGTATAAAGTACGGAAATTAAAGGACACTTGATTGTACGTGGAAACTCTTCAACAAGGGAAAAACCACGGGCTATCCTTCTAGCCACACACGATCACAAAAATCCACTATATGAATAAAATGTTACTCCCTCAAGTGATACTCAGACTTTCACTCTCGACAACCTCAGGCTATGGACATTACCACTCGCCACCCTTGGTTCAATCCCTAGTGATATCCCCTGATCCACTACTCTTGGCGTGAGCACCGTCTATTCTACCCCGCGAGCCTTTTACAATGGCACTTGACCAATGCTTGGCAACCCACCCTTGGTTGCAATACTTTACTTGCTTGTGCAACTTCACCTAGACGACACAAGACTTTGACTCTATGAAGAGTATATGGTCTAAGTGTGTATATGACACCATGCTAAAATGCAATAATGTGCAAGACCAACCACAAAATGCTTAACTATATGTTATAATTCAATTAAACAGTCTAGTTATCAAACAATGCATACATGCCCATAATTAAGGACTCAATTAGATGTAAATGGATTCTAGCAACCTAATTGTCAAATAAAGTCCAAACAACACAAGTTGTCACAATGTATAACAAGGGCAATAAGTATGCAATCAACAAATACAATCAATGAGGCATAAATATCAAGGTCTAGATGCAAGGCATAGAGACTTAGCTAAAGGGCAATAATGTCCTAAATGCAAGCTATTAGCAAACAAACCCAATCATACAATAAGGACTCATAAATATATGCAATAAGTAGAGTCTAGGTACTTAATCAAGCAATAAATACCTAATCTATAGTAAGAAGAACAATAAATGATATTCAAAGAAGTTCTTACTTACCTAGTCATAAAACCATGAAGACCCATACCTAAATGATGATGAATGATGCAAAATGGAGATGGGTTTTGCGTTTGGAGAGTTAAATAAACTCAAATGGAGCTTTCTCTCTCTAGACTCTTTCTATCTCTCTCTAGGGTTTCTTCAATTTCAGAGAAGTGAGTAAAGAAGAAGAGATAAAGAGGTTTATATAGTGGGAGGCACGAGCTGATGAGAAAATATATTTTTGCCCCGAAATCAGCATATTGAGCGGGTCTCCTACCCGAAGTGCGCGGGTTTCCTACCCGCGCACCCACCCATGCACATCTGTGAAAACTCACAGCGCACCAACAGCGGTGCCACAGCAATGACCCACTAGAAACCCACCATTGTGATAAATCACAGCGCACCAGCAGCGGTGCCACGGCGGTGAGCAGTAAAACAGCGCAATGCGCAGGTCTCTTACCTGGAGTGCCCGGGTCGCCTACCCGTACACTCATCCGCGCATACCAAACTTCCCTGGTTCAAGATAGGCGAACAGACCAGCGAACCGGGGACCAACAACACACTAGGACAACATCGCCGGTGGCTGTGCGGGTATCTACCTAAGCACCTGGGCCCGCGCACAGGGTCTGACAACTGGCAAAAACATGCACATTAATACGTGCGAGCGCGGACCCAACAATCACACTTAAATCTAGAAATGAAGTGCAAGTGTGATTGTGAATGAAAGCACACATGATCAATAAGGATTAAATGCATGTTAAAACAAATGCATATAAGTGTGTGTGCAATGTGTAAATGATGCACACATATAAACCAAAAAGAACACAAATGCAAGATGAAACAAAACATGCATGAAGTTTGTGTGCGCATTTAAAATCTTCAAGAGACAAAGTCAAGTGAGTATACATTTTGCTCTTGAAGTCATGAAGATGCTTGAAAGCTTGCCAAAGAGGACCTAAGCTACCCATTATACAATCATCCCCAATGTGGTGTGGTTTGTCATGAAATAAGTCAATCATAAAATAGAGGTCCTTACGAGTGTTATTTCCTCTTTGAGATAATTAATAATGCATGTGTCATCCCTTCAATAAAATAAAATAAATAAATAATGCATGTGTCATGGTTGCTGCATTAATTCTTCAACTCGACAGGAAGAAATAAATATTGTTAGCTCCTTTAACAACTCTCCACACTACTCCATATGAAGAAATAAATAGGGTAATAGTTTCCTTTTTTTATACCAGTAATAGTCTAAATTATGTCTAATAATTAAATTGAACTATATATATTTAAATAATTAAATATAAATAATTATGTACACATAGTCTAATTTAATTGGTTAAATATAAATTGAGATACAATTTTTTAATAAGTGATTTGAATTTGTTCTCAACGATCTGTCTTGTTTGGATAAGGAGGTCCAGAAATAACAAATAAGGTGGCTCTGTTGCCGCCACAAAAGTTCTCCCTAACACCCATATTTTGATAAGAAAATAATTATAATTAAAATATTCATATTTAAAATTACTAAAAAAACACAATTATTTAATTAAAAATAAATAAAATTAGTTGGCATCCACCCATCTTACCCATCACAAATCCTAAATTATATTCAAAATCAAAACTAATATTTTAATGTTTAAAAAATGAATGATAGTCGTACGGAGAAATCAGTAAAAAAAAAAAATTCCTTTGCTTCTAATTTTATTTGCTTGAAAGAAAAGAAAAGAAAAATCTTATTTGCTTCTAATCCCAATTTGAACCAACCACAATAAACCAGTATCCAGTAATCCACTTTCTATGAAAGTTTCTTTTCATTTCAAGTTATTATATATTTTCTTTTTCTTTTTTGAAGAAAATTTCTCAATTCATCAATAAAATTATGTCAAATCCCCAATTTATGAGATGTCCATTACAACTTCATTCTCTGAGTCAAATGATAAAACTGTCCTACAATAGGTCAAGACCCCACTAATTTAAACTCAGAATTAATGTGATAACAATTTGATGGGTTATGTGTTACCGTCTATGCTTATGTTATGGGTTCTGCCTCCTTAGTCCTCTACCTTATCCGATTCAACAATATTCAATAATAATAAAACGCTTTCAAGGCTTGTGATGAATTTTTTTTTTCCAAACATTTTTTCTCCTTTAATTCGTCTCAGGTTCTATCAACAAGAGTTTCTTCGTAAATTTTCATAAAAAGAAAAACAGTTTCTTCGTTGAGCTTCTGTTTTTGACTTTATCAAAACTGATTAAATTGTTTTTTAAGCATTGATTAAATGGGCTTCAACAGAAAAATAATATGATTAGACTTGTTAATACTAAATAGTATTCTTGTTTAAAAAAAAAAAATACTTAATAGTATTCAAAGGATAATTTTGGTATTTAAAAGGGGTAAAGAGTAAATTTAAAATTTTAAAATTTAAAATGGGTGTGGAAAGAACTTTTTTAGGTGGCAATAGATCCTCCCTAACCAAAATTAAACACTAGGGTGGTGTAGACATTTTTTTTGGTCCGGTACATAACTAATATTAAAGACAGGGTAGGTTGGAATATTTTGTTTTTAATTGAACATCACCATTACAGAAAAAAAAATTATTAATTAAAAATAAATATACAACTGAACATCACCAAAACAAAATGAAAATTCATTAAATAATACCGTTGCTTTGTAAATTTAAAATTAGATTAATTAATAATTGGATTACTCCTTAAATCTTATAGACTAAAAATTAGAGTAACTGTAAAATTTCAAAGGGTAGTGTTAACCACATTTTAAGATACTATAAAAGAAAAATCAATCTGTATTTATTGTCTTGTTTATGTATTTATTGTGATTTAAGACAATAAATACGTGTCTAACATTCCTTTTATAATGTCTTAGAGCATCTCCAATGCTATTATGCATTTTTGAGTTTCTAAATAGTGCCACATCAGCATTTCTATTCAATATAGACCCACTTTTAATTTTTTTTTAGAGAAATGTATATTCACCTCTCCAATGCAATTATCTAAAATCAAATATGTATCTATTTTTTGACCAATCATAATAAAACAATTATTACATTCTCTCTCCTCTTTTATTTTACAATTAAATGAGCGTTAATATTATTGGTGGAAATAGTTAGAAATTCTAGTCAGCATTTCTAGAAGAGTTTCTAGAATTAGAAACTCAACTCCATATTCTCTAACTTTTTTTTGCCACATCATTTCCATATTCAACTTAGATAATTGCATTGGAGAGAGTTTTTCTAACTTCTTTAGTATCTATTCTATGTGGCACTCCATTTTCTCAAAATACATAATAGAATTGGAGATGCTCTTAGATCACATGTTAACACTACCAAATTTCAAAATAAAAAAAATACATTTATAACCATAATATTCATCCAAACATACCTAATTTGAAGAATAATTGTTAATGGTGAAAAAGACATTGAACTGAATTTGAGCAAATTTAGAGAATGTGAGAGAGAAAATTGATAATAAAAAACAGAAGAAAAAGAGAAAGAAAAATTAATTTTTCTGCTGTCAGTAGAAAATAAAATCAATACTTTAATTAATTTTTTTTAATTATTTAAAAAAATTAAGAGATTAAATACATTTTTTTTTAATTCTGATGGCTTTCCACCATACACTCAGACCTTCTACTATATACACACATGTGGGTTTCATATTTATTTAGTTTGCTTAGCCACTAAGATAATACATAGGGATGGCAAAATGAGCTGGGATTAGAGGGTCTGGCCCTTACCCGCATGATGAGGGTTGGGTTTAAACCCGGACCTCATTATTAAAAAGCCCACAATCAAATTGATTGCGAGTTGGTTGTGGGTTTTAACTAAGGTTCATTTTAAACCCGCAAATAACTCATATAAAAAAAGGAAAATAGGTTTTTTTTTTCAAAACCTTCTCAGCCTCTCTCATCTCTGCTCACCAGTCACCACCTCATCTCTCATCGGCCATTGCATGTATCCTCTTGTCTAGACTTGTTTCACCGTTTGAATTTCTTGTATTCAGAATAGTGAATGCACATTATGCACCATAAGCAGTATTGATTTATTTAAGAGTGTTGATATTAGCATCCTGGAAAATTGTATATGCACCCATTTTTTTACATGCACCCTTTTAAAATATTTTAACTTATAAGCACATATCACCTAATAGGGGTCAAAAAATAAATAGCACTATTTGGGGTGGGTATTGCGCAAACATCATCACATTACTAATTCATGTTTAAAAGGCACCAATTAAGGTGTCCAGACAAAAATACCCCTTGCAAGTACTTTCTGTCGTTTTCAAACCTAGAGAGAAAAACGAGACAAAGAAAACATCGGCTGACAAAGACGGCGAAGTAACCGGCAGTGGGAAAAAAGACGGCGAAGCAGCACGGCGGTCTGACAACAATGGTTTTTCGAGTGTTGAGACGAGCATCTTCATTCGATTTTTTAAGGTAAGTTAAGTTAGATTTTGTTATTTTTAGTTTTTTATAAGTTGATGTGCATGTTTGATATCGGGTGTTGATTAAACTTGTAGATTAGGTTTGATTTGTCGATCTGATTATGGTTGTGGGTTAGGTTAGAGTTTGTAAATCTGTTGATGATCTGGGTTTTCGAGCTTTTTAAATATGTTTTCGAGCCTTTTCAAAATGTGTTAGAGTGTTTTTTAACCTGTTTAAGAGTTTTTTCAAACACTGTCCGAGCTTTGTCGTTAAATATATTAGGTTTATATGATTTTCTGGGTTTCCGAGCTTTTTAAAACTGTTTCCGAGCTTTTTTAAAATGTTTCCTAGTTTTTTTAAACTGTGTCCGAGCTTTTTCAAACACCGTCCGTGCTTTTTCGTTATGAATATTAGGTTTGTATGATTTTCTGGGTTTTCGAGCTTTTTAAAACTACTTCCGAGCTTTTTTAAAATGTGTCCGAACTTTTTTAAACTGTTTCCGAGCTTTTTCAAACACCATCCGAGCTTTTTCGTTATGAATATTAGGTTTGTATGATTTTCTGGGTTTCCGAGCTTTTTAAAACTGTTTCTGAACTTTTTAAAACTGTGTCCGAGCCTTTTTGAAAACCATCCGAGCTTTTTTGAATATTAGAATTTTTAAGATTTGAATCTCCGAGACATTGTAACAAGTGTCCGAGCTTTTTGTTGAAAAACTCGAGCTTTTTTGAAACTGTTTCAGAGCCAATTTATATTATTTCCAAGCATTTTTAAACTGAGCCCGAGACTTTTCTTACAAGGGCTGAACATTTTGAAACTGTATCTGAGCCATTTTATATTATATCCAAGCATTTTAAAAATTTCCTGATGCATTATTTCTGTGAAAATGCAGATGGCGAATCAGCTAAAGGATTTGCTTAAAACTCCCGATGGGGAATGGTACGATGGAAAAATCACGCGGAATGACCATTTCAATGACCTTCGAGATATCGACGTAGCACTAGACAGTGTACAAGAACAATTCACGGTCGAAGACCGACGTCGATATACAGAGTCTTGTTTCGGTCATTTCCTTCAGATGGATCGGGAGATGAAGTTTTCGGGTAGCGTAGTCCATCGGCTGCTTTTGCACGAGCTACATCATGATGGGCCGGAGGATGAGATGCGATTTATGTTAGGTCATCATTCGGTCCGGTTCTCTAAGGTTGAATTCTGTCTCATCACCGGATTGAAGTTCGGAGTGATTCCCGACACGACGAGGTATGGGATGGTATCGAATGAGATACACGAACAGTATTTCAGTGGTGTAGATGAGATGGATTATGAACATCTGAGAGTTGTTCTGCGGATCGGTATATTTGAGCAGCAGTACGATACTGTGAAGCTGTGCCTCCTTTATATGCTGAACTGGATCTTAATGGGGTTCGACGAGAGAGAGAAAATTCCAGTATGGCAGATCCGGCTAGTCGGTGACTTGGACGCTTTTGATGCGTTCCCGTGGGGTGCCCACATGTATAGGCAGTCCATTTATGGTTTCAAACATGCGTTGGACGGTCGAGGTGAGTGGTTCGAGAGACTGCAGCAGGAAAATGGCGTCGACGTTCACACGGTGGAGACGTACAACATTTACGGTCTATCTCCCGCGCTGTTGGTAAGAATTTAGAATTTCAATCCGTTTAAGAACCTGAATTATATTTTATATGAGTTATGGAATAAATGATTGGATTCTGAATTATTTTTTTTGTACGCAGATATTTTTGAATGGGGTTATCCCCGAGCTTGGGAAAAAAATTAGGATCCGCAGACAAATTGACTTGTCCCCTCGTATTCTGAGATAGGAGTTGAGTAAGATACCAAGGTCGAAGAAGCTGTCAAAGATTTTCACAGCCAGGGTAAGGATCTTTGTGTTAAATTTTATACATATTAGGACGTATACAAATTAGACATGACGCCGGTTCTGGCAGTTCGGTTCCCTTTTTTTTTTTTCAAAAAATAACATTTTATTTATAAAAAAATTAAATTCTAGATTGGACATTGTAAAGTATTGGGTTAGGGCCCATAACCATTGTCCAAGAATGTTTATTTTCCTTTGCATTCTCCTCATTTTTATATAGGTTAGGCCTCTCTCCACTTCTCTTATTTATCCAATGTGGGATGTAGGATTGAATATTCATTTACATTCATTGATATAACATAATGAATTTCCATTTGATTTTTTTTTTAACATTTTATTGGATGTAAACAAATGGAATATTGTTAATAAAAGAAAAACGAATTTGATCATTTTATAAAAGGAATCATCTAATTTTGGATTAAATCACATCACATATCTATATGTATTTTTCTTAACCTTCTATATTATGTGGATTGTGAATGCAATAATATGTATCATTTTTTTAATATACTATTAATATATATATATATAATATGTATATGACATCAAATCTCATTCACATATTATTTTTCTCTAATCTTGGTCATAGAGTGATTGCTTATTGTAAGAACCTTTATTTTGTGATTGGCTTATTTCATGACATACCACATTGGGGATGATTGTGTAATGGGTAGTTTAGGTCCATGTTGGCAAGCTTTCAAGCATCTCCATGATTTCAAGAGCAAAATGTATACTTACTTGACTTTGTTTCTTGAAGAGTTTAGGTGCACACACACACTTCATGCATGCTTTGTTCATCTTGCATTTGTGTTCTTTATTGTGTATATGTGTGCATCCATTACACAACTCACACGAGCACGTCTTTGTTTGTCTTTACGTGTGGTTGTTTTGTTTTACGTTTTCCGTTGTGTGTTCGGAAACGTCCTCACTCGCACGATGGTGTGTTTGTGTTGTGTTCGCGCTTAGACATAAGTGTGCTTGAGTCTTAGCGCGATTTTGACCATAGAGAGGTTTCATTTATGTTCTCTTGGATTGTTATTTGGTTACATGGTTTTATACCATGAATGTGAGAATCTTGTTATTGACCAATTCTGACCTTTGGTCACTCTTTTGACCATAAATCTTTCTACGTTTATCCAAATCTTGTTTTGTTAATTGGAGTAGAAAGTAGACTTCCATACATTTCTAACGGTATATTATTCATAATATTTTATGACCGTTTGGTTTGGTTTTGAAGTCTCCAAATAGACCACTGAAACAAAGCATCTCTGCTGTTATCCGGTTTTGACCTTTTGTCACTTAAATGACCATAACTCTTTCTACAAATATCAAAACATCATTCTGTAAATTGGAGTAGAAATTAGACTTCCATACCTTTCCAACAGTATATCATATGAAAGGTTTCGATGTCGTTTGGTCATGTTTTGGGTCGCTTGGTTCTGGAGCTGGTGTGCTGTCCAGTGTGTTAGGCGACATGCAAGGCCACTTGTGCATGTCGCCTCCAATGTCACCTCAGACATGTTTTTCTTCTCCAGAATGTTAGGCGACATGGTAGGCGACTTCATGTAGCCTCTAATAGGCGACTTCATGTAGCCTCCCATGTCGCCTGGCATAAAAAACTGGACATTTTGGTCTTTTCGAGTCAGCCCGTTTTTCCCACCTTTAAAAACCCCTCTTTCTCTTCTTCTTCCCCAAATCTCATAAATTTACAGAAACCCTAGAGAGAGAAAGAGAGAGTCTTGAGAGAGAACTTCATTAACTCTCCAAACCCAAAACCCAAAACCCATCTCATTCTTGCATCATTCCACATCATTTGAGCATGGGTCTTCATTGTTTCATGACTAGGTAAGCAAGAACTTCCTTGAATATCATTTATTGTTCTTCTTACTCTAGATTAGGTATTTATTGATTGATTAAATACCTTGACTCACTTTATTGCATATATTTATGAGTCTAAATTGCATGATTGGGTTTGTTTGTGATAGCTTACATGATTAGGTTTATTTTCCCTAAATAGCTAACCCTAGAACATTCTTGTGATATTGGTTGATGATTAGGTTGATAGATTAATGTTTATTTATCTAGTCAAGCTTTATTGAATTTTCATGTGGATTTAATTGACAATTAGGTTGTTGGAAAAACTTTACACAACTAATTGAGTTTCTTATTGATAGCTAGAATTTGGGACCACATTGCCCTTCTAGCTAAGTCTTTATGTTTTGCATTTAGACATTGTTGTTTATGCCTCATTGATTGCATTTCTTGATTGCACATTTATTGCCCTTGTTATTTATTGTGACAACTTGTGTTGGTTAGACTTATTTGACAAATAGGTTGCTAGAATCCCTTTCCATATAATTGAGTCCTTATGTATGGGGATGTAGGCAATTTTTGATAACTAGGCTGTTAAATTGCATTATAACATCTAGTTAATCATTTTGTGTGTGTTCTTACACATTATTGCATTTGCGCATATTGTCTCAAATTCACTTAGACTTTTATACTCTTCTTGAGTCAAAGTCTTGTGGCTTCGGGGTGAAGTTGCACAAGCATTGAAGTCTTGCAACCAAAGGTTGGTTGGCAAGCATTGGTTGCCAAGAGCCACTGTAAAATGCCCGTGGGGTAGATTAGGAGGTGCTTACGCCAAGAGTAGTGAATCGGGGGATATCACTAGAGATTGAACCAAGAGTGGCGAGTGGTAGTGTCCATAGCCTGAGGTTATCGAGAGTGAGAGTCCGAGTATCACTTGAGGGTGTAACTTTTTTTTTCATATAGTGGATTTATGTGGTTCAAGTGGCTAGCATGGCTAGTCCCGTGGCTTTTCCCGTTTGGAGGGTTTCCATGTAAAAATCAAGTGTTCTTTATATTTCTGCACTTTACTTGATTTTTATTGTTTGATTGTTTGGGTTAATGGTGATTAATTTTGGCTAATCGAAAAAGTTGGTAATAATCGATTAACAACCCATTCACCCCCCCCCCCCCCCCCCCCCCCTCTCTAGGTTGTTTAGACACACGTTTGAGCTGTATTTTCACTTATAATCATAGTTATATTCAATCCTACATCCCACATTGGATAAATAAGAAAAGTAAAGAGTGATATGACCTATATAAAAAGGAGAATAATGCAATAGAAATTATAACTACTTGGACAAGGGTTATGGGCCATGACCCAATACTCTACAATGTCCATTTTTTTAAAATATTTTTTTTATAAATAAAGTGTTATTTAAAAAATAAAAATAAAATTGGAACCGGCCGGTTCGAGCCGGAACCTAACAGTCGGTTCTGGCCCTTAAGGAACCGGAACCAGAACCGATCCGGTTCTCAGAATCAAAACCGTTTTTTCGGTTCGGTTCCGGGTTTTTGACGCCGGTTCTAGTTCGGTTCACAGGTTCGAACCGAACCGGCGTCATGCCTAATACAAATACAATGGTCTAACTACGATTTCAGATGTTTGCGAGGACTACACTGGTGCCGACGGCAGCTGAGAGGGTTGCACAGTACTAGTGCTACGACGGCATAGACGAGGGAGGTAGTCTGTATACTGTAGCCGATAGAGACGACGTCTCCGTACAGGATCCCGTAGATCATACGACTACCGGATCGAGTCATACAGATACTTTGGAGCCCGAGTTTAACAGTGGGAGTGCCTTAGGGCACAGGCGGGATACAAAGGGATCAAAGCCAGTGGTTGGCGGTGGGAGGCCCTGGAGGCATATGCAGGTTCGATTTGCGATGCCCGGATATACTAGTGGAGTTCATTCACGAGGAGACGTTGGAGGGCATCGCGAGGTACGTTACAAATTTTGTAATGCATTATTATATTTGAAATGAGTGTATGGTTTTAGTACTGATAATTTTGATTTTCTTTCAGGATTGTTTGGAACGTAAAGTCCAAGATATGATGGATGCCGTCGCTGCTTTACGGGATAATCTCCGGAAGAGTGATGAGGAGTGAGATAGGCAGCATAGGGAGGTGAAGGACTTTCTCCGGGGGCTGCGGGGTTCTACATCACAGTCAGACAAGGATGGTCCACCGTCCTATGACCGAGACTACAAGTAGAGACAGAGATGAGCGTGGTAGTCCTGACGACGAGGGGACAGACCCAGCCACTGGACCTGAGACGTAGGGTCAAGGAACTTAAACGCAGGGTACCTGGTGGCATAGATACATCACTATTGGAGGAGACACCTACTTAGGGTGTAGGGGAGTGTCCGCTGCTTATGGAGGTTCATCATGTGTATCTTCATATTCATACACAGGACCACACAGTGGACCCGTCCGGTCCATAGAGACAGAGTCTTTCCTCCCCTCCGGTCCACACTCCGGACCCGTCCAGGCAATCCACACAGCGCACCCTCGGGACCATCCGAGAGCACCGATCTCGTCAGTTCGATCTCATCGCACCCCACCTCCTAGTGACACCTCCGGTCCATCCCGTCGCAGCCCACTAGGTATGAGGGCAATCGAGCCCCACCGGAGCCAAAGCAACAAGTCGAGCGGGCCCCACCGTAGCCTTTCACGCGATCCACTGGGATAGAGTTCCTCACCCTAGCACACATCAGCGGTCCACGGTTAGCATAGGCAACGAGTCCACAAGCTAGGCTGGCAGTTGCTGAGCCCATCCACTGACCCCTATCAACCGAAGAGGCCAAGGACAATGCCACAGTCATCAACACATACATTCAAGCCTCATGATTTGGTAGACACTGACCAGCTTGCTGCATACCAAGCCTATAAGAGGAACGTGACGAGGGAATTGTAAGTATAATTTTCTGAATGTATTTTCAAACTCCTCAGTTAAATTACTTGTTTATCTAAATAATTCAACAATTACGCAGAAATGATGTGGATCTGTTGGCCCCCGTGCCAGTCACTTGGTTCCACTAGTTGCAAACCAACTTCATGGAGTTGGCGGACACAGTGCGTTCCTTACTTCAATTGTCTTTTAAGTTTGTTTAAGTTATGGTAGAATACTAACAATGTTTAATGTTTATATTGTCAGCATATCGACGCATACTTGCTTATTTTACGGAAGCGACAACGAGCATACCCCAATGTCTACAGTCAGAGGATGAACGTACTGGATTCTCAGTTCTACATAAATGTTTATAATGTATTGTTTCTGCAGCTGCGTTTTTGTGTTTCATCTTCTTCTTAACATATCGATTCATTATCTATTTACAGTCATTTTTGGAGATTCAGTGGGGGAGAATCATGCCTCGCGATGCTGTGGGAAAAGCCCCGAATGATTGGTTTGTGTTGAAGTATAGGTGGTCCCCTGATGACCTTATGACGGTACGTGGATCGCTCCCGTCAGGGAACCGGCCATGGCATAAGGTTGACGTGGTGAGTGTTATACATGTATGGTTCTAATGTGTTTAATTAATAAATATTATTTTTATCATAACAATATCTTCAAGCACCTACAGGTTCTGATTCCGTGCAACATTGGCCGCTAGCATTGGCTCGTGGCCAGCGTCGACCTCACCATCGGGAAGATCCACCTGCTAGACCCGTTCAGGCAGGAAGTCCCTGTGTAGATCAGGAAAGAGCAGGTTGCTCAATTTAGATGGTTTATGCCCTCCATGTTGCATCAAGTGGGGTTTCACGATGCCAGGCTGAGGGACGAGCCGAAGTTCGACAAACGGAATAGGCCTTTTGGTGTCAGCATGGTGTCCACAACACATGTGCCCCAACAGAGTACATGGTATGACTGTTTGAACATCATATTAACTTAAAGTTGGTTTTGATTAACATTATATTGTAACGGTTATTCATGTGGTGCATTGTATGGGTAACTGTGGTGCCCATACTTTGAGACTGATTGAGTATGTACTGGCGAACAGACAGCCTTTCGACTGGTCAGAAAAGGATATAGGCACCATCCGGGAGAAGATGACCGTAGAGGTTTTTTGTAACTTCAGGCCCTAGTAGATGATGTATTTTTTTCATGTACATGTCCAAAAGTGTTATAGTAATGAAACTATTAATTTTTTTTTAAATTTTAAGTGTTTTCAATTACAAGTACAACAAACATTTCATACCTTCAACAATAACAAAATTGATAATTACCTACCCTATTTAATTAAACAATAAGCTAATGAATAAGTCATACAATTCCAAGTAATTAGAATTACATCAATATCAATGGCTCCATTCATTCCACGGTAGAGTCCCTGTCAGGGCACGTCTATTTGTTATGTCCAACTGAATGACATATACTACACTTGCGACGGTATTCCTCGGGAACAATTCTGCTCGGACCTTCATTAATCAATGGCGGATTAGAAAACCTCCTGCTATTATGACCTGATTGTCCACATATTCTACACGATTTGGGTAGTTGTCCTCTCCGAAGACGAGGCATGTCGACCCTCCATCGGGCTACCTGATTGCCTCTTGGACTTTGGATTTAAAACCACCCGCTCAGCGATGTCGGATGGCACTACCCATAAAGAAGGATGTCCAATAGGCATAATAGGAACTAAGTATGCATCAATAAGTGTCTGTCTCTTGTAGTAGTCCGCACACAGAGATGTGAAATCCAAGTTTCGCTCCCTACAAGAACAATGACATCAGTGACATGCAACCTTTTGGTTAATATAGCGACTGTAAAATATTAATGTACCTTGCCGCTGCGAGTGCGTAAGAACACGGAAAATGGTCCATTTGAAATTTGTTGCAAGTGCAAGTCTTCCGGTCTAAGTCAACAGTCCACTGCTTTTCGGACCGTTTGACGGAGAATATGTTCCAGTCAACTGGATTTACGATTATATAACCGCATTTCTCGACATGTTCCAGGATCACTATATGTGTTGCGTCGGTCAACTGATGACGCATGGACTGTGCAGCTCGATGGCGATCATGAACCAGCACTGTAACATATTCCTAATGAACTCTGCCAATGTCAACATAAGAAGTTGACGTGCGAATTTTAGGCATGAGTTTATGCACTCTGCAACATTTGTTGTCATCACCCCGTACCTTCATTGGGGACAGTGTACACCGGACCATTTGTGTGGACCGACAACTTCAACATAATCGAATGCATTCTTATGCAGGTTATGTGACTCGCCCATGTACCAGTTATATTTCAATTTAGTGTACGTTATGGCTGCTTTGTCCATTATGGAGGCAACATCCTTTCTGTGAAACCGTTTTTTAACATTTTCAGCAAAGTGCCAGCAACATATGGTATGGCTTGCATAAGGGAACACTTTAGAAATCCCTGCTTCAATGCTTGCATATCGACCGGAAATGAAAACCAGATCATCTATATGACCAAGGACACCCTTCAAGCAATCCAAAAACCATTCCCATGAAAGGTTGTTTTCAGAGTCGCCGTACCCAAAAGCAATAGGATACACCTGTTCATTTCTATCTTGTGCAGTTGCAACAAACATTGTACCCCCGAATCTTCCTTTATAATGGGTACCATCAACTACAATAACATGATGCATGCACCTCCGGAAACCTCTAAGTGAGGCCCCTAACGACATGAAAAAGTAAAGAAATTTACCGTCGTCAGCGCACTGTAAGTCAGTGATTTGTGTCAGGATTGTGTCAGGATTTTGTTGTTCCAGCACGTAACCAAAAGACGACAATAGTTGGAAGGTTTATTCATATGTCCCATAGGTAAGTGACAATGCATGTGCCTTACTGTACATGATGTGGATGCTATACATTTTTTAGTATCAGTAATAATATCCTTGGGACGCATGAGATGACCATCTTGTTGTTGAAGTCTAGGTGCAACCACTTCTCCAATTATGACTGAACTAGCTTGTCGGTGGTGACGGTGAATCTCCTCCAAGGGACAACTATGTTCGTTGACAAAACTTCTTACTTGGAAGTACGTCATTTCATCTCTCCTCAACCCTCTTAATTTCCACGTACATTTGTCAATCAAACAAACCAGATGTAACGTTGTCTTATTGGACCTTTTCACCTTCCATTTAAAGTTTTGCCGCATTGCAAAAAGGCCAACTAGTCTCTTCAAATCCTTTTTAGTCGGAAAGAATTGACCTTTATAAATCATGCTTGTAGGTTCTTATGCTACCAAGGTTCTGCTTCTACCAATCCCAAACGAGTAAGAATCTGCTCCGGGAATAACCCACATTTTGTTATTATCAGAATCATTTGCAGATACATTATGCCGGACCTCGGAAGTACCAGGCATATCTGTTCCAGTGCAACTAACTACATGTACACATTTTCCACGTCTTTGGGTTTGGACAGGCTCTTCATCACTATTCTCTACATGATCTTCCGGATCAATATTTGCCTCATTATCCACCCTTTGGTTCGGCCTAAGGTTCGGTTCAGTGTTCTGCTCATTGTACATCTCACTGTATTGCTCATTGTACTGCCCATCATTCATCTCAATTCGACAACTAAACACATCTCCGAATTGAGGTTCAACTACATCTGCATAGTCGACCACTACCGATGGGACAACATGGTCAACCAATATTGGTGGGACATCACATATGTTTTCCCTACCTTCGGTGACACTCCTTTGTGTGAACACTTGGTTGCTACCGCTAGTGGATCCAAATTGTTGGGTATTTTCAGGAGGAGGAATATCATTTCCTATCACATTTCCAGCTACCCTCTCAGTTAGACTAACACATACTTGAGGGATCACCCGATCTTCCCTTAGCATAAACTGAACATCATCGTCGTTTCTTAAAAATGTGCGACATGTAGCGCTAGGAACGATTGATATTGACTGTAGATCAACACTGCATTTGTTTACATCATACTGCACATCGGTATGCACGATCGACACCAATTCTTCTTAAGTCATATTCTTTGACACATACATTCATTGGTTATCGAATCCAACAAACCTCAGACTTCCATCGGCTAACTGCTCACATCGACTGTTGTAAGATATTATTATTCTCACCCGATCCATTCTCCTGTATAATTCATCATCAAAAACCATTATTACAAAAAAATTATTTTAATATTTTCAAAGATGTATGAATATGATGTTAACAATAGGCTCAGGAAAAGGTTTATACAAAACGGTCGGGTCAAGTATTAAAAAGTCTCAGAGACTATTTAAAAAGTCTCAGACGCTCCATAAAAAGGCTCGGATACTATTTGAAAATTCTCGGATGCTCCATAAAAATGCTCGGATACTATTTGAAAATTCTCGGACGGTCTATAAAAAGGCTTGGAAACTATTCTAAAAGTCCCGGACACTTCACCAAAAAGTTCGAACACTAAACCAATTAAAAGTCTTGGACTCTTCACTAAAAGGCTAGAACACAACCAATTAAAAGTCTCGGAGAATTATGTAAATGTCTCGAAAATTTATGACAAACATAAAGTTTATGCAAAAGGCTTGGAGCCTTTGCAAAAAAGCTCGAAGCCTTTACAAAAATGATCGGCGCCAGGCTCCGAGCATTTTAAAATGCTTAGAGACTATATTAAGAGTCTCGAAGATTCCAAATTCACAGATTCAAACTTCACAAAACCAGCTTCATGTTAACAAAAGGAACGCTTAAAGTGTTACAAGACTCAGACTCAGAAATGCAGGATAAAAAAGAAGTATTTCAGAAATATATTACTTTGTTGTGCTGAAGAATGTCGATAAGTTTATTTTCAGACAAGTTTATTGTAGAGAGAGAGAGAGAAAGAGAGGAGTTACTGAGTTTCAGTGTTCCAAGTGTGGAGATGGAAGTACGGAGACAATAAAAAAATGATTATTTAAGGGCAATTTTGGTAGTTCACTATAATAGGTGTCTTTCAAATATAACTTATTAAAGCAGTGACGTGGGTGTAACGTACCTCCAAAATTGTGACATTTCTCACCATTTCCGCTTACCAAATATATCATTTTCTTTATTTTTGAAAAATATTATAAATTAATGAGTTATAAAATAATTTAATAAAAACTGAAGAAAAAAAAAATTAATACTCGTATGAAGATACAAGGAGCCACGCTTGAACTCCGAAGCCTCCTCCTAGAATCAAAAACCTGGAGATGGAGCTTTTTTTTTTCCTTATATTTCTTTTCTTTTATTCTCTTTTCTACAATTTTTTTTTTCATTTTCTAACTATATATTTTCAGTAAGTACAAGAGAATTAGGGGTCGTTAGTTTTTTTGTCTGAAGACTGAACAATCCAGAATTTTTCTGAAGACTGAATAGGGACTGAAATCTAAACTTAAATGACATGTTTGTTTGTTTTTTTTTTCTCACATCTGAATGTATTGTCAACACGTTTATTTTTTAAAAGTAAAATTATCTGAAAATAAGTAATTTTACATTTATACCCATATTAAATAATTATACATATAATATGGAATAAAAACAATCCAAAAATCATAATTATATATGAATACATATGATCATGATCTTCTTCCTCGATTACAAATATACTTTATTTTTACTAAGAAAAGAAAAAAAGTTTATTTTTTTTCAAAAAATAAAAGAGGCAGCGGGAAAACCACACAAAACATTCTAAAAAAAATAATATATAAATACATCACCCTAATATCATAATAAAGTATTGATATTATACACCAATATAAGAAGTGATTAGAATTCTTTTTTATTTTTAAAGCTATTTAAAATAATCAATATATTAAAATAACGATTTATGTACCATATATAATTATGATGAAATTGGAAATATGTTATATATGGGGGATAGTATCGGAAGAAAAGATTTTGGATTGCATTTAATGCAGTTCAGTGATTTGCAATTAAGTGAATAGTCAAGATTTTTTACTTTTTATTTTAAGTTGTTTTTTGGTATTTTTAAGTTATTTGACCACTTATAAAAACAAACAAAACAACTTAATAATTATGATTCAAACCCATTAAGTTTTAAGTAGAAAAAACAAACGACCCCTTAGTCCATCAATAACATCAGTTGAATCTGTTTGTATGCTTAAATTTCTGGTCATTTTTTTACGGTAGTTTAGTTTTTTTTAAAAATTAAGTTCAATTATTTTCTCATCTTAATACAGGTAGTTAATATTTAGAATTTTGAATAATCACTATTTAAATCTTAATTAATAACAGAACAGAAATTTAGTGAAAAAAGGTAATTTTTTTATTTGTGTAACTAATTATAATATTTGTTAAAATATTCTAAATATTAAATATTTTATTAATATGATGAACAAGTTGTATTTATATTAATCATTTTAAGGGTAATGTTGTAATTTTAAAAATATGTTGATTTGGGGTGTACATACAAATTTTGAGGGATGCAAATATTGTCACTTATTAAATTTACTTCCTACACCCATAAGTTTAAAGACTCGATCTATCATAAACGTTAATAATGCATGCTTAATCAAACCCAACATCAATTAGGAATTTTTTTGTTCACATATAGTCAATGTATGAACAAATAATTGATTTCATTGATTTCGAATGCATTCCAATATGTTTATTTTCATTTTTATTATTGTGTTGTGATTGAATGAAAATTTATTGCAGTTGTATTCTTGTAGAATTCTTTTTTTCTTTACAACAATTGTAGAACTCAATCAAGTATATATGGTTCTTAAACACAACTCATTTGCTTACTTTAGTTTAATTCAACTACAGATTCTTATTAATTTAATTGGTTTGTAAACCGAAAAACTTGGTGGATGGATTATAAAAACAAAATTTAAATGAAAAAAATTGATGTTTTGGTGATTAAAAAAAAAATATTTAAGACAAAAGAAGCTGCATATTGTTGTTTATTTAATTATTATTGTTGTTGTTTTCTATGACGATGATTAAGTGTGTAAACCATTATGATTTCATAGTTTTTTAGATAATTCAATACATTAATTCCTCAAGTAACATAATGGTGGCCACGGTTCGGTTTCGGGGAGGTTTCGGTTCTGTGGCCACCCAAACCGTAACCGAAACCGAGAAAACCGGTTTGGTTTTCGGTTTCGAACCACCGGTTAGGAGGTTCGGTTTCGGTTTCGTTTTTTTTACAAAACCTAATTAAAATAATTACTAAACCTAATTAAAATAATGGGAAAAAATGTTCCGGCAACAATTTTTTTTTGACAAATTAAGAAAATTTATGGGACATTTTATATAGTAATAAAATTGAAGCATTTGTAATAAAATGAAATGAATTTAAAATATTCAATACAATTATATAAATATACAATTGAAGCATTTAAGTATTTAACAATGTTCAAAACAAAATAAATTGACATTGATTAATAGATACAAAATTTCAATTGCAGATAAATTAAAATAAAATTATAAATGGACATTGAATTCAAATATACAATGTAACAAAGTTGATTTTTTTTTAAAATAATCGGCCTTGCACTTAATTTGACCCTCCTCCAATGTAGAGGAATCAAATGCCACATAGTTCTTTTACCTTTAATTAGATGCTCGGTGTTGAAGGTTGGAAGTTGGAATGAAATCTAATCGCTGCCTTCCGTTCCCGTGGTTTGGTCAACTTCAAATAAATCATTTACTATCTTCGCCTTGATTTATTGTTGTCTGTATTTTGCCTTTGTCCAATCATCAACACACGCATAAGCTTCAAGTGGCTGCGGACACATAACTGACCGTCTTGGTTCCAAAATATTTCCACCTGCACTAAAATCTTGTTCCATAGCAACGGTAGAAACCGGCGTTCCCAGAATTTGTTTGGCATTAATTGCCAAAATTTGAAAAATCTGTTCATGATCCTTCCACCAAACCTGGATACTAAATTCACTATCTTCAAAAAATTTATGAGATGTTTCTAAATACCGGTCAAGTTCATAAATCGACACATATGAGGATGAAGAAGATGTTCGTAGTTTTTTGGCTCTTTGGAAAAACAATCGATCCCCTAAACCCTTTAATTTAAAAGTTGAGGTAGTACCAGTACCATCAAATGTCGGTTGATGTTGTGAAACCGACATGTTCAAAGACGGACCATATATTCTAAGATATTCATCATATAATTCATAAAGCAAGGTCTTAATGGAATTACAATAACTAAGAACATCAACTTCTAAATCTAAACTTTTGTAATAATGAGTTAAATAATCCTACAAATATTCTAATTTAAAGCGTGGATCAACACATGATGCAAGCAAATAAATATTTAGAATCTCCTTATAATACTGTAACCATTTGTTTTTTCATGGCAGAAATACATTCACTCAATTGAACATCGAGTTCACACTCACTGAATGCACCAGCAATATTAACACTTTGAATAAGAAATAAATGAGTAGTGTGATAGTAAATACCAGATAAAGCAGTAGTAGCATCATTAAAATCACGTAAAAATTCAAAATTTTTTATAGATGCATCCCAATGCTTTAATTGAAGAGAAATTGAAGGAACGTTATAAGTAATAAAAGAAACTAATAATTCCTTATATGCAACACTTTTATTAAGCAACTTATAAGTAAAATTCCAACGAGTACTAATATCCCGAGAAAATTTAATGGGACGCATACCATTTTGAAAGCAATCTTTTAACCATAGTTTTTGGAATTTGTTTTGCCTCAAGATATAGTTAATACTATCTCTAATTGGTCTAATAAAAATAGAAAGAATTTGTAATCCATCTTGAACACACAAATTTAGAATATGGCATGTACATCTTTGATGAAATAATTTACCCCAAAAATAGGGATTGCACAGATCATGTAACATAGGAATAGATGCGGTATTGCTTGCAGCATTATTAAAACCGATCGCAAAAATTTTGTTTTGGATATGAAACTCTTCAAAAATAATTTTAAGGAGTCGAAAAATATTTTGAGCCGTATGTGATTCATCGAAAACACGAAATGCAATAATTCTTTTTTGCATGAGCCAGTCATTATCCATATAATGACATGTCACACCCATATAATGGTGACTACCAAAATTGTCGGTCCATATATCGGCACATAAGGAAACGCGACTTTCAAACTGATAAAAAAAAACTCAATTTATGTTTTTTTGTTTTTTGTAAATGGAAAACAGTGTACGTGTGAGAGTGGATCTAGGAACATATTGCATTGTAGGATTTAATGCAGTTTGATAATAATTAACAAAACCTACTTTCTCACCAAAACTAAAAGGTAAATGTTGTATTGCAACCATTACTGCTAATTCTTCCTTATTTTTTTCAGGCGTATAATGAAATAGTTGATTAGTAGGGGTTCCATACCTGGATATTTGGGATTGGTTACTAGTCTTCACCAATTCAGACAGGTGATTTTTTCTAATATGGTTCCAGTACGTGCCATATCAGAATGATTTATTGGTCTTGTATGTTTTGGAGCAGTTGTTGCACTTGATTTTGATCATTCCGTCATCTAACTGAATTTTCTTCATATGCAATTTGAAGAGATCGGACTTCATCGGCTTTTCTTATTCATCTGCAACAAATTCGTAGGGAGTTAGATAGATTTTCATTACTATCGGGGTTATAGAGATTGGGGTCGGGAATTATTAGAGGGGGATTAGGACTAGGAGGGAGATCGGATCCGAATTGAGATTGAAGAAACTCATGCTAAAGTCGGTCATTATAATTGACATCATCACCTTCGTGTTCCAACAAATCTTACAATGAACCATTTCTTTTGTTCAAATTTCCTGAACCTTCTCCCCCACTTGCCATTGAATAATTAATTATAAATAATAATAGTAAAAAAAATATATTGATATGTGAGGAATTCAAAATATTGTTGGAATAATAGTGGTAACACTAAAAAAAAGATGATTATAAATAAATAATAGATGATTGTAAAAAATAGAATTTGTAAATAAATATTAATTTCTATAATAAATGATAATTAAACAATATTGTATAATAGATGATTGTAAAAAATAGAAGAAATAAATAGATATTAATTTCTATGAGAAATGAGAAATAAAGAAAATTGTAGAATGTAGAGAGAATTGAGAATTTGAGATTGAGAGAAGTTGAGAGAAGTTGAGAGTGGTGTGAAGAATATTGAAATGTGGGGGGTATTTATAGGATTAGAATGGAAGGGCGAATTTGCAAGTATAAAAAATTAAGGGGATATATATATATATATATATATATATATATATATGGCCGTTGGAAGATGACAGTTAGTCATCTCTCCTAACGGTCACCAGTAAATTTTTTTTTTTTCAATTTTGTGGTCCACGTGGCAGTGTGGCATTGGTCCAAATTTTTATTTTTTTAAAAAAAAACTTAACATTTTCCCAATGGTTTTCTTGTCTCCAACGGTCACTCACTCCCAATTTTGTTTTCCAATTTTTTGTCCAAGTGGTGCGCTATCATTGGTTACATTTTTTTAATATATGAACGGCCAAAAACCGACCAAAACCGGCGGTTAAATCGATGGTTTTGACCGGTTTTTGGCCAACCTTAACTGTAACTGAACCGGTTCGAAATCGATTTCCAGCCGGTTTCGTAACCGGCGGTTACGGTTACGGTTACGGTTCCGGTTCGATACCCACGATTTAACCGAACCGTGGGCACCACTAAAGTAACAACGAAAAAAATATAATTAGTTTTAGAGTTGAATTTGTATTTTATTTTTGTCCAAGTAAAATCTTAATTGTAAAATTTTATTTGAATATGATATTTTTTATCTAACATGTAAGGAGTAAAATTAATAATTTTTATTTTTTAATATGGGTATAGGAAAAAAAAAATGGGTGTAGAAAGATATTTTGTGAGTGGCAATAGAGCCACTCTATATGTTAATAACAAACTATTAATATGAAGAAAACAAAAATGACAAAAGATTAAAATATGAAACTAATTAATAATTATTGGTGGGTATACTAACAAATGTTTAGTTCTCTTAGTAATTTTACTCGAGGGTATTATTGGTTTAAAAAAAATACTAATTTAAGATGTAAATACGGTTATTAAAGGGTGCAAATATCATCGCTTTTATTTAATTCACTTAGGGTTGCACATTTTCCCCTGGAGCCCCATTCCCCCCGACCCCATCCCCATTTGGGGGGAAAATTGGGAAATTGGTAGGGATAAGGATGATTTTCATCCCCAAATTGAAATGAGGATGGGGGTGGGGAGACCCTCCCCCAACCCCATTTCCCCATTTCCCAATTTCCTCCAAAAATATACTAAAATGGGGATGGGGTTGGGGGGAGGTTCCCCCATCCCCATTTCCTCATTCCCCAAAAATATTATAAATATAATTATATATATATATTGTTTTTTTTATTTGAAAACCTAACTATATATACCTCATTTCCTTTTGAAAACCCTAAATCTAAATAAGTCATGTCCTCTCTCTATCTCTGACTCCTCTCAACTCTCAAGTGCTTCTTCTACCAAAGAGCAGCAGCAGCCTTTTGTAGTTGTTCTTCTTCTTCTATTCCGACGACATCAGATCTTCTTCTGCTGTCAACTCCGACGACGACCAGCTCCGACGACATCAGTTCTTCTTCTTTTGTCACCTCCGACGCGACCAACTGCTTCTCCATCCGACGACTGCAGTTCTTATTCTCTCCAATTAAGTTTTACTTTCAGCTCCTCTTCTGATCATGTCTCAAACCAAACAAAAACAAAAGCAAGGTAGAGATTAGAGAACTGTGATTTTTTTATATTTAATTTCTTAGTTTCTTTTTGTTGGGTTGGTTTTATTTTCGTTAATTGAACTGTTATTTGAGTATTTGATTTGTGAATTCTAATTACATTGAATAATCAATATATAATCCTTTGTTTTTGTTATGTTTTGTTTTATTTTTTCAGTTCTTTGACATATTTGTTTTCAATCTAAATGGTATTTGTAATTAATGGAATGTTTTTTTTTTATATATTTGTAATTGTAGTAAAATGGGGAAATGGAAAAATGGGGAATCGGAAAAACAAGAAAAAACGGAGCAAAACGGAGAAAAACGGGAGAAATAGGGAACTGGGGTTGGGGATGGAGGTACCTCCCTCCAAAATTCTCTATCCCCATTTCCCTCATTTGGGGGAAATGGATGGGGATGGGGGAGGGTTTGGGAAGTGGGGATGGGATGGGGGGACCTATATCCGGCCCCATTTCCCCAATGTGCATCCCTAAATTCACTCTTAAGATATAAATCCAATCCATCAAAATATCAAATGGGCCTTACTGAGTTTCTGTTGCAATTTTATGGACGATGCATAACAAAAAACAACTATATCATTAATTGACAAAGGCTTTCTCTATTGTTAGTAAAAATTGGTCAAATTTAACAGTTGACCGGATTTGGCCGCTACAAATACCAAAATGTTCTTGAATAAAAAAAAATTCTGATTTAAAAAATATATAATATATGAAAACAAATTTGGATCACCATGTTAAAAAAATAAAATTAAAATTACAAATAAAAAAAACATGGAGACAGATTATGTCTCCATATTTTTCTTCAAAATCAAAATTCTAAAAAATGAATAATCTGGATCATCAAAATCCAATCTAACAACATTTTCTTCATAAATTTTTTCTTCTTCCATATGGATCCCTAGATTTTTCTTCAAATTCAAATTTCTAAGATTTTGCAAAACTAAAAAAAAAAAAAAAAACAGGCTCAGCTAAATCTAATCTAACAACATTTTCTTCTTCCATTGATGTATTTCCCCGATTATTCTTCGGATTCTAAGTTTTTCATATTTTCCAAAAGTAAAAAATAAAAAATGTGGCTCATCTAAATCCAATCGAACAACATTTTCTAGGATTTTTTTTTTTTCATTCTTCCATGTTAGTAAAACTTGAGAAGAAAATATAAAAGAAAAGAAAAAAAATAAGAAACTTGAGATCACAATTCACACCCAAATTCATCATATCTTATATCACAACCCACACAGAAACACCACCATTGTCACTGCTGCCGCACAACTACCACAGCTGTGCCACCACCGTTGACATACGACAATCGCCGTTCAGCCACCATCGTTGATGTGCGACCACCGTTGTGCTCGTCAAAGATCCTTTTCAACGGAGATCTAGGCGATCTAACGATCTCCTCTAATGGTCTGTATTTTTTTTTTCAAAAAAAAATAGTTTAATTTTTGGCCAAGATGAATAGTGAAGATTTAAAGATTTTAAATCTGTTTTTTTTAATAAATAAAGACTTGAAAAGACAAAAACACCCTTATCTCTGTTAAGTTTAACTAACTTCAACCAATGATAGATGAGGTCATTATCAATTAAATATAAAGTTGTTTCTAATTGTCGGGCCAAACCTTAGGGAGGTGGGCTGCAATTTGCTCATGTTTGAATATGTAAATCTCCGGTTAAATTTAACTGAGAAACCATTTTAATGCAATCTCAAAAAGTTGAAAACTTAATAAACTAATGCGTATATATTGTGAAAAACAATAACATTTTCTGAAAAATTAGGGACCAAATTGTAAATCCTTTATTATTTATTTTAGGATTTAATTGGCAGTAGCAACTAGCAAGCGGATTCCTATGCCTGCGTTGGATCTAAAAAGTTCCCATTTTGTTACGTGTCATGACAAGCTAAAATTGAGAATGAAGACCCTTCAAAAATTAAATTGAGAATGAAGATATTTTAAGTGAAGAATGAAAAGTAACAATCGATTTGAAGTCGAATGATTGAACAGGATTGTAATGTCAACAAACAGATGATGAGATAAAAAAACAAAATTACATGAAAAAGAATCTGAACCTCAACAGTAAATTATAAGATACTAAAACTTCAAGCATTTACAAAGTACTATGGTGGCACATAGCAACTCGATGGCAACTCAACAGGATTTCAGGATACTTATATCACTCATACCTAGTGCAACAACAGCTAGAGCATCTACAGGATTATTTCTGGAACTTTGCAGTTGGTATAGATACTATATTTTCGCATACACCTTAAATATTTGATCTATAAAATCATGACAAAACGTCACTCACTTAATACTCCTCAAAAGACATTAATGCCGTACCTCACCAGAAATTTGACAGCAACAAACTGTGATTCAAGATCTGCAGGAAGGTAGAGTGATGCCTCCACAACAAGCAGCAATTATTACATACAGCAGCAGAACAATTAGGCATGTCAACAGGGCCCTGTTACATATAAACATGTAAGTTGCCATTCATTAAAACTGTCTTGACAGAACTCAGGAGACTGCTAGTCGTTTAAATTCTCCTTGTCTTCTTTTTCATTTTTGAAAAATTCATAAAATATATAATTCACTAATCACAAATTCATTTAAAACAGTTTTATAAAAATGAAAGGAAATCTTCATTTAACAGCTGATTCTATGTAGTAAATGCATCGGATGATTGAAAAGCAAGTTGAATGGATGAGTTCTGCACGAAGAAAATATGAAACCCTTCACAATGTCGAACCAAATTCCCAATATTGATGCTTCAAAAATTCTGTTTACAAAATAAAGTAGATCACCGGTCACCACAATTGTTGTTGGTTCACAGTACCATTAAACTTCAAAGCACAAGTAGCTATATTACCAAGGCATTGTTTTCAGGTATAATGTTATCTGGCAAAGAATATTTTGAGGAAAAAAATTGTCATTATTTTGAATGGGTGAAAAAACCTAATGTTCTTGTGAATCCCAATGGTGGCAAAAATGCAGTTAGCACAATAGATGGGGGAAGGCTTAAGTTTGTTAAGGGAGAAGAGTTCACAGTTTTAAGAGCACAAATCATAACCTGAAATTCACACCTCAGAAAATTCTGTAGACTAAATCACCCATGACACACCAAACTCAGTAACTTTGCCAGTCACAAAGAAGATTATTCTTCCATATTTTTCTTGTCAAAAAGAAAAAAAAGGATTATGCCTACATATTTTTCTTAGCAAAAAGAAAAAGGAATAAGGAAGGAGAGAGAGAGAGAGATTCAAACTGCTTGGATTGGCTAAACCAATTTACTCTATCTATATACTTATCTCGTGCATAAATTTGTGGGGCACACCATTTTTTCTCACAATCTCAACCAAAATTTATTTTCACTTCTAATTTTAAGTCTTCTTTTGCTTCTCATTCTATTATCTGTAAACACAGCGGAACTACACCATTCCTTGCATACTGTCCTCAATTGTTTGAGCTTGAGAGAAATGATGTCTTTTAGAAATGTGGATCCACATCATTTCTTTAGTATAAGAGATTTTATCTTTTAATTGCTCCCAACCCTCTCAATATATAAGCACCACAGTTTGATGGCTCAAAGTCAAAAGCACATCTAAGTCCAAAATTTAGCATATAATTTGGGTCAAACTTTATCATAGTTCTTTCAATGACAATTCACTAAATTTTTGCTGAATTTGGAAAACAAAAAATGTATTAATTTCAGAGGCAATAATTACCCAAATTTTACAGTCAAATACGTGGCCCTTGATTATCGAAATAAACAAGTGATATGCTAGAACTCTAACCTTTTTTATCATGCAAAACACAGAATTGGAAAAAAAGTAAATAAATAAATAAAAGAAAGAAAGAAAAGCTGATGCTGGGCAATTCTTACGTTCAAAAATCTGTTTATGAGCTTCTAGAATGGTAAAATAAAGCTTACTTAGAATTGAAGAAAAATATTTAGGCATGTTTTAAAAAATTTCTATAGAAATTAAAAGTGTTATATAACAGGAAGAATCCAGAGGACTTACAAGAGCTTAGCATTTTTCATCCAAAGTGCCCGACGAAGGCGCTTAGACTGTTTCTTGAAGTGAAATGCACCATCTTGCATTGTTGCAGTTTTGTCAACTAGAAGCTCAATCCTATCACCTCTCTCCAATATCTTCTCAATGTTCTCCACCATAATTGTGCGTATCTGAAGTTTGCAATAATCATTAGCACAATCAAACATGAAAAAACTATGTTGTCCCCAAACAAAAATTAATACACAATAAAATAATTTTTCCTCATTTGAAAAGCTAATAAGTTAGCAAAAGTTTGTTTGGTCGGGGAGTAGATATATTAGCTAAAGTACATATATTACATGCAATCTAAATTATAAAATACAAGAAAAATGAGCCAGAAAGATAAATAGAAGATCTAAAATTCCAGCAAACCAGAAGAAACTTGCCTCACCAACTTCCCCTCTTACACGATTGAGGGTATCTGCACTAGGATTACTTGAGAAAAATTCCATCTGCTGATGCAACACCCTTGAAAAATCATCATTCATTGCATAAGCAGGTGCATGATGGGCCACTCTGCCATAGTTTTTCATGAACCTCATGTGAATATCTTCCAAGTACGAAAATGGAATTCTCCCTGGATCAAAAGAAAACTTAAGCATTTTAACTGATGAAGATAATTAATCAATGGATCCAGCAAGGAGACCAAATCGGTGAAAAAACCCTTATTGCCAAATATCATTTCAAACAAAGCATTAACAGTTCAGAGGTTGAGTCAAAGCTTCCTTAATAGTGGTGAAGAATGCAGAACAGGTGATATGCAAGATGTTAGATCAATGATAAAGAGAAACAAAGTTAGCAAAAAACTTTCACCCAGAGAAGGGTTTTTTTTTTTTTTTTTTATATATCAAGGATTAAAGAAGGCGGTCAAATGATATTGAACATAAATAATTCTAAGTTCTGGAAGAAACATAGATTTTCTAAAATCCATTGGAATATAACATATCATTTTGAATACTCGTTAGGGGATAAGTTGTTGAAAATGAAGATTTAATAGAACGAATGATGTAGTAAACTATTAGACTGCCTGAATGAAGTTGACAGATGCGAACACATATCAACAATTTAAAGTATATACCCTAAGGTCATCTACCACCAAAGGTTGTATGCATAAAAAGTTATAGCAATTATTCTAATTCTAGATAAACTGTACATATAAATAGAAAAGAAAATTGACACCATAAAATGAGAAACAACGATATGAAATCCTAACAACACTAGATTTGATGTATTGAATCAATAAGTTTTTGTCACAAAATCCTCCAAACTATTCTCATTTTAGCTGCAGCAAAAGGAAAAAGGGTTCATCATCCTCCATATCACCAACCTTCAAGGCCACATAACTCTGCCATCCAATGCCAAAACACATCCTTCAAATTTCAATAATCAAGGACAGCAATAAAGCCCAATTAAGCATGCACTTCAAAGATTTCCTAAAAAGAGTCCTGATGCAGGGCAGAAAATGCAAGCTTGCTTTATTATTATTTTTTTTTTCAATTTGTACTGATTGATCAAGTAGAAAATGAAGGTTAGCATTTATGCATCAATACCTAGAGTTCACTTGGCATCTCATCTTCGGTTGATTGGATCACAAAATCATTAGATAAATCCATGAATCACTCCTAAAACCAAGGCATGACCCTTAGGTAAGTTCCCTCATTATTCATTTATTCATTCATACTTAAATATTACAACATATAACCGTATTTATAAGACAGGAAAACCTACTCCTAAAAAATTAGAAAAACACTTAGCAGAAAAACATCAAAGTCACTGAAAATAAAAATGTCTTTTAAGACTCCTTGAAAATAAAACTCCTTAGATTCTTCAAAATTATAACACCTAGGACTCTGTAAAAGACCTTTAACCTGACACTTAAGACTTCTTTGAAGAACATTTTGACTTCTTAAGCAACTACAGGTACTTGCATACATTTCAGACTTTTTATTGGACTGGAATACAATTCATATTTAAATCAAATAAGATCCTATGGTGCCCCGTTATTATATGAAACTACGAAATTAAAGGCTGTCCCTTGTCTCCATCAAGCCGACAAGGATGCAAGTATACCCTCACATAAAAATATATTCCCATATATATATATATATCGATCTCTAGCTACTTTCAATTCATAACTGAAATTACTTAGGAACATGTAGAATGAAGAGAAAACTTCATCCTGTTTCAAATTGAATTCAAGTTGTTGGAGCACATTGCTTTGAGCCACAAGTATTGTTATCCTATTGGTTAACGGTACACATAAGGAATGATAAAAGACTAGGTCTTTAATTCCCATACTTCTAGTGCCTTAGTTTCATAAAGATAAAAGGTTAACAACTAGATATTTTATTCTCATTTTCCAGTGATTTTTCAGATTGGTGATAGAAGATTTTCACAAGATCAAACATGAAGAGCATTTTGAATCATTTTCAGCTGTCATATAGGAATTGAAGTGGTTACATGATGATTCGAACCACAATCTGTATAATCCTATAGGTTCCAATTAAATGAAAAGAAAAGAATATGGGGTGAAAAAAAGGAGGGGGCGGTGGTGGTGTTGGCTCACAGGGTGAGGGGAGGAAGAAAGAAGAACAAATAAAGAGGATTGCTAGGGATTCTAAAAGAATAACTTGTAACCTAAACAAGGTTAGTTTTTTTTCACATTCTTTTTGGTTAATTTTCCATTTCTTCCATACATTGAGACTTCTTCAAGAACTTTTTACTTACTCATTACCAAATGTATAAAATAACTCAGAAAGGAAAATAATAAACAGCAAAGCTTATCCAATTAATGTGATCTTTCATACGGTTATAAAATAACTTGGATTAAAATTGAGAGAAGCAAAAGTCCTTAACTGCACCTACCTTTACGGTGATAAGTGCCCATTCCCAAATCCCAACGAAACCTTTGTTGAACACATTATCTAAGTAATTCATTTCACGAGTCCTCTAAATCAGTTCAAACAATTTTCATAGCTGACAATATCAAAACTAACTTAAAACATTCATGTATAACACTGCACCAATCACTAATACTAACACAAAGCAACTCTAACTTCTCTTACTGCAAGGTGACTTGGAAATACCCATATGTCATTGGAATAAGGAAGTCTCGGACAGAAACGAGGTTCCTCGGTTACACCATTCTCAAACAATAGAACAAGCTCAGCCAGAAATGGCATTGCATTGTTCCAGAAATGACAGCACCCCGCATATAAGGACATGAAAAAAAGCTTCACTTCCTCTTTATACAATTGAGCCCAAAACCGACTTCCATAATTGAAACTTCAACCAAGCTTATCATATGGAAAAACAAAGACCATGCAACAAACACTTCATAGCACTTAACAACAAGCATCATAGTCAACAATTCACATGATCTCCTTTTTAAAAAAAAATTGAAGATCTGAGTTTTCTACTTAATAATTGCAGTTTCAAATTGCTGATTACTTGTATTTGTATATGCATTCAACTCAGCTAAGAAATAAATATCATCAACTCATAATTTAATAACTCAGCTAATATGAAACCAAGCAATTGATTCAAGTATAAAGACATACATGTGCGTTAAGACAATAAAAATAAAAAGAGAAGTTGAAGAAGAGAGTACGTACGGCCAAAGGTGTCGTTGGCCATACAGAGGAAGCTGAGTCCATCCGATCTGAGTATATGAAATATATACCGATCCTGAGAGAAACACAACCGCGAATCGGCCTCCTCCGGCAGCTTCTCCAGTATCCGCCTCGCCACCGCCCCTGTGTTCCCCGTCACCGCGCTGAACTCCGCCAGAACCACCGTGCCCCGCGCCACCACCGCGTACAAAATCGCCATCTCCCAAAAGTATTGTTATAAGAATTATAGTTATTTTACAAATCTAATAAGTTTTGATTTTTCAATAATGATTTCTCTGCTATTCCTTCTTATTATCGTTTTGTTGGTGACTGGTGAGTGAGAATTGAATTTGAACCGGCCACCAATGTCTTTTCACCGGTAAGTCCACGGCCGTTTTGATTTTGTGGGGTTTTGTAGAGCTAATCGGGAGGATATAGAGAAATCATACCACCTAATTTTTTTTATATTATTCAAAGAGCAAATTGCATAAGCTACCCGGATATTTAATGTAATTTCATGAATATGAGATATTTCCCTAACGTTAAAAAACCATCCCTTTTATCATCAGAACGATAGGAAAGATCGCTTGCGATTGAGCAGATGTGCTCCTGAATCATTCCACCGGCGGTGGAGATGTTTTTTTTTCTTCATATTTTCTTTTAATATTTCTATACAGGGTTATACTAAAACAACTTAAATTTGTGATTTAAAATTTTGATTTCAACATCTTAATCATTCATGTGCTCTTAATCCAAGAGTTATAAATGCATTCAAATCTCAACCATTAGATTAAGAGCATCTGAGTGGTTGAGATGTTGAAGTCAAATTTTTAAGTCACAAATTTAAATTTATTAGCTTTACCCATCTATAAAATAATAATATTAATATACTTAAATAATTCATTACATTCATTCTTATTGAAAAGACATTTTTATCCATCAACAGTAAAAAGCTATTAGTGGATTGTTAATGAGTATTTGTGTAATTTCAGACAAAAAATCTCATCTACGTGCACTTACATTAAATATAAAAGTTGTTTGTGCAACTTACCTTTATTCAAATAACAATAAATCATTTAGGGTAAATTGCAATAAAATGTCATGACTTCAGATGTAATTGCACTTTTTCTTTAATTGCAGGTTAGTACTAGGGGTGGGCACTACGTTCAGAACCAAACCGAACCGAACCAAAAAAAGGGTGTTCGGTTTGGATCGTAGAATTAATCGGTTTAAACTGGTTTAAAAATTGAAAACCGAAAAAGTTTTCTGTTCAAACCGGTTTGATTTTCTAAAAACAGGTTTGAAACGATTAAACTGCCTATATAACTAAAAAAACCCTCACATGTTCTAGTGTTCTTTCTCTTAAACTATGCAGCCTCTCTGTTCCTCAACTCTGTTCCTCATCTGATCTGCTCCTACAACTATAAGGTTTGTCAGTTGTCACTTTCTCTTTTTCCTTTTCTATTTTTCTTCTTCTTCTTCTTCTTCTTCTTCTAATTTTCTTCTTGTCTTCTTTTTTTGTTTCACATCTGATCTGTTCATCTTCATCGCTAGCCAAAGCTTCAACGAGACAAACCTTCAGCTCGTCCGATCTGCTCTTCTTCAGCTCGTCCGATCTGTGATTTAGTTAGATTTTCTTTCTTTTAGTTAGCTTTTCCTTCTTGGTTTGGTTAACAAAGGTTGATTTAACCAAGGTTGGTTGTTGATTTGGTTGATTGATCACAGACAAATCATGAAATTCGAATCCGTGATTGTGTGTGTCTAATTATTTATTGACTTGATGTATCAATATGTGATTGTTCATATGTTTGTGTCTAATCTGTGATTCGAATCTGTGTTGTAGGCTCGTAGCTTTATTTATATTTTGTTTAATTAAAAAATGAGGAAAAATGAACAGCGCCCTAGCTAACTTCTCTGGTATTTGTTAGGGTCAAAATTTTGATGTGTAAGCCATATGACAAAATAGATTTTTGTTGTTGTAGCAATTTATTGCTTAATTAGTATAATCAGCTGGATGTTGTATAGGAAAAATAAATCATTTCACTTCCTTTGTTTGATGAATGTTTTTTCAGTTGGGAACAGTAAGAAAAAGGCTGGAATATGCTTGGAATTGCAACTAAACAATTGTGAAGCAAAATACTCCAGATGGAAAGTTCTTTTTGATTCTAGAAAGAGTATAAATCAGTTTTATGATCATAAATCAAGTTATATATAATTTATAGTGGTCATGTAAAGATGTTCATTGCCCTTTCAAGAACTATGCATACACATGTTTTAGACACTGAACCTATGTATATTAGACAATGTTGATATATATTCGAATATGTGTACAATCCGCGTTGATATATATATATATATATATATATATATATATATATATAATATGTTTATAGACAGTTTACTTGTGTTGTTATGTCATGTGTATATGAGATTATCATTATATATGTTTATTTATATTTTGTTTGTGTATATTAGTGTATATATATATATATTTATTTATATATGTGTCTAGTTGTGTATATTCGAATAATCGAATAACATATTCACAGTAGTCACGGTACCTTTGAATATGTGTTTTTGTATCCGCGGGCAGCAAGTGGAGTGACAAAATGGAATGCATTTTTTTATGTATGGGGAATGTGGTGTGGAAACTAGAATTGAAATGTTATTTTAGTTGACTAGTTGTAATTTTGATTTAGAGTTATTTTAGTTGTAATTTTGATTTGGAGTTGGATTATTTATTTTTGGGGAGGTATTATTATATAATGTACTATTATTAACTGATTTTGAACTTTTATTTTGGAGTTTGAAATGTTTTTTTATATTTTGGAATGGATTTATTATTAACTTATTATTATGTAATATGTTTTTAACTGATTAATTTTTTTTAGTTAGGTTTGATTTGTTTTTTTTTTTTGGCTTTGGGTCATTTAAATAGCCAAAATTAGTATCTAACAGCCCATTAATTTTAAAACAGATTAAAAAGACCCATTAAACTATCCGGCCCATTAGATCCAAAACCAAATTGAACTGCACCAATTTCGTTCCCATTTCGTATTCGGTTTAAACTGGTTTAATTTTAGATAAACCGAAATATTTTTGGTTCAGTTTGGTTTTGTCCAAAACTGAACTGAACTGAACCATGCCCACCCCTAATAAGTACCATTGACTAAAGGGTTAACAAGAGTTAAGAGCTGACCGATCAAATTTTACGAAACATCCAAATTACCCTTGAGCAATCTAGTTTATCAATTATTATAATAATTTTATTTTTTATTTAAATCTTACAAACAATAAAAAATAGAAAAACAAAAAACAAATCACCAGAGGAGATCATCTCCTCCGATGGAGATCGTTCTGATCTCCATTAGAAAAGATCTAGTCCATATCTCTTCCATGTTTAAAGGAGATCTGGACTAAATCTCTTTTAATGGAGACCGACGATCTCTATTAAATAAAATCTTCAACGACCTCTATTAATGGAGTTCACCGATCTCCAGCAACTTTCATTAATATAGATAAAAGAAAATTTGGTACTCCACAAAATGGATAACCATATCTCATTTGACCTATAAGCTTTCTGAAAAATCTCCTGCTAGCAAAGTGGCAAAAACTGCATCGGGCACTTCTGCTCCTGATGTCGCTCACAAAACAAGGGAAACTGACTCGGCGGAGAAGTTAGAAGCCTATCAGACTGGAGTCAAATCGATCATTATTGAAGGATATGATAAGGATCATGACTCACTAAGTGACCTGATCCGCCGAGAGCACCGATCAAAAAGAGGAAATGATCGGGGTCAGGCTACCTCCACCAACTTATCATCTGACCAACCACCAATAGATAATCAAGCCTCTACTGATCCTTCAGCCTGTCACGTTGATAAGGCATCGATGAAGTTTTCGATCACACGGCAGATAGTCTTTACTGACTTAGATTCCGATAGGGAACAAGCTGAATTTAAGAAGGCACAAGTCGGTCCCTCCTTTTTGGATCTTGCTGACAAAATGCCTGCTCGTCCGACCCATCCTCTCGAATCTGCTCCTGATGTTATCAAGGTTCCCCTCGTAGGTGGAAATGAAGCATGTTCACTCAAGTCTGCTAATCAAGGGCAGACTGTGGCTGCTTACCCAATAGTTGCTCCTGAATCTACTCCAGTTCCAAGCCCAGCCCAGACCGATCATCAACATCAGAGCTCAGGAATAGCAACTGATGTGATCGGCATCCCAAACCCAGAGGAGACGTTGGTTGACCCTCTGCATATGTTAAAATTCATGTCAGCTGGAAGAGGATATGTCGGTGAAGGTTATTGGTCCGACTTTATGAGCGCCAGCGATACGGACCGAGTCCGCGCTGTCTATAACAATGGTGTTTATGTATGTATTCTTTACTCGATATCCTTAATTCATTATATATCTAGGTTATGTCGTCATGACTTACTTCATTTAACATGCCAGTGGAAGAGATGGCTAGAGCTATGATGACTTAGAGGAAACAGGCCATTGAAATCTCTCGGCTGAAAAAGGAGCTGGAAGAGGAAAGAAAGCGATAGGTTCTACCTCGGCTGATGGATTGAAACTTAAGGAATCTTATGAAGAGAAGCTGAGGCAGCGTGACCTGACTGAAGCCACTTTAAGAGAAGTTGTGACTGCTGCCGAGACCTGAGCCAACATGGCTTCAGATGATCTCTCTGAATTTTCTAAGAAAAATGTTCATCTTGAAGTAGATTTAGCTGAAGTTAGGTGGTTGTGTGCTGAATTAGAGCAGCGGGTGATCTTGTCCGAACAGGTTTCTCTTGATCAGGAGGCAGAAGCTTGGATTGCCAAAGAAACTTTAGCAGCTTCTCAACAATCTTTTTCGACTTGTCTGGTTGTTCTTTTGGTTGTTTGCTGAAATTCAGTTATTTGTTCAAGTGGTGTTCGTTTGATGGACCATTTGCATAGTATCTAGTTTATAGACTCTTGCCTTTTATCTGGTAACTAAGTCACCGAGACTTCTCTCAGTAGTCTGTTACTCAAAATTCGCTGGCGTGAGGTTTTTCATGATCTCATTATCCCAACTTACCTTAGCCAAGTATCTTTATTAGCTGGCATTCGGATGCGAGATCTTGATTAACTCACCCAACTTTTTACGCATCCCATCAGGTATCTGATCTCCTGAAGACGCTCTAACAGTGCTTCTGACGCACCCAGTTAGTTTCGGTGAACATGCATTGTCTTTACGACATATGCTTTTGGTTCCATCACTGAACCCCCCGAGAGCCTGTTTTAAGTTCATCGGGATTTGCTTTTATTAAGAAAGCAATAACATAACACATTTCTTGAATCGAGTTTTCGTTGAAGGATTTTTTTATTGATTTCCTTAAAAACTATAAAGAGAAACATATGATTAGGCATGAGTAAGATCTATATCTATTCAAAATATCTAAAAATTCTGAAAAGAAAATATCAAAAGAAAAACGGGAAAACTGCTTAAGGGTAGAATATCTTCAGGTATTGAGCGTTGCATGGTTTGGGTAACTCTCCTCCTTCTGATCGGACAAGGAGATATGTTCCATGCCCAGCTGATCCGACCACCTGGTAAGGCCCCTCCCATTTATCTACTAATGATCTGGCCGACTTATCCCTTGTGTTCGGAGATACCCTTCTAAGAACCAGATCTCCGAGTTGGAATTTTCTGATCTGGACATGCGAGTTGTAATATATTGCAATTCTTTGTTGGTAAGCCGCATTTCTTACCCTCGCAATGTCCCTTTTTTCTTCCAACTCATCTAGGCTCCGTTCTAAGGTCATTATATTGGAGTCGGGCTGGTATAGCTGAACTTTAGGGGAGGTAGGGGTTATTTCGACCTGGATGACGGCTTCGGTTCCGAACGCTAAGGAGTAAGGTGTTTCTCCTGTTGAAGTCCTTTCAGTTGTTCGGTATGCCCAAAGTACTTAATGCAACTTGTCTGCCCAGTTTCCTTTCTTTCCGTCAAGCTTGGCCTTCAAGGTGTGCTTGATGATCTTATTGATGGCTTCGGTCTGGCCATTGGTCTGAGGATGAGCTGGTGTGTCATAATAATTCTTTATGTGGTACTTTCGGCACATCTCTATGAAATTATCACTATCGAATTGGGTTCCATTGTCAGTGACAATTGTATCCAGAATCCCGAATCGATAGATAATGTTCTTCTTTACTGAAGCTAGTGATATTAGCCTCGGTTATGTGTACCAGTGCCTCCGTTTCTGCCCATTTTGTGAAATAATCAACCGCTACAATAACATGCTTGGCACCTTTTTTAGTTGCTGTTGGCATGGGGTAGATCAGATCTAATCCCCACATTGCAAATGGCCAGGGTGAGCTTAGATTCTTCAAGGTTTTAGGTGGTTGCCTAATATCGTTTGCGATTCTTTGACAAGTACCACATTTCTCAGCTACCAATTTAGCATCCTGAAATAGGGTTGGCCAATAAAAGCCCATGTCTAAGGGTTTTATGGGCCAAACTCTTACCCCCAGTATGGTTTCCACACACACAACTATGTATGCTGGCCAAGATCTTATCTCATTCTTCTTGGCTAACACATCTTTGTAGGGTCTTCGAAAATCCCCTTCTATAAAGTTCATTGCCTATTATTGAGTACCGAGCAGCCATGTATCTGACTCGTTTTGCTTTAACTGCATCTTCTGGGAGCGTGCCATCTTCTAGGTACTCGATGATCGGGGTGGCCCAAGTGACTGACCCTTTCTCCACCGTTTCTACTATCAGATTTTCTTCTTCCTTGATGTTGGGCTTTTCAAGATGAGCCACTAGAATCATTCTGAAGCAGATATCAATGGTTGATGATGCCAGTTTTGATAGTGCGTCAGCTTTCTCATTCTCCTCTCTCGGGATCAGAATGATTCTATGACTCTTGAATCTCCTCATGAGTGTCTTGGCTATCTCTAAGTATGCCACCATGTTATGATCTTTTGCTTGGTATTCATCTAGGATTTGGTTGACCATGACTTGTGAATCACTGAATATTTCTACTTCGTCTGCTCCCAATGCTGTGCATATTCGGAGTCCAGCCAACAACGCCTTATACTCGGCCATGTTGTTGGTAGCTCTAAAGTCAAATCGCAGGGCGCATTCTATCTGATCATTTTCTGGGGTTGATATCACTATACCTGCCCTACTGCCACGCGTGTTTGACGAACCATCAACGTGCAGCTTCCAATTGAAGACTTTTCTTTCTTTTTCTTCTAGAATCCTGATCACTTCACTGTTTGGCTCAGTGAACTCAGTAATCAGGTCTGCTACCGTCTGGCCTTTTATTGCAGCCCTTGATAAGTAAGTAATATCAAACTCGCTAAGCTCCACTGCCCATTTTGTAAGTCTTCATGATACCTCTGGCTTGGATAAAATCTGTTTTAACGGACAATCTGTATAGACCTCAATTTTGTGAGCCTGGAAATAAGGTCTAAGTTTTCTTACTGCTGTTAAAAGTGCAAGTGTCATCTGTTCGGCTGCAGAGTATCTTGTTTCAGCTGGTAGCAGAGCCTTACTAGTATAATATACTGGTTTCTGCACCCCTTCATCTAATCTGACGAGTACCGATCCTGTGGCTACGGTTGTGACCGACAGATATAAGTACAGAGTTTCTCTTTCCAGAAGCTTTGAGAGGATCGGGGCCTTGCCTAGGTATTCTTTGATTTTCTGGAATGTTTGTTCATACTCCCTATTCCATTCTACATCATTTCCTTTTCTTATTGCTTTGAAGAATGACAAACATCTATCGGTTGACTTGCTAATGAACCGATTTAACGATGCTAAACATCCCGTCAACCTTTGGATGTCTTTTAGGGTTACCGGGACCTCATCTCTTCTAGGGCTCTTATTTTTTCAGGATTCGCTTCGATCCCCCTTTGGTGCACTTGAAAACCAAGGAACTTTCCCGATGGTACCCCAAAGACGCACTTGTTCGGGTTGAGTTTCATCTCGTATCTTCTTAATACTTGAAATGTTTCTTCCAGGTCTGCAGTGTGTTTACTTACTGTGACACTTTTGGTTAACATGTCGTCTATGTAGACTTCCATGTTTCTACTGATCTGTCGGGCAAACATCTTGTTTACCAATCTTTGGTAAGTCGTCCCGGCATTTTTAAGACCAAAAGGCATCACTTTGTAGCAGTAAAACCCTTGATCTGTTATAAAAGCAGTTTTTTCTTCATTTGGGCCGAACATCCTGATCTGATTGTACCCTGAATATGCATCCATGAAGCTCAATAGCTCATGGCCAGTAGTTGCATCGACCAACTGATCTATTCGAGGCAAAGGGAAACTATCTTTTGGGCATGCTTTGTTCAAATCTGTGAAGTTTACACACATCCTCCACTGCCCATTCTTCTTTTTTACGAGAACTACATTGGCAACCCATTCGGGATACTGAACTTCCCTGATTAATCTTGCTGCCAGTAATTTTCGGACTTCTTCTTTAATCGCTTGGCTTCTTTCAGGGTTAAATCTTCACCTTTTCTGTATCACTGGTCTGTGATTGGGATCAATAGTCAGAGCATGGAAAATTATCTTGGCATTGATTCCTGGCATGTCCTCGTGTTTCCAGGTGAACACATCCATGTACTCTTTCAATAGATTTATCAGTTGACCATGTACCTGTTCGGTTAGCTGTGCTCCCAGCTTAACCTTTTGTCTAGGGTTTATGTCGTCCAATATAACTTCTATAGTCGACTCTTCTTCCCGGCTTTTTTCACCTTTTTGACATGATTCTCTTGGATCTAAGTCAAACTGAGTTGGCGCTTCAGCCCTCTCCTCTCCTTCATCATCTTTTGAGCTATTTCTCTATTCTGCAGAGTCTATCTGCATTACTTCTAGCTCGGCTCTTTCACTATAAATAGCCAGGTTAGCTTTTCTCGCCTACTCCTTGGACCCTTTCAATACCTTGACTCCGAACTCTGTTGGGAACTTAACGGTCAGGGCGTAAGTTGCTGTAACTGCCTTCGTTTTGTTTAAGAATGGTCTACCTAATAAAGCTTTATATGGCCAATTCTCAGTGTCAACAACCACGAAGTCAAGCAACACTACTTTTTGACATGGAAAATTTCCTATTTCGACTGGTAACTTGACTGTTCCCAATGACCTCACTTCGGCTCCCCCGAACCCTCTGACAGGAATTGCTAATGGTTGCAAATCTTTTCTTTGGAGCCCTGACTGATCAAATACCCCGGCACTCAGAATATCTAAAGAGCTCTCATTGTCGATCAGCACTCTTCTCACCTCCCGATGACCAAAGCGAACTGAAACAACAATTGCATCATTTGGTTTAACTTCCAATCCATGAGCATCAGCCTCAGAGAAAATGATCGGGTCCCAACCTTGCTTGAGCTTCTTCTTGTCGGGACCTATTGAGTTCACTTCAAAGTTTCTTTGGCCGTCTATCGCTTCACGAACTTCAGAAATTCTTTCTCTGTTACTTTTTCCCGTGCATGGTCTGCTAAAAATAGTGTTGATAGCCCCGGCAACTAAACTTCCCCTTGGACTTTCTTTCCTATTCTGGTCGGGTTTTGGGGGATCGTTCGGCCGATCATCATTTTCACTGAGAACTACGTCTTTCAGGTATCTTTCTCTAATCAACTTTTCAATATAGTCCCTCAGCTGGTAGCATTTAGAAGTTTCATAGCCATTCTCTCGGTGAAAACGGCAGTATTTAGAAGTATCTCTTCGAGCAAAACTGGACTGTTTTAGAGGTTTTCTTATATAAACTCTTATCTTCAATTACGTTCAAAATTTCTTCCTGTGTCTGAGCCAAATGAGTATAGTTCGTATACTGCCTCTTATAAGTCTTGTTGCTCTTCTGATCATCTTCCTTACGACCTTCCTTACCTCTCCCAGAATTACTTTTCTGGTCGCCTTTGGGGTTTCCCTTCGAGCAGCTGTCTTTAGACTTCGGATTTTCTCCTAGTCGTCCTCCATGTATCAATTCCCCTCCATAGGCTATCTGTTCTTCTTCGGCCATGCATATCCTCCTACGTCATCCACCATATTAGCATAAGTGGTTGGGCCATTTTGTCTTAGACTGAGTGACAATTGGTTATGCTGTAAACTGTTGACGAATGCTGCTACAACCGCATCATCATTGGGGTCCTGCACCTCTGAGACTTCCTGTGAAAAATGGGCACGGTAGTCCTTTAACTTCTTGTCATTCATTTGTTTCATGGTTGAAAGGACGGATATTGACTTCCTGCGTTGGATGTTTCCCATGAACTGCCTAGTGAAGGCCTGTATTAGTTCCTCAAATTCCCAATCGACCCGCTCTCAAGGCCACCAAATCATCTAGACCCCTGATCACCTAATGTCTGGGGGAACGTTCTACATAAGAGCGCGTCATCATAATCATACTGTGTCATCGCGCTCTGATATCTCTTGATATGCTAATGGGGGTCGGTGTTGGCCTTGAATTGTTCCACATGCGGCATTCTAAATTTTTTCAAAAAACGGGCTTGCCTTATGGAAGTAGTAAACAGACTTCCTGAAATTGCCTATCAGCAAATTTCCTCGTCACTGTCTTCGTTCCAGCGCTTCTATCCTTCTTAGTAGAACTTCGCGCTCTCCTTCTGGCTCACCGCGCTCATCAAATTTTTGACCGATGATGATACCATAGGGGTCTCTAGATGTTCGCCCTGTGATTTGAGTATTTCGAACATTGTATCCGGGAGCAGGGGCTATCTCTCTATGCCTCCTTAGGGGTTCTTCCTTGTCAGTTGAAGGCTACCGAGACCTCCTCATGTGTCCGTCATATTTGTCCCCTCGGCCATAACTCACTTCTCGTTCTTGGCTTCTTATGACGTCATCATGCGGGTTGCGCTCTCTTCTTTTCTGGCTGGTTTGGTCTCAATTCCCTCTGTGGTCTTGGTAACCACGGCGGCCATCCTTCTTTTAGGATCGATCCTTCTTTTCGTAAGGATCTGCCTTATTTTTACCAGTTTTCTATGGGGCGTTTGGAGTTGGAATTACTATCTTAGACTATATTCTAGGATCCCGTGCCACTACGGGCGTGTGTAACTGGAAGGGCGAAGTTAAATTTACGGTGGCAGTTATGTTGATTCCCTGTCTAGCGGCGACCTCGATGACTCTCCGTAGGGACTCTCTAACCTGTTGGAATGCATCCGGGGAGATTGCTGGGAGAGTGTTTGAGGAAGTTATGGCGCTTGACCAATCGAAGTTGGAGTCACTGGAGGTAAGCTTCCTCCGGCGATACTGGCGTTCACTGGATCGGAGCCGTTGATATCGCGCGGGGTATCAGTGTCACGTGGGGATTGACTTCCATCCCTGTTGTCTACCATATTGTTGCTTCACAAGTTCTCCGGAGGTTCACCCATTTCTTCTAGCGCCAATTGTTGACGGTGATTTTTGGATCGAACTATGTGGATCACGCGTCACACAAAATATGTCGAACTAACAATTGAATAAGAAATTATAAATAACAAACATATCAAACAGCAAAGATTTTACGTGGTAAAACCTCAAAGTGAAGAAACATCCACGGTTGCCAGACGGCTGAGATAGAAATCCACTATGAATAAGTTTGATTACACACTCAGCCTCCCTTGATCTCTCTCATAAACTAAGGATTCATTAACCCCTTCTTGGATGATCTCAGGGGTTATTTATACATGCATAATCCTTAATTCTCGGAGTACAAATAAGGAAAAAGGTGATACATGTTTAATAAACTTCTGACTTATCGGAGTTGTTTATATCTTGTGTAAATTGAATGACTTAGATTGGCTGCTTGATTGAGATTCTGCTACTTATAAGATAGTTTGTTTCTTATCAGAATATGCTTCGAGATGTCTTATTTGAGTTGAACTATTTATCTACGTATTTGAGTCGTGATTGTGTTGAATTCTGAATTCTAAGTATATCAGGTCATCTGAGGACATCTTTACGCTGTACACTTGTTGCTTAACCAATCATCTACCAGACTCGACCAAATCTCGCTCACCCCCGAGCATGGATTCATTCCCGATCGAACTGCTACACCCGATCAATCTATTTACCGTGGTCGGGATTTCCAAACCCGACCATCTAAGTGATTTTGATCAATCGTGCGGGGTTGTTTACTGATCATTTTAGGTTGGCTGATTTTGACTCTTCTTTGTTGACATGTCACTTGTTTCTCCCGTAATTCACGTTGTTTATGCTGACATGTTATCTTTCCAAATTATACCAATAACAGTTGCAATTACACATTGTTGGACCAAAAAGGAACCTGAAAATTTTTGTGCCTCACAACAAACTCACCAATCGATCCCTCACACTTCGTATTAAAACAACTCTCAAGTGATAACTACACTTGACAAGTATTTCTTAGCACTCAAATCACAAATATAATAGTTCGGATAGAAAGAATTCGGCGATGAGAAAATAGGAAACTTGAAGCATAACTATTTGATTGATGTGCATGAATGAAAGATTTTGACTTATCAAGAGTTAGAACACTTCATTGAGATGTTAAGAGAACTTTGCTAGGCTCTTGAAAGTGTTTATTAGATGACCCCAAGACTTGTGTTTATAGGTAGAATGACAAAAGAAAAAAAAAACTAGTCGTTTATGACTAATAAAAATTGGGTTGTGTAGGAAAGTCAACTACTGTATTTATTGTCTTGTTTTAATAAATGTATTGGTTGAGTTTCCTATAAAAAGAAATTTTATATTTTTAACATGTGCCCAACTCCAATGGGACACCAAATAGCAATTCTGAGGCCAGATATTTGGTGTAATGAACTGCTCATAACACTGAATAATTTTCTTTTTATTAATTTTTTTTATCAGTCACATCATTATTTTATATTTTTAAAATTTCTAATTTAACCATCCATTCTTATTAGAACATTATTTATTCTAAAAAATATATTATTACGAAGATTTCATTGAGATCTTTAAAATGATACCAATATTTATATATATATATATATATATATATATATTTGTTATAATTGATGTGTGTATATATATATATATATATATATATATATATATATTTGTTATAATTGATGTCTTTCTCACCTTATTGGTTTCATACCTATCCCTTTATTTACTTACCAAGTAAGTAAGTAATACACATACAAGCGGCTTAGCCAAATCAATCTTCAAGTGGGCAAATGATGCTCTACTCTAAAATCACTATACATAGAAAGCTCATATCATTGTAAAAGGGTTGTGTGATCAATACAAAATTAGAGTTAATATTTCTCTCTAATCTCTCTTGTCTCTTCTTCTTTATTTATTTCCTCTATTATTTCATTTATTTACAACACGTGATCGTTTGTAAGTAAAAAGTATCTCCTGATTCTCCAGATGAGTGATTTACTTACGGCTCGATATCCATGCATATAAGTAAAAGGGATCTTCGGTAGAGTGATTTACTTATATTTCAATATTCGTATTTATTTATTTATACGTAATATAAGACTGGTTTATGCTGTATCACCGGAACTTATAGTTCTGAATTTATTTATTATGTTTTTTAAATACTCGCATTTAATTATATGTAATATATAAGACTAGTTGCGGTTGTGTCGACAGAGAATGGCTATGGCTATGTCGACAGAATCTATTATAGTTCAGGATTTATTTATTATGCCTTTTAAATATCTGGCTTTATTTTTATGCAGTATATCAGGTGAGCTCAGCACTTGGAATTGTTTATTTATGCTCTTTAAATATTCGTATTTATTTTTATGCAATTTATCAGGCGAGCTCAGCCCCTGGAATTGTTTATTTATGATCTTTTAATATTCACATTTATTTTTATGCAATATATCAGGTGAGCTCAGCCCTTGGAATTGTTTATTTATGCTATTTAAATATTCATATTTATTTTTATACAAAATATCAAATGAGCTCAGCCCCTGAAATTGTTTATTTATGTTCTTTTAAATATTAACATTTATTTTTATACAATATATCAGGAGAGCTCAACCCCTGGAATTGTTATGCTCTTTAAATATTCACATTTATTTTTATTCAATATATCAGGAGAGCTCAGCCCTTGGAATTGTTATGCTCTTTAAATATTCACATTTATTTTTATACAATATATCAGGTGAGCTTAGCCCCTATAATTGTTTATTTATGCTCTTTTAAATATTCACATTTACATTTATGTAATATATCAGGAGAGCTCAGCCCCTGGAATTGTTTATTTATGCTTTTTAAATATTCACATTTATTTTTATGTAATATATCATAAATCCATAAATCCAATTTCTGGATTTATGATATTTAAGTTGGCACGATTTTGAAAACTGATGAGAACCTGTAGTTCTGGATCCAGTGTTATATACATGAATATCATACTTCATTATTTAGAACCTGGGTTTCGAATCCATTCAGAATATGAAGTTTTCTAAATTTTATATATGAACTTACAGGTCATGGTCGAATCGGAAGTTCGAAAAATCAATATGACCCATGATTTTGTTTAATCTCATATATATATATATATATATATATATATATATATATGAAGTGATATGTTTACATATCATTCATTTGAGAAAAAAGATCTATACCTCTAGCAAAATGTTGTGAGTATCATAAAAAAGATTTAAGATCCTAACGTATCATTCATTTGAGAAAACAGATCTACACATCCAGCAGGATGTTGTGAGTATCATAAAAGAGATTTAAGATCCTAACGTATCATTCATTTGAAAAAAAAAAAGATTTACACATCTAGCAGGATGTTGTGAGTATCATAAAAGAGATTTAAAATCTTAACATATAATGAAATTGAAAATAATATTTTATCCAATACATACATGCTTGATGCTTATAAAGAGCAATATTCAGAGTTGATAAAAAAAGAGCAATATTCAAAATTGTTGAAAAAAAAATGAAAATACGGGGGTAGAGTACAATCATTTGAGTATCAGATTTGGATAAAATAGAATTACTCTAAATATAAATGCAGTCTAGCTCTTCAAATAATATGACATCATTATAATCTATTTATTTAAATTGTTTTAAATTTATATATCTTAAATGATTAAATAAATAAATTACAGATGCCACATCATTTGTGTATCAGATTTTGATAAAATAGAATTACTATAAATATAAATGCAGGCCAGCTATTTTTTTTTTCTATTTCCTTTTTTCAAAATCTAATGCAAAAATAAAAAAAGTTTCCATTTTAAAAAGCTAATAGCAAAAAAGTCAAGTTTTTGACAATATGTATAGGTCAAATATTTATTCCCATAATCAAAAAAATATACATTAGGACAACTCCGAAGAAAAATCTCCTAATCTCCTTACTTACACGCATGGTGCCACTTAAACTCTTTCTCATAGACCGAAAAATGTAAAAGGAAAGTGAACACCGCTATGTAACTAGCTTAATTCTTACCCGCATTATATAATTTATATTAGATAGATAATTATTGAAATAATATATTTTCTCACACTGTATAACAAACATTGCTTTAAGTCTATAACAACATTTACAAGTTTTTTTTTTTTTGAAACTAAACATTTACAAGTTAAGATAGTGAGAGGTAGGTGAATTTTCTATTCCCTACATATATTACTTTTATTATAATTATTATTATTACATGGGAAATCCAAAAACATTGTACCCTATTGAGCTTCCTTGATAGCATTCAGGTGGTTGATCATCCCAATTCTGATCGTTGGTTTGGCCAAATGAGTTGTTATCAACGGTGGTGATGTCATGTATGCTGGACCTCTTTTTTTCTTTCTTGATGGAATTTAGTCGAAGAAAGTATTTTTGAGCATGGCTAGCCACTTGAGTTGGTGTTCTTGACACGACAGCGTTTCTTGAAATACTCCTCCAATCTCCTTTCCCGTATTTTTCTAGTCCAATTAGAAAATGCCTGACAAAACCATAAATTAGCAAGTTTGGTATATACATCATATGAAAGAAAATTGGGTGTATATGTAATAAGAATGTTAAATGTAACTGACTATTCATATCATATGACATGATATGAATACAATATAAAAATACACAAAAACTTTCCCGATCCATTGCGGTTGAACTTGAAACACTACCATCGATCATAATTCTAGAATATGAAATTCACGTATGATTAGATGAATATCATAAAGGAAATGATCAAATATAGACTTGTCTACATGATGTTTGTTTCATTGAAAGAACTTAGCTCTTGTTTGTATAAAAATGTGCAGACCGAGATGCTGCACCAAATAATTACTAAACATTCTAAAATCAAAACAAATTAATCACTGCAATAAGAGCATGTTTGTGTATATCCTTCATTTACAACTTTTCGTTTATTTAGAAACACTCCATCTAAATCTCAAATCAAGTGGCTGTAGTTTAGTGGTAAGAATTCCACGTTGTGGCCGTGGAGACCTGGGCTCGAATCCCAGCAGCCACATTTGTTTTTAATATTTTTGTACCTTAAAATCTTATATAGTTATATTAGTTTTTTTTTTTTTTTTTAATTTTAAATATTTGATTTTCGTAAACTAACCAGCATCTATACGTCTATACAGAAGCTGGATTCTTTACCCTCAATAGTTTAATTTAAATTTTTAAAAATTAATTCAACAATTAAAAACTATATATAAACTGAAAAAGCCAAAAAATAAAATAAATAGAAAATGAAAATGAAAACCTGTGCTCTTCTGCAGTCCATGGAACGCCTTTCCTCCTCTCACTACTCTCCCTCGCTTTACCTTTACCCTCTGACCAAACCTGACTCGTCCCGGACTCAGTCTCCCGACCCGGCGAGTCCAACTCGTCCTCGTAACTCGGTAACTCAACAAGCCCTGAGTCAATCTCCTTCAAATCACGAACCAAATCCTCGTAACGCTTTTGTACTTCCACAGAAGTCTTACCGGGGACTTGACTGGCGATCTTTTCCCACCTCTTCGGCGTCTCCTCGGGAAACATAACCAGCGCTCTCTCGAAGAGCTTGTCTTCGTGACGAGACCACGAAGACGAAATCGCCGAGGAATTGGCGTTGTCATACTCAAACTGGCTGCTGTGATTGTGAATCATCTTTACCGGCGGTTGGCGTTTCTAATTCTGGTTCTTCTAGATTTGTGTTTAAAGTTCCACATCGATTTTTTTGGCTTATTTAAATAGCTTCGAATTTGATGTTTGTTTTTTTTATTCGTTTTTAGTCTCTTACACGAAGAGGTGGCTTTTGGATTACGTTAACTTTTTTAGGCGATGATTGGGACCGGGACTGGGCCACATATTTAACACGTTTTATACATTGATTTTTAATTAGATTTAGGTCAATTATCCTTAAAATGATGTCTTAATTTATATGGTAGCCAACCAAATTGAGATATATGTCTATATTTATGGAAGAATTAAAAAAAAAATTAAATGTAGATATATATCTCAATTTGATTGGTTAGATACAAATTAAGACACCGTTTTTAGACAGTTGATTTGAAGTCGACGAACGTGGTAAACATCATGCCAAAGGTCGATAAACTTTTACTCATTACAAAAAAGATCTCACATATAATGGAATTCATTATAGTCAAACCAAAATTTTGAATTTAGTTTTATTTTAGCTTTTGAAAGGTAAAAACAAAGGATTTAAAAGCATGATTTTGGAAATTTAGACTTCAAATTGAAAAGATATAGAGTGATCCATTCCACAAGAAATAACTGCAGTTTAGAATCTTTGGATAGCGTTTCATTGAATTATTGAATATTGGATGGCATATTATATTTATATGGTTTTTTTATTATCTTTTTAAATTAGAATGTGTATAATTTGAGAGTAAGATTGAATAGAATTATGATGTAATGGAATTAATATTGAATATTAAATCATTATTTGTTTGGAAAAATAAAATTATATGTATAATATTTTTTAAAGAAAATTAGTTTGTTTTGAATAAAATAATAAATATAATTTGATGTGTGTGTATATATATATATATATTTGAAAATAATTTAAAGCAACTTTACAATATATTTTTATGTAAATTTAAATTATTTTATTTTAATTTTAATTTAAAAGTAATTATATATTCTTATCCCTCCAAACCCAAACACTATTAAGGAAAGTTAGGTCGGTCACATGGACCAGAAAATCTTTGATGAATCGATTATACTAATCAACACCAATTATCATATGTCCATTAAAAGTTTTAACTCTCATATGCCGAGTAATTACATTTTCTCTCTCCATTATTTTTTAAATAACTTTCTTTCCTCTTTCCTCTTTCCTCTTTCCTCCATCGTATTATTATTATTATTATTAATACACGTATCAAATTTTAGTGGCCTCTACTTGTTATTTAATTGATTTTGAATCTATTATCCAGATGGTAACAAGCTGGCATCATCGTCTCAAAGGGTCTACTTTGTCTAAGCTTTACAATGGAGTTATCCGTTAATCTGTAATAACTAATAAAGAAATATTCTTGGTCCAAAAAAATTGTTTTGTATTCCACTTTAACCCCACTTAGTCGCCGCCTTAACAAGCTTCTGCTTAAAGCAGTTGCCGGTTGGACTTTTGGATAAGATTCTCTTTTCCTTTCTTATTAGGGATATTATTCATTTAGTCCCTATTTTTTTTAAATGTCTATATTTTACTCACTTATCCATTTTTCACTAGATTGAGTCCATGCTTTCCAAAACCATTCATTTTGGTCATTCTGTAAGTCAAACGTTAGTCAAATTAAACGGTTCTAAGTGTATTTTATCTTTAAACACTAATCTGTCACGTGTCAACACACAAATAAATATAAAAAAAATTAAATAATAACATTAAATTAATATATAAATACAAATTAAAAAATTATAAACAAAAGAATAATTATAAAATTAAAAAAATTAAAAAAAAAAAAATAAAATATATCACTCACTAAAAATCTAAAACCAATCCCAAGTAAAAATCAGTTCTTGGAATGTTGGTGGCTGGAAATCAGTTCTTTATTGATGATTTCCAACAAAAATAAAACTCAGCCACCAACAAAACATATACCTAAACCTAAAATCAAACTCAGCCACAAACAAAATCTAAACCCATAAACCACTACCTCTCTGTCTCTCTCTCAACCTAAACTCAATCATTCAAAATCCATATCTCTATTTCTCGACCTCTTTCTTCTTTATCGATCTCTCTCTCCTTTCTCGGTCTCTTTGTGACCCCCATGAAACCCAGAAGAAGCTACTCTCCCGCTGCCATGAAAACCTATCTCTCTTATCTCTCGTCGACCGTCGAGAAACGAACCAAGATCTGGTTTGAACCAAGATCTGGTTTGAACCAGAACTGGGCTCGAACCAAAAGGAACCCAGATTTGGTTCAAACTAGAACTGGGTTCTAACAGAAACGAGTCGTTTGGGTTTTGGTGTTGGGAGGTGGACAGTTTGGTAGGTTTGGTGGTGGTGGTGGTGGTGGTGGTGGGTTTGAAGGGTTTTCTAGGTGGATGATGGTGTTTTGATGGCTGGAGATTGATTTCGGTGGTGGGGTTGGACAGTTAGGTTTGATTTCGTGGGTTGATGGTGGTGGTTTGGTTTTCTGGGTTTGAAGGGTTTTTTTTTGTTGAAAAATTTCTAGGTTGCTTCAATCTCTGGGTTTCTATTTAGGTTTCAAGTTGTTGTATAGTGATAGCTATGGCTGTGACTGATTACGAATTTAGGTTTGAGTTTGGTATGGTGGTTGATTTCAAATATGGTAGTGGCTGGTTTCGAATTTAAGGTTGTGGCTAGATTTAAGTATAGGTTTGGTGTGGTGGTTGATTTCGAATTTAGGTGGTGGCTGGGTTTGAATTTAGGTTTGGGTTTGAGTTAGGGTTTGAATAGAAGATTTACACAAGCATATCGGAGGAGATGGTGGTGGTGGCGGTGGCTAGGGTTTGTGTTTGAGTTGATGGTGGAAGATGATGATGGTGACAGATGAGTGATTGAGTGGGGGTAGTTTTTTTTTTTTTTTTTAAGATTTAATTATTTTTTAATTTGTTTTTATTTTTCTTTAAAATTTATTTTTTAAAAGAAATAAAATGGTTCAGGGGGGTAAAGATGTCATTTCGTTTTTTATGTGTCCGTTGACCGTTGGCCGTTGGCCGTTGACCGTTGACCGTTGACCGTCAAAACTTTGGTCAGAGGGACCAAAATGAGTGTCGAACCAAAATGAGTGGTTTTGGAAAACATTGGGCTCAATCCAATGAAAAATGGATACATGAGTAAAAAATAGATATTTCAAAAAAAAATATAGGGACCAAATGAATAATATCCCTTCTTATTATTATTATAATTAGAACATCTCCGATACAAAAATTGTTTGCATATGAATAATTGTTGACAAAGCAACAATGTCAAGAGACTTACTTCCTATGTGGCATAAATATGAACTTGATAGACAACCAACTTAAAATTTGATCTCCAATACTTTCGTTTAAAACACATTTTGTTTTAATGACGTGTCCAATTTTATTTCTTATTTTTTTTATTTCCTTACTAAAAATAGATGAAAAATTAATGTCAATTTTAAATGTTTGCTGAGTCATCCTAAAAAAAGGCTGTGCAACAGGCCGTCTGAAAGTGGACGGTCATGTTGACAATGTTTATTATTTTTTTTGACAGATCAGCTTGAGGTCGGACATGCACGGTTGTATTGGAGACACAATTATTTACAGAATATTTGTTTATCCTACGTGACATCTTTTTTTTTTCACAAGCCACGCTTGCATTGGAGATGATCTTAATATATTCTTTTTCACTGCCAAGTTTGGTTTTTGTCTTTCAATATATTTTTTTTTCATTCTCCGAAACTAATAACTAATTTTAGGATTTAGCTTTAGAATCAATCTCCACCTTGTTAATAGTATAATATATGTTTTACCATAATAAACAATCTTTTGTTCATTGATTCATTTGATTTGCTTTTTATATTATTTATCCCTTAACTTATTCTTAATAGATAATTATGATGCTTTTATTTATTTTTTGTTTAATTAATAATTCATATATTTTTTTGTTTGAAAACTAAAGTCCCGTCCTGCATCTGTTTTTCAGTCCGTTTTCGTTTTTATTTTTCCAAAATGATTTCGAATTCGCGTTCGTTAACCGTTTTTCATTTTATTTTTATAAATACAAAGAATTAAATCAGTGTTAACAGTGAAATATTTGAAAAACATAAAATACTTGTTTTTGTTTTCGTTTTCGTTTTTGTTTTTCAAAAAAATTAATAATTTTTTTTCTTTTTTCTCTTAACCGTGCATCATCTAACTTTTTTTTTTTTACTTCTTCTTATAATCTTCTATACATTAATCCACACTCATCTTCTCTGCCTAAAAACCAATAGATCTTCTTCTTCAGAAATCTAAAATCCAAGCAAATTTCACTGTGATATACATTAATCCACACTCTTCTTCTCTGCCTCAACCAACAGATCTTCTTCTTTAAGCAAATTTCACCAATAGCAAATGAAAACAAAATAAAAAATCTAAAATCCAAACAAATTTTCACTGCGATATACATCATCATCCAAGAAAAACAACTCGAATTCTTTTTTGTTTATTTTTTCTTGATTCAATCTCTCTCTTTGTCTCAAAAATGGGTGCCTCTTTCAAACATTAATCAACACCCCTATTCTCTGCCTCAAAATCAACAGAATCGGAATACCCGATTCGCACTCTCGCCATTTTTTGGGAACTTCTGGCATGCCTGATTCGTCAAAGCTTCTAGACTCGAGCCAGTGCCGAGTTTCAAGAACACATGACAACATCATGCGAGGGCTTGATCGAGGTCAAAAGTGTTGAGACCGAGAAACTCAAGAGAGCGAGTGATGTGGAGAGTGTCTTTGTAGACACGGAGAACAGTGTCAGATCGGCGGAGGGATTCGGCTTGAGCAGTGGTTGGCGGTTGTGTAGGTGAAGACAAAAGAGTAAGGGGTGGAGGAGAGACATTAGAGCCTGGATGTGTACCAATGACGATCTGGAATGGTGTGAATGTGGAGAGGAGATTGCAAGATGTTTTTTTTTAATTGTAATTAAATATTAATTTCATTAAATTAAAAAATTACAAAAGAAAAAATACACCCTCTCAGTATATTCAACTTATTGACTCAGTTTTTATTGGTATTAAAAAATTATAATATAAAAAATAATAGAAAAATTATACGATTTTTGTTATTTTTGGATTAACCTATCGGACGCGTTTTTTCCGTTTTCATATTCAAAATACAGCTCTCAGTATATGCTACCAGATGCGTTTTTGGATTTAAAATTGAAACCAAAAACACAGTTTTTATTTTTATTTTTATTTTCAAAAAATAGTTAACGAAAAACACTTATAAACGGAGCCTAATAAATTTTTTTTTTAAAGGGAGTAAAACTTTATTAAGCAAGACAATCATCTAAAATTACAGAATCAAGGCAAGGAGGATAAGACTCTATCCAAAAGAAATCATCCACCGACTTCAAAGACAATTTAGACATAATGAGCGAGCACATCTAGGAACAAAAGAGATAGAAACATCAAACTAATTTTTCAAGGACACACTATCACAAATAACAACACCGATACCAGTAAAATCCGTCTCATTCGAATTGATCAAATCCACCACCCACTTAGCATCACTCTCCAAGACCGTAGGGAGTAAACCTGAATCAACCGCAAATCGCAAGCCCCTAAGGATCGATGTTGCTCCAGCCAAGCAAGCAGAGAACCTCTGCACAGATGAAGCTAGAACCTGACCCCCAGAATTGCGGACGATCGAACCAACCCTAATCAACTGGTTACTATCTTGAATAGCTGCATTCGTATTTATTTTTTAAATCCCAGCAGGGGGCACCATTTCGCAGCCAAGCCAGAACCAGAACTAGGAGAATTAGATGGCTTATTAGTCATATTGGCATTCCGATAATCATCAAGGAAAGCAGTGGCCCAATAAATCATATCATCGTATCTGAAAGTAGAAGGAGAATGAATTAGCTAGTTTCTCCAGAACCAAATTCGCCAAAGCACCACACAAAGAAGCTCCAGTTCCTCAGATTTCAAGATACGAATGAGAAAAAGAAAGAAATCCCGGAAGTGGGTATCATCCTTCCAGCTAGAACCCTTCAAGAACAAGCAAGCTGGGCATATGTGTTTCATCCCTTTACAGCCTCAGAGCGCATAAAGCGTAGTTTTCGGACTTTTACAACATACAGGGCATTGAATGCCCACTGGAACCCTTCTACCCACCAGGTTTACCATAGTTGGTAACTAGTGATGGCACGCTCTCCACACAAAACCTTTGATTTTGAGGGAATCTTTAGTCTCCACAAAGTTTTCCGCCATTCCGTTTCATTGGAGCCGGAAGGACAGTCATATCTTTGTAACATTTTTCTTACCTTATAGCCATTTCTCAGTGTATAAGTACCATTTTTTTTTATCAAAGTGCAACTGAAGAAAATCCTCAGTATGGGTAGTACCAAGGGGAAATTCTTAAAATAGACTAAGCTTCCTCAGATGAGAAGGAGGATCGAACCAGCAGAATGTTCCAACCATCCTAAGGAAACATCAACATCCTAACCGTAGCTGTCAACCCGAGAACAAGAGGATATTGGATCTTAAAGGAGTAAGGACGGGGAATCCATCTATCAAAGTAAATCAAATAGACGAAAGAGAGCCAATCCTCCATCTTGACCCGGCCTTCACTAGCTCAGGACCCATTGCAAACTTCTCCAGATAAATGAACCTGTAGCACACTTATCAGCTGTCAAAAAATCCCCAGTTGGAAAATACCTACCTTTAATCACCCTTGCAGCCAGAGAGGTAGGACATTTAATTAATTCCAACATTGCTATGCAAACATGGCCTAGTTAAAAAGGGAGAGATCCCTAAAGCCAAACCCACCATCCTACTTACTCTCACAAAGCTTGACCCACGAACACTAGTGAAGTTTCCTCTCAAAATCAGAGCTCCCCCACCAGAACTTAGCATACAACCTATGAATTTCAGAAATAAGACCCTTTGGAGGGTGAAAAAGGTTCATGGAATAGGTTGGAATTGACTACACCACTGCCTTAATCAAGACTTCTTTTCCATCAATCGAGAAAAAAACATTTTCCGCCAACCCTTAAGCATGTTCCAAATTCGATCTTTGACATTCTCAAAAAGCTTCCTCATACTTCTACCAACCAAACTAGAAAGGCCTAAATACCTCACATGGCATTTAACCAATTGAACACCCATAATACTAGCCAAAAGATAACTTTCAGAAAAAGGTACAGACCGACAAACACAAAGAGCATATTTTTCAAAATTAATAACTTGGCCTGATTCCAAGGCATACTCCTATAGAATACCCCGAATAGAGATGCAATTCCTACTTGTAGCTCTGGCGAAAAGCATGCTATCGTCAACAAAGAAAATGTGCGAGATAATATGGCTCGTACGTCCACACCTAAAACTAGTAATATCCCCACGAGAAATCGCCTATGGATCAGACTGGAAAGTTCTTCAGCACAGATAAGAAACAAGTAAGGAGATAGAAGGGTTCACAAACCTTTCGAAGGAATCAAATGACCACAAACCTCACCATTAATCAGAAACAAGAAGGAGACCGAAGTTACACAATGCATAATCTTATCCACCCACTTCTTCGAAAAACTAAACTTTAACATCATCTGAGATAAAAACCCTCATTTAACGTTACCGTAAGCCTTGGACATATCCAGTTTCAAGGCCATGGATCCCTTTTTTTCATTTTCAAAGTTTGAAGGGCATGAAAACACTCGAAACCAATGATCGCATTATCGGAAATCAGCCTCCTAGGGACGAAAGGACTTTGAGATTCTGATATAACATCCCCTAACACCAATCGGAAACAGTTTGTTTGAGATTTATCCATTATCTTGTAGGTCACGTTGCATAGACTGATAGGCCGAAAGTCAGTCATACGATTAGCTTGAGATACTTTCGGTATTAGAGCAATCAAAGTTCTATTCACATCTCCCAACGGATCACAATTATTAAGGTATCAGAGACATGCCTCCGTCACACTGCAGCCAATCATATTCCAAAAATTTTGATAGAAAAGGGTTGGCATACCATCAATCCCAGGGGCCTTGGTAGGAAACATATCAAACACTTCTTTTTTAACCTCAGCAGCCGTAAAAGGCATATCCATGAGCTCTCTACTTCTTTGCGATAACTTTGTAGGAACCGAATCCAGGATATTATTCCACTGCTCATCAGAAGGTTCAGCGAACTTGAAAAGCTCGGAGAAGTACCTTGCCACAATCTGCTCAATCCCCCTTCGTCTCACAAATAACACCATCATCATTCATCAAACCCTTTATCTCATTCCTTGCTTTCCTAGCAAACGTCTTCCAATGGAAGTATTTCGTATTGCAATTTCCATTTTTAAGCCAATCTTGCATGGATCTCTGTTTCCAATAACACTCTTCCCGTTCCAGTAATCTATCAAGCTGATTTTCAATGCATCTAATTGCTTTCCATGACCCCTACCTTACATCTTTAGAAGCTTCATCCAGTTCTTTCTTTTTATTATCAATGTCTTGTTACAGATCCCCTATATTGATCTGATTCCATCTAAGTAGTTCCATAGTACACCTCTGTAACCTCGTACCCACATCTAGCATATTACTACGCCCATTCTCATATCCCCAACTGTAACAAACCAACGGTAGACACTCAGCCTTATCGACCCATCAAGCCTCAAAATGGAATCTTCGTTTGACCCTACCTAAATTCCTTCTTTGCGAACTCGCCTCATCCAGAACATTAACCAATTAAACTCTATGATCAGAGGACCAGAAATCTAGATTTTCAACCTTAGAAAACGGGAAAAGTTGTTTCCAGCTAAAGCCATAAATTCCTCTTATTATAACTACTAGTTTATTTTATATTGAGCAAGACCAACTTACATATAATTTATCATCAATTCATGTACATGAAATTACTAGAGGTGGGCAACCAAACCATTAAACCAATCAACTTGTTTAAATTGGTTTTAATGTATTTTATATAATTGTGTTGGTTTGGTTTAGGGGTTGCATTTTCCCCCAAAATCCTCAAATATCTATCCCCGTTTGGGGGAAAAATCATCCACAAATGGGGATAGGGATGTGGATCCCCCATCTATATTTCCCTCATTTCTCCCAATTTTTTTGTTTAAATAATTATTCATTTTCCCCTTTTTCATAGTTTGAACACTATGTATAAATACTTCTTTAACTCATGATATGTAATTTTTATTTGAATTTTAATATATAATTTTATTTGAATAGGTAAGTTTTGGTAATTATTTTTAGTCAAACATGGTCAACTGGTGGAAACGAAGAAAAATTGGAGATTGGGAAATGGGAGAAACATGGGGAACCAATATTCATCCCCATTTTTCCAATTACCATCTCAGTTTGGTTTTGTTGAATAAAATAAACTCATTAGGTTACTTAAAAACAATCCCACTGATTTGTGAGTTGTGTTTTATCAAAGCGAATAACCTAACCCAAACTATTACATAACTTTTCATTTTCATTTTTTTTAGTCTTTAGCAAGTTTAAATTAGTTACTTTAGTTTCATTTAGAAGATTAAATGAATTAGTGTACGTTTTATTTTATAAAGGTTTAGGTGTCTAGACTTAAGTTAAATATAGAATTAGTGTTTATCATGTCGATATATGGGTTTAGCTACTTATATATGTTATTATATTTGTTCAAACAAAAAATATTTGATTTTGTAATATTAATTTTAATTCATAAAAAAATTGGTAATTGAGCAACTTGAAAATTTTAAAGTAAATGAAAAAACATACCAAAATGAAACTATTTTGGGTTTTATTCCTAAACTGTTAAACCAAACTGAATCAAAGCAATTTTTATTGATTTAGTTTGGTTTTATCTTACAATAGGTTTGGATCGTAAATTATTAAACCGATTAATTAACAATTTGGTTTGGGCATAGTCATAAGTCAAAACAAACCCAAACCAACCTCCTCCGTTGTTAGCATTGATCGGCCAATCTTAGCAGTATGGAGAGTATTTTCGTCATTTTTAATTAAGTTTTAATAATTTCTTAACAACAAAAGTTGAAAAAAGAAATTCTTAAAAAAAAATATGGATCTCCATCTTCCATCTTTTGAGATGGACGACAAAAATCCATCTACTTTTTCTTTTCTTAATTTCTACTTTTTTTAATATTTTGATCTTCAGCGTCTGTTATTGGTAAAATGTGGAATGATGACAAGTCAGTACGATTACCAGGATTCATAAAGATTAGAGACGCTATGTCACCAGAAGTCAACTAGACTAAACCAACCTGAGTTGACCAAATATAACTTCGCAATACCTAGGTCAGGGTTACCTAGATGGTCAGGTGAAAATAGTTCAACTAAGGTAATTAGATTGACCAGGTAAAGATAATCAGGCTGGGATTATTAAAATGGTCAGGTTAAGACCTCCGGTAGGGATAAAGTAACCAGTCGAGGAGAATGAAGTTTGGTCGGGTCTGGTAGATGGTCGACTGAGCGACACATGGACAACTCTAGTAGATGGTCGGCTGAGCGACACCTAAACAACGATAAACTCATTGCAATCACGACTCAAATACGTAGAGAAAGAATTTTACTCAAATAAGGTGTCTCGAAGCATACTTCAATAAGGAAACAAACTTCCTTAAAGATATCAAAGTCCAGATTAGGCAAGCGGTCTAATACGAAAAACACACAGAATAGGAAAGAGGGTTATCACGACTCCAACAAGTCAGAGTCTCATTAAAACTCAGCAACTTTCCTTACTTGTGTGTCAAGAATTAGGGTTCTATGCATGTATAAATAGACCTTAACATTGTAATTATAAGAGTTAGTGAAAACTTTACGCAATGAAAGAACAAAAGTGTGTAATTATTAACTCATAGTGAATTTTCCTTCTCGTTGTCACTGGCAACCGTGGACGTTTCCCCAACTTGGGGTTTTACCAAGTAAAATTGTGTGTCTGGATGCTCTGTTCTTTTCATTCTATTATTAGTGATTTACAGTAACTTTTAAGACACGTGATCTACTTTGCATAGTCTTAAAATTCGCCATCAACAATTGGTGCTAGACGGAGGGATGGATAACTAACCTTCGCTAGAACTTGTGAATGGAGAATAGCAGAGACGGAAGTCAATCATCGCATGACATTGGCACCCCACGCGGTGTCAACAATTCTGGTCTAGTAAACGTCAGCGTAGCTGGAAGAGATTTATCCTTCGTGACTTCAACTTCCACCGGTCAAGCCTTGACAACCTCTACAGACATTCCCCTAGGAATTTCCCCAGACGCATTTCGACAGGTCTAAGAGTCCCTGCTGAGGGTCATTGAAAATGCAGCTAAACAGGGAATTAACATAACATCAACTGCCAATTTGACCTCGCCGTATCAGTTATCCACGCCCGTGGTAGCCTAGGACCCCAAGGTAAGTTCTGAAATAGTAGCCGCAACCCCGAGCGCTCCCCGTAAAACTGGTAGAGATAGGGCAGATCATCAGGGGAGGAAAGAACATTCTTAAAGAAGAGATGATCTCCAAGATGACCATGGCCAGGAGAGGCATCAGGGTCGGGGTAGCCAAGGTGCGGGGGAATACAGGGAATCCTGTTTATAGGGAGATGCAGAAAGATACGATGGAAGAAAACTGGAATGTGCCCTGAAAGACAGGTACGATGGTGATAGAAAGAGATCTCGGCCGGTCTTGACTGATGAAGAGGCACCACCTAGAAGACATCGTGAGACCACCCATGTAATCAAATATAACCTTCGCTAGGCCCAAGTCACATGACGAATACCGAGAGACCCTTATGGACTCACTATTAGTCAGAAGGTTGATGAACATGGAGAACCGGAAGGCGAACGAGAAGTTTTGTTAAGAAGAATAGAGGCCCTAGAGCGAAGGCAGGGCCGCAGGAATCTGTTAATCGGTAACTCTGGCAGTCTGTTCATCGACCCCATAAGACAACCCCGCTTTTCAAAGAAGTTCTGAATGCCACATGTGGAACAGTCTAAGGCCAACACCGACCCTCAAGAGCATGTCAGGAGATACCAGAGTGCGATTGCACAGTATGATTATGACGATGCACTCATGTGTAGGATATTCCCTCAGACACTAGGAGATCAATGGTCCGGATGGTTTGATAGCCTTACCGGTGGGTCAATCAGGAACTTCGAAGAACTGGTACAAGCTTTCACCATGCAGTTCATGGGAAACATTTAGAGGAGGAAATCAATATCCGTTCTTTCAACTTTGAAATAAAGAAATTATCAGAAATTGAAAGACTACCTGACTAAATTCTCTCAAGAAGTATCAGAGGTGCAAGATTCCAGTGATGACGCAGTAGTTTCTGCCTTTGTTAACAGTTTGCTACACAGCCAACTGTTACCCAGTTTAAGGCAGAAAGGGTCGACCACTTACGCGTACTTGGTGGATGATGTGGGAGGATATACAATGGCAGATGAAGATCAGATAGCCCATGGGGGAGAGTTCATACATGACGGTCGACCGGAAGAAGGCCAAAAGCCTAAAGATAATGGTTCGAAGGGAAACCAGTAGTGGGATGAGAAAAACAACAATTTAGACAAAGGTAAGGAATGTCACAAAGAGGATGACCAAAAAGGTAATAAGTCATTCAGAAGGTAGTACACCAACTATACTCCCGTGGCCAAAAAACAAGAAGAAGTTTTGGCCGTGATAAAGGACAAAAACTTGTACAAGAAACCTGATGTGTGTAAATCGTGTTTATAAAAACAATACTTGCAAGTGCACGAATCGTGAAGATACGCACATCGACAAGTAAGGATCGTTCCCATGAGGAAAAGTGATTTATTGATTGAAAACTAATTTTCATTAAAGTTAAATTAAAAAGTAACCAAGAAGATTATTGATTGATTGATTAATCTAAAAACTAAATTAAATTAAACTAAAAAAAGCAATTAAGAGAAAATTGGTTTGTGATCAATGGATGGAAAACTATGTCATCAATGCTCCCCTACTATGTTTACTTAATGTATCGAATTGACTTGTGAAAAAGATATTAATCAAGTTAATGATTCGTTCTTATCTTAAGTATGATTGTTACCGTATGATCCTGGGATGAATCAAGTGTTCTCAATCATAATTTACCCATAAATCAATGGCGCAAACTACAACCAAGAACCCATTAAGTGCAAGAACTAATGAACCAAAACCTACTTGCATAAATCAATGCTAAGATCAGTTTTACTCATTCAATTGAATATTAATTAAGATTTGCGTGTAAATCAACACTCCAAACTCAATTGTTAAATTATCATAATCCTAAATTCATGCCAGCTTATAATCATGCGTTAACACAAATAAAGAATTAAGACATAGAATTAATTGAATGAATCAAAACTTGAATTAATTAAAATATATTCAATTCTAACAAAGAGCATTCATAGAGGTTCACATTGATTCCTTAGTATGGATTAGTTACACATCATGAAAATAAAAAGACAAGAGAAAGAAAAGATAAAACTCATCTTGGCCTTCAATGAGTTCTTCAAGTTTTCAATGTGTAAAGATGAATGAAAGAGAATGGTGTGGTGTATGGTGATGGAATGGTAAGAGACGGTCCCTTGGTTGGCTTAGGACCTCCCTTAGCTTCTGTATCTACAAATTAGGGTTCAAAGGAGTTTAAATAGGCTTTAGATGCTAAGCCAAGTCCTTAAACAACAAGGAAATCGATTCCCTTTTAGAACTCTACCTTTTTAGGATTTTATTTCTTTCCTAAACCATCCAAATTGATTACTTATTGTAGGAAGATTAAGATTAGGTGTCAACTTGCTTTCCAAGACTCACACATATGTCTAAGAAGGTAATATTTTCGGATCCGACAACTTGCAAAACAAATCTCATCACTATTCACGGATTTTATAATTGACTGATCTGCGCAATAGGTAAAGTCCAAGCAGAGACACTGACCCAGTTTGGCCTGGACCCAAGGGAGACGCCTCAAGAACATGGGAAAGATCATGTAGAATAACCAACTATTGAGGTTGTTATCAATGAAAGCAGCCCCGACCAAACGGTCAAGTTAAGGGTTCAACTGACGGAACGAATCTAAGATGATCTGGTCAACTTATTGAAAGAGTACAGAGATGTGTTTGCATGGAAACATGAGGACATACCAGGGATAGACTCTAAGTTAATCTCCCACTACTTGGCGGTCGACCCCGAGCGAAGACCAGTTGTTTAGAGTAGAAGATGATTTAATCCTGAAAGAAGTAAAGCTATCAAAGAAGAGGTTGAAAAACTCTTGTCATCAGGGTCAATCAGAGAAGCGCAATACTTGGAGTGGGTCGCCAATGTCGTGCAGGTAAAGAAAAAGAACGGGCAGTGGAGGATGTGTGTAGACTTCACAGACCTGAACAAGGCATACCCAAATGATAGTTTCCCCTTGCCCCGAAGAGATTAGTTAGTCGATGCGACTACGGGGCATGAACTGTTTAGTTTCATGGATGCTTACTCCGGTTACAACCAAATTAGAATGTTTGAGCCGGATGAAGAAAAGATTTCCTTCATAACTAACCAACGACTTTATTGCTATAAAGTGATGCCTTTCGGCCTCAAGAATGTCGGGGCAACCTACCATAGGTTGGTAAAAGAGATATTTGCCCGATAGATCGGCAGAAATATGGAGGTGTATGTAGACGACATGCTAACAAAGAGCATTACTGTTGAGAAGCATGCATCGAATCTAAGGAAGACATTCGAAGTGTTGAGAAAGTACGGAATGAAGCTCAATCCAAAGAAATGTGTTTTCGAGGTGTGTTAGGGGAAGTTCCTCGGTTTCCAGATCCTTCGAAGGGGAATAGAGGTGAACCCTAAAAAGATAAGGGCACTAAAGGATATGAGGTCCCCGTTTACCTAAAGGGACCATTTGGTATGAGGTAATCAAAATAATCTGATTATTGAGAAAGTTAAACATGGTAATGTGATTCCTGGGAAACCTGTATATATATGTTTGGTTGTGTATGAGAATATTATGTCAGATTCCTGAGAATGTTAGATAATTGTTTGGTTGCACATAGAAATCTTATATTATATATATTATATATATTTAAATAATTTAGATAATGCATATTAATATATATTATTATATATAATAATTATATAATATATATAACATATTTTATATATATTAATATATATATTGATATATATCATATATAAATATTATATTAATATATTATATATAATATATATTATTAAAAATATATTATTATATACAATAATATTATATATTATTATTTTATATAATATATATATTATTATGTATTATTATTTTAGATATTATATATCTATTATTATATTATATATATATATATATTATATCATATATAATAATAATATTTAATATATTATATATATTATTATCTTATATTATATATTAATGTATATTATAAATTATTATCTTATATATTATATATATATTAATATATATTATATATTATATATATATATATTGTATGATATATGTATTATGTATATATATATATATATATTTTAATATATATGTATTATATAATATATTATTATATATTATTATAAATAATATATATACATTACTATATATATTATTATATATTATTTAATTTATATAACATATAATATAATAATATATATTATTTATATATTAATATATATATATATATACTATTATATATATATATATATATATATTCCATTTAATTTATATTAATTATTATTAAAAAAATTAAAGTGGGTCCCACGATGGGAGTCAGATGGATGGTAATATGAAACCCACATATTGGGGTGGGTTTCACATTACCCAATTTGAGGGTAATGTGATTCCCATGGTAATCACTTTCCTAGGAATCGGAAAACGTAAACCTGCTACCAGATATGAGAATTCTATCAGATTCTCATTTTCATACAAAGATTACCCCATATCAAACGACCCCAAAAAGATATTCAGAAGTTGATCGACTGCTTAGCCTCATTAAACCGGTTCATCAGTAAGTCGACAGATAAATGCTTACCATTCTTCAAGGCCATAGAAAAAGGGAAATGAGTAGAATGGAATGAAGAATGCGAGAAAGCCTTCCAGAAGATCAAGGAGTACCTTGGTGAGGCTCCAATCTTGTCAAAACCACTGGACGGAGAAATGCTATACTTGTACCTATCAGTCACGGCAGTGGCTACGGGGTCAGTGTTGGTCAGGCTAGACTAGGGAATGTAGAAACCAGTGTATTACACCAGCAAGGCTTTACTGCCGACAGAAGCAAGGTACTCGGCAGTTGAACATATGGGATTATCGTTAGTGACTGCAGCGAGAAAGTTGAGGCCCTACTTCCAGGCACACAGGATTGAAGTTTACATGGACTGTCCACTAAAGCAGATCCCGTCCAAGCCAGAAGTGTCGGGAAGACTGACAAAATGGGATGTCGAGTTAAGCGAGTTTGACATCACTTACTCGCTAAGGGCTTCGATTAAAGGTCAAGCAGTGGCAAATTTTGCCATCGAGTTCACTGAACCAAACAGTGAGGTGATCAGAATGCTCGGAGAAAAAGAGTGGCAGCCTTTCCATTAGCAGTTACATGTTGATGGATTGTCAAACACGCACGGCAGCGGGGCAGGCATAGTGGTATCCACCCCGGAAGGCGATCAAGTGGAATGTGCCTTGCGGTTTAACTTCAAAGCTACCAACAATATGGCTAAATATGAGGTGTTGCTGGCAGGACTCAGGGTTTGCACTGCTTTGGGAGCGGATGAGCTAGAAATATTCAACGATTCACAGGTCGTGGTCAACCAGGTCTTGGATGAGTACCAGGTAAAGGACAATAACATGATAGCCTATCTCGAGATAGCTATGGCCCTACTCGGGAGGTTTAAGACTTACAGAATCACTCAGATCATGAGAGAGAAGAATGAGAAGGCTGACACATTGTTAAGATTAGAGTCAACAACTATAGGCATCTGGTCTAAGACGATCCTAATGGCCCAACTCAAGAAACCCAACATCAAAGAAGAGAAAGAACTGATGGTTGAAGTGATCGAAGAAGAACATGTCACCTAGATGACCATAATCAGAGAATACCTGGAAAATAGCGCACTCCCTGATGATACAGTTGAAGCAAAGCGTATCAGATATAGAGCTGCCTGATATTCGATAGTAGGGGGAGAACTTTATAGAATGGGGTTTTCAAAGGCCCTACAAATATATGTTGGTTCGATCGAGAGTGACAAGATTCTGGCAAGTATACATAGAGGGGTGTGCGAAAACCACACCGGAGGTAAAAGTTTGGCTCATAAAACCCTTAAACAAGGTTTCTATTGGCCAACCATATTCCATGATGCACAATCAGTGGTAGAAAAGTGTGACACCTGTCAAAGAATTGCGAGTGACATCAGGCAGCCACCTGAGCATTTGAAGAGCCTGACCTCACCTTGCCGTTCGCAATGTGGGGGCTAGATCTAATCGGCCCAATGCCAACAGCAACCAAAGGGGGTGCAAAGCATGCTATAGTAGCAGTTGATTATTTCACAAAGTGGGCAGAAGCAGATGCACTGGTGCACATAACCGAGGTTAACACAACTAGCTTCGTGAATAAGAATATCATTTACCAATTTGGGATCATGGACACAATCATTACTGATAATGGGACCTAATTCGATAGCGATAACTTCAAGGAGATGTGTAAGGAGTACCGTATCAAGCACTACTATGCCACACCAGCCTATCCTCAAATAAATGGGCAAACTGAGGCGGCGGACAAGATCATCAAGAATACTTTAAAAGCCAAGCTGGATATTGAAAAGGGAAACTGGGCCGACAAGCTCCATAAGATGCTCTGGGCTTACCGGACAATCGAAAAAACTTTAACAGAAGAAACTCCCTACTCTTTAGCATTCGGGAATGAGGCAGTTATCCCCGTCCAGATAGTTCACGCCTCCCAAAGAGCCCAACTACACTTGCCTGATGCAAATGTGGATATACTGGAACAAAACCTGGATGAGCTAGAAGAAAAATGGACCTAGCAAGAGTAAGAAACGCAGCCTACCAACATAGGGTGGCTAGATACTACAATTCACACGTCTGGGTAAGAATATTCCAGCTCGGGGACTTGGTCCTCAGAAGAGTATCCCCGAACATAAAGGAAAAAGCAGCTGGATCCTTGGCAGATAAGTGGGAAGGACCCTATCAGGTGGTAAGGGCTAGTTGGGCATGGAGCATATCATCTAACCCGAGCAGAAGGGGGAGAGTTGCCCCGACCATGCAATGCCCAATATTTGAAGATATTTTATCCCTAAAGGGTTTTCTTTCCGATTACTTTGTTGCTTTTTTAGTTAAGCGTTAGAATTAGCATGAGTTTTGATTATATCTTTCTAATAAATTGTTATCATTTTTTAGTATTTTGATTAGAGTTATCAATAAAAATCCCTTCATGGGAAAAATTCCAAAAAAACCAAGAAAAGTGTTCTAATTTTGTCTCCATTTACAAAGACAACCTAGTAGCACCTGAGATTGCCAACACCAAATGGGTGATCAGGGGGCCTAGTGAAGGGGCCGAAAGCAGAAGTCACAAAGACAATGCATACTCACCAAAACTAACTGAGTGCACATAAGCACTATTAGAGCGCATTCGGGTCATAAATACCTGATGGGATGCCTATAAAGTTGAACGAGGTAATGAAATACTCAAGCATAAATGCCGGTTAAAAAGATACTGAGCCAAGATAAGTCAAGATAATGAGATATAAGACATCCTCGTTGCAGCGAATCTTGAGTAACATACTATTGGGAGACGTCCCAGCGACTTAGTTGCTAGATAAAAGACAAGAGTCTATAAATTAGATACTATGTAAATGGTCCACAAAATGAACACCACTTGGCAAGAATTCGAGATTTATCATGAGAAGCTCAAGCAAAAAAGAGTCAAAGATTGCACGCACATGCAACTAGGTGCGATCAGTCAATGAAACGGACCGGTCGGTCTAACAAAGCCAGGTCAACTGATAAGATAACTAATCGGGTCAAAGATGATTAGTTAAAATGAAAACTGGTAGGATCAAACGTGGTCGGTTAATAAGATAACTGATTAGACCAAGTTCGGTCAGTTAAAAAGATAATTGACCGGATCAAAGACAAACACCTAGTAAGGTAACTGACCAGTTTATAGATGACGAATCAATCAGTCACTTTTATTATAATATGGTGATGAGATCATTGAAATAATCAGTCTCTTATGTTTAAATTAATTAATGTGATAAGATGATTGGATTAGTCCGTACGTTATTGTATGTGCGGTTTAAGCCAATAAGTAATTCGAGCCTAATGCTAGTTAATCGGTTGACCGATCGGCATGGTCAAAAGAATTACTCAGCTTAATACAGTAAGGAAAATGAAATACAATTGATGAAGAAACTTGTATTATATTCTTGAGCTCTTTTACAAAGGATGGAAAAGATCGGAAATAATGGGGAGAGATGTAGCAAGCTTCGGCTTTTGGTGTGCTAGAGGGACCGCCATGCCCTGAATCAGGATGAGAACTGCCAGATCGGCCACCAAGCAGGGCATATTCAAAACCCTTAGTCAGATCCCCAAAGTCCGGCCAACTGATATCATCCTAGTCACCAATCATGAAAGAGGAGAAGTCCACATCAGGTAGAGGACCAATGTCAACCTCTTTACCTGATGAGTCAACTTTCTCATCAGTATGAAAGGTCACCAAGGCAGATTCAGAAGGCAATTCTAGATGCATGATGTAAGGCTCCTTCTCGATTGATCTATAGTAGGCCCACCATCGCTTTCTCTGGTTCTTAATGGCCTTTAGGGAATCAGCTTTGTGCCCTTTGACTATCATGTCCCACTTTCGACGAGCCTCCATAGTAGCTCGTTTCCTGCCATCGAATAACAGTCGGGCAGTACTAAGTCCTCACTCAAGCTCTCTTAGCATAGCAGCGTCAAAAGTGGGAGACCTCTTATATCGATTGACGACTTAAACTTCAAGAGCCAACCTAGCTTCTTGCGAAAGCACTTCCACACTGACCCGCTGCTGACTCAAATCCTCAGCCAGTTTTTCGTAATCCAGCTTGGCTTCCTCAAATTTTTGTTGAGCCTCAAGCATCGACTGTTGATCAGAGGTAAAAAAACTCTTTGGCTATACGGGCCTCTGCCTCATAATCGATGATTACTTGATTGGCTAAGGTAACTCTTTGTTCCAGCTTAACGCATCTCTGTTCAACCTTGGCCATATCTGCAACCAACTGATCTTTCTTTGTGGTAAGATTGTTGGCGTTCTCAGTGGCTACATAGGCTTTGGTCTTAACATTGGCCAATGATTTCCTTAGAGCCACTTTAGTCACATCACGCTGCTTCAGTGTTTCCTCAAAAGCCCTCTTGATCTTAGATTCACCAGCTGAAGCAAACTGGAGTGTTTCATTCTTCTCAGCAAGTTCCTTTCTCAGCTAGGAGATCTCTATGGCCTGCCTGTACTGAGTAATCAGGGCTTGAGTCAACTCATCCACAACATACAAAAGAGGAAGAAGTAAACATGGTGATAAACCTGGGTTAAAGATGAAGGATGCATGGTACTTACATATACACCATTATTGAAGACCGTGTGAATCCGTTCGAAGTTGTTAGCAGTTCTAGCTTCTTTCTAATATCCTTCCCCGATATACTCCTTGTCGGCGGACATGGAACGTATCATGTCAAGAGGGTCGACCGATGGCCCGCTTGAGCTTGAAAGGGCCGAGGGTTTAGAAGATGCTCTGTTTAGAAAAGATAGAGGGGTATTTCTTCATGCCTTGAAGGACGAGAACTGGTCGGAGACACACTTGTGGTGGTCGGGCAGGTTACAGTAATTGTGCCAAGAGTCCTCTTAATCTCCTCAAGATGGGTGCTTATCAGAAGATCTACTTCTCTTTGCACACAGACCACTCGAGCCTCACTACCTTCGCAAGAAATTGTCTCCAAAGGTATAAGGGGCAGATTACTCCAAGCTAGTGTTCTTGGCCAAGTTGGCTGCTACATCATTTATTAGGGCGGCCACCTCAATATTTGACAAGACCCCGGATAGTCGGCCTAATCGCGTAGATACCTTGTCAATATGATCCAATGAGTGGTCAATTACGTTATCTTCGACTATGTGTTCAGGAAGGTTGACCTGGTCTCCGCCAGAATCAGAGTCAATGAGGATTTTCTGACGTTTAACTGTAAATTGCAGTGGGGCTTTGCCAGCACCCTAAGTAGGAAGGTCAGTCAGAGGCTGATTAACAAAAAGACCGACTTGAGTCTAAGACCAGGCATGTTGGTCGGTCGGTTGGGGAAGTTCAGTATGTTGAGGGCTAACCTGATCGTTAGTCTTAGCAGGTTTTTGGTCGTCCACATTGACCTGTTCAGATGGAAGTGAAATGGATGTCTCAAAAAGACGGTCATCCCTGTTCTTTGAACACTGCTCCCTTAAAATTAGGCCAGTCAACGTTTCATGATCATTATCCCCTTCTTCATGATCTGCTAACCTGATCTCCATGTGATGAGCCTCTAGATTCTGGACCCACTATGAGTTGTGCTTTCTTCCGAGCACGAGAAGCTGCAGGGGCGGAGGTCTTAGCTGGTGTTTTGGTAACCATTCTAGTAGCATTCTCCTTGGTGAACTTTCTCTTCAAGTCCTTGGGAGGAGTTTTCTTCTCTTGCTCCCAATCGGCGAAGCCTGAAGACGTGTTGGTGTCAGGCTCGTAGGTGTGTTCTACCAAATCTTGCTCATGGGGAGCAATTCCTGGAGCCAATTGGGCAGCAGCTTTTGCTCGGCTAGCTTTATCCATAACCTTAGCCTTCTCGGCTTACTCACCAGCAACTAGAGGTGTCAAAAGGGCCGGATAAATCCAGTTCGGTCTGAGTCCATCCCAGGTCTGGTCCGGTCCTGGCCCTTACTGTAGAGGTCCTCATTTGGTCTGGTCCTATTATTTCAAAGCCCGAATTCGGACTTGGCTTTCATAAATTGCTGTGTCAGCCGAGCCAGGTCCAAACCTGAACAAGTCGGGTCGGAACAGAAGATAATTTATTATATATATATTTTGGTTAATAAAAATACTTACCGCCAAATAATGGAAAGAAATTAAGAACTTTATGTTAACAGGTCTTATTTGTGCATTTGCGGTGAGATATGATGGTTTCTGAATATGTAATATATAAATAAATTTAAACCAAATGACCAGTTGTTGTCAACAGCTCAGTGGAAAGTATAACTTATGTAAGTAGGGAGGTCAGTTGTTCGAATCTTAGTTTTACACCAAAATTGTTAATTTTATATAAAGCCCGAATTGTGTAATATATAATAAAATTTAACATGTGTTACCAATTAACTAGAATAGTCTGGTGGTAATTGTTGTTTGGATGATAAATCATGTTGATGATTCGAATCCATGCGCGGCCATCCAAGTAATTTATTTTTAAAGAAGCCTGATCGGACTATTTTATACCTATTTTAGGTCCCCAATTTCCTATCGTTTGTTCTCGTTTTCGAGCATATTTTGTATATAATGTGTTTGTTGAGCCATATGTAGGTACATATTCCCTACATTTTGGTTTTGAGCTTAAAGAACAGTTTGGGAGGCAAAAATGTGCCGAAAAGAGAATAAATTGGAAGATTCAGAGTGCCGCGCCTCACCGTTGACACAGACCGTGACACGATCTAAGCCCAGCCTGTGTTCCACGGTTGATCCGTTGCCAAGCCAGAACGCGACACCGAGCCTGTGGCAGAACCCCCTCTGACTTCCAGCAGCTTAAGGAACGAGTGCAGAAAAGAAGACATTCGGCGGTCCGTTCGGCGGTCACCACAATCGCCGTTTCGACCGCTGTTTCATGGCAGTAGGTTCCAGAAGTTCGGCGCCAAGTTCGGCGGTCACACCATGACCGTCATTTTAACCGCCAGTTTTAGTCCAGAAGAGCACCAGTAATTCGGCGGACAGAAAGGCAGTCACCCCAACCGCCGTTCCAACCGCCGATCGACCAGCGAGAGGCCAATTCTAGTGAATTTTCAAGGGCAGTTTCGTCCTTTCACCATCATTTCCAGCCCTAACCTCCCAACACTATATAAACACCCATTTCTCTATTCTCTTCAGACTTCTTCTTCCCCAAAAACTTCATCTTTTTCATCTTCTTCATCCATTAAGAGAAAGAGAAGCTTTCAAGCTTCCATGGAGGTTTTCCTCCATGGAAAGCTCACCACCTCCATTTCTAACCATCACCCACCACATTTGTGAGTAGATTGCAGGAGATTAGGAGTGGTCCTTGACCAAATTCGAACCAAACATCATCAATGGAGTCTAGCACATTTTGGAGAGGCTCTCTACTTGGGTTTTTCTCCTTTTAACTCAATCTCTTGTCTTTCTTGTTTTCCATATGTGTAACCCCCACTTAGGAATATTTGTAAACCTAATTTGTGCTCAATATAATGTGTGGTTGTTTATATATCTAATTTGTGTTTTGATTCATTCTTGTTATCATTTATTATATCTCTTATCTTGAAATGCTTGTGTATGGAGATTGGAAATTAATATGTGTTCATGAATGAGATTAGGAGTAAATTAATGTAATTGTAGGAGTGGTTGTAATCAAATGCCCCATTTGTGTGTGTATGTTGATGGAAGGTCGAATTGCATTTGTATGGATGGGTTTGAGTGAATTAGAGTTAGGATTGTGCTTTAGGAGGGCCATCCGGGCATAGTCTTGGCTAATTAGCTAGGAAGAATGAATGAACTTGTTAATTGCCATATTTAAAGAGGTTTGGTTCATTGTTTTTGTTATACATTGGTCTTTAGTTACTCCTCACACTAGGGGCTCTAGGTGAGTTATGATTAGAGATACAATAATTGGGAATTCGGCTATTTCTTGCGCTAGGGGCTCTATACAAGTTATGGTTGGAGGAACAATTACTCTTTCCACATTCATTAGACTTAACGTTGCTGTTTTACATTACCATGTTAGTATTAAGGCTCAATCTAGCATTGGGGTGTAGAATCGGTTCACATATGTTGGTTGTGGTTTCGTGTTTGAGGGGCTCTCAACACACTCTTCAACCGTTAGCTCTATGAATGGGTATAAATCGGATTGAGGCAAAAATGAACCCTTAACTTAAATTGGATGTGCTTAATGTCTAACAACCCACTTGTGTGCACTTATGTTTAGTGGACTTGTAAACCCTTGTGTGACCACTTTCATGCATCTCTCCTATCCACAATTTTATTATTTCTCATTTAATCACCATTCTCACCCCTCCATATTCTCTTGTTAATTTTTATTCCTTCATTTCCATTTCCATTACACATACACACACACACACACACACACACACACACACACACACACACACCATTCTCACCTCATCCGCATTCTATTTACATGCTTTCCCTAAACTCTAAAACTTGAAACGGTTAATAACACATCCCTGCGGAATGATATCATTGCTTGCACGCTGTAGTAGTTTTATTTCTACATATGTATTATGAATCGTGCCTTATAGCAAGGTTGATTTTATTATAAATATTTTGACGATGCTTTCAACGACACAAAAATCCATTCGTCAAAGCCCAAACTTGAATAGGCCTGTTTGGGCCCAAATCTGATCCTGCCTAGCTCTCAAGATATTGGGCTTGAGGGCTGATCTTAGCAGCTTGTGAGAAATTCTAGATCCGGCCCGGTCCGATCCGTACAGTAATAAGCCCGAATCCGAGTCTGATTCGTATAGTAAGTGGGCTTGAAAATTTCAGGTCGAGCTAGCCCGCCCCGGTCCTTTTGACACCTCTACCAGCAACAACATCTATATCATACACTGAAGACAAACATAAGTGGTGTGTTACAAGACATGCGCAATTGATATAAGATGAGCTAAAAATAGAAAACGTATATAAACTTATGACGTTTACGATGATTGGAAGTAGTGAGGAAAGCTTCAGCCTGATCAATTCTCCCTCAACGAATAGCACACGACTAGAGATGCACATTTGGGGAATGGGGATGGATATAGGTCCCCCTCATCCCCACTTCCCAAACCCTTCCCCCATCCCCCCCATTTCTCCATTTGGGGAAAATGGAGATGGGGAATTTTGAGGGGAGGTATATCCATCCCCAACCCCAGTTCCCTGTTTTCCCTGTTTTTCCCATTTTTCTCAGTTTTCCCATTTTTCCCCATTTCCCCGTTTCCCTATTCTCCCATTTGATTAAAAATTAAAAATTAAAAATTAAAAAAATATTCCATTAAAAATACAAACTAAAATCCATTAGTGCATTACAAATACATAATAAAATCATAAAGTATGCATTACAAATACATAATAAAATCATACAGTGTTACATAATATATTTATTTATTTATTTATTTATATATCTTTTGGGGGAAATGGGGAAATGGGGATAGGGGGAGGTCACCCCATCCCCATCCCCATTTCAATATATTTATGGGGAATCGGGGAAATGGGGATGTGGGGACCTATCCCTATTTCAATTTGGGGATGAAAATCATCCCCATCCCCATCCCCACCCCATTCCCCTTTTCCCTTCCAAAAAAATTTCCCGAATGAGAATAGGGACGTGGGAATTTGGGGATCCGGGGGAAAATGTGCATCTCTACACACGGCGATCCCTCGCTTCCAAAGGCTTCTGAGCAGCTTTAATCACCTGGTCAGCTTGCCTTTTGGTCAGCATAAGGGGAGATTTATTCCAGACTTTCGGATTGCAGAAGTATCTCAGGATACTATTCATAGATAGGTCTTGGTGAGGGTCAACCACTGCCGTTTTGCCCAATCACCTTTAACAAAGAACCAGTTGTTCTTTCAATATTTGTTTGATGTAGGGAAACCTCATATAAAGCCCTTATGTTCTTTGCTGGAGGCAGGAGGAGTTATCTCTTTGAACTTTTTGAGAATCCAATGATTGAGAGAGCTAGATTGAAGGTGGAAGATGCCTTCAGTATCCGTTCGGCCAGGAGTATAGAAATTACAGATTTCTTGGGGGTTGGGGGGTACATGACGCTGTTCTGTTCGCATAGATGCCACAAGCTGACCAAAATCCTATACAAATTAGGGGACAACTGAGCGGGGGCAATCCCAGCGTCCGCTAGGAATCTGGAATTGAAGGTCTGAATAAGGAGAGTTACCCAGGAGGTAAGCATGTACCCATATATGGCAACAACTTCTTTAGGTGGATTCCAGATGGCTCTGCCGCTGTTCAGAAAGAGTTCCACTGAGCGAGGAATGTCGAATCTATCTACAAACATTACAATTTCTTGAATGGTCACTGCATTTACTTCAGAGTCAAAAGTGCACAACTGGTCAGTTGAGAACTTCAGCAGATGCGATGAGCGCTTCTTAGGAACATCCTTCAACTTTAACAGCTACAAATGGATTTTCAACTCGTTCTATGGAGAGTCCTAAGCAGCAGTTCTTCCACCCCGATCGATACCGGTTGTCTTCGACATTTCTGGATGTATATTAACAGAAGAGATGGTTTGGGTTAGAATGAGAAGCTGAAATTCAGGGGAAGCAATCAAATAATCGACATTGAGAGCTTCGGGCTGAGTTAAAGGAGCAGACATTTGTGAACTCCTTCTCAAAATAAACTCAATCATATCAACGTTCTCTTTTTCACCAGTCTTAACGGCACACATTAATAGCTCAACTATTAATAGGATCCATACCTGAATGTTCTGAGTAGACGAGAATGACAAGAAAGTTGATGCTGGAAGAGACGGAGGTCCGATAAGAACTGAGTGACTTTGAAAAAAGATTCGAGCAGCGGGGAACTTCGAAGAAAGGTTTGGATGAGAAAGAAGAAAAAAAGTTAGGGTTTTCGAAAGGAAAGAATTGCAAAGGAAGTCTGTGGTAGGAGAGAAAAGAAATAGTTTTCAAAAATATATAGTAGATGATGGCTTCATCCCACGTTTAGCGAGACACGTATGAAAGTGGGGGTTGGTGCACGAGCTCCGAAAATCACGTGCCCACTAGAGACTTGGATGGGAAACACTTGAGGAATAAGAAATCTATCGCTGATTAGGTCATCACGTAATGTCATCTTAGGCGAATCGAATGTTTGTGGCCAGAAGTAAATGCTTAGCTGTTAAGCATTAATGAGTATTAATGGACTACATGACAGAGTTAATGGCAGAGTTAAACATACTTCGCCGAGTGAGTTTTCTTTGCTGAATGAGATGCACGATTCAAATGTTTAAGGGGGTATTGTTATTGGTAAAATCTGGAAGAATGACAAGTCAGCACGATTATCAGGATTCACGGAGATTAGAGACGCCATGTCACCAGAAGTCAACTAGACTAAACCAACCTGAGTTGACCAAATATAACTTCACAATACCTGGTAAGGGTTATCTAGATGGTCAGGTGAAAATAGCTCAACTAAGGTAATTAGATTGACCATGTAAAGATAATCCGGTCTGAGATTATTAAAATGGTCGGGTCAAGACCTTCGGTCGGGATAAAGTAACTGGTCGGGGAGAATGAAGTTTGGTCGGGTCTGGTAGATGGGCGGCTGAGCGACACATAGACAACGATAAACTCATTGCAATCACGACTCAAATACGCAGAGAAAGAGTCTTACTCAAATAAGGTGTCTTGAAGCATACTTCAATAAGGAAACAAACTTCCTTAAAGATATCAGAGTCCAGATTAGGCAAGAGGTCTAATACGGAAAACATGCAGGACAGGAAAGAGGGTTACAATGACTTCAACAAGTTAGAGTCTCATTAAAACTCAACAAATTTCCTTACTTGTATGTTGTTATTAACTCATAATGAATTTTCCTTATCGCTGTCACCGGCAACCGTTGACGTTCCCCCAACTTGGGGTTTTACCATGTAAAATTGTGTGTCTACATGCTCTGTTCTTTTCATTCTATTATTAGCGATTTACGATAACTTGTTAGACGCGTGATCTACTTTGCGTAGTCTCAAAATTCGCCGTCAACAGCATCCATATTTTAAGATGGACGGTAAAGATCTATTTTCTTTATCGCATTTATTTTTAAATCATTTTATTTTTATTATATTCATGGTGATATGGATATTTAAGTCTTTTTAATCATTTTAACATGGTTAACGGTCAACGCCAACAGCCGATCAGGTCAATGTCAAATTTTTGAAAAGTTGTTTTTATTTGTAAATAGCCAAAGACCTGACAGAACTATAGCTAACCCACTAAGGGCATCTCTAACCCTGTTGTAAATTAGATCAAAACGCCATTTTCCAGGAAAAACTAACCTCCAACCCATCTTTTTTTGTTGTGCCATTTTTGCTTCGGTGAACAGTATTGCGCAATCCCTGGCAGTGACACTGTTCACCTGTCGCAAAAGATACACAGTTTATTTATTTATTTTTTCATCCCTAAACTTTAACTTGATCACAATTTGACCCTATTTATTAAAATTTATTCTAATTATATCCTTTATTTAAAGATTTTGTTTAATCACAATTTTACCTTTAATCAATTAAATTTATTCCAATTTGGTCCTTTTTATAATTTATTTTAATTTAATTATTATTTATATTAACATTTATAATAAACTAAGGACTATATTTGAGATTGCTTTGCTTGAGCTATAATCTGCTTATAACTTAACTTAAGAAATAATCAACTTAAAAAAAAAATAGGTTGATGTTTGGTAAACCAAATTTTAAAATTGCTTAACTTTTGAAATGATGGAAAATGTATTGAACAAAATGATTAAAATAGACATCAATAAATATTATAAATATAGATCATATAAAAAGAAATAAATAACATAACAAAAAAATTTATACAGAAAAAAAAAATTATGACTGAGTCAACTCAGTTCATAACTGAACACAACAAAAAAACCTTTGACCGAGTTAACTCAAGCTCCTATGCCGGGTCAACTTATCTTCTTCACCAACACATTCAACAATCAGCCTTTGAAAACTCCGGCGACATATCTCCAATTCCTCCTCTGTCTCCAGCTCCAGTGAGATCTTCATCAGCCTCTTTCATTTGCCACTGGTATCCTCTCCCACGTCAGTGACGAACAAGAACTTGAAATCGTGAGATTCCGTCGCCGATTCTTCGCGAGATTCGGTCACAGATTCTTTGCGTCATGGAGGAGGCTTTCAGCCATTTTCGATTCTTCTCCCACCGATATCCTTTCCGTCGCCGATTCGTTACACCGAGATCATCATCAGCCATCAGCCTTTGGATTCAGGTTGGATTCGCGATGGATTCGTCGCCAACGGATTCGCGTCAAAGTTCTCGTCCATTCTCGCCTCTTCCGTGGCCGGAGGAAGTTCCTCGGGAAACTTTGTCACCTGAGATGCCGGTCTCTCCTCCGGCATCACTTTCCGGTAGTGGCCACCATTCCCTTCTAAGTTTTTTAAATTTTAATTTTTTTTAAAAGAAATTTTAAATTTTTTACTTTTTAGTTTTTTATTATATTATTATTAAATAAGGGTAATATTGTCTTTTATTAAAATAGCAAGGGTATTCTAGACATTGTATAAGAAATAAGCTAGTTTCTGTTTCAAAAAGCAACCTACAACCAACTTCTCAGAAGCTGCTTATCGAAGGAGCAAATTGTAAATTAAGTTACTTTTGGAAAGTTTACCAAACACTTATTTACTCAAAACTTGAGAAATAAATGATTATTTCTCAAGTAAAAGCCATCTCAAACATAGCCTAAAATTGAGTGTATAATTCAAAAAACAATTATGCAATTTTTTTTTAAATAAATCACTTAATTGAAAACAACGTAAATTAAAGTAAAATACATTAATTAATAAAAACATTAAAAACCAAATACAAACTTCATAGTGATAAAACAAACTACCTCTAATTGGAAGATAATAAAATTAAAGAAAATAACAACATAAATTACAACACCGATTTAGTAGTCTAGAAGACCATTTCCGGATCCTCCGATATTATCGAAAAATTGGCCTAAAGACCCTAATGTATTTTGAGATCCCTGACCGTGTTGTTGAGCTCTTTTTGCCATAACTCTTAATTTTTCATGATGCATAAACATATGTCGATTGGGACCAGTTATGGAATTCAAATCTTGCATTAAAATTCTATTTTTCTCCTGAAATACGATCACATCCAATTTTCTCTCTTGGATTGTGTAATTTCTTTGCCTATCCTCACTACTTTGTTTTAAAACTTCAATGAGTTGTTGTTGTCCCTCTTTCCTAGTTTCAATCATTCTTGAACTTTGTTCATCAGCCATCTTTTTCAATTTTGCTTTCTTCACCCCAATGGGTCGTTGCAATGAACTACCGCCAATGTCAACGTTAGTTATATTCAGAGAAAATGAAGATAGTCCAAGAGATGCAGATGTGGGAGACTCTGGAGTTTGTGAGTCTTCTTATGATGATACAATATTATCACTTTGCCTTTGAAAGGCTGATGTTATACTATCCGTATCTGCAAAATTTTGCATATCTTTGAGGATGGGCCACACATGATCAAATTTGAATCTTTTTTTGTAATTCTTATCCTGTCTTAGTAATATTTTGGCTCGAATTACCTGCAAAATGATACAAATATATATTGTTAAAATTCAAAATGAAATACAATATTTCTAAAACTTTAATTTTAACAAATACTCACAATATCAGCTTCTGAAGCACCGCTTGGATTCAGACTTTCGATCTGTCGTAGGTATCCCTGCAATTTCCCAATTGCAGTAAGGATAATTTGTATTCAACACTACAAACTTGTCTTGCCTCAAAGTTGACTGATAATCTCTGGTTTGCCATATTCGTAACTTTGCCCCCTCTAGTTTCAAAAATGGCCAGTCTTTCCATAAAAACCAAATTATTCAAATATTTACCCTCTGCCATTAGGATTTGACTGTGAAACCCCAAGGGCAATATTGTAACTGTGCTACTTCCAAAAAAACTTGCTAGAATTAAAAAAAATAAAAATTAGTATTCACCAAAATCAAAACACATATATTGAAATCACTGATTTTGAATCTACTCACCATAATCCAAACAAGAAACAGATTCAAAACCTTAAACTGAAACAAATTTATTTTATTTTTTCAAATGATTTCATTCACCGGAAACTCAAAAAAGAAAATCAATTAAAAAAAAACAATGGAAGCAGATTTTGGTGTTTAAGTTTAAATTAGGTTTTATTATTATTCTTATTTTTTTAATGGTTTTTTTAATACTATTATTTTTAAAGGTTTATTATTATTATTATTATTAATTCCGATTTTCCTTTAAAAAAATTAATTCTAATTATCTGAGATAGACGATCGAGATTGAATTTAGAGATGAACTGATAGTGATGAGTTTTTATTTTGTTTAATTCTGATTTTTATTTAAAAAAACCAACGTTATTATTCGGGGGTAAAAGCATATTTTCTCTATTACTTAAAAAAAATCAACGTTATTATTACTTTAAAACCGTGAAAGTAATGGAGAAAGTACATTTTTTTTAAAGTAGCACGGTTACAATATTGTTTTTGGTGTTTCACTGGTCAAATCGTAATGGCATGGGGTAAATCTTTGAATAATTTGGAAGACTGGCTATTTTTGAAACTTAAGGGGGCAAAAGTTACGAATATGGAAAACCTCAGGGGGAAACTAATAATATCATTTTGAGGAAGTAGGACAGATACAATATTTTCCTTGGTATTTAACAGTCAAACTACTATTTAACGGAAATATTATCGGTAAAGGGTAAATATTTGAATAATTTGGTTTTTAGGGGGAAGACTGACTATTTTTGAAACTGAGGGGGCAAAATTATGAATATGACAAACCTCAGGGGAAAACAATAATATCCCATAATAATATTTTAATTATTTACATTCAATTTGTACCTACAATATAGAACTCTACATTTCCTAAATTGATTAATCAAAAAGTTTTCCGAAAGATTGTTTTGACATGCACTTTATTTTCAATTTAATATATTAATATTGCATTATAATATGTTTGTTTATACGTGTGTTCTGAGTATTCAAATATTTTTATTTTTTTTCTTCTTATTTTTAAAATAAACTTAATATTTACTAAAAGTAATAAAAAAAATAACAGGTTATATTGATCGGTTTTGGGTTGAGTAAATTGGGTTCAACCCATTTACCAATTGACATGTATTCGATTCGATTCGACCCATTGTCAGGTCTAAACCAAACTCAGGTAATTGGGTGTAATGTCAAAGAAACTTGCACAAACATCCCCTGAAAAGGGATGTCCAAACAATTATGAGCAAAAGTTGCGCACACACGCAATTACATCAAATGTCAAGGAATTTGATTTTGCACAATTTTCCATTATTATTATTTTTTTAAAAAAAAAATTGTTATAACAATTACAATTAATTTAAAGTTTGGGATAAGAGAAGACTCAAATCCTTAATTTTCTAACAATGATTTTTGGGTTTTAGATTTAAAAAAATCCATCCATCTTAATTTCAATTGTTAAGACACATAATAAATAACAAGATATTGAAAAACTAAAAATAAAACTCTATTAGTTTTTAGATCGTTAGAACATATATTAAGAGAACCCATCTAAATTGATTATAAAAAAATTATTCCTACTTAAATCCAATCCGTTTATAAAAGTGTTGAGAAAAAAAGGGTGAAAAAAGGATGCCATATAACCAATTTTTTATTGGATCAAAGTCATATCATTTTCTCAAAAATAGAATTAAAAAAGGAGGCTGGTATCTCAGGCTAAATTATCATAATATGTATTATGAGAGTATTATATGATTATTTAAATGCAATAATGTCACCTTAAAACCGGTAAGATGGACTATTATAGTTGTTTTAGCCATTTTTGTATACATATAATTATGAGTATTATATCACACTAATCCACATCGTCACTTTTTACCATGTAAATATTATTTGATCCAATTGTACTGTTTTTTCTGACAAAAAGTGATGAGGTGGATAAGTGTGATATAAGTATGCTCATAATTATATGCCTACTAAAGAAAAACTTGATAAAGTAAAGGTATAAGGGTCCTTTCATGTACCGTATATGTCAGATAACTATGTGTTTAATGGATGTTAACGTTGTATTAACGGCAAGGGGGTTTTCATTGAATTTAGAAACTAGAGGGTTGTTTTCCAGAAAAGATCAAAACTTTGGGGAAATCTTTGGAAATCTCCCTTTATTAATGCAACGGGTTTCACACTGTTCTGGTATTGTGCACAACAAACAATTGGCGAGACAAAGAGTCAAAGGTACTTTTGTTTCTTTTGAATCTAGTTTGAATGCTGGGGATTTTATATTCCTTTTTATTTTTTATTTATTTTAATTTATTTCTCTACTTGCTGAATCTACTGTCTGATTTTTCCATTTCTTAGTAAAACTCTTCGGTTTGGTTCTTGGAATTTATGAGAGAAAGAAAATGCGTATAGCGTGTATAAGTAAGGAAGTCAATGTTGAATTAACATATCTACTTCGTTCAAGGTTTTTTTTTTTTTTTTTGTCAATGAAGGATTGTTGAAATTTGGGAGCTGGGGGGTTTTATTATTTGGGAAGATGACACTTGTAACACAATTATAGTGTAAATTGACTATAAAATACGAGCGAGACTGACTTTCAATTGGTGAGCTGGTAGTGGGTTTTGGTTGAAATTGACTTGAGTGAGTAAAGTCTTGCCTAGCTTGTTTGCTGGTCTCACAGAGATTTCCCTGCTAAATTGTGTTCCGTGGTGTGTGAATATTTTACTGACAAGTCACAACTGGATGTTAAAGTTATTTTTCTCATTTTCGTTTGTAATCTTATGCTTTCAAAAAAGAAGAAATATATATATAAAAAAAGATCCTCTTTGAAACCTTAAGGTCATTTGGGATTTGTTAGTGCTGTAAGTTGTTTTTTTTTTTTTTTTTTTTTTAACTATTACAATATTTCGGGATTTGGGGAGGTGGCATGACTCAAACCCACAACCTTTTAGATATAGGTGTGAAGGGTTTACCACCGAACCAATCTCATCTTATCGTTGCCGTAAGTCATATGATAAAGACATGTACTTTAGTTATTGATTAATTAATCGATGTCTTCAGTTCATGGAATCCTTGTAGTTGTAGGTGGTCTCTATGGAGTATTCAAAGTGTTTTACAAAAGTAAAGGAGTAATCATCTTTTGTACAAGAAGGTAGTTGGCTGATTAATGCATTTATAAATGCAACTTGACCACAAACAATAATAGGTAATCAGCATGATGGCCTAGATGTTACTAGTGATTGTTGCTTGGGATAAAAACAGTTGTGCTTCTTTGAAACAAAAATGAACAAAAGAACATGTGTATTCACAGAATGCTTTATTAGTTTTATCTGTTATAGAATTTGCATAATGCCTATAGAATCGTAAGAGTTTTACTACATGGACAATGCTTATCCTTGCGAAAGTTCTTCCCTCATGTTTCTTTGCACCGTAGACTGTTTCTGTACAAGTTTTCCTTTGCTTGTCTATTGGAGGACAATCCAATAATCCATGATAATGCTATGCAAGCTTAATATCTATGCAGGTGGTTCTTTATAGGATTCATTACTTAGTTCTCTGTTTTATATATAATTGATTTTGTTATTAGCTATAAGGGATTTAAATGGTTTTTGAGTTGTGGACATCTTGTTCACCTTTGTTTCCTAAATCCTTAATGAAATCGTTCTAGTTTCTTATCAAAATTAAGGACTTCACTTCTGATATGATAAAGTTAAATCGGAAAGCAAAAATTAACTATCTCAAGGGAAGTTGATTTGAAGTTATGGAATAAATGAATGTGATTCTTTCTCAGTAAAACTTAGAAGTGCTCGCCTTCTCTCTGTTTCGTCCACTGTTATTGCTGATTGTTTTACGTTTATTTGTCTTAGTAATGTTAAATGTAGCTAGAGAATCGATATACTGGAGAAGGCAATGTGATTCATGAGTTGATGTGTTAATGCTCTATGCTCGTTTGCATGATGTACCCCAAGATTCGTAATAAACTATATGCTTTAGTTGAGCTTTAGAACCATCTGAGAGCTGTTTCAAAAAAGAAAAAAAGAAAAAAAAAATACCATCTGAGAGCTACTTGCAGCATGATTCAGCTTGAAGCATGAGGCACATTATTTATGTTATATTTAATACTTAATCCGATTAAGTTGAGTCCTGATTTCTGTGAATGTTGTTGACAAGAAATGATATGGTAATTGTTGCATTTTTGATCCATTAGTTTTGTTATGATTTCTAACTCAGTATTTGCAGTGTAACATCAAGGTTTTTGCTGTGTATCAACCAAGCTAATATAATTGAGAAAACATGTTTACTTCTCAGCTCTAGGTGCAGAGTATGTTAAACAGTTATTAATCTGCAGAATGGGGTCCTTATTTAGGGTAGGGGTCCGTTGATACTTGATCATGCCTTATTATGGGATTAATTTTAATTTCACGGTTGAGATCCTTCCAAGATCTCAGGTTTTGACCAGTTAGTGTTTAAGATAGTAAGTGATGGTTTTGACAGAAATAGAAGTTTTATGTCATGCTCTAGACTACCAGTTCTCTGCGAAAATTTAATTACCGTACGCATGAAAAGAATGAAAAAAATTCAGCTAAGCCAGTGATGTAATTTGTAAATTAACCAATTTTCTTTGTCAAACACTTGTTACGAACTTATACATCAACATGTTTTAAAGCGACCACACTGCTAGACAGACTTTTCTTCCTCTTGTAATACATATGCTTTTGTTCAGGATGGATGCCTTAGTGATGTTACAATTGAATTTCTGTCTGTTTTGAAAATTCTCTACATGCTTTATGATTCTCTGCCTTGAATTGTATATAATAGTCTTGTACCATCATGACTCAGCTATATTGTTCTCATTAGAGCTTTTGATGTCACTTGCATATAGTTTGGCTGTTTACCATTTTGGTTTTTTCACAACTCATCTAGCCTTTTTTGCAGTACTTTTTTCTTTTTCCACTCTTACATAGTCAAAATAAATTATTTTCTATTTTGATTAATTGCATGTTTCCAACATGTGCTTCTTTTTTTTTTTTTAAGAAAAGAAAAGAAAAGAAAAAAAGGACAAGTTGAAAACCTGCAATTCACAACTTGTGCTTTTGAATTGGGCTATAATCATAAATAGCTCTAAAATTAAGGAAGTATATAAAAATATCAGTTCTCAATAACTTTTTTTTTTTTTATCAAAGAGAAATGATTTTAAACAAAAATACCCTTAGTGCAAATATAATACGTAAGGAGAACAACTTTTTTTTTAAAATCATCTTCATCACCTCCATCAATGGAGGTCTAGACCTCCATATGTGGAGGTTTGTTCTACCTCCATTGATGGAAGTCTGTTCAATGGAGGTTTGAAAAAAAAGTTTTATTATTTTTTTAGAAAATTGAAAATTGGAAGTGAGATTGAAAAATTGAAAATTGGAAGTTTCCAGAAACATTACACGTTGAAATGTAATTTTAGCGTGAAATCCTTTTATAATTTCAGCGTGTAAAAATGCATTTCAGTGTGTAAAGATGTTGATATTTTAGCGTGTAAAGATTTTCAGCGTGTAATCATGTTAACATTTTAGCGTGTAAAGATTTCCATCGTGTAATCATGTTCATATTTTAGCGTGTAAAGATTTCAGCGTGAAACGAAATACTTTCAAAGGACTTTTGAGGGGGTAAATGATATTCAATTTTCGCCCGTAATATATTGTTGAAATCGTTTCGACAAGGAGAACAATATTTTAAAGAGAAAAGATAGGAAAATAAGTTATAGAGAGAGAAACATGACAAGAAGAACTTATGAAAGAGAAAGAAAAAGTTGTGTCAGAGAATAAAGTGAAAAGGTAGATAAGGGCAATTTTGTTCAAAAAACATTTCTCTTGGATAAAAAAAGAAAACTTATTGGGATGTGATAATTCTTTATACTGCATTAATTTTTAAGCCAAAATGAGGAATTTTGCCTTTTGAATTTCGCCTTTTGAATTTCATAGAACTCGTCTTCAAAGGATTGGAAAAATAGAGTGGCTTCTTAACCTGTATTAAGTCAAATGCTACCAATATGGTCATCTCCAAAACGATTACAGCAACATATAGAGCAAAGTGATGTCCTCGACTTCGTTGTTATATGCCTAGTGGTAAAAAATTTCATTTATAGTATCATGAATATTTTTTATATAACTGTCTTTATTTCTTTTCCTTAACCTCACCATCCTAAAAATAAAAATAGTAACAAAACAAACAACAAAAAAGAAAATCTTTGCTATGTGGGAAGGTGAGCTATTGTAGTTTTACTTATGGCCAATTCAGCTCTTCCCAGTTCCATAGAGGTGGTTCTGGATAATCCACAATCCTCAAATCAATGGTAGCTCCGGTAGATTCAGGCAGATCATGAGCATGGTCTTCGCCAGAGTATGAGGTATCGGGTGAGCTTGTTCTTGCTTCCATTATGGTGTTATGAGCAGAAGATGTTGTTGCACCATCAGCTAAAGGCTGTGTCTCTTTTGTCACAACTTCTAACGGGCGTCTATCAAACGCTCGTGAGCTTCCTGATGTTACATACACTCTGCACAAACTGAATTCATGCCTCAACTACATTCAAGAAAAAGAGTGAAACAAGAAAGTGTAAGATAATATGGATATTGTTGAATTGAAACCACTTGTTCATCTTTGTCAATAGTATATACAAACCTTAGGAACAGTAGTCCAAGATGGATTGGCTTCTTCTTCAATGGCTCTGTACTCATTCATCTTCCATTTGGTTTTTCTCCCAGCAGGTGCCTTTCCCCTATAGAAAACCATAGTCTTCTTCACCCCAATAACCCGGTTATCCGACGAGTAAACATAATTAGGAGACCCCGTCGCCTTCCAGTACCCAGAAGCTGTAGTCCGGCTGGGTCTCCCTCCGTGCGCTTCCCTCTCTTGTCTTGGAGTGAAGAAAAACCATTGCTCAGTGTCATTTCTACATGGTTCTCCCGAAACCTCTGCATGCAAAACATGTTACATAAACACAGATTAATAAACACCATCTAACATGTTACTTTGGTGTTGAAACCAAAGTAAATAATGTTGTATGATGAATGAAGAAAGTATATGTACTTGGAAGGTGCCATGGCTCTATTTCGTAAAACTGAATAACGGGGATGACACGATGAACCTCAGGTCGGTTTCCTTCGAGCATGTTGTGTAGATAGAAGGTGACTAGCTCTTCTTCTGTTGGATAGAAACGAAAACCAGGTGGGTATTGCTCCATTATTGTTGTTGTTGTAGTAGTAGTAGTATCTTAATTTGTTGCTATTTTTGCTAATGTATGTTTAGTTTAATATATAATATATATATAGGAAGAGGTTTGGGAGGGTGGAAGATGCCGAGTGAAATGAGAAAAAAGTTTAGAGGTTTGCTATTGGTGGAAACTTCCACGCGGTAACATAGAAGAAGATAATGTGTCTTCTTGTCCTCCACTTGACGCAAATAAACCATGTCACTAGCAGACTAGCTTCGTACCATTTTCATTTTGAACGAGTCAGCCACCTCCTTTTTCTTCGCTTTATTGCCAAACCAGACTTTCTTATCCGTACCGCGGTACTTTTTTCTTTTGATTAATATAATAAATACATCTCCGTTAGTATATGTAAATTTGGATTATCAAAAGTTGTCACTTTAGCATTTGAGGATTGTTTTTAGGGATTCATAAATTTGATGATTGTGTTGTTTACAATAATATAATTTATTTAAATCAAAAATCTAATTTATTTAAATCAAAAATCTAATTCCGTCACATTTTTCACCATTCCCGTTTATTTTTATTTCAAAAGTAAAAAAAAAACTATAAAAGACAAGAGAATGTATATGATATGAGTATTAATCCATTCGTAAAGAAGAGACGAATTTTACCTGACTGATTGGAGAGGCAATTTGATTATTGATAACTTCTATTGTTAAATTTTAGTGACTGTTGGACAGTGTTTTTTTGATCAATAATCAAATTGACTCTCCAATAATAAAAGTTGATGATTGACTTTTAATCATCAAATACAAATTTACCCTAAAATAAATGCGGTTATAATTTTATCCTTTTTCTCTTATATGTGGTTTTTTTTCCTAATCACCTATGTATCTCATTATTGTTTCGACTCTAAAAATTTCAGTCAGGTAAAATTCTTCTCTTCATTACGAGTGAATCAATACCCATATCATATAACTTCTCTTATTTTTTTTATAGTTTTTTAATTTTTTATTTTTTTTACCCTTGAAATAAAAATGAGCGGGAACAAGTGAAAAATTATGTGGGATTGGATTTTTTATTTAAATAAAGTAGATTTTTGATTTATATAAAGTGTACTATTGTGGACTATATAATCATTAAATTTTGACAATCCCTGAAAACAATCTTCAAATGCTGAGGTGACAACTTTTGATGATCCAAATTTGTTTATACCATTGGAGATGCTCTGATAACTGCTATTTTTAAATTTTAGTGACTTTGTTGGACAATAGTTTTTTGGATAAATAATCAAATTTTAATTACTCTTCTACGTTTGAGGATACAATCGGAGATGCTCTAAATTTTATATTTTAGAGATATAACATGATTCGATAACATGATTCGAATTTACAAACTCATACAGTCGTCATCCTATCATTTATATGAAAGGCTAATCAGGATTCTGTACTGAGTTTTTTTTCTACGGAACTACGCTGGACTTTTCAGCCTCCACGTGGGAAAAACGAGAAGCATGGGATATCATTTTTCTAACAGAAGATCCTGCCTGATCCGGGAGGATTATATTAGTGGGTCAGTCTTATCTTGTAAATTGTGTGCCGATAGCTTAATACATAGCTAATTAATTAAGTTTATATGTACAAGTCTAGCAGTGGTTTTGTACGAATGCCAGAAAAACTCCGGGTGCAATTGCTACTAGTGACTGGTGTAGTGATGATGTCGTGCGTCCACCCCATTTAAAGATTTTTTTCATAATTTGTGTTAATTTATGTTGCAATTAAGGACATGAAAAGATGGACAAAATAATTAAATCATTTATATTTATTTTTTACTGTACTGTACTTTGGAAAGTTGTATTAAAAGAAATATTTATTTGGATCCATTCTGGCATGAACTGTGTAGTGTGTACTAATATTTGATTTTACCTTTTGCGGCACATGTCAAAAAAGAAAAGAAACAACGAGTTTATTATTGTATTAATATGGCTCAGAACATCTCTAATATAAAAGTAGTTTGTAAAAAAAAAAAATGTCACGTAAGATAAATAAACGGTCTATTAAAAAATGTATCTTCAAAACACAAGTGCATATTTAACCTCACTCAAGCTATGATCGCGGTTCAGTTCAAACAGTGGAATCCAACAGTAACCGTTGGTTAAAAATTGGAACCGAACTGGAACAGTAAGACTTAAGGTTTCGGTTTCTGTTTCGGTTTCGGTTCCGGTTCCTGTTCCAGTTTCGGTCCCGGTTCTAGTTCCTTAAACTAAAAAACCGGATCGGAACCGGCGGTTCGGTTTTGGTTCTAGAACCCTCAGTTCCACTTTTTTTTTTCAAATTTTTTTTGCCCATTGGGACTGAAACTGAATTGTAATAATTTTTTTTATTATTTATTTCACATCATTACATGTCTAATTTTTTTAGTTAGTATATAATATTAAAAAAAACAAAAAACAAAAAACAAAATGGAACTGGAACTGCAGGAACCGGAAAACCGGACCGGAACCGAAAAATCGGACCGGTTCCAGGTCCTCCTGGAACCGGAACTGGAACAGAACTGCGGTCATCTCTACCTCACTCTGATGTGGCGAAAAAATATATTAGAAATTGTCAACATGACTGTCATCTGTTGCACAACTATTTTTTAGATTAACTCAACAAGTATTTAAAAGTGACATTAATTTTTCATCAATTTTTGGTAAGCAAATAAAATAAAAAAGAAAAAGGGAAAAAAATTGGACAATTCATTGAAAATAATTGTGTTTTAAACAGAAACATTGGAGACCAAATTTTGAATTGATTGTCTATCAAGTGTATCTTTATACCGTATAGAAAGTATGTATCTTGACATTGTTGTAACGATTTTTGGTATGCAAACCACTTTTGCATTAGAGATGCTCTCATGTTAAGAGAATTTTTATTGCATCTTGAACAAAGTATTTATTATAATTAAAAGAAAAGGTATTTATTAAGTATTAATTTTTACAATAATGCTACTTTGTTCAAATCTGGTGTCCAAATCTGGCCCAAAATGATATGGCAACACTACAATCCATTCATTTAAATTGGATTTGATTTGCATGATTTAAATGAATGGATTATAGAGTTGCCATTTCATTTGAACACTAAATTTGAACAAAGTATCATTATTCTAATTTTTATATAACTAATTAGTATTTGTTTATCAAGTTGTCATTTTGTTAATTATTTGACAAGTATACTATACTATACAAATCTCATTTGTCATATGATAAAATATAAAAAGGACATCTCAATCACCCATGTGTTTTTTATCCAATAATTATAAATACATTCAAATTTCAATAATTGGATTAAGAATATACTAGTGGTTGAGATGTAGAAATCAAAATTTTAAATCATAAATTTAAATTAATTTAGCTTAATCCTTATAAATATTATATTTTCTAGGTTTGTTTAAAGACGATGGTCTATAGTCTATAGTCCATACATTGCAGTCCATACATGAAGTTAAGAAACGTTGTACAGTGACAGCAACTATGTTTGGACGTTTGGTAGTTGAAAAATGAACACGACTGCTCTTCGTTTCAATTTTTAAAGGTGATAAATAATAATAATAATAATAATAATAACGATAATATTATGTGGTTTACAAACCCCAACGTCTCTTTTCAGCTAGCACGAACTGAAAAAGATATCTACTAAATATTACAGATCGTTGAACAATTTAACATTATTGCTTTAAAACATCTATAATTATTTTCTCACAATTTCATGATTATATTTATTCTCTTTAAATTGAGTACACTACAACAAATATAACATATAATAGCAGTTGAAAAATGCAATCAAAATAAACAATAACATTCAGTTATATGTCATGACAGCCATAATAGCATTCAGTTATATACCATAACAGTCGATATAATTAAAAGTTTTATCTTTTCATAGTATTATTTGTATACTATAAATTCAGTTTTTTTAATGTTATAATTATTCTTTTATAGCATTTAAGTGATATTATATAATTAATAAAAAAATGTTATTATTATAATTGCTATAACTTCTAAAAAATGTTATTGTAATTGTATCCGATATAAAAATTCTATATATATATATATATATTTTTACTTAATTATTAATTCAACAAGTTTGATTGTGCACAAAACAAAAAAAAGAAAAAAATAAATAAAAGCATTAAAGGACAAAATATAAATATTTATTAATGAATTAAATAATTTGATTATTCGCACAACATATAAAACTTACAAGGTAATTTCTATATACAAAAAATTGAATTTATTTTTATAAGAAATATAATTACAAGAACATGAGCTTTTTTTAGTTAATTAGAACAATATGATTGCTCCACTAATTTTCATCTTCTCCGTTTGAAGAAACACAACAACTTTCATCTTGATAACCAAAAAGATATCAGTAAAATAAAGTTATATTTAATTAAAAAAAACTAATAAACATATATGAATTTACAAAGCCATCACAATTATGAAATAGAGATTGTAAAGATTGTAAATAAAATGATCTAAGATGGAAAAAAAAATCAAATAATGAAACTAACAAATAATATAGAGGAAATCATAAATCTTTTACCAAGAAATATAACTTCATAATGGAAGACATGCAATACTTCCTCATGTAAATTCATAACCAAATCTTCTAACTTGAAAATAAAAAAACATTACCAAATAAGCACATATGTAGTTAATCAAATAATTAACAAGAATTAAAACTAGGTTTTCAAAAAAAAGAAAGAATGAAAAACAGAAAAACCGAAAAAATATGAAGTTTTTAAACAGAATACAAGATGAAGACATGTATTGATGTTTTAGAGGTTTTTGGAGTGGGTGGTTTGGTGGCCGTAAAACAACTCTAATAACATGAGAAGAGAATATAAAGTAAAATATTGGGTTTTAAATTTTGAAAAAGGAAATAAATTTGTTTTCCCTCTTTAATCTTTGAAAAAAAAATAGAGGGACAAAAATTTGTTTTCCTTCTTTATCTTTAGACGTATTTTTAACATGTATTATAGCATTCTTAAATGCTATATAAATAGTTTTGTAAATCACTTAGTCTTTTTTTTTAAATATTTTTTTATATTTAATGTACGTTAAATTGTAATTTTGTTGATAATAATTGAGTACACAATAATAATAATATGTTGAAATTTAAAAAATAAAATATATATATATATATATATAATAGCTTATATGATTTCATAACATATCATAATATATTTAAAATGCCATTAAATTATTATTATTTTTAAAAATAATTAACATTTGAACTATATAGTTTAAGGGCATCTCCAACCCGAATAGTGGTTTTAGTGCAATTTTTGCACTAAAATAGTGCAACTGTCACACTATTTCACTACTCCATCTCCAACCCACTGTATCAAATTTTACACTAAAAAAAAATATTCCCTTGAATATTCCCTTTCTTTCTCTTTTTTAAATATTTCTCCAGAATTAACATTTCAACTCATAATTAACATAATATTGCAATACGATGAAAAATAATAAAATTAATACATTAATGTATTTTTCTTTAATTTCCACTGTTTTGAATGGAGTGATTTATTTAAAAAAAATTGCATTTAAATTTTTTAATTATACACTTCATTTTAACTTATTATAATGTTAATAACAATAATAATTAAATCACATCAAAATCATTAAATAATAAAAAGGACCAAATTGGAATAAATTTAATTGATTATGGTAAAACTGTGTTTAAATAAAATCTTTAAATAAAGGATATAATCAAAATAGATTTTTAAAAACAGGGTTAAACTGTGATTACATAAAAGTTGAGGGTTGAAAAAAAAGAGATTCATTTTGCGCCAACGAACAGTATCGCACAAAATCAGCAAAGAGAAGGCACGAAGATTGGCGTTGCGTTGGAGGCAATTTCTTCAACAAATTGGAGATGGCGTGGAGATTGGAGCATGGTTGAAGTTGGTCTAAAGTGATATATTATTGAAATCAAAATACTATTTAAACTAAATTGTTATTTGATAATATTTTTTATAGCATTTTATTATAATATGCAATAATATGGGTATATTTGATAGCATTTTTGAAAATAATGCTATAGTGAAGTACTATAAAAAATCATATTTGTTACGGTAATAGGTATACAATCATTTTAATTTCAGTGTTTCCTTATAAAAATATATTTTTAACGAGCAGCTGCTTGAGTTTTCAAAAGACAACGTTGATAAACAAGAGATCGAAAGACTTGTGAAAACAATAATATCAGAAGTTAGTGGTGTAAATATGGGCCGGGCCTAGAGGGCTCGGCACGGTCGGCCTGCCAAGGATGGCAGGCCGTGCCAAGTATGGCCCCCATTCTTGGCACGTGCCGGGTCAGGGTTCCAGGCACGGCACGCCAGCATGGCGTGCCAGGCCCAACGGTCGGCACGCGTGCCGACCGTTAGGCCAGCTGAATTTTTTTTTTTTTATAAATATAACGGTTGTTTTTTTTAAAAAATAACCGTTGGCTGACGTCAGCCAACGGTTATGTTTTTAAAAAACTATAAAAATTACAATTTACCCCCTCAACTCTTGTCTTTTATATTTTTACCCACTTTTCTAATTTTTCTATAAATACTCCCACACATTCCACTTTTCATTCACTTTCTCTAATTCTCTCAATCTCTCCATTCTCAAACTCTCTATACAATTTCAATTATTCTTAATTTCATTCTTACTCTCTCTCTACTATTCTACACTACTAATATACTATTATAATACTTTATTAGTAATTTACTATTATATAACTATTATTCTCTAATCTCTCCACCAAAACAACAAAGTTCAAACTTCAAAGGTACATTTTTATTTAAGTGTTATTATTTAATTTTATATTTTAAATTTAATATGTTTGTTTAGTTAGTAAATTTATCATTTTATGTTTATATCAGTTATTAATTTTATTTATTTAGTAAATTTATCATTTTTATGTGTAGGGGTTAATTTTAATTTTTGTTTTTAGTAAATTAAACAATTTATTTTTAGTAGTTAATTTTAATATATTTTGTTAGTAAAATAATCATTGTATGTGTAGGAGTTAATTTTAATATATATTTTTAGTAAAATAATCATTTTATGTGTAGGAGTTAATTTTAATATATGTTTTTAGTAAAATAATCATTTTATGTGTAGGAGGTTATTATAATTAATTTTTGTAGTAAAATAATCATTTTATGTGTAGGAGTTAATTTTAATATATTTTTTAATTTTTACAGTAAAATAATCATTTTATGTGTAGGAGTTAATTTTAATATATTTTTTAGTAAAATAATCATTTTATGTGTAGGAGTTAATTTTAATATATTTTTAATTTTTATAGTAAAATAATCATTTTATGTGTAAGAGTTAATTTTAATATATTTTTAATTTTTTTAGTAAAATAATCATTTTATGTGTAGGAGTTAATTTTAATATATTTGTTTAGTAAAAAAAATCATTTTTATGTGTAGGAGTTAATTTTAATATATATTTTTAGTAAAATTGTCATTTTATGTGTAGGAGTTAATTTTAATTTTTTTTTAGTAAAATAATCATTTTATGTGTAGGAGGTAATTTTAATATATTTTTAATTTTTTTAGTAAAATAATCATTTTATGTGTAGGAGTTAATTTTAATATATTTTTTTAGTAAAAAAATCATTTTTATGTGTAGGAGTTAATTTTAATATATATTTTTAGTAAAATAATAATTTTATGTGTAGGAGTTAATTTTAATATATTTTGTTAGTAAAATAATCATTGTATGTGTAAGAGTTAATTTTAATATATATTTTTAGTAAAATAATCATTTTATGTGTAGGAGTTAATTTTAGTATATTTTGTTAGTAAAATAATCATTTTATGTGTAGGAGTTAATTTTAATAATTAATGTTAGTAAAATAATCATTTTATGTGTAGGAGTTAATGTTAATAATTTTTGTTAGTAAAATAATCATTTCAATTTTAATATTTATTAATGATTAATGACCTGAACTTTTTTTTTTCTAGGAAATGGATCCTACCCATCCTTATTTTTCAGACGGTCTAAACATGCTGAACGATGATTTTGCTTGAGTTTATTGGTAATAAATTGTCAATAAATTATTCCGACTAGATTACTGACATTCGAAACAAGTTGCTCCCACCCCCAAAACCCATTTGGAGGCAAAATTTGTCCCAAAACCAGAAAAGGGCCCATGGGGGATGAGGCTCCATGGGGAAACGCACATCCCTATTCACATTCAATGCACTCATGTATTTACATAAGTGCGCACTACCTCCGTATATATATTCAAGTTTCTTATCACTTGTATATAAAATATCATCAAAATGTTTCATATTAGTAAATGACAAATCAAATAAATTTAAAGAGTTTAAGATTTGTCAAGAGATAAAATCCGAATTAGGGCCAGTTTAATATTAATGTAACTTTTAAAATAATTATTGTTAGTTGTGCTAAAGAAATAATTCGTTCTGAAGTTAATCAGGCAACTGTTTGGTTAATGTTGCTGTTGAAATTGCTATGGACTCAAAAGCAGTATTCATGCGTTTGGTAAATTTTACTGTTAATTGCTGTGATTTTACATAATGATTAAAACAGACATGGACCGTAAATCTGTCATATTTTACTTGGTTTGCAAACCAAATCAATATCTCTTTCAAATACTTAAAAGGTAATATATATATATATATATATATACAGAAATTTATAAGTCAGTACGCACTGATATAACTTCATCAGTGCTATCAGTGCGTGGGATGTGGACCTTAGATTTACATATTTTGACTCAAAGTGTATGCACTTGTCAAAACTTCTCCATAATCAGTGGTCCAAATGCAACAGACTAATATAAGTTATATCAGTGCGCACTGAGGAGAAAATGACTGTATATATATGTATATATATATATATATATATATATATATAGTAAGTCTATCATGAGGGATACATTATTTTAATTTCGGTAAGGACCTTGATGAAAATACATCGATTTTTTTGAATTTTAATTTGAATTTTTTTTTTCTGGATGATGAGTTCAGTGAAATCTACCCATGAACAAAATTTGAGAATTTTTTGAATACTAGAACTATTTTTCTTGAATTTTCCTATATTTCGCCTATTTTCTAATGCCTTCATATTTAACAAAATTTGGATAAATAGTTAGAGTGCTTGAAAAATTCTTAAATTTTGTTCATGTGTAGACTTCATTGAATTCATCATTCGCAAAAAAGTTTAAATTAAAATTCATTAAAATCGATGTGTTTTCATCATGGTCCTTACCAAAATTAAAATAAGGGATCTCTCATAAGAGACTCACTACATATATATATATATATATAAACAAATAAAGACTTCTGCAGTTTTACATAACCAGAAATTTTCAAGTCAGTACAGACTGATATAACTTCATCAGTGCGTTGGATGTGGATAATTAGATTTACATATTTTGACTGAAAATGTATGCACTATGCAATTGTTAAAACTTCTCAATAATCAGTGGTCCACATGCAACGCATTGATATAAGTTATATCAGTGCACACTAAGGAGAAAATGATTTGTTACATAACAAACGAATAAATAGTCATTTTCTGTAAAGTGTCATGCAATTTTATCTATATGCATAAACAATTTTTTTTTCTTTATGCCGTATAAAACTATAACAAAATCATTCAAGCCGTTTTTTTTTTGGGTTTCTTTACGCCCTATAAAACAATAACAAGGTATTATTCATACGGTCCTAATTAAAATTCCTCAACCAAAACATAACAATATTCTTAGTTTTTTTTTTTCTTTGAGTCGGTTAAAATTTCATAACAAATTTAATTTGAAAAACACATATAACAAAGACAAATAAATTACAAAAAAAAAGACGTTACCGGCAACAGTGATCGGAAGAGTAATCAGCGGCAATGACCAGAAAGATTACAGCAATGATAATTGATGGCTTATGTTGTTAACGGAGCCAATCAATGATGAACGTGCTTGAAATAAATTGATTTATATGAAATTAAACCTAAGATATAATTGTCTTTATATTAAATCATTAGGGATAATTTAGTTTTTAAAAAGATTCTTCAATTCTGACAGCAAATTCTTTCGTAATCTCTTTATAAACAATAATGCTACTTTGCCAAGATTTGATGTTCAAATGATGTGGCATCATTGTAATCCATTCATTTAAATTGTATTAGATTTATATGATTTAAATGAATGGATTACAGTGTTGCCACATCATTTGGGCACCGGATTTGGACACAAAATTTGGACAAAGTAGTATTACGCCTTTGTAAAAGTAACTATGCTTCTTAAAATTGCTGTCAAATCAACCCAGATTCTTAAATAATCATTTTTGGAAATTTTACCAAACATATATTTTATACCAAAATTATTAAATAATCAGCTTTTAGCTTTTCAAAATTAATACCAAATGGGATCTTAAAACCATCCCCATGATAGAATCTCCCTTTCTATAGGCTACGTTATAAAGGCATGGGATTAAATATTTTACTATTAAATGAGGTGTAATTTTATTGGTGGAAAATAGTTAGAAATCCTATGTAGCATTTCTAGGGAATTTCTAAAATTAGAAACTCAATTCCATATTCCTATGTGGCATTCAATTTTCTCCAAATGTATAATAGCATTGGAGATGCTCTAAGGAGTTAACACGTACTCCAAGAAGCTTCCCTAAAAATGACCCATTATTATTAATTTATTATTTAATTATTTTTAATTTTAAAAAATATTATTATTTTTTAAATAAATTTAAAATGTTATTATTTACAATTAACGGTCATATTTTTAACTGTTAAAAAAAGGAATTTGGAAAGAGCCGTTGAGTTTGGGTTAAAAAAAAGAAAGAGCTATTGAATTTGGACCAGGAAAGAGCCGTTGAATTTGGGTTAAAAAAAAGAATTTGGGTTAAAAAAAAAGAATGAGCTATTGAATTTGGATCATTGAATATTAATAAGGTGGACTCATCTTGATTACTCATTTTAATTGAGGAGTGAGAAAGAATAAATAGGGAGGATATCTTGTCTCCTTAGAATTAGAGAGGTTTTGACCGGAAAAAAATTTGAGGAGGGAAATAGGGAGGTTGTTAGAGCAACTTCCGGTCCATCATCCTATTAATAGTCAAATATGTATTATTTTTTTGCTTATTGGGGATGCTCTAAGTTGTTAATGGGTTTATTGTTTTATTATTATTATTATTATTTATTTATTTAAGATTTAATTATTGATAACTTTAATGGTTTTCATTTTAATTTACAGCTAAAACCGTCATTCATTTAAATTAAATAATAACAAGGGTAAAAGTGTACTTTAACCCATTCTCCTAAATTTTATTGTCAAATATTGGTCAAATGGATGAAATTTGGATAAAACAAAGACTAAAGTGATGAATACAGTAAATACATTTATAAAGGTAACAAATCGAAGATGAGATTTATGTGAAATTCTGTTAAGGATTGTGTAACTAAGAATAAGTGAGATTGGATTGGATTTGATTTGATTAAAATAATATTGTCACGTGTTTAGTAAGGTAGAATAAGATTAAACTAAAAATAATTAGGTCATGTATTTTTTGATAAGGTTTAAAATTAAATATGATTGAGATATATGAAATTATTTTTAAGTAAAATTATATTTTCATATATAAATATAAAAATATTTTTCAGAAAATAAAAAAAAATACTTAAAATCATTTAATTTAATGATATAAAAAAATCAATTAATTAAAAGAATTTAAAATTTATTTTCAAGTAAATTAAAATAATTAGAATCATTTTTTTACATAAAAATAAATTATATAATTGACAAATTTGAAGATGAAAATACGAAAACAGACGTGTTAGTCTAACTAAACTAATGCAAATAACATGAGGTTGGTTCGGTGGTAAACATCTTATACCTACATCCATGAAGTTGTGGGTTCAAGTCATGACCCATTTTAAATCGGGAAATATTGTATTTAAAAAAAAAACTAAACTTATGCATACAAGGTAGGGTTGCACATTTTCCCCCGGATCTCCATTCCTCCGCAACCCCATTCCCATTTGGGGGAAAATATTTGGGGGGAAATGGGGAAATGGGTGGGGATGGGGATGACAATCATCCCCAAATTGAAATGGGGATGGGGATGGGGATGGGGAGACTCTCCCCCAACCCCGTTTCCTCATTTCCCCATTTCCTTCAAAACATTATAAATTTTGAATTATTGAAATACTTTATTTTGTAATGTTTTTTTATATTTGTTATACACTAATAGATTTATCTTGTATTTGTAATGAAATGTATTTTTTATTATTATTATTTGTAATTTTTAACCAAACGGAGAACTGGAAAAATGGAAAAACGGGAAAAACGGAAAAATAGGGAACTGAGGTTGGGGATTGAGTTACCTCTCCCCAAAATTTCCCGTCCCCATTTTCCTCCAAATGGTGAAATGGATGGGGATATGGGAGAATCTGAGAAATGAGGATGGAGATAAGGGGACCTATATCTAGCCTCATTTCCCCGATGTACAACCCTAATACAAGGTGTGGTTTTTCTTCTTCTTCTTTCTTCGTCTTCTTCTTTTCTAATAGCTGGTTGATCACGATAGATAATGGATTGACGTTGTCCCATTCCTAAATCCTAACAATAACATGGACTTTGGACCATATATTGCAATCCCAAAAAAATCTTACTTATGTGACCTGTGATGTTAGTAAAAAATGATTTAAAACCCATTTATTTATTTAAAAAAATTATCAATAAAGAAAGTATATATTTTATTTATAAATAAATCTAAACAATTTCATTTAGTATTAGATGTATTTTTTTTATATACCATCTGCGATGCAAACCTAAAACATTATTAAATTTAATGAACACTATTGTTACCCAAACAGATTTGAACGGTAGTAGGTAAAATGGATAGTGCTATATTAAATCCAATATTATTTCACTTCAATTCAATCCCATAAAATAGTTTTGTCTAATTTAACATGTGTGTTTAAATTATTTTACTTTTTCTATAACTTGGATTATGATATTTTATCATACAATTTTTGAATGTTCATAATTAATCAAAAACCTTTCTTAAAATTGTACAAATTCATATATGTATTAGAAATTAGCAAGTGAAGACCGGTCAACACAATTTTTGTTCCATACATACAACTTGAAAACAATTGATTATGCTCTGTCAAAAAAAAAAAATTGATGGTTGCGTACTTGAATATTTAATTAAATTATTTGGATGATTTTCAAGACTTGACAGCTAATTATGTCTAATAACATATCATATCGGTAACGAGTGTGATCCAAAACTTAACTAAGTAGATTTATCTTAATCATGCTAGTCAAAGACACAAGCATGATATTTTATAAGTATGTGTTAAAAGTTTTCTTTTCAGATTATGAGAGTAGTTATCTCCTGTTAAGCTATCTTCAATAGAGAAGAGCTATATGCTCATTTTCAGTCTCAAAAACCTTCCCATAGAGAGTTAAAGTGAGAGTTAAAATATGTTGAGAGTTATTTGAGTGAGTTATATTCAGTAAAGGTGAGAGCGGGAGTTATATGGTGGGACCCATGTGTAAGGTGGTGGGGAACATGTGTTGGATGAATAAAATAGTGATATTTTTATTTTTTATGGGACCCATACCATAATTAAGAGAGATGAATGTGTAAGATCCAATTGGATTTGTTGACCGTTGGAGATGGACGGATCAGATTTGTTGACCGTTAGAGATGAACGGTTTACAATTTTTCGGACATTAAAATTTGAAATAAATTGATTTTTTATCACAAAAATATTAGAAAATCAACGAAAATTCAAATAAATTATAAAAAAATTATAGAAAAAATTATAGAAAAAATTCAAAAATTCATCCAATGGCTAGTTTTTTTAAATTGTCTATATATACTTCATTCCCACATAATTTTACATCACATTCATCCATAATTTGAGTTTCTAATTTTTTTTTTCTTTCATTGTGTTTGTGATCAATATGAGTGGAAGGGCAGCAAATTGGTCCAATTTGGTAATAATTTGAAAATATTTAAATATATAAAATATTAGTACCATTTTAAAGATCTCATTGAGAAATTTACAATGATATTATTTTTATCAACATTAAAGTTTATAAATTACAATTTATTGACCACTTATTATAAATTAGGCATAATTAAATTTGTTACAAAAATATCACTCTCGAATATCACTCTCATCACCACTAGAGTAAAAGTACATATAAACATCACTCTCAGTACTATTTGAGACTCAAATATAACTATAGCTCTCACTCTCTATTGGAGATAACCTTATGAGAGTAGATATCCAGACCGTATATATAATATTTGATCTTGATAGGTCTCTGACAGTCATATTAATTATAATAGTTTATGTAACAATTAAAAAAAACAAAAAAAAGAGATAAGAACGTAAGCTTGACATTCAAAGCAGACAATATATAGTTGGTGGGCTCATGCCAAATTGCCAATACAGTTTGTGTGATGTGCGACCTACGAGAATGACTAGTGTTTATATATTTTATCTTCTTTTATAGTCAAGATTCATGCGACCCTATATCTTTAGTTAGTCTTTTCTTCACTTAAGGGATACACATACATACACACAAATGTTGGATTTTTGTTGTTAATTATTTGTTGCTGCCTTTTGAGGGTATATAAATGAAGACCTAGTCCTGATATATGAGATACGATATATGATATAGGAATAGAATCTTATCTTACCTTTTCCAAATATATAAAATTGAACGCGGACTCGTGATATATGTTGCTTTCTCTTGTTCACAGTTTACCTTTTCATATGCGCGTATAACTTTCTCTTCCTCCTTTGCCTACGTAGTACGTACACGCTTATTTGCAAAAAAAAAAAAAAAAGTTTTGCTCTGTTATTTCTATTCGACTCTTAATTAGTCTTAACGTCGTTTTGGGTTGGTTGAATAATAATGATTTATTATTATTCAACCCAAGTTCCCAACTATAATTATCAAATTCACAATCAAGGTTACGTTCTAGGTTTTGCTACCTTACCAAGTATGGTAATAAACTAATAATGTTGACAGTTGACACCTCCTTGATTGTTTGGCCATCGATATCATAGACAAAGGACCGAAGCAGGATGCAGTGGGCAGTGGCCCCACCTGAAGTTTTGAAAATTTACAAATTTGCCTAGGTTATAATTTTTGTAACATCCTTAATTCTTATATTTTTATATTTTTACCTCAGTTTTATTTCTTATTTTTCTATAAGCAGGACATATAATTTTTTTTTCCATCAGATCACGTAAAAACTATCTTTGATTTAATAAATATAGTATTTATTTTGATGTACCTTAAATATAAATGAAAATGGATCATAAAATATTTGTTATATCTTAATTAATATTATTCTCATTCAAATAATTTTGTTCTCTCTTACCATATTTTAATTATCTCACTCATCACCATAATACCATATTATACTTTTGATATGTTACTTATTTTTAAATAATCAATGTGTTAATTCATATAATTAAAACATATCAACCAAACATATATATATATATATATTATATATATTTATATATATATCAGATAAGATAGGGTTGACCTATTTGTATGCCCCTCACACCCATACCACGATATTGTGGGTTCGAATCTCTCATTCTCTCTTCAAACCCTAAATTATTATAATATTTAAGAAACATATATACATATATTTATGTTTAACTGTTACGATATTTTATCAAACAAACTCTTATAATTTTTTTTAAATTAAAATAGTTTTTGGATTTTAGAAAAATACTGTTAGTATAATTAAATTTTAATTAGTTTTCTAACTCTTAAACGGTAAACACTATTATAAAATCTTGAATAAAGGGCCATAATACACATTAACGGTATTTTTATTATTAAGTTTTACTTAAAGATACCCTCTAAAATACATGATATAACTCATTATATTTTACGACGACATTGCTAGAAGTAATTTCTGGCTCCGTCCTTGATCATAGATCGTTAGATTTTGTACTTAGTTTTGTACGTGAATTCTAATCCAACGGTTACAAACATACATTTCTGAACTTTTTTATTATAATTTTTTTTTTGTAACTACAAATTTAAAATTTAGAGAAGGGTTATACAACTTGAATCTAAAGCCCGGGTATAAAGAGCTTACCATTATGATTATCTTATCAACTTTGTTTCCCGTAACTTATGTTAAGAAAAGTGATTAGGAGATTTTAATCTCCAGACATGAAGGATGTAAATCCTCAATGATGGGATCCACTATTAATATGAATTTTATAAAATTGCCTTGTAACTTTCGTTTTCACTAGCATGTAACTTTCGTTTGGAATGACATATAACTTTTTTTATGATTGACGTGTAAATTTGATTTTCTCTAGTATGTAATTTGTAACTTTTAGGGTGCGTTTGATGCGCGGAATTGGATTTGATAAGATTGGACTATTTTTGTTGGATTGGATTGGACTAGACTAAATTAGTACTAAGACATGTTTTGTACAATACGGATTGGACTAAAATAATACTGTCTATTGTTTGTTGTAAAATGGGATTGGATAAAAAATAGAGTGGTGATATTGGCACACCACCTACTGATCTATTCATGCCCCCATTTTTTAGTTATATAATATATTTTTTTCCTTTATCAAAATTACTTAAAGAGATATACAATTTAGAAAAGAAATCTTCTATAAAGTAAATCCATTAAAATCTCATATTCCTCTTCAAAAAAGAAAAAACCCAGTAATCTGTTTCTTCAAAAAAAAAATTTAACTCTTAAACCCTAAAATATGCTTCTTACATACATCTAAAATATTATGAAAGAGTTTGAGAACGATATCAAGAATATGGAAGAATTATCTAAGAACGATATCAAACATCTTGAAGAATTGTTTGAGAATGATATAAAGCAAGAATTGTCTGACAATGACAGTAAGAATCTGAAAACAATTCATTCTTTGGAGATAAGTTTGAAGTTTATTTATTTTTCTTTAAAATGATATTAAGCTGTCGTTGTGTTGAAGTACCTTATTATTTTTTATTTTTTCGTTTCCACCCTGAAATAAGAAGAAAAAAAAACTAAAAAAAAAGAAATAAGAAGAAAAAAATTAAAGCAATAAATGGGGGTGAGAGAGATGTATACAGATACAGAGATAAGAGATAGAGAAATCATAAATGACATGTATTAAGTTTGAAAAATAAATAAAATGGGTAGTTTTGGAAATAAACCAAAAAATTTAATAAAAACATTTAATTTTATTTAATTAAATCAAAATTTTAAAAAATGTGGCATGAATAGATTAGTAGGGGGTGTGCCAATAACACCACTCTAAAAAATAATTGAAAATAATTGTTTTCTTTGTGAGAGATAAGTATAAAATTATATTAAATAAAAATAAAACTATTTTAAATTAAATTTGGTTAAAAAAATTAGTAAATTATTATTTTGAATAAAATAACTAAAATTAATATGAAATAAAATAACATTTAAGTTTTAATTAAAAAATATTAAAAATATATTATAATAAAATAACATGCATTAAATTAATTTTAAATCAGATTGAATAAATTTAATATTTTAAATATAAATAATATAATTTTATTAAAAACAAAAAACAAAAAACTGGGACAAAAATAGTCCCAGCTAAAAGAGTGAAACACTGAAAAAAAAAAGTTTTATAAAAAAAATACTGAAAAAAAGTAATGATGCAAAAGGATAAAAAGGCTGGGTCCCAGCTAAAAACAAAAAGTGGGACTATTTTAGTCCCAACATCTGTAGTGGGACTAATTAATCCCACCACAACAGGAAAATACATGAGCTCCACAGTACGGAGATGACTGTACATAGTCCGCTGTATGCTCAACAAACATGAGGATAGGACTATACATAGTTCAATCCTATAACAAACATAGCCTTACGGTATCAGTATACCGACATGTAACTTCGACCATATACTAACATTTAAGTATTTCAACAATTCAACATGTAACTTTTATTTTGACCGGCATATAATTAATATGTAATTTTTTAAAAGTAAATTGTGGGTTTCACTAGCATGTAACTTTGAGATTTTGAATTTTTTTTTTAAGAAAGTCATTAAGGACATTTTTCTCAAAAAACAAAATGGAAAAGTTACATGACTAATAATTTTTTTGGAAAGTTATAGATTCAATATTTCATAAATTGTTTTGGCTACTATAAAAAAGAGCAAATAACATTAAAACAGATGTTTACCATTTTACATACAAAACAACCTTATCAAAAACTGATATTAACATCCCTATCATTAGGGTTTGATCACTAAATGTTAGGGATGATCGTTAAAAAGGGTAAAGGATAAAAATATCCCTAATACCCCAAAATTAAAAAAAGAAATTTAAAAGAAAAAAAGTGTGAAGTTGATACACAGCCCATATCTTTGATGGACAGAGTTCTATTTAAAAAAATATATAAAATACTTTTTTTTTAATGAATTTCTATCATTCATCTCAAGATCTCTATTTTTTTTTCTTTCCAATTAATTAAAAATCCTTATTCATTTAAAATGATGGTAGAGATCAATTTTTTTAAAATATTTCAGTTTTAAAATTCTAATTTTATTAAATTAAAGATAAAATGACGATATTACCTTTCAAGGTATTAAATTAACCGACAAACCCTAAAGTGCCTAAAGGCAGGGAAGGTAAATGTAGATGTTGAAAGTTAGCCCATCTGAAACTAAAGTCAGAATCAGAGGTCCAAAATATAAGCCCATGAAGACCTGAAGTCTATTCACAACATCAGCTAGGCCCAATATTGAAACTGTATGGAACGTGGTCGTTTTGGTTACAATGAGTGGATATCGGATAAGATATGCTGAGTCATGGATTCTGGAGCTGATGTGGGATGATCTGATTGGCTATGTAAGATTGCTGTTATGACTCAACAGATAAAAGTATATATATGAAGAGATAAGAGAGAGAAGACTCATTCGTTTTTTTTTTGGTTTTTCTCACGATTAGGGTTCCTCTTATATTCTCTGAAAAGCTGCGCTTGATGTAATCTGATCTGAGAGAGTTTTTTTGTGCAATCTTTGAGTCATTCTTTTCTCTTTTACAATCTTGAGAGTATATCTGTAATCTTGTGAGGTTAGAATGCTTCGGTGAGTCTATCTTCTGAGAGATAGAGTGTTTACAGAGGTTGATTGTAATTGTGAGAGAGGGATTTTGGGTCTGATAACCTGTGTTAACAGATCCAGTGCTTTATAGGGTATTTTCAGGGCTTGTATATGTGTGATCTGTGTATATTCAGATCTTGTAAGGATTCTCATATAGTGGAAGGGTATCCTCTGTGTAGGCTCAACGTGGATGTATGATCTTTTATGATCTGAACCACGATAAAGCTTTGTGTCGATTTCTTCTCTTGCTCTTCCGGTTTTTTAAAGTTTGAGTTTATTCTTTTATATTCTATTTGATCTTATTATCAGATTTGAGTTGATACTCTTCTTGTTTCTGTTCTTGTGTCTGCTGTCAATTAGATGTGCAGATTTCTTGTATAAGAACAGGATAATTAGGGTTTCTGATTTTAGGATTTATTAATTGATTAGATGTTGTTTACTGTTAGTATATATTTCTTGTTTGTTAGTAAGTGAATCTTACAGGTTTTTTAAAGAACAAGAAAGGCATGTTAAGGTTTTCAAATATACTCTGAAAAACCTAACAGTGGTATCAAAGCCTCATACTAGCAGCAACGGAGACCATACAGGAGTCAGACCCACCGGCGACAGAACCTTCAAGCCTTGAAGAGTCCTCTGGAGAAGAAGTGAGCGTTAGTGAAGCTGAGAGCACCCAGGAACTGCAACTAGATCACCAGTTTGGTAACTTTAATAATTTTGTTTTCAATATGAAGTTTGAAATAGATAGATTTGATGGCACTGGGGATTTCAGGATTTGGAGAAGGAAGGTGAAAGCCTTACTTTCCCAACAGAAAATCCTCAAGGCCATTGAAGGTGTTGATAAACTGCCTAGTAGTCTTTCTGATGAACAAAAGCATGATATGTTAGAAATGGCATTAGGAACCATCATTTTAAATTTGTCTGATAATGTCTTAAGAGAAGTAAATGATGAAACTTCTGCATGTAGTCTCTGGAAGAAACTTGAAAGCCTATATTTGACTAAGTCTTTGACTAATAAAATATACTTAAAAGAAAGACTTTTTAGTTTCAAAATGGATCCTAGTAAAACTCTAGGAAAGAACCTTGATGAATTCAAGAAGCTGACATTAGAATTAGCTAATGCAGGAGAAAATGAGAAGCTGAGTGAAGAGAATGAAGCTATCATTCTCCTAAATTCACTGCCTGACTCCTTCAAGGATGTCAAGGCTGCCATTAAATATGGCATGACTTCTCTCACACTTGAAGAGTGTATATCTGCTTTAAAGTCTAAAGAATTAGAGCTTAAAATTGAAAAGAAAGGCAGTGGGGAAAACTTATTTGTTAGAGGTAGGCAGCCTGTAAAATCTAATGGTAACAACTCTAACAATAAGAGTAAACATAGGAGTAAGACACCTAATCACATATCTCAGTCTAGGACTAGGAATGGCCCTAGAAAATGCTACTTTTGTGGCAAAGAGGGACACATTAAAAAATACTGCTATGAATTTAAGAGGAAAATGCAAGATAAAACTCAAACTGAGGGTGATGCTGCTATTGCATCTAATTCCTATGAACCTAGCGATGTTTTAGCTGTGAGCACTGAGGATATGAATTCTGAATGGATCCTTGATTCAAACTGCTCATTCCACATGTGTCCTAGGAGAGAATGGTTCACTGAGTTCCAAGAACTCAACAGTGGCAGTGTGTTGATGGGTAACAATCAACAGTGTAATGTGGAAGGTATAGGTTCTGTAGGGATTAGGATGTATGATGGTATGATTAGGGTCTTTAAGAATGTTAGATATGTGCCTAACCTTAAGAGAAATCTAATTTCTCTAGGTATCCTAGATGAGGAGGGGTACTCCTATAAGGCTGAAAGAGGTATCTTAAAAGCCTCTAAGGGTTCTTTGTTGTCCTTAAAGGTGACAAGAAAAATGGGTTGTATGTTCTTAGAGGTGAAACAGTCACAAATGAGGCTGCCAATGTGGCTTCTAAAATCAGTGACAATAGTGTGTTATGGCATATGAGATTGGGTCATATGAGTGAGAGAGGTATCTTAGAGTTGAGCAAAAGAAATCTCCTAAATGAGGATCAAGTTAGCAAGCTAGACTTTTGTGAGAATTGTGTCCTAGGGAAACAACATAGGATCAGCTTTAGCAATGCTCAACATACCTCAAAACAGACCTTAGAATACATACATTCTGATCTGTGGGGACTTTCCAAGTTCCTATCTCATGGAGGGAACAGATATTTTCTGTCCCTCATTGATGATCACTCTAGGAAACTTTGGATTTATCTTTTAAAGTCCAAAGATCAAGCTTTTGAGAGTTTCAAAGCTTGGAAGAGGCTGGTTGAAAACCAAACCTCAAAGAAAATTAAAATTTTAAGAACTGATAATGGTCTTGAATTTTGTAATGAAAACTTTAACAAATTTTGTGAAGAACAAGACATTTTAAGACATAGGACAGTTAGACATACCCCACAACAGAATGGGGTGGCTGAGAGAATGAATAGGACCATCTTAGAGAAAGTTAGATGCCTACTTTTAGGTGCTGGTTTATACCAGAATTTTTGGGGGGAAGCTGCCTCTACAGCTGTCTATTTGATCAATAGATCACCCTCCACTGCTATAGGACTTAAAACCCCTGAAGAGATTTGGACAGGGAGGCCTCCTAGTCTGAAACACTTAAGAGTGTTTGGGTGTGCTGCCTATGCACACCAATCTGAAGGGACGTTAGAACCTAGGTCCTTGAAAGGAGTGTTTCTAGGTTATCCTTTGGGTGTTAAAGGTTATAGAATTTGGTTAAGGGACCAAAAAGGTTTTAAGGTGATAATAAGTAGGGATGTAGTATTTGATGAGTTTAGGATGCCTTGTAAGGATAAGAATCAATCATCTGAATCTGATCCAGATCCTTTAAAGGATGATAGAAACAAGGTTCAGGTGGAAGTTGGTAGCCCATCACTTGATTCTGTCCCACTTGATTCAGATCATGTTGTAGTTGATAGAGCTGCCCATTCTGATGATCTACATCAGGTGGAAGAGGGTCAGAATCTGCCTGAGGACAGTGAGTCTCTAGCTGATTATGAGCTAGTTAGGGATAGGGATATAAGGGTAATTAAACCTAACAGTAAATTTGTAAATGCAGATTTTATATCTTTTGCATTGTGCACTAGCTAAGAACTGGAGAATTCTGAACCTACGACATTTAGTGAGGCTGTCAATTGCATTGACAAGCATAGATGGCTTCAAGCCATGAAAGAAGAGATGGATTCTCTTGAGAAAAATCAGACCTGGTCACTGGTTAAGAAACCTGAAAAACAGAAAATAATAGCATGTAAATGGCTATTTAAGATAAAAGAGGGTTTAGATCAGAATGATCCTGTTAGGTATAAAGCTAGATTAGTGGCCAAAGGGTTCACTCAAAGGGAAGGGTTAGATTATAATGAAATATTTTCCCCTGTTGTGAAATATAAAACCATTAGGATCATTCTTGCATTAGTTAGCTTTTACAACTTAGAATTAGAGCAATTGGATGTTAAAACTGCCTTTTTCCATGGAGACTTGGATGAAATCATCTATATGTCTCAACCAGAGGAATTTGAGTCTAAAACTCATCCCTCTCATGTGTGTCTTCTTAGAAAGTCTTTATATGGGCTGAAACAAGCCCCTAGACAATGGTATAAAAGGTTTGACACCTTTGTTACTAGCATAGGAATTATTAAAAGTAAATATGATGCATGTTTTTATTTTGATAATGTTGACATCAATATTTCTGTCTATTTACTTTTATATGTTGATGATATGTTACTTGCTAGTAAAAGCATGTCTAAGATTAAAGATTTAAAGAAGAAACTTAAATCTGAATTTGATATGAAAGATTTAGGGAATGCAAAAAGGATTTTAGGAATTGAAATTAAGAGGACAAGAGATGAGTCAAAACTGAGTTTAAAACAATGCAATTATTTGTTAAAACTTGTAGATAGGTTTTCTATGAAGAATTGTAAACCTGTAAATATTCCTCTATCCTCCAATTTCATTTTATCTGCAGCTTTGTCACCTAGATCCATTGAAGAATCTAGATATATGGAGTCTGTCCCATATGCTAGTGCTGTCGGTTCCATTATGTACTCTATGATTAGCACTAGACCAGACTTAGCCCAAGCCATTAGTGTACTAGCTAGATACATGGCTAACCTAGGTAAGGGACACTGGAATGCCATGAAGTGGCTGCTTAGATACATCAGTTTTACCACTACTGTAGGACTGATTTATGATTGCTCTAATACTGTTATAGACCTTGTAGGTTATGTAGATTCTGACTATGCTAGTGATAGAGATAAGAGGAGGTCCACATCCTCATATTTCTTCACCATTGCAGGTTGTTGTGTTAGCTGGAAAAGTCAGCTCCAGCCAGTTGTGGCATTGTCCACAACAGAGGCTGAGTACATTGCTGTTACAGAGGCAATTAAGGAAGCAATTTGGCTTCAAGGCCTCTTAGGTGAAATAAATATTTTTGGTGGAAAGGCTGTCATTTACACTGATAGCCAAAGTGCATTGCATTTAGTTAAAAATCCTGTTTTCCATGAAAGAACTAAGCATATAGAAGTCAAGTATCATTTTATTAGAGACCAAGTCTCTAATGGTATAGTTCAGGTGGAAAAGATCTCCACTGATGATAATCCAGCTGACATGGGTACTAAAATAGTATCTTATAGCAAGTTTAAGCATTGCTTAAACCTGCTTAAGATAGATTATGGTTAACTGTTTTCTTTTGTGTTTTGAGCCAGGTATCAAAGAGATGATCCTTATGCTATGTGAGAAGAGATAGGCTAAGGGGGAATATGTTGAAAGTTAGCCCATCTGAAACTAAAGTCAGAATCAGAGGTCCAAAATATAAGCCCATGAAGACCTGAAGTCTATTCACAACATCAGCTAGGCCCAATATTGAAACTGTATGGAATGTGGTCGTTTTGGTTACAATGAGTGGATATCAGATAAGATATGCTGAGTCACGGATTCTGGAGCTGATGTGGGATGATCTGATTGGCTATGTAAGATTGCTGTTATGACTCAACAGATAAGAGTATATATATGAAGAGATAAGAGAGAGAAGACTCATTCTTTTTTTTTTTTTGGTTTTTCTCACGATTAGGGTTCCTCTTATATTCTCTGAAAAGCTGCGCTTGATGTAATCTGATCTGAGAGAGTTTTTTTTGTGCAATCTTTGAGTCATTCTTTCTCTCTTTTACAATCTTCAGATTATATCTGTAATCTTGTGAGGTTAGAGTGCTTCGGTGAGTCTATCTTCTGAGAGATAGAGTGTTTACAAAGGTTGATTGTAATTGTGAGAGAGGGATTTTGGGTCTGATAACCTGTGTTAACAGATCCAGTGCTTTATAGGGTATTTTCAGGGCTTGTATATGTGTGATCTGTGTATATTCAGATCTTGTAAGGATTCTGATATAGTGGAAGGGTCTCCTCTGTATAGGCTCAACGTGGATGTAGGATCTTTTATGATCTGAACCACGATAAAGCTTTGTGTTGATTTCTTCTCTTGCTCTTCCGGTTTTTTAAAGTTTGAGTTTATTCTTTTATATTCTATTTGATCTTATTATCAAATTTGAGTTGATACTCTTCTTGTTTCTGTTCTTGTGTCTGCTGTCAATTAGATGTGCAGATTTCTTGTATAAGAACAGGATAATTAGGGTTTCTGATTTTAGGATTTATTAATTGATTAGATGTTGTTTACTGTTAGTATATATTTCTTGTTTGTTAGTAAGTGAATCTTACAGGTATTTTAAAGAACAAGAAAGGCATGTTAAGGTTTTCAAATATACTCTGAAAAACCTGACAGTAGATTTTAATAAAATTGTTTCTGCGTTTATAATGACAACCATCATAGAGGTTGGTGTTATTTGCTCTATAAAAAAAATAAACTTTTGTGAACACAATATCTATTTACCATGCATTTATTCTTTTTGAATTACAACTATTTACCATGCATTTTAGTAGGATAAAGTTGATTCTTCTACATCTCACTAATCACTATAAGCCCACATAAACGCATATAATTAATGGAACCGGTAAAAGTATCGAAAAACATAAAATATAAATTGTTGTTTTGAAGGAATTCTGTCATTTCAAACGAGAAAATTACAGGAATTTTTGGATATATGATATATATCATATAGAACAAATTTATGAACAGAAAGTTGCTCCGTCGAAAGTACCAACTACCAACTGATCACGACCAGGAAAGCATGCATGGGCCAGCTCTGAGCTCCCAGCTGATTGGATTGCCGACGAATAAACAGGAGCTCATGATTTCTCATGCACTGGACGTGTAAAGATACGCGTTCGATCGAGAGAGGTTGTTAAAAGTTGACACAGAATTTATGTAATTTCAAGAAAAGTTGATATGAAACACAAATGCCAGATGAATTGAATATACAACCGACATTCAGACAGTACGACATAAAGTTAAATGCAACATTGACGGATTGACCCCATTAATATAGACTACTACAAGACTTTATTGTCACTTAACACTTCATTGGGTCATCATTGACTTTTAGCTGGTCTTTTTCGTAATTTACCGATACCTAACTGTATACCGAGTCAAGCCCTCAATATATATGTCGGGCCAGGTGGACTTAGTCACGCCCTCAATATATATGTTGGGCCAAGTGGACTTATACGAAAATGAAAATTGGTAAAACACACAATAGGTCTGTGCTAGCCCAACCCTTTTGAGTTTTGACATCTCCGGTATAATTGATGATGCGGCGTGTCCCCCGCTGACTTGCCTATACCATCGTCGAGAACCAATTCTACATCATCTTCACCCGCTGAAGCTGCAATTTTGTTCTGCTGAGAAGTATCTGCACCACAATCAACTTGAGAAGTTGAAAGTGGATTCTGAGGTCTCAAGTTGGGAAGATGATGCTTCATCTATCTTTGAAATGAAATTTTTTGGATCATTTTTAGATCTCAAAATATTTCAAGCATAGTCAGTGGCGAATCCAAGAATTTTAATCAGGTGGGGTATTTGAACAAAATAATAATTACATCATTTTTTTTAAAAAAAAATGATTTTTTTTTATATAAAGAAAAAATGATGATATAATGAAGTTTAAATAAAAGAATAGAACACTCACTCAAGAATCAAGATGAACTAAATAATCTTACATTCAAAAAGAAATAAAAAAAAGAAACATGATATTAAAAAATAAATAATAACAAGAAAAACAATTGAAAATTACAATATTTATTCTTAAAATAGTAAATTACAATCTAATTTTATAATAAGAAATTTTGTTTTGTATTTATAATGAATTCGTTTTAAATTTATATTAAAATAATTGATTAATAATTGAATTTTTGATTCTTCTAATTATAGATAAATTATTGATATATTGATTCTGAAAATAAAATAAAGAAAACTACTAAGGATAAATTAAAATGAATCATAATAATATATTGACTATTTTAATACAATAAATTAAAATTTGAGATTTTAGAGTTTATTGATTGGATGGACGTGTTAGGTATGTTAAACTAAAATTATTAGAAATAATAAAAGTTCAAAATAATAATAGATAATTTAATATAAAATAAAATTGAATTAAGTAGCATCAAATGAAAGATAGTTTAGAAGTTGATATTGTCGAAAAAAAGAAAGTGAATGATTTTGTTTTGTTTTAAAAGAAGATAAAAATTTGAGAAAGGAATTAGAAAAGATGGTAAAATAAAAAAGATATAAAATAAAATTACAGGATAAAATTGAATTAATGAAAAAAGATATTTATTATTTTTGAAAAATACAAATGGTGAGAGTAGAACTCCTCGCAGTCATTAAAATAGAAGAACAAACTACCAACTATACTATGAGTTAATATTGTATAATTGAAGTTAATTAATATATGGCAAATTGCACTGAGCCCCTTGAGGTTTAAACCAGTTACACTTAAATAGAAAAGTTTCTTTATTATACACTAATACCCCAAAACTTAAATTTGACTTTAAAAATACCTAAAATACCCCTAGTTATATTATTTTATACTTCATTTTTTTTTATCTTTTAATCAAAAACTTTATAAACTTTAATAAAAATAAAAAAATTAAATAAAAAATATGATTCATTAAATAAATAAATAGTTAAAAAAACTAAATAAATAAATAGTTAAAAAAATTAAATAAATAAATAGTTTTAAAAATTAAATAAATTAAATAAATAAATAGTTTAAAAAAATTAAATAAATAAATAGTTTCAATAAATAAATAAATAAATGAAAAAAATTTAAAACATTAATTTTTTCAAGGATATCCATTAATAGGGACAAGAAAAGCTCTAAATATCCAAACTTATTTTTTTTATTTTTTTTAAATATATATTTTAGAATATTTATTTTTTATTTTAATGAATCATATTTTTTATTTTTATTAAAGTTTATAAAGTTTTTGGTTAAAAGATAAAAAAAATAAAGTATAAAATAGTATAACCAGAGGCATTTTAGGTATTTTTAAAATCAAGTTTAAGTTTTGGGGGTGTTAATGTATAATAAAGAAACATTTCCATCTAAGTGTAACTTGTCCAAACCTCAAGGGTTCAGTGCAATTTGCCTATTAATATAATATATATATATATATATATATATATTTATATATATTAAAACTTTTTTAAAAAGAAATTGAGATGGGGCACGGTCCCCACCTGACCTTAAGGTGGGTCCGCCCTTGCATAGAAACGGTAAGGAGATTCTTATTAGGGTAAATTACACTGAACCCCTTGAGATTTGGTCAAGTTACACTTAGATGGAAAAGTTTCTTTATTATACACTAACACCCCCAAAACTTAAATTTGACTTTTAAAATACTTAAAATGCACCTAGTTATATTCTTTTATACTTTATTTTTATTTTTTACTTTTTAACGAAAAAATTTATAAACTTTAATAAAAATAAAAAACTAAATAAAAATATCATTCATTAAATAAATAAATAGTTTAAAAAAATTAAATAAATAAATAGATTAAAAAAATTAAATAAGTAGATAATTTTAAAAAATTAAATCAAGAAATGGTTTTAAAAAAATTGAATAAATAAATAATTAAAAAATTAAATAAAAAAGTATTAAAAAATCTAATAAATAAATAGTTTTAAATAAATAAATAGTTTAAAAAATAAATGAAAAAATTAAAAACATTAATTTTTAAGAATATTCATTAATAGGGACAAGATAAGCTCTAAATATCCAAGGAGTGTTGGGAACCTTGAAGCTTCTCTCACCATCATATTTACCATAAAAGTTTGGATATTTAGAGTTTTTCTTGTCCCTATTAATGGATATCCTTAAAAAACTTTGTTTTTGAATTTTTTTCATTTATATATTTACATTTGAAAACTATTTATTTATTTGTTTAAAACTATTTATTTATTTTATTTTTAAAAACTATTTATTTATTTATTTTTAAAACTATTTATTTATTTTATTTTTTAAAACTATTTATTTATTTAATGAATCATATTTTTATTTAATTTTTTATTTTTATTAAAGTTTATAAAGTTTTTGGTTAAAAGGTAAAAAAAATAAAGTATAAAATAATATAACCAGGGGCATTTTAGGTATTTTAAAAGTCAAATTTAAGTTTTGGGGGTGTTAGTGTATAATAAAGAAATTTTTCCATCTAAGTGTAACTTGTCCAAACCTCAAGGGGTTCAGTGTAATTTACCCTTCTTATTAAACTGATAAATTTTTATATTTATTATATTTTAAGTGTGGTTTTAGCTACAACACACTGCATAAGAAGGGTTATATTTCAGTCTCAAATTAATCCTATTTTAAAGATTCTTCAAAGAGAACGAAACAAATCAACCACACTGATCGGTTCATCCTTGAGGACAAGGATGGTTTTAATGGGGAAGGAATGTTACGTGCCTGTTTCATGGGATGTTAGTGATGCAGTGAATTAGTGGATTTCAAATAAATCTCCAAGTTGTACCTTGCTCATAATACAAGTGTAGTGACACTAATCATCTATGTTGTGAAAGTTTGCAAGTTATATAGTTTAGTCTCTGCAGATTCAGAACCGGTATCCATGTTAGTTTTTTTTTTTCCTTAAAAAAAAAACAAAACTACTCTTTGTTCCCATATTTTATTAAAAAAAATTTGTACTAAAATAACATTGTATGAAACTAGTTTTAATAACATATTAAACAAAATAATCTCAACACCCATCCAGTAAATATTTATACACTCACCTTTCATAAGCCATAAGTTTAACCCTTAATTTTCTAAAGAAAAATGTTACGCTGCCCAAATTATTTATAAAAAATTATGCTCAAATGATGTGAAATATGAGTAGTAATTACTATATAAATAATGAGATTATGGTGGATGATGTGTTGGTTAATAGTTACAAAGGGGTAATTTCACTAAAGTCACAACGTTTTGATAAAATACCACATATTTAAACGTCTTTATCATATTAGCAACTTAGGTCCCTTATTTTTTCTAAAATACATCACTTTAGTTCATTTGACCAAAATATTAACGGTCAACTCTAACTATATATAAAAGTATGATTTTACCCTTATAAAAATGATTATTGAGTTTAAAAAAAAAATTAAAATAGTTTATACACGGGTGGTTTATAAATAATATTAAAATGGTTTATAACATGGTAAATAATTTTAGAGTGGTGCTATTGGCACACCCCCTACTGATCTATTCATGCCCCACTTTTTAAAATTTTGATTTAATTAAATAAAATTAAATGTTTTTATTAAAATTTTTGGTTTATTTCCAAAACTACCCATTTTACTTATTTTTCAAACTTAATACATACCATATATGATCTATCTATCTCTTATGTATACATCTCTCTCACATTCATTGATTGATTTATTTTTTTCTTCTTATTTCTTTTTTTTTTTTAGTTTTTTTTTCTTCTTATTTCATGATGGAAACGAAAAAAATAAGATTTTCAACATGTTTGATATCATTCTTAAACAATTCTTCCATATTCTTGATATCACTCTCAAACTCTTTCATAATATTTTAGATGTATGTAAGAAGCATATTTTAGGGTTTAAGAATTAAATTTTTTTTTTTTTTGAAGAAACAGATTACGGGTTTAAGAATTAATTTTTTTTTGAAGAAGAAACAGATTATTGGGTTTTTTTTTTTGGAAAAGGAATATGAAATTTTAATAGATTTACTTTGTAGAAGATTTATTTCCTAAATTGTATGTCTCTTTAAGTAATTTTAATAAAGGAAAAAAAAGAATATTCTATAATTTAAAAAGTGGGGCATGAATAGATCAGTAGGGGGTGTGCCAATAGCACCACTCTAATTTTACCATATCTAATGGTGGTGACCAATTTATTTAAAAGAAAAACACTTTCTTTTTATTTTTTGAAATACTTTTCTTATAAATTTTTTTTAAAATACTTTCAATTTATTATTTACTTTAACTTTTTTATTTTCTATAATCCATTAGTTTTTTTTTTGTTTTTAAAATTACTATATATATATATATATTTCTTAGAAAATATATTTTTGTTGTTAATTTATTTTTATAAACCATTTTAATAATATTTATTTTTGAAACTCAATAAATCATTTGGCAAGGGCAAAATTGTACTTTATATAGTTAGAGTTGGCCGTTAGTATTTTGGTCAAATGGACTAAATTGATATATTTTGGAAAAATATGAGACTTAAATTGCTAATATGATAAAAACGTTAGGGACTTTATTGAAATTATCCCTAATTACAAATCATTTACGACATCATTTGAGAATGATTTTGGAGAGTTCTGTAACTTTTATTATGCCATAATTAACCTTTTTTGTGAATCATATAGTTGGATGTGTTACACAATGAATTCCATCTTGGACTACACAATAGACTAATAAAGTCCTTTATGCTCAAGGGCAAAATAGATCAAGATTAGGTAAATTAATTAATTGATAACTGATTTTGTTGGATATATTTTGTTGGCTGACCTTTTGGAGAAAATAAAAAGAAAGTGGAAATACTGCTATGACTATCACCACTTTAATAAGTTGAGTTTAAATAGCACATATTATACTGAACGGACAAAAATGTCCCCACAGATTGATTTTTTCATTTTTCATTTTTACTTTTCTGTTTTTCAATTTTTTTTTAATTTTTTGTTGTTCTTCATCTTCTTCGTTGGACCTCCAATAGAGCTCTTTTTCGATCTCTGTTGGAGGTCGATTCGACTACCAATGGAGGTCGAAGTCGTTTGACCACTGTTGGTGGTCTAATTGACCTCCATAGAGGTCAAAATCGACCTTCAAAGAAAAAGATTGAAATGGAGGTCGATGAAGAAGAAGATGAAAAATTAAAAAACCCAATAAATCTTGGAAATAAGTTCCGAGGCTTATTTCCGATTCGAGACTTATTTTCAAAACTTATGGAGATTGAAATGGATATCGATAAAGAAGAAGATGAAAAATTAAAAAAAAACCCAATAAGTCTCGGAAATAAGTCCCGAGACTTATTTCCGGGACTTATTTCCGAGTTTTATGGAGATTGAAATGGAGATCGATGAAAAAGAAGATGAAAAATTAAAAAACCCAATAAGTCTCGGAAATAAGTTCCGAGACTTATTGGATTTCTTTTTTTCAATTTTTGAGACTTTCAAAAAAAATTTCATCTTCTTCATCAACCCTCATGGAGGTCAAATGACTTCTACCTCATTTGGAGGTCCAACGCAGAAGACGAAGAAGAACAAAAAAAAAATTGGAAAACTAAAAAGACAAACCAAAAAAAGAAAAATCAAAACCGTGAGGGCATTTTTGTCCTTCACCATAATATATGTCATTTAAACTTAAGTTTTTAAAATGATGATAGTCTTAAAATGCACCCCCAAGAAGGTGCTATATAATATAATTTTCGAACCCGCCTTGTTAGGTTGATTGACCCCTTTTAATCACAATTCACAACAATGTTTCTATTATATTGAGAATAATGTCAAATTATCCAATTTAAGGTCCGTCCTATAAGCGTTTTTCATTTGCTATTTTTTAAAAATAAAAATAAAAATGAAAACATTGTTTTTGGTTTCAGTTTTGAATTCTGAAAACGCGTCTAGTAGCATATACTGGAAGCTGTATTTTGAAAATAAAAACGAAAAAAACGTGTCTGATAGATTAACTGAAAAATATCAAAAAAATAATAATTATTTTCCCATTATTTTTAATTGTAATTTATTATATTTAATAAAAAGTGGACTTTTCTTGGAATTCTTTTTGGCTCTCTTCCTCTTCACTTTTTGTCTCGTAGCTTGAATCTTGGCAACAACTGTGTTCTTCAAAGCAATATTCAATACTCGAAACTGACTAATCAATGTTTAATTTATAATCTTGTTAAGAACAATTAGTATAAATTAAATTGATCGGTTGAGATATTTGATAACACCACAGCAAAACAACATCAGCTGAATTTCCCACATGAAAATCAATTTTGTTATAAAAAAAATGCAATTTATATGAGATTAAACTAAACACAAAAAAGTAAAACAAATTCTGGGTTTGAAAAAATCAATAAAATTTAATAAAGCAAAGAAGGGACATGCAGGAACTAAGCATCAGTTTTAAAAAAAACTCGAAATTCTGAAGCTGCATGGATTATCAGCAATCAAAATGTTAATTGTTGGTTTCGAAAACCAAAATTGGCACAACCCAGCGGAAAGGCGGTGGGCCCGGTTTTAAAAAATTTTCTATAAAACAAAACCGTTTTAGCTGGATCGTTGTGATTATATAGATTATAATATTTAATTATAAATAGTAAGGAAGAAATCGTTACCCTTGTAGAATCTTCGCGAATTCCCTCGAACCAAATTGCTTCATCGTAGAATCTTCGTGATTTCCTCGAACCAAGTTCTTCCACGCCGAATCTTCAACACCAAAGAACGGACGAGTGGGCGTCTTGGTATATAAACAGAATAATTACGACTCTCGAATTTTCTATTCTAATTATGTACTCATCATATGAGACAACAAGAAAAGTATTTAAAGACTCTCTCACAATATTTCTCTAGAGGCTTTGAAGTTAGAAAATATTTTTCTCTTTTATTTTCTCTATCTCTTGTTTCTTTTTCGTGTACTGTTTTTATGAATCAAAACCAATTTATTTTTCATCTTCAGGTGTAAGCAAAAAACAAGAAGACTTCTTAATATATCTTTTTTTTAATGATGTACACGTACAGTGATAATAAAAGAGTTTAAAAACAAAACAAACTTTTATCTCTTTTATCTCTTTCTTGTTACCCGTGAGAGTGAGAGACATTGGTCTCATAGTTAAATTGTCTCTCATGTTGTAGAAACCTAATTGGATTATAATATCAATTAAACATTAAAATAAACAATTTATTTGAATGTTTAGAAAAAAAATAGTTTCAATTATCCTAATAAAAATAATTAAATAACAATTATTTAATCATTATTATAACAGACAAATATTGATTCAGCTCACAAAGGGAAAATATCCTTTGTGTTTTTCATTTTTATCTGCTTAATTTAAATTCAAAATTTAAATATATAATAATCCAATTATTAAATAATTATTTTATTTGAAATAATCTAATTATTCAAATAACTAAATAATTTAACGGATAATTTTAAATTATTATTTTCGAAATTGCACAATGACTGTCACCGTGTAATTTTCAAAAATTACAGTGTGGTCCCACCACACTGTGTAATCCAATTAAATATTTAAATAATCATATTATTTAAATAATATTTAATTAATTTGTAACTAATTAAATAAAACGGTTAATATTTAATTAATACACAATTAATTAAACAATGCATAAACTACTTTATGTATAGATGATTAATTCCAAATTAATCACTAAGCCTCTTTATACCTTAATGTTCAATACATTGTTATGGAGATGGCATGGGGACACATGAACCTATAATTTCAAGCTCCAATAAATCTTTAATAATTAACTAAACTCTTTAATTAATTATCAGACTTATTAATTCCAGAATTATTCCACTAAAAAACTGGAACTGCACTCTTGTCATTATAGAATTAATTACTCGAATAGGAATCGAACAGTCCATTGATATAATCATTACATATAGATCAATCCTCCATTAACAGTTCGTAATTTGAGCTAGGTTCAAATCCGTTGACCTCTCAATTACATCTTTATCCTTGAGTTCCGGTGATTCTCTAATGAACAATTATTTATGATCTTATCCTAAATTGAGCGCTCTATTGTTCAAGACCCGAATCATTTACTCAAGAGAACTATTTGTTTAACTTCATTTAAGAAGGAATGGATTCCATTTTGGATATTATCATTCCCGGCTAAATATATTATTATGTCTCCAAGATACAAAGTTTAGGTTTGACATTATAAACAAACCATACTGAGTGAGTCAAAAGACACAACTCTATAAGTAGGAGTCTGTTAAATGCACAGGATTAAGATCGTTCCATATATGACAATCTGATTTGATAAATGAGAATACTTTGTTTAAAACGGAGATTATTAAAGATTCCAATTTATCATGTCCACGTCCTGTATAATCTGATTATACAAAGTACCTTCATTCTAACGTCACCACATCAACAGTTCGGATAAGACTGTTCCATTCTTAATGGGAATGAACCGTACTAGTACTTTTAATTAATTAAAGATCCCAACTTTAATTATTAATTACGGACAATTACGATTATTATATTTAAACATAATCCTCATGTATATAACATCTTATATACTATGTTTAATATTACATTTAATAATCATGGAATTTTATGTCATTAATACAATATTAATAACATTAAATGTACACAAATATAAAATAAAATGTAAATCTATTTATTAATTGAGCAAAAAAAGATTAACAACTTTTGTTCTTAGGGCACTTTCCCCAACAATCTCCCACTTGCCCTAAAGCAAATGAGACATGTCCTTTAATCCTAGTCCTTCTAGATGGCCTTCAAAACTCTTTGTCGGTAGAGTCTTTGTGAAGGGATCTGCAAGGTTGTCTTCAGATCTAATCTTCAAAACAGACACATCACCACGATGTACAATCTCCTTAATTAGGTGATATTTTCGCTCTATATGCTTTCCTCGTTTGTGGCTTCTAAGTTCTTTCGAATTAGCCACGGCTCCACTGTTGTCACAATATAGTGTCATGGGTTTTTCCATATCTGGAACCACTTCCAGAGCAGACAAAAACTTTCGGAGCCAGACTGCTTCTTTAGCTGCTTCACATGCTGCCACGTATTCAGCCTCCATAGTGGAATCAGCAATGTAAGATTGCTTGATGCTTCTCCAAACTATGGCTCCTCCACCAATGGTAAACACTGATCCAGATGTCGACTTTCGACTATCTTTGTCTGATTGAAAATCAGAATCAGTGTAGCTAATAGGAATCAAATCCTTACCAGAGTATACTAGCATATAGTCTCTCGTTCTCCTAAGATACTTGAGAATGTGTTTGACCGCTACCCAATGATCTAATCCTGGGTTAGATTGATACCGGCTAACCACTCTCACTACATAGCATATGTCAAGTCTAGTACATAACATAGCATACATAAGACTGCATACTGCAGAGGCATAGGGAATGTGTCTCATATTCTCTTCCTCTTGAGGTGTTTTAGGACACTGCTCTTTAGAAAGAGTAACTCCATGACGAGAAGGCAGATTACCTTTTTTGGAGTTATGCATTGAATACTTGATTAACACTTTATCAATATACGATGCCTGAGACAACGCTAACAGCTTGTTCTTACGATCTCGTATAAGTTGGATCCCAAGAACATAACTTGCCTCTCCCAAATCTTTCATTTGGAATTGGTTAGCTAGCCATTTCTTTACACTTGATAAAGATTCTACATCATACCCAATGAGAAGAATATCATCAACGTAAAGAACTAAGAAGACCGCCTTCTTTTCTTTGATATACTTGTAGACACAAGGCTCATCAACGTTTTGATCAAATCCATATGATTTGACCGCTTCATCAAATCTAATATTCCAAGATCGAGAAGCTTGCTTAAGTCCATATATGGACCTTTGCAACTGGCAAACTTTTTGCTCTTGGCCTTTAGCAATGAACCCCTCTGGTTGCATCATATAGATGCTTTCCTCAAGATGACCATTAAGAAAAGCCGTCTTGACGTCCATTTGCCATATTTCATAGTCATAATATGCGGCAATGGACAAGAGTATGCGGATGGATTTGAGCATAGCTACTGGCGAGAAAGTCTCTTCATAGTCAACTCTCTCTTTTTGGGTAAAACCCTTTGCCACTAGTCTAGCTTTGAAAGTTTCCACTTTCCCATCCACTCCTCTCTTTCTCTTGTAGATCCATTTGCAACCAATAGGTTTAACCCCTTCGGGAAGGTCTACAAGTTTCCAGACTGAGTTAGAGTACATTGACTCCATCTCGAGATTCATCGCTTGTTGCCATTTCTCATTGTCAGAATCTTCCATTGCACATCTATATGTCAATGGATCGTCTTTACCATAATCGGAAATTGTAACTTGTGCTTCCCCGATTTGTCTATAGCGAATATGTTGTCTCACAACCCTCCCACTATGACGAGGTGGTAAATCATTCTGATTTTGAGTTGTGGTCTTCTCACTGTGCCGTTCGACAACAGTTGTCGTTATTGGTCTGATCTCATCAGAAAGTAACTCCTCAAGTATAACTTTACTACGAGGTTTGAAGTTTGTCATATAGTTATTTTCAAGAAAAGTTGCATTTGTCGATACAAATACTTTATTATCTTGGGGACTATAAAACAAACCTCTTCTCGTTCCCTTTGGATATCCTACGAATATACATACTTCGGATCGAGGTTCCAACTTCCCAGTCTTACCTTTTAGTACATGTGCAGGACACCCCCTTATGCGAATGTGTCACAAACTAACTTTGCTACCATTCCACAACTCTAAGGGTGTCTTAGGTATAGACTTAGATGGAACTAAATTAAGTATGTATACTGAAGTTTGTAGTGCATATCCCTAGAACGACATGGGTAATGATGAGTAACTCAACATGGATCTCACCATATCAAGCAATGTTCTATTTCTCCTTTCTGCGACACCGTTTTGTTGCGGTGTCCCATGTGCAGCAAGTTGGGATAAAATCCCATGTTCGATTAAATGATCCAAGAATTCAGTATCAAGGTATTCGCCTCCTCGATCTGATCGAAGAGTTTTAATCGAACTATTTAATTGCTTTTCAGCCTCGGCTTGGAATTCCTTAAACTTTCCAAAAGTTTCAGATTTCCTTCGCATTAAATAAATATAACCATACCTAGAATAATCGTCAATGAAAGTGACGAAATATTCATAACCTCCTCTTGCTTGTACATTAATGGGACCGCACACATCAGAATGTATCAACTCAAGAGGTTCTTTGGCTCTTTGACCTTTTGTCAAAAATGGTCGTTTGGTCATTTTACCTTCCAAACATGATTCACAAACTGGAAGAGTGCCAAATTTTAGCTCTCGTAAAGGACCTTCCTTTACCAGTCTTTCAATCCTATTTAGGTTTATATGACCCAGTCTAAGATGCCATAGGTATATGTTATCGTCAGGAGAAACCTTTTGCTTTTTAGACTTTGGTTGTTCAATTTTGAACATTTCAGTGTTAAGCAGTGTATTAGAGGTTGGTCTTAAAATATATAGACCATTATCTAAAATTCCAGAACAAACATTTAAACCCTTTCTAGAAATAATAACAACTTTATTATCAAAAGAAACCTTAAATAGTTGTTCATATAGTCTCGAAACGGAAATCAAATTTCTCATAAAACCAGGAATATAATAAACATTGTTCAAAACAAGAAATTTATAATTAAAAAGAAGTCGCACTTCTCCCACTGCTTTTGCTGACACCATAGCCCCATTACCCACTCTCATCGTGTAGTCCCCATCGGTCAGCTCTGTTGCAGAATCAAGCATCTGCATAGAACAACAAACATGGTTAGTCGCACCAGAATCAACTATCCATGGAGACATATCATCTTCAACTAAACAAGCTTCTAAAACAAGTAAATCTGATTTACTTTTCTTTTTATTCTTGAGCTCTTCGAGGTACTTTTTACAGTTCCTCTTCCAGTGACCTTCTATGCCACAGTGGAAACATTTTCCCTTGGCCTTCTTGTCAGAGCTCTTCGCTTTGTTGTTGTTGTTTTTCTTCGCTTTGTTGTTGTCAGAGCTCTTCGATTGATACCGGCTAACCACTCCCACTGTATCAAAGCCTGTTTTTTTTTCCGGAACAGAAAATTGTTTTCGATGCTCCTGTATGTATGATTGTGTATGCACTATTTAAATTGACTGTATGTTGTTTTTGTATGTATATTAAATTTGTTAATTTACAAAAACATGATTGATCGTTAATTATATAGTACTGTGGATTTAGGGTTTATGGGTTGTATTATATATTTTTTTATGTTATTGTATTGTAAAAAAAAAATGTAACCCATATTGAAGACCTGGAAAAATCGCGAAGTCGGAAGGGCGAAATCGGAAATACGCGTGACGGGTACTGTTCAAGTACTGTTCCATTACTGTTCACCGTTACTATTCATGGGGTACTGTTCATGCAATTGTTGGAACCCCGTTCACTGGTAACACAGCAGAAATAGGTTTTAAAATTTTTTATACAGATCATAAACGATCTGGGACCAGTGAACTTAGGATCGTAATTCTTTTTCCAGAACTAATACATACAATATGTAAACACAGGAAATTGTAATCAATATATTAAAAGAAAATTTAGAACCTTACCAACATTTGAAGGCTCCTTCACTTTACAATATGCTCCTGGTCTGTACCACTTATCTTCCTCGCTATATCCCGGGACTAGTAACTGCGTGTGGGCGTGTCACATACTCAGGAACTTAAGAGGATATAGAGAGAATGAAGAAGAAACAATTTCTTCTAAGAGAATACCAAACCTCGAACAATTCTAGTTATTAAAAACTATATATGCATATATATATATATATATATATATATATATATATATATATTTCAATTCGTGCTGCACCACAAACCAAAATTTTCTCTTATTGATTTTCTAGTGCACGCACACCTGTGCGTTTTTGGTTTTTTTTTTCTCAAAAAAATTCACCCACAAAAAAGTTTTCTCTTTTGATTTATTCTCTGGTCCACCCACACTTTGTTTGTATCATATACAAACACTTATATATTTTACTTGTGTGCTACTCTTATCTTTGTTATTAATATATATATATATTTCATTATAATTAAAAATTTTTAATTGATATCTTTTCAATTTTAAAACTAAATCTTTTAAAATAATATCTCATATCTTTTAAAAGATAATTAAATATTTATTTTGAATTTAAACATTTTAAATTCAATTTCAAATATTTAATATAATAAAATAATCATATTATCTTATTCCATTTAAAATCGAATATCAACTAACACCCTCAATTTAGTGATTAATAACATAATTAAATAAACTTATTATTTAATTTATTTAATCACCATTATTCATTAATTAAATAATCTCATTATTCAATTAATTCCTGAATAAATACATGTCACTTTCGTAACACAATTAATTGGACAATCCAATTAATTAATCGTGACCCTTGTTACCTAAATCGATCGGGCTAGCAAGGGGACCTAATGGACCCACAATATTTTAAGCTCCAATAATCCTCAGAATCATTAATTAAACTCTTTGATTAATATTCCTTGATTATTAACTCCGGTGTTATTCCACTAAAAACCTGAAGCTGCACTCTCTCAACTGCAGACGCTTTTACACAGACCGATACAACTCGGTGTCCATTGATATAGCTATTACAAATGGTGTGATCCTCCACAGTAGTTCATAATTAGAGCTGTGTCATAATGTCCGTTATACCCTTCTAATTACATATATCCTTTAAGTACCGTTGATTCTCTAATGGACAATAAATCCTATTTCCTCACGGAATTAGGAGAGCGCTCATATTATCCAAGCCCCGAATCAACCCTTAAGGGAACTACCATCTACTTCTCACAAGAAAGAGTGGATTCCACTATTGTGTACATACCTTCCCAGCCACAAGTCAAACCGCAATCCCAACATACGGAGTATATTGATTAGGAATAGCATCTGACATCACTTATGGTATATCAAAGACCACGATCTAACCTGAAGGAGTCGATAAGACACTTAGGATTAAGATCACCCACATATAGCCATCATTAGTTGATATATATGAATCTCATCAGTAAACAGATCTTGGCGAGAGATTCATATAGATCATGGCCTAGTCCTATACGATCACATCATACAAGGTGCCTCCATTCCCATATCTCATATGAATGATTCATGATAGAACCACTGTACATTACGGAATGGACCGCAGCTATAGATTAACCACAAATAAAGTACCCAGCTTTATTTGCTATCTATGAGCTCTTTAGATTGCACATCTCTTACTGTACCCATCCACATATGACACTCATATACACAGTTCGAGATTACATCCGGCAATCCAGGATGTTAATATATCCACAAGTTATAAAAAAAACAACACAACAAGAATGAATTGAAGTTTTCTTTTTTATTTATTTCATAAATCCATTTACAAATTACATCTGTAGGGCATAAACCCCAACAATCTCCCACTTGCACTAAAGCATGTGAGGCATGTCTCGTAACCCTAGACCATCTAGGTGACCCGAAAACACTTTAGCCGGTAAGGTCTTTGTAAATGGATCAGCATGATTGTCTTGTGAGGCCATCTTGGTAACGATCACATCTCCTCTCTGCATTATATCTCTATATACTTCCCTCTCTTGTGCTTCTTGGTTCTTTGGAATTAGCCACAGCACCACTGTTATCACAATAAAGTGTGATGGGCTTATCTAGATCTGGACCAACTTCCAGATCACTCAAGAACTTGTAGAGCCAAACAGCCTCCTTAGCAGCTTCACAAACGGCTACATATTCGGCTTCTATGGTGGAGTCAACAATGCAAGATTGCTTTATACTTCTCCACACAATGGCTCCACCACCTAGGGTGAATACTAATCCAGACGTGTATTTTTTAGAATCCCTATCTGACTGAAAATCAGAATCTGTGTATCCTAATGGGATCAAATCCTGTCCGGAATACACTAGCATATAATTTCTCGTTCTCCGAAGATACTTGAGAATGGTCTTGACAGCAACCCAATGATCCAATCATGGGTTGGACTGGTACCTGCTGACTACTCCCACTGCATAACAGATGTTCGGTCTCGTGCATAACATAACATACATGAGACTACCTACTGCTAATGCATAGGGTACACGTCTCATATCCTCAACTTCTTGAGGTGTCTTAGGACACTGTTCCTTAGACAAGTGAACCCCATGCCTAGAAGGTAAATTACCTTTCTTGGAGTTCTGCATCGAAAATCGCACAAGAATCTTGTCGATATATGATGCCTGAGACATTGCTATGAGTTTGTTCTTACGATCCCTTATAAGTTGGATCCCTAGAACATAACTCGCATCTCCCAAATCTTTCATTTGGAATTGGCTAGCCAGCCAACCCTTTACATCAGATAACACTCCCACATCATTCCAAATGAGTAGGATGTTGTCTACGTATAGGACCAAGAAAACTACCTTTTTGTCAATGATGCGCTTGTAAACACAAGGCTCATCGACGTTCTGCTCAAAGCCATAGGTTTTGATCACATCATCAAACCTGATATTCCAAGATCTAGATGCTTGCTTAAGTCCATAGATGGACCTTTGCAACTTGCAAACCTTTTGCTCTTGATCTGGAGACATGAATCCCTCTGGTTGCATCATATAGATGCAGTCTTGACGTCCATTTGCCAAATTTCATAATCGAAATAGGCAGCAATGGATAAGAAAATCCTAATAGACTTAAACATGGCTACTGGTGAGAAGGTCTCTTCATAATCAACCCCCTCTTTCTGGGTATAACCCTTAGCCACTAGCCTTGCTTTGAAGGTCTCTACCTTAGGATTCTCTTATCCATTACTGTTCACGTACTGTTCATGATACTATTCATATCATCTTGCATGGTTTCGTTGGCAAGTGTTGTGTAGTGCGTTCCGTGCGGATTTCCTATTTCAGATTCATGAGATGAACCGGAGTGACCTGAAGAGGTCTGCTGGGAAGGCAAAGGGTAAGCCCAAACCCAAGAAAGCCCAGAGCAAAAAGAAGGGCGCCTCTACCGACTAAGACAAAGGAAAATGTTTCCATTGCGACAATGTCGGGCACTAAAAGAGGAACTGTCCTCAGTACCTGGAGGATGTAGCCAAGAAGAAGAAGAAAGGTAAATATGATTTACTTGTTCTTGAATCTTGTTTAGTGGAAGATGATTCTTCACCCTGGATAGTTGATTCGGGGGCCACTAACCATGTTTTTTCTTCTTTGCAATGGATTGATGCTTGAACACAGCTAGAGGAGGGAGCCTTCTCAATGCGTGTGGGGTCGGGCGATGTCATGTCGGCAAAAGCAGTGGAAGCAATAAGATTGCAATTTTGTAATAGTAATAGTTTTTTTATTATTGAACAATGTTTTTCATATTCCTGGATTTACACGGAATTTGATTTCCATTTATAAGTTGTTAGAACAATCATATTATGTTTCTTTTAATAATAAGTTTGTTATTATTGGAAAGAATGGTCTGAATATTTGTTCAAGAATTAATGAAAACAATTTGTATGTGTTAAAACCGTTAATACATACTACACTGCTTAACACTGAAATGTTTAAGGTTGAAAACTAAACGACATAAGATTTCTCCAGATAATGACACGTATATCTGGCATCTAAGGCTTGGTCATATCAACCTTGACCGGATAGACAGACTAGTAAAAATCGAACCTTTAAGTGAGTTAAAGGTTGGCACCTTACCTGTCTCCGAATCCTGTTTAGAAGGTAAGATGACTAAGAGACCTTTTACTGGAAAAAAGCTTAGAGCTATAGAGCCACTAAAACTCATACATATAGACGTCTGCAGACCGAAGAATGTTAGAGCTAGGGGCGGCTATGAGTATTATGTCACCTTTATAGATGACTACTCAAGATACAGATATGTTTACCTGATGCAACGAAAGTCGGAAACATTTGAAAAGTTCAAAGAATTTCGAGCTGAAGTTGAGAATCAATTAGGTAGGACTATCAAGTCACTATGATCAGATCGTAGAGGTGAGTACCTTGACCAAGAGTTTGAAGACTTCATGGTCGAGCATGGGATAGTTTCCCAACTCATAGCTCCCGGTAAACCTCAGCAAAATGGTGTAGCAGAAAAGAGAAATAGAACCCTGATGGAAATGGTGAGATCTATGATTAGTTTCTCATCATTACCAAATTCATACTAGGGATATGCATTACAAACAGCGGCATATATTTTGAATGTAGTGTCATCCAAATATGTTCCTAAGACTCCCCTAGAGTTGTGGAATGGTCGTAAAGCTAGTTTGCGATATTTCCATGTGTGGGGGTATCCAACACACGTCTGAAGAACATAAGTGGAAGGTTAGACCCAAATCTGTGGTCTGCCTGTTTGTAGGATACTTCAAGGAGACCAGAAGTGGACACTTCTATAGTCCCGAAGATAACAAAGTATTTGTATCAACAAATGCAACGTTTCTTGAAGAAAATTATATTAGTGACCATAAACCTCGTTCTAAGATTGTATTGAATGAGTTGGAGCCTGGTGAGATTAGTGCTTCATCAACAAGAGTTGTTGATCCATAAACATGAGTTGTTGATCCATAAACATCTGAGTGTCAGATGGTTCCTGATCAGGATACATTATCACCTAGACGTAGTGGGAGGGTTGTAAGACAACCTGAATGCTATTTAGGTATAGGTGAGGGACAAAGTGTTGTCTCTACTGATAGTGTGGATGATCCATTGACATTTAAGAATGCAATGGAAGATCCTGATTAAAAAAAGGTAGTTTTTCTTAGTCTTATACGTGGATGACATCCTACTCATTCGGAATGATGTGGGAATGTTATCTGATGTAAAGGGCTGGCTGGCTGGCTAGCTAGCCAATTCCAAATGAAAGATTTAGGAGAGGCGAGTTATGTTCTAGGGATCCAATTTATAAGGGATTATAAGAACAAACTTATAGCACTGTCTCAAGCATCATATATCGATAAGATTCTTGTGCGATTTTCGATGCAGAACTCCAAGAAAGATAATTTACCTTCTAGGCATGGAGTTCACTTATCTAAGGAACAGTGTCCTAAGACACCTCAAGAAGTTGAGGATATGAGACGTGTACCCTATGCATCAACAGTAGGTAGTCTCATGTATGCTATGTTATGCACGAGACCGGACATCTGCTATGCAGTTGGAGTAGTCAGCAGGTACCAGTCCAACTCAGGATTAGATCATTGGGTTGCTGTCAAGACTATTCTCAAGTATCTTCAGAGAACTAGAAACTATATGTTAGTGTATTCCGGGCAGGATTTGATCCCGTTAGGATACACATATTCTGATTTTCAGTCAGACAAGGATTCTAGGAAATCCACGTCTGGATCAGTTTTCACCCTGGGTGGTGGAGCCATTGTGTGGAGAAGTATTAAGCAATATTGCATTGTTGACTCCACCATGGAAGCCGAACATGTAGCCGCTTGTGAAGCTGCTAAAGAGGCTGTTTGGCTTATTAAGTTCTTGAGTTATCTGGAAGTTGTTCTAGATCTGGATAAGCCCATCACACTTTATTATGATAACAGTGGTGCTGTGGCTAATTCCAAGGAACCAAGAGCCACAAGAGAGGAAAACATATAGAGAGAAACTATCATCTCATTAGAGAAATAGTGCAGAGAGGAGATGTGATCATCACCAAGATAGCCTCACAAGACAATCATGTTGATCCATTTACGAAGACCTTACCGGCTAAAGTGTTTTCGGGTCACCTAGATGGTCTAAGGTTACGAAACATGCCTCACATGCTTTAGTGCAAGTGGGAGATTGTTGGGGTTTATGCCCTAAAGATATAATTTGTAAATGGATTTATGAAATAAATAAAAAGAAAAGTTTGATTCATTCTTGTTGTGTTGTTTATTTTATAACTTGTGCATATATTAACATCCTAGATTGCCGGATGTAATCTCAAACTGTGTATATTAGTGTCATAAACAGATGGATATAGTAAGAGACGTGCAATCTAAAGAGTCCATAGATAGCAAATAAAGCTGGGTACTTTAAATGTAGTTAATCTATAGCTGCGGTCCATTCCGTAATGTACGGTGATTCTATCCTGAATCATTCATATGAGATATGAGAATGGAGGCACCTTGTATGATGTGATCATATAGGACTAGGCCATGATCTATATAAATCTCTCACCTAGATCCGTTTACTGATGAGATTCATATATATCAACTAATGATGGCTATACGTGGGTGATCTTAATCCTGAGTGTCTTATCGACTTCTTCAAGTTAGATCGTGGTCTTTGATATACCATGGGTGAGGTCAGATGCAATTCTTGATCAATATACTCTGTATGTTGGGATTGCGGTTTAGCTTGTGGCTGGGAAGCTATGTATACAATAGTGGAATCGACTCCTTCTTGTGAAAAGTAGATGGTAGTTCCCTTAAGGGTTGATTCGGGGCTGTGACAATATGAGCGCTCTCCTAATTCCGTGAGGAAATATGATTTATTGTTCATTAGAGAATCAACGGTACTTAAAGGATATATGTAATAAGAGGGGTATAACGGACATTATGACCCAACTCTAATTATGAACTACTGTGGAGGATCACACCATGTGTAATAGCTATATTGATGGACACCGAGTTGTATCGGTCTGTGTAAAAGCGTCTGCAGTTGAGAGAGTGCAGCTTCGGGTTTTTAGTGGAATAACACCGGAGTTAATAATCAAGGAATATTAATTAAAGAGTTTAATTAATTATTCCAATGATTATTGGAGCTCAAAATACTGTGGGTCCATTAGGTCCCCTTGCTAGCCCGATCGATTTAGGTAACAAGGGTCACGGTTAATTAATTGGATTGTCCAATTAATTGTGTTACGAAAGTGACACGTATTTATTCGGGAAATAATTGAATAATGAGATTATTTAATTAATGAATAATGATGATTAAATAAATTAAATAATAAGATTATTTAATTTTGTTATTAATCACTAAATGGAGGATGTTAGTTGATATTTGATTTTAAATACAATAAGATAATATGATTATTTTATTTTATTAAATTAAATATTTGAAATTGAATTTAAAATGTTTAAATTCAAAATAAATATTTAATTATCTTTTAAAATCTAAAGAGATATCAATTAAAGAGTTTTAGTTATAATAATAATATATATGATATATATTGATAACAAAAACATAGCACACAAAGGATATACACAAGTGTTTGTATATGATACAAACTCATTATGCATAAAGAAAAACAAAAGAGAAACAAGTGATTGGTGTGCGTGAATCAATCAAAGGAGGAAAAAAAAAGCAAATAGTACGGGGTACTATTGAAACAAAGAAAAATAAATTTAATATATATTTTTTCTTTTAAACAACTATAATTGTTCTAGTTTGTGTATTCTCTTGGAAGAAAAAGTTTCTTCTTCGTTTCTCTACATCCTCCTAAGTTTTTGAGTACGTGACACGCCCACACGCAGTTACCAGTTCCGGGAATAGTTAGGAAGATAAGTGGTACAGATCAGGAGCATATCGTGAAGTGAAGGAGCCTTCAAACGTTGGTAAGGTTCTAAATTTTTTTTTAATATATTGATTACAATTTCCTGTATTTACATATTATATGTATTAGTTCCGGAAAAAATATTGCGATCCTAAGTTCACTGGTTCCAGATTGTTTATGATCTGTATAAAATTTTTAAAACCTATTTCCGTTGCGTTACTAGTGAACGGGGTTCCAACAATCCATGCAGCTTCAAAATGTTATATAACTCATTGTCTGCTCAGATCATATACTTCATTTTTCCAAATGGAAAACAAAAAATAGGAAAAAATAAACAAACCCAGAAGGAAAACACCTTGGAAAATTTGGAAAAGTCAATCTCGCATGCTCTCCTGTGATCTTTTAAGCAGCTCGATCATAAGCATAAGTAGCTGCTTCTGCTATCTCGTAAGTTCCAAGCCAAACTCTCATTTTGTTCTGGGGAAGTATGATTTCAGCAACCCATTTGCCCATTCAAATCCATAACACCAAAAAACCCATTCAAATCAAACTCCCCAACATCTAAAATCAATTAAACCTACAACAGTAAACTTGAAAATTCAAGAACTTAGGATGAGATCTTGAGAAGAAAGAGTAGATCAGTTGAAGAAGAAGAAGAAGAAGAAGACCATCTGAAGAAGAAGAAGAAGACCAGCTGAAGAAGAGCAGATCGATGGTGAGCGGGAGAAGAAGAAGACCAGATCAGCGGCGGCGAACGGTGAAGCCGAGCAGTTCAGCGGCGATGTAGAGCTGGTTGGCGGTGATCGGCGAAGGAAGATAAAAGATGAAGATGAGGAAGAAAGAAGTGATGAAGAAGTGAAGAACTCACGTTTGAAGAGAAAAAGGAAAAAAAATGATTTTATTGTTAAGTTTTTTGAAAAACAAAAATATAAACAAAAATAAGTATTTTGTGTTTTTCAAATATTCCACTGTTAACACTAGTTTTGTTTTTTATTTTGTTTTTTGTTTTTTGAAAATAAAATGAAAAATGGTTAACGTGTTAGATTTTGGCTCATATTCTCAAGTGAACCCGATATTAACCAAACGAGACTCAACTGATGTGAAACTTCCTGGAGACGTGGGATAACGTTTGGAAGTTGGAGATAGTGTTTGAGGGAGATTTGAAGACCGGAGAAGAACTGAAGAATCGGATTTCGGAAGGAAACGCGGTGCATTCCAGGTGACTTGTAACGGTTTAGGAAGTGGGTGCGCAACCGTGACCCGAATCGTAGTCAATCATAAGCATGTGTGGAAAAGGAAATCTTTAGTGGAAAAGGAAAGTAATTCTTTTGGGAATTTCTTGTGCTTGAAAGAAAAGGAATACTCTTTACAAGAAGACTTGTCATAAATAGGAAATAGTATTTATGTGGAATAAGTAATTCTTGTATGTTTAGGAGTTGGATTTCCTTTTCTCTTAAACTCCCTATAGCTAGTATAAATAAACCTTGTAATTAGGTTATTGTGTGTGGAGTCAAAAAGAACACCATGTAACATCAGAGAGTGGTGAGATCCGGGAGAGAGACCCAAAGGAATATCCAGGGAGGGATCCAATGGAATATCAGTGGATCAAGTTAGAGATCCGTATGTGATATTCAAGGGAGACCTAGGGGATATTGGGGGGTTCTTGGTGAGGATCCTGTGAGCGTTTGTGAGCTGAGAGTCATGATGTAAAGCTCGTTGTGAGCTTAGGGACTTGGTAAGGCTCAATGGTTTGGGGTTAAGATGTGAGAGAGAATCCTGGAGTATATGGTTGTAACAATTTATCATATAGTGGAACTTTCTCTATCGTCCTGGCGGCCCGTGGTTTTTACCCGATTTGGGTTTTCCACGTATATCTTGTGTTGTGATTGGTTTATTTTCTATCATCTTATCTTTCTGCTATTAACGTTAATTGCTATGAGTTATGGGCGAATATTAGGCATGACGCTTCCGCGATCATCGGTTCAATCCCCAACAATTGGTATCAGAGCCTCATGGTTTGGCGACGTCGTTTTTTCAAGTCTTTATGGGAGATCGTATGAAGGACTTGGTGGTATTGGGATGATGATGATGGTTGCCTAATATGGGTTTAGCAATGGAGATACTTCTTGAAAGCTGTTTTGAACTCAGTAGGGTTTGATGAAAAGAAGAATAGAGATGGAGAAGAATTTTGGCTTGTGGTGGCAGGTACAAATCATGGAGATCCAATCTGGGTTACACAAGGCGATAAAAAAAACTCCTATATACGTATTAAAAAAAATATTTTGAACGCTCGAAGTCTCTAGTGGTGGTGTAAGGCTTATCCGGCAAAGCACTCCCAGTTCTAGTAGCAAGTCTTTCACCAAGTATGTGATATAAGGACAAAAGGTCTTTCACATGGTTGGGTGATGTAAGGACATGTTAATCCTTTTGGCAGTTTTCCCCACTGGCCATGGAAGAGGATATGTTGCTGCTAGTGGTCCATAATTGTGCATAAGACATTGGTCAGTAAGTGATGCAAGGTGTATGGTGGACAAAGATGTCGATGGCTGACGAACTCCCTGGTAATCTGACGTGAGGAGTTGCACCACAATTTCTACAGGTTATTTTCGACATGGTGCCGGAACAACGAACGCAAAAAAAACGGAAAGAAAAAAAATCTTAGGATGGTTCGTTCCTAAGTGGTTATACCTTGTGGTGGGGTATGGTGATTCTCAGTATGGAGAATTGTGACTGTGGATAAAGGTCTTGAGAATTCAATCCAAATGAGAGAATTGTTAGGTTTTAGCTCGTATTCTCAAGTGAACCCGATATTCAACGAGACTCAACTGAAGTGAAACTTCCTGAAGACTTGGGATAACGTTTGGAAGTTGGAGATGGTATTTGAGGGAGATTTAAAGACCGAAGAAGAACTGAAGAATCGGATTCCGAAAGGAAACGAGGTGCATTCTAGGTGACTTGTAACAGTTTAGGAAGCGGGTGCGCAACCGTGCCCTGAATCGTAGTCAATCATAAGCATGTGTGGAAAAGGAAATCTTTAGCGGAAAAGGAAAGTAATTCTTTTGGGAATTTCTTGTGCTTGAAAGAAAAGGAATACTCTTTACAAGAAGACTAGTCATAAATAGGAAATAGTATTTATGTGGAATAAGTAATTCTTGTTTGTTTAGGAGTAGGATTTCCTTTTCTCTTAAACTCCCTATAGCTAGTATAAATAAACCTTGTAATTAGGTTATTGTGTGTGGAGTCAAAAAGAACACCATGTAACATCAGAGAGTGGTGAGATCCGGGAGAGAGACCCAAAGGAATATCCAGGGAGGGATCCAATGGAATATCAGTGGATCAAGTTAGAGATCCGTAGGTGATATTCAAGGGAGACCTAGGGGATATTGGGGGGGGGGGGGGGGGTTCTTGGTGAGGATCCCATGAGCGTTTGTGAGCTGAGAGTCATGATGTAAAGCTCGTTGTGAGCTTAGGGACTTGGTAAGGCTCAATGGTTTGGGGTTAAGATGTGAGAGAGAATCCTGGAGTATATGGTTGTAACTATTTATCATATAGTGGAACTTTCTCTGTCGTCCTGACGGCCCGTGGTTTTTTACCTGATTTGGGTTTTTCACGTATATCTTGTGTTGTGATTGGTTTATTTTCTCTCATCTTATTTTTCTGCTATTAAAGTTAATTGCTATGAGTTATGGGCGAATATTAGGCATGACGCTTCCGCGATCATCAGTTTAATCCCCAACATAACGAACGCGAATTCAAAATCATTTTTGGAAAACAAAAACGAAAACGGACTGAAAAACAGTTGTATGATAGGGCCTTATTTATCTAAATTCATATTTAAATGATCGTACATATAAGTCATAATCACTATGTAAATCTGAAATAATATGGTGGATGATGTTATACTCTTACATTAATGGTAAATGTGTGTGTAGTTATAAAAATAAGGGTAAATGTCATTAGTAATAGACTTATATCCTAGGATGGCTACATTAGTGATAGGTTGAGCCATAGCTAGATAGATGAGCATTCATGGAATCCGGCCCCAAACAAACTTGACTAGAGGCATGTTGTCCTCAATGTTGAAGACAAGAGAATCCGGCCTAGCGGCATGCACCTAACCTGACTCAAACAAACCTAGGCACTAATCAAACACAATCAATGCCCCAACAAAATAAAAATGACTCAAACAAGGCTCACAAAATAAAGGCAATTCATGCAATATATCATTGAAGCACAAGTCAAGCTTAACATCATGCATGTTGTCAAAATTGACGGAATGGGGCATGAACAACCCCCAAACCGAATTAAACAATATAAAGCACATGCATTCATACTTGCACAAGAGCCTCCGGCTCTTTCTTCCACAATTATAATCAATAGATTCAATGTGCAAATATCCACAAAATATAACATTCTAACCAAACTATCCCAATATCACAATTTATTGAATTTAAACAACATAAAACATAAAACTAACTATATGCATCAAAATTATTCAATGGGATGCATTCATGGAGAGGGTAGGGTCCTCTAAGGGTGGTTTGACCAAGTTAGGAAATTCTCTATTTTTCACTACCCAAATAAATTTAGGTGACTTCATTATCTGTTCCTTTAACATGTTTCTATATAAGTGCACTTGGTCTTTCCTTACCCATATTTGCTTGACCCTAGGTGGACTCCATCTATTCCTAGGACCTCTAGTTTTCCTATGTTGATTTGGCTTGTAATTTTTAGCCTTAAAATGCTCTGTCTTAGAACATGCATAGCAAAAGATATTAGAGTTAGAGGAACTCCCCTTTGATACGTGGTCTTGAGGACGTTTGATTTGTCTCACTTGTAACGCCTTGACCTCCGCCTCCTTTTTGCTTAGTGCTACCTTTGCATCCTCTAAGGCATTGACTATTTGATCAACCTCTATTTGCATCTTCATTGAATTGTGAACTATCTCATCTTCAAAATCTTTTGATAGCCCCACTAAGTTCTCCAAAGCCTTCGATGCGGTACTCTTTTCGGCTTCAAATCTCTCAATTTGTTCTTCCAATTCTTTGTTCTTGTCGGAGACTTCGCCATTGGTCTTCTTGAGAGTACCATTCTCAACCCTGAGCATCTTCACTTCATATAATAGTTTCTCGTTCAACTCTTGGAGATTACTCGCCTTTTCCATTCCCCAGGCTTCTCTCTCTTGAAGTGCTTCATTCTCTTCCTTCAACACACCCCTTTCCAACACTAGCTCTGTGCTCACGCTCATAAGCTGCTGGTTCATCTTGATCATCCTGTCCATCTCGTCCATTCTCTTGCTTCGCTCCACTTCAAATTCTATTCGGAGCTTATACATGTCTTCTTTTGAGAAATTGGAGGAATCCACCGGTTTGGTTGCTTTAACTTGAAAACAATTCTGATTTACCGGGGTGGACTGCTGGACGGATTCGAGCATTTGGGTGGTTTTCTCTTCTATGAAGGCTTGAGTCTCTTGTTGAGAAGCTATCATCTGCTCAGTCTCCCGCACATGATTCTTCATGAAATTTCTTAGTTGATCTTCAACGGAATTTGACTGGAATGACGAGATGTAGGCAATCTCATTAGGCTCGTAGCTTGACCCTAAATTTTGCCAAAAGGAATCCATAGAGTCCTGAAATAAACAAAAACAAAAACTACCAAAGAAATAAAAAGAAACTAACAAAACTAAAAACAACTAATAAACTAGTAGTATTAAAACTAATCTAATCACTACTACGCACACCGATCCCCGGCAGTGGCGCCAATTTGATGAGAAGGTTTTTACCGTCAGAAAACCGTCCGTCAAAACAATTTATAAAACCTATGCGATGCGTTCACAAGTATAAATACAAGTAAAGCGGTAAGCACGGGTGTCGTCCACTGAGATCGGGGTAGCGGTGATAAGATTAGGATTAATATAACTAGTATGCATAAAAGTAAAGTGATGGTGAATGAAGATACAATATAAACTAAATTATGAAAGCAAATAAAATGGGATGATAATAGAGTGATGAATGAATGATGATGGAACTACGGAGTTGATGGACTCGTAAGTGAATATTGGGGCAATTGCAACAAACTCTCAATTAAGCACGTTTTGACAAATGTAACCAACCTAGGGTGTATAGTGTTGGCATATATCTATACCAAGAGGTCAACCTAGGGTGTATAGCGAAGACCTCCTACTAGAGATTAATCTCTCCTAAGCAACCAACAGTGGCTAGTTACTCAATTGGGACTTGTTCCATGAATGCTCATCTATCTAGCTATGGCTCAACCTATTACTAATGTAAATGTCATTAGAATAACAAATTAAAACGAAAAGATGAGGAAGAATGGTAAATGTGTGTAGTTATAAAAATAAGGGTAAATATCATTTTCATCCATATGGTTTACCATATTATCCATTTTGGTCCTCGTTGTTTCAATATTGGCCCGTTCAGTCCTTCTGTCACGTTTTCCGTTAAATACAGATCATCTGACATGTTCAGAAAGTAAAATAACCGTTTTGCCCTTTAAAATGTCTGAAGGGATTACAAGGACAATTTTGCCCTCCAATGGCCAAAATGTTCATACTGCCCTTTAAATTTAAATTCAAATAAATATTTACATATTTAAAAATAACACCATTAAAACCCAATCACCGGATAACCAGATTCACCGCCGGTCACCACCCATCTGACCATCTCTTCATCATCTACACCACTACCACCAAACCCTAGCCACCACCCATTTTTTTAGAAAAAAAAATACTCATTTCTCCACTAAAACAATATTCATTTCTCCAAACCTAAATACTCATTGCCCAATTTGTTTTTTTTTTTAAAAACTCAAATATTTTCTGGAAAAACTAGATACGATTACAATTTTTTTCTTAATAATTTTTTTTCTCCATCATCATCGTCATCAACATCACAAGTAACTACTAGCTCCTCAAACAACACCCAATAAACATCAGTCATCATCAACCCAGAAAAAAAACAATTTGATTAAATTTTTTTCTCCATCATCATGGCAGCCAAAGAACAAAAGAGATAAAAATTTTTTTTAAAAAAATCAAAACATAAAAAAATAAAAATAATAAAACGATTTGGTGAGATCCAATAAAAATCTATCATCGTCATCATAGAAAAACTAATTTGCTTAAAAAATATTTCTCCATCCTCATAGAAACCAAAGAACATGAGAGATAAATTAAAAAATTAAAAAAGTCAAAACATAAAAAAAAAAACCTATTTGGTCGAGATCCTTGGATCTCACCGGATCCATCTTTGGATGGTTCTCCATGAGAGGAACCTGATCCACGGCGAACCAGTTTGCCGCGACGGGGGGAACTCGGTGATTTGGGGTTTTCGATTTTCAGAGTTTGGGGTTGGTGGTCGATTTTAAATCGAACCCAGATCAGGCTCGAACCCAGCTGTGTGAGAGAAAGAAATGGTGGTTTGGTGGTGGTGTGTTCGTGGGAGAGAGAGAGAGAGAGATGGTGGTGGTGTGTGCGTGAGAGTGAGAGAGATGATGGTGGTGGTCTGTGAGAGACAGAGATTGCAATTTTTTTTGGGTGTGAAAATAATGAGAGGTGATGGTGGTGGTCTGTGAGAGACAACGATTGCAATTTTTTTTGGGTATGAAAATAGTGAGAGATGGAAAGAGGTGATGGTGTTTATGGGTGGTGAGAGGGTGTTGACCGGTGGTGAGAGGTGTTAGTGAATGGTGATGGTGATTGGGATGGGTTTTGATTAGTTAAATTAGTTTTATTTATAAATTTAATTAGTTTTATTTATTTTTTTCATTTTTATTTAATTAGTTTCAAAACTACCATTATACCCTTTCATCAGATAGGCTTCTAGAAACTTTGATGTTGAATTACCGTCTTACCTTTGTTGACCTGACGGAATTCTGAGAAACCCTAACAGAATTGGACGGTAGGGACTAAAATAGGGATTAATTGAAAACGTTTGGTCCTGCATAGCCAATACTGAAACAACGAGGACCAAAATGGATAATATGGTAAACCATAGGGATGAAAATGATATTTACCCTAAAAATAATAATATGGAGAGTTAATTTCTTTATTAAGGTTTCATTTGAATTTTGATGGGTCATGGGTGTATTGAATAATAATATGACCATTTTATTATTATTCTTCTTTTTAGCACATACCCTGCAACCCACCCGACTTCAATGCACCAATACAAATTTAAATAGATCCCTCAATTCAAAGGTCGAAAGTAGGTGTGAAATGTATTAATTGGTGGTGGAAATATTAATATATTACAGCCTTTTCAACATAAAAGACAAAAAATTTAATATTATGAGAGAGTGTTAGTTGTAAGTTGTAACTCCTTTCTTAGAATTTTGATATTTTTATATAACCTTCCATTACCGGAAGAGGAAACATATAAGTACACATCACTAGTACTACTAGAGTAACACTAGTACTACTAGAGTAACCCGATGGTAGGGGTCAAAAATTATATAGCACTTTTTAGATGTGGTATTTTAACATTGTTATTACTTTAATAATTTATGTTTAAAAGACACATATTATGGTGAAAGGATAAAAACACCCACAATAGTTATTCAACATCAGATTTATTTCATTCAGTTTACAGTGAAGTAGAGAGAGAAATTCCGGTTGAAACTCAGGCAATCACTCGAAAGGTGACGGAGTGGCGCTACGCAAATGCATTCGGGGTCAAGCTCCCCGTCGAGCTCACGGTGGTCGAGCTGCTCGGTCGGCTCGTGGGGGGCAGGAGGCAGTGCCCCCCCAGAGCTTTTTTTTCTTTTCAATTTAAAACTCTGGCAGTTTGTGAAAAAGTTCAGAGCCTTCATGAAAAAGTCGGGCAGTTCATGAAAAAGCTCGGAGCCTTCATGAAAAAGCTCGGAGCCTTCATGAAAAAACTCGGAGCCTTATGCAAAAAGCTCGGAGCCTTATGTAAAAAGTTCGGATCCTTTATGAAAAGGCTCGGGCAATTCATGAAAAAGCTCGGAGTCTTATGCGAAAAGCTCGGGCAGTTCATGAAATAGCTCGGGCAGTTCATGAAATAGCTCGGAGCCTTCATGAAAAAGCTTGGAGCCATGTGTAAAAAGCTCGGGCAGTTCATAAAAAAGCTCGGAGCCTTATGCAAAAGGCTCGGGCAGTTCATGAAAAAGCTCGAAGATTCAAAATTGACAAAACTAATATCCTTAAAAAAAGCTCGGACAACAATTTAAAAAGCTCGGATAGTTTTACAAAAAACTCGGACACAGTATTAAAAGTCTCGGAAACTCAGATCTTCATCGTCTTATACATAAATTTTTTCATAAATTGATTATTGATTAGTGTTCAAGTTCATTGTTCGAAGTGTGGAGATGTAAGTCATTGTTCGAAGTGTGGAGATGGAAGTACAAACAGAATAAAAAATTGATTATTTAAGGGTAATTTTGGCAGTTCACCATAATATATGTATTTTAAACATAACTTATTAAAACAGTAACGTGGGTGCAATACACTTCCAAAAAAGTGACATTTCTCACCATTTCCACCCCGATGGTATATTCCTCACAAAACCACCAAATTGATTGCAATAGTTCAAATCATGTCTAGACAACATACACTCCAGATCTAAGCCGACTAACATTGTATTAAAGTGATGGGTAGGGTAATTGTTCAATTTTTCTTTATCATATAGGATTTGATTTAATATTTAAGGTCAAAACAGAAGAGAAATAAAATGGACCAATAACTTGTAACTTTTGGAAGAATCAATAATAGAAATTATATATATTTAATTTGAGGCTCCATTACAACTGGGATAAATTATTTTAAACAAGAAATAAAATAAAACTTGCTTAAGCTAAAATACATGACTTCACTCTCGTACAATCACTTGAAACTTCCAAATGCAATCCCCAAACAAAAGACAATATAAACCAACAAAATATGCTACTATATATTAAACACTTACACAAACTATATATATATATATATATATATATGAATTACTAGTGATAAAACTAATTAAGGAATACCAATGATAGGCATGAAAGGAACGTAATAGCTAGATGGTGCTAGGCCCCACTCACTGGGCAGAGGCAGATCAACGGTTTTTGATGAACCTACAACATTGTCTGTGGCCCCACATTTTCCATTCTTCATCAATGTTGAAGGGCATGAGATGGAGAAGGCTAGAGGAGTTGAAATTTTGTATGAGTTAGCAGATTTGTTGTCTTTGACAATCTTGGACATGATGTTTTTGTTTGAAGCATAGAGCTTGACTGGTGCACCAAAAAGCTTGGCATGGCAACTATTGTGCTGAGTGGGACTGCTTTTTGTGGTGTCTGATGGAAGCTCAACCTCGAACGAGCCAGAACTTTTGGTGGTCGCCATAGCCAACTTCTTCACATGGTCGCACTTCACAAGAACCTTAATTCCTGATTTGATTAAGATGGTTTTGTTAAATCAGGGTCCACATCACAAAAATACTCGCATTTACTTATAACACTAAGATATGGTTTTGATACCGATCAAAGAATTAATTATCATACTCGAAAGCTTAAATTTAAATATATAAAAAATACCTAATTGATTAAGATGGTTTTATTAAATCAAGGTCCATGTCATAAAATGACCAACATTTACATATAATGTAAAGATGTGAATAGATTGATTAAGATGGTTTTTATATTGTTCAACGAATTAACTATCAGATTCAAAAACTTAAATTTAAACATAAAAAAAAATAATCAATAATATTGAAACGTCAACACATAAAGAGTCGTATATTTGAAAGCGCATTTTTTTTACCTGAGAAGTCGGTATCGGTGACACAGTCAAGGCAAGAGAGCTTCCCCTTGACGACTACGGATGTGGAGAGCTTGAAAGTTGAGAGAGCCAACGCGAAGAGAAGAGCTGTGATCATCGGAGTAACTGCCATTGAAGCCTGAATATGTAAAAACTGAAAAGAAATTATTGTGAAGAGAAGATGGCAACAATGCAGCTTATATATACACAGAGCTATAAGTATGTGATGACAGATGATGTACAGAAAAGTTAATACAGGGACCCGAGACAGAGTTAAGTAGTTGGTGTACATGAAATGCAGTTAATTTCAACTTCCCTGCTCAGTGCTCTCTCGCTATATACATTAAATAATAAGAAAGAAAAAAAAAATCTTAAATGAGAGTGAGATTGGATTAGATAAAGATCATTTGTACGTTGCAACTCACAATACAAAACCAACATATATTCATTTTAAAATCTCTTTTCTAATAATCTCTATCTTCCTTTGAATTTAAAGTCATGCTATAATAATAATGTTATATGTATAGGACCCAGTAATATTTATACATGGTCAGTAATTAATATATATATATATATATATATATATATATATATAGTAATACTATACAACCTAAAATTCAACCTAAATGATGAGATAAATGAGTTGTCATCACCACACATATCATGAGATGATATGGTGAATGATATGATAAAGACAAATCACTTGCCATATTATTTGGGTTGGTTTTTAAACTAAGTTTTTGAGTTGAGTAGCATTAGCGATATATTTATATATGCATGATTAATATTTTAAGAGTAATGTTATACAATCTAAATAATTAACCCAAATGATGTGGCAAGTGAGTTGTCATCACCGTAAACAATATGGGATGATGTGGTTAATGAAAAAACCACATGCCACACCATTTGTATTGAAATTTGGAATAAATTTTTAGGTTGTCTAACATTAGTGATATTTTAAACCTTAAAATACATATTTTTTTCCTAAAAAAAAGGCAATTACTAAATAAGTTATAGATTACTGCTATGTTTGAGATTGTTTTGCTTTAGAATAAATCTGTTTATAGCTTAATTTAAGAAATAATCAATTTTAAAAAAAAGTTAGTAAGTGTTTGGTAAACTAAGTTTTAAAAGTGCTTAATTTTTGAAAGGATGGAAAATGTATTGAACAAAATTACCAAAATAGACATCATTAACAATATAAATATAAAACATAAAAAAGAAATAAATAAGAAATTTAAATAGAAAAAAAATTATAATTGAGTCAACTCGCTCAAAAACCCGAGTCAACCCAATCTTTTCACATTTGAAATTCAGTAACTGAGTCAACTCGCTTAAAAGCTAAGTCAACTCATTGATTCACATTGCCACAACCATCATCGACAACCACAACCTCCACTACCTCCGCCACATCTAATCAAACCGGAGGCTTTTTCGTGAAGTCAACTGTCGATCGCTCCCTCCTGCAGTGTCGATGTCGTTGGTGAATGTCGGCGACGATACAACCAAATCCCTAACCAACGAGCAAAACGACAACAACCAGAGGCTTTTCGTGAAGTCAACCGCTGATCGCTTCCTCCTATGGTGTCGATGTCGCCGGTGAAGTCAAGTTCACCTCTTGCCCTTTCGTCGGCGATAATACATCCAAATCCCTAACCAAATCGCTTCCTCATGCGGTGTTGATGTCGCCAGTGAAGTCAAGTTCACCTCCTGCCCTTTCGTAGGTGACGATGGTGGCCACTGTCACCGGCGACAATTGTGGCTTCAAGTTTTTTTTTTGAAAAAAAGTTTATTTTCATTAAAAATAATATTCTCTTTTATTTTAAATTTTAATATTTCTGAAAAATACAATTACCTAATGTGAGGGTATTATTGTCTTTCTATTTAAATAATGAGGGTATTATTGACATTTTATAGCAATAAGCTAGTTTCTGCTTTTAAAAACAACTCTCACCCAACTTCTCAAAAGTTGATTAATAGAGAAGCAAATTGTAAAATAAGTTGCTTTTGGGAAGTTTACCAAACACACATTTACTCAAAACTTGAAAAATAAGTGATTATTTCACAAGCATAAGCAATCTCAAACATATCCTACATCGTCTAATGTGGCTTGATGGTAAAGAGTACTTATTCAGTCCGACATTTTCTCATACTCGAATCGTAATACCCGTAGATAGTAAATATATATAAAACAAAGTTATAAACTTTCAAGTAGTTTACGACTTTTTCGTTTTTAACCGAATTAATCCTCATATTTTTCATAAATATTAAATTGACCTCTCTTATTAGGTTTTGTTAGTAGTCAAGAACTATTGTACGGGTAAAATTGCATTTTAATTTGAATTCATTACGATATTAATTGACCCCTCTTATTAGGTTTTGTTACTAGTCAAGAACTATTGTACGGGTAAAGTTGCATTTTAATTCGAATTCATTACAAGACTGACAAATGTACGGTTTGACATCTTAAAAGACAATATTAGCCTTTAAAATTGAATTGTTTAAATAAAATAATAATTAAAAAAAGAAATCATAAAAAAGAGGACACCTCAACATCGGTGAAGGTGACCTTAACCCCTCTTTCGTGGAGAGATCTTCTCCGATGGGAGATTGCTTATCGGCCCTCTTCCCAGTGGAAGAGATTCAACAATCTTCTCTATCAGGAGGATTCGTTGGAGCCACCTCAAGGCTTGGACTCATTTATTTTTTGTTTTCTGTTATACAATTTTATATTAATTTATTATAAACATACATTTACATAAATTATTGTAATTTTATTTTATTAGTTTTTCCAAAATAGTAACATTATTTTATTATTGAACAATAATGTATTATTTTATTCTTTATTTTAATTAATAAAAACAAAATCTAAGGGTTTTGATGTATTTTCTCAAATTTTGTTAAAATTCTTTATAAAAAAAATAAAAAAAATTGTTAACGTTAAACCTCCATGAGAATAACTAATTTGATCACTTATGAAAACTCAAAACTCATTTAGTACTTATGAAAATATATATATGCTAACAATTTGGTCAAAAATGAAAAAATTGCAAATTACTTGGAATTGAGAAAACAAAACACAACTCCTTTAATAATTGCCTTAAGAAATAAGTACTACTCAAGTAGTATGATGCATTATTTTTTTTTAATTACTTAAAGTACTTAATTTTTCCTTTTTTTTTTGAAATATTTAATTAATTTAGGATTTTAAGAAGGGGACAAACTCGAACCTACAATCAAATGGTGTAAGTGTGAGGAACAAACCACTGTGCCAATATCATCTTGTCTCTTAATTTTTCTATTTATTGTTTAGTTTTTTTTAATAATGTTTATTCGATTAATAATCCTTTTCCATGAGAGTTCAAATTTTTATTTTTTATTTTTTTTGACAGTGTCTATATATCCATATATCTAGATTATGTATTTTTTTTAAAGCTTTTTATCATTGGTTGGATTTAAACCGCTCACTTGTGAGTCATTTGTCCAAACCCAAATTTACCTGTTAGGTAATATGTATTGGGCCCAGTTAACAAGAAAATCTTGGGTGCATCCGATGCACCATGCATCTCCCACCCAGATGTTGCCACATAAACAACTTTGCTCACATGGCAACATCTGACTGGGGGATGTACGGTGCATTATGGTGCACCCAAGTTTTTGTCCCAGTTAACAGAAGAATATGTTGTTGTTGTTGTTGTTTTTTTTTTTTTTTTTTTTTTTAAAGAAAGTTAACAGTACATATTAACATAATTTATATCAAATGTTGAAAATTCTACTCGGCTGTGACTAATTGACCAGACAGCATTGAATGCACTTGAATTGATAGAACTTTGTGGGAAAGGGTAATCTTTTTATTTTTTATTTTTTTATTAAATATTACATAAATTCGGGGTTGTTTTGGGAGTGAATGATTCAAACCTGTAATCTCGTAATGTAGGTGTGAAAGGTTTACAACCAGACCGAACCGACCTCATCTTGTCAAGGGTAATCTTGTTCTGCTATACTAATTGTTAGTAATTTTTTTTATATCCATCAATTTGAATTTGAGATATTATTATCTGACTGAATGAACATCATTTACCGTCACGCGATATTAGACGGTTATATTCAATTCTACTATATTCTAGTATTGAATATTGGAAATCACGTTGAATTACATTCGATCGTTTGATCGTTTGATCGTTTCTACAAGGTTTACAAATGCTATACCGTTGAAAATTTGGCATAATCTAAATAGGAATTTACGGTGCATCTGTTACATCCAAATTATTTTTGATACATTGACTCGAACCTAATACATTAATAAGCTGAATGATCTACTTTTACATTTAAGTTATCATACATCGAAAAGATTACTAAATCCGTAGTAAGAAGTCAACATTATTGTTTTTGTTTTCTTCTCTCTTTCTTTGAATAAATTTCTCAAACCACTTAGGATTGATTATCTAAAAAAAAAATCCTTAATTAGTAAGAACGACAAGTCTGACAAGTAATTAAGTATTTTGTTTAAAAGTAAATTAATTAATAAAAATTAACAATATTAGATTGACGAGCTTGCATAACTTCCCAATGGTCATTGGGCACTCATCTTTAGATTTATTGAAGATTTGTTGATTTACATATATATATATATATATATATATATATAAATATATAAATATATAATATATATATATATAATTTATTTAAATTAATTTAAATCTATTTATAAAATTTAAAATAAACTCATATATATATAATTTAAAATAAACTCATATTTAATAATAATATATAAAAACATATTTATAAAAATAAAAAAGAAAATAATAAAACAAAAGGGAAAATCCAAAAAACCAAACCCGTAAATTTGTTTGTTTGTTTCTTTTTCGGATTTTTCTCCTTTTCAAAAAATATATTATTTCAATTTGATAAAAAAAAACTCAGAAAATTAAAGCCCATAACTTGAAAACAGAAAAAATCAACCAAAAAAAAATAATGAAATAAAAAAATATATTTTTTCCTATATTTCATTTTGTTTTGTTATTTCCTTTTTCATTTTCATAAATGTTTTTATATATTATTATTATATATGAGTTTATTTTAAATTATGTAAATATGAGTTTATTATTAGTTTTATTTTTCTATTTTTGTTGTTGATTTTTTTCCCTTTTCAATTTATGAGTTTTGATTTTCTGGGTTTTTTTATCAAGTTGAAATAATATATTTTTTGAAAAGGAAAAAATCCAAAAAAAGAAAAAAAGAAAAAAATTTACGGGTTTTTATTTTTTAGATTTTCTAGGTTTCCTTTTATTTTGTTATTTTCTTTTTCATATGCATAAATATGTTTATATATATTATTATTAAATATGAGTTTATTTTAAATTATATATATGAGTTTATTTAAATTATATAAATAGATTTAAATTAGTTTAAACAAATTATATAACTATATATATACACATTTAAATCAACAAATCTTCGACAATGAGCTAGTGTAGCTCAATTGGCTGGAGTTTGTCTTTCAAACTTGGTTCGAATCCTAATGAAGTCATTTTAATTTTTGCCAGAGGTTGATCAACTATTATTGAAACTAGAGGGACTAAAAGAAAAAAATTAAAAAATAACAATAAGGGTAAAATTGTATTTTTACATATTTTAGACAATTATTTTTTGGTCAAATAGACTAAAGTGACTAATATGACAAATACGTTTAAAAAGATGACAATTCGTGAAAAAGTAGAACTTTAGTGATAATACCCCTAAAAAATTTATAAAATTGAAAAATATTTAATTTTATTTAAAAATAATATAAATCTATATTTTAATTTTTTTTGGATACTATTACTTTAATAATATATAAACTAAAACATTTATTTTTTTAATATACATATTTCAATAATTTATTAATTAATTTCAAAATATTATCAAATTAAAAATATTATTATATTTTCCTTTAAAAAAAATTATTATATTTAGTCTAATTTCATGTTTCATCAAACAAAACATAATATTAATTCAATCAAATCTCATGTTTCTCCAAACATAGTATAATATTAATTTAGTTCAGTCCAGATCAATCCAATTCTATCTAATCTAAATCTTATCTCAATTGAATTCAATTCCATAAAATAGTCAAATCAAATACCGTGTGCCAATAAAGGTCTAAGGGACTTGAATTTGTCCCCCACATTTCGATATAGTTCCTAAGGCCAACAATCACCTCCCAATAGTACTCAAAGGACTTGACATTGTCCTTGAGCCTGGGTGTAACTGTGACTTGGTTACACTCATACATCCATTATGATTTACGAAGGTGGGATCACCACGTTGCTAATTGAATTTGTGTCAGTTCACCGACTGGTTGATATGGTGTTAGCTCACCGTTTGATTGATATAGTGCTAATCCACCAACGATCCTCCCAAACTATTGTCTTGAGCCGAACACATGACCTGACTCAAATACCACTTGTTAGATCGAGACACTTGCATAACTTTCTAATAATTCACCCACTTTTAGAAGGTGATAGCCGGCCCCACATGGGCCAACAAACAACATACAAATTTAGCACAAATTATCATTCAAAACAAAAAAAAATTAGCACAAAGTAAGGAGTCAGAGAAAATCTTTCATGAGTCCATCTCACAGCTGAAGTTGGTGAGTCGACCCAATTAAACAGTGCCACACGTTATATGCAATGTAATAAATTTATTTTCAATTTATACCCTAATAATAATCTTCCATGTGTAGTGGCAGACGGTTATGGAGGCTAACCAGGGCTATAGCCGGGTCAGTAATTTGAAAAAAATAATAATATTAGAAATATACTATTAATCAATTAGTGTATCAATTGATGCATTTACTAAAAGAGTGCTCAGCATTGAGATCTCTAAATTATTTTTATTTATTTTAAAATATCAAATCAATATCTTTAAAATTTATAAAATTCTTTATTTACCCATTCCATATTTAATTATAATAATATATATATTTTTTAAAATACCGTTGAAAAGATATTATTGAAATATTTACAATGACAACAATATTGATATACATATTTAATTTACTTATTAATTATACATTTAACTAATGTTAAATAAATTACAATTGTCTAAATATTTAATGGAAGCTTATTTTTTAAATATGTTACAATTGTTAACCAAATTCTTTGATAATTGTATGTTACAATGTCAAACAACTATACATATTCATAGCCAAGAAAAATTATACTTTCATATTATGGGAAAAAAAATCAATTATATAGTGATAGTGAATCAAGTTTTTCATACAATGTTAATGACGGATGTTCAAATTTATTTTATTCATCTGAATGGAATAAAAACAATATTGTCTAATATATCTAGTTTTGTTTTAGCTGAGCTTAACAAAAAATCCTGAGTACGTTTCTGTCCACGTGTCATTTTTTAAAAATAAAAATTATATTAAATCACTAAAAATAAAATATAACTCCTTTTTGTTTTCTTTACACCGCACCATCATCTCTCTCCTATTTATCTTTTTTTTTTTTCACTTCCAAACATATCAGTTCTTCAATTTTTTTTTCTTACTTAATCTAAACATTGAAAAAGAGAAAATTATATAAGATTGTTTTGCTGTCATGTTACCTTGTTTGTTGACGGTTTTTTTATCTCATATTTTCCCTTTTTTATTTTTGTCTGTAAATGACCCTTTCACAGATTCTAAGGAGAAAAAAATATTCAAAACAGAGTAAAAACATTATAAGAACAATTTTCCAAAAAGGAAAATATAAATTATAAGAACCGACATATATCATGAAACAGAACCAAAGCATATATATATATATATATATATATATATATATATATATGAGTCTCTCATAAGAGATCTTTTATTTTAATTTTGGTTAAGATCTTAATGAAAATACATCGATTTTAATGAATTTTGATATGAATATTTTTTTATGGATGATGAGTTTATTGAAATCTACATATGAACAAAATTTGAGAATTTTTTGAATGCTAAAACTATTTTTCTTGAATATTTTACCTATTTTCCGATGCCTTCATATATAACAAAATTTGGATAAATATTGCCAGTGCTCGGTAAATCCTCAAATTTTGTTCATATGTAGATTTTATTGAACTCATCATCCATAAAAAAATTTAGATTAAAATTTATTCAAATCGATGTGTTTTCATCATGGTCCTTCTCGAAATTAAAATATGGGATCTTTCATAAGAGACTCACTAATGTGTGTGTGTGTATATATATAAATATATGGGTTAGGCTATAGAACACCCGTGTATCCATACACCGTGTAAGAAATATTGTGATCGTAATTTGAAAAAGTGTGATCCAACCTTGGATCTCAATATTTTCAACCTCAATCACAATATTTTCAACTTTGATCGCAATATTTTCTATACAGTGTACAGGTACACCGGTGTTCTATAGATTATATATATATATATATATATAGTGAGTCTCTCATGATGGACCCTTTACTTTAATTTTGGTAAGGACCTTGATGAAAACACATCGATCTTAATAAATTTTGATCTGAATTTTTTGTGGATACTGAGTTCATTGAAATCTACCTATGACCAAAATTTGAGAGTTTTTCGAATACTAGAACTATTTTTCTTGAATTTTCCTATATTTCGTCTATTTTCCGATGCCTTCATATTTAACAAAATTTGGATAAATAGTTCTAGTGCTTGGAAAATTCTCAAATTTTGTTCATGTGTAGATTTCATTGAACTCATTATCCACAAAAATATTTAGATTAAAATTCATTAAAATCGATATGTTTTCATCATGACCCTTACCGAAATTAAAATAAGGGATCCCTCATGAGAGACTCTATATATATATATATATATATATATATATATTGTTGGGAATTTAAATCGATGAACGCGGAAGTGCGTGCCTAATATTCATCATAAAACAAATAACTTCTACTAACAGAAAAAAAAATAAGATTAGAGAAAATAAACCAATCACACATGAACATAAGATATACGAGGAAACTCTAAATCAGGAAAAAAACCACGGGCCGTCAGGATGATAAAGAAAAGATCCAATATGTAGTAAATTTGTACAACCACACACTTCAAGATTCTCTCTCTAGCCCCAAACCCCAAACAACCGAGCTTTACCGAGCCCCCAAACTCACAACCAAGCTTACATCTTAGCTCTCAGCTCACAACGCTCATCGAGTCTTCCTTCGAGTACACCCCCCGAATATTCCCCTAGGTCTCACATGAATATCACCCACGAATATCTCTCTTGATCCCCAGATGTTCCCGGGATCCCTCCCTAGATATTCTCATGGATCTCCCCCCGAATTAAACCCACTCTCTAATGTTACATGTGTTTCTTTTTGCTCCACATAAATAACCTAGTTATTATGATCTATCTATATTAGTTACAAGGAGTTGAATCCTACAAGAAAACACTTTTTCTTCATGCACAAGACTTTCTATTCCATGCAAAGTCATTCTCCTTTACGCATAAGACTTTCCTGTTTCGCACGAAAACAAACTCTTTTCCTTTAAGCATAAGAACTTCCATAAGAAAACTTTTCCTTTTTCCGTGTACCTTTCCTGATCAGTGCAAAATACGCCGTCACCGTCGTCTGGGTTGCGGTTGGCCACCCGCGCTCTACAAAGTGAAATGTCACCGGAAACGACCTCTCAGAATACCGCGGTCTATGTCTTTTGCCTCTGTCGCGGTCTATACCGCGCTGATCTTACTAGAATTGATTGCAGTCTGCACCGCTGCTTATGCACATGCTTGCGGAATCCGATTCCTCAATTCTTCTTCAGTCTTCAAGCCACCCTCAACAAAAACACTGACTTCCATACGTCACCCATGTCTTCAGGAAGTTTCCTCTTTCACATCAGTTGAATCCCGTTTGGCTAATATTGGATTCACTAGGGAATACAAGCCAAAACCTAATATATATATATATATATATATATATATATATATATATGTTAAGAAATCAAAGAGTTAAAGACAATAAATCAGATAAAAGGACATATGAGATGAATGGGAAGCAATTGAGATCATTCATCTAATTTTGAGATCTGAAAGTAAAACAGAGCTTTGATTCAAAGTTTTGGCGAAAACAACACAAAGAACATATCTAACCGAATAGGAAGAGAACTGAAATACAAAGACACGATCTGAAGATTTGTACTCTCTCAACCCCTTGTTGATCATTGTGTTTATGAACCGATTAGATGAATCTTTTTTATTTATTTTATTTCTCATAACTTCTACTTTAAAGAAATTTATTGACAATTGTTTTTAAAATAAAAATTTTAAGAGATGAAATTTCTTGTTAGGGAGTTGGGAGAGCAACAAGGAGGAAATATGAGAAAAATAAGGTCAACAATTAGAAATAAATTTGTTTCAGTTGTTTGTCACGTGTCACTGTCACGGTTTAATTGGATCCGTTTTGTCAACATTAGCTGTGTGACATGCCTATAAAAGATTTTTCTCAAGGAGTTATAGGATCCGAGTAATGCTAACCTTCCTACAATTTTTCTCAAATTTCTTTTCAGATAATATAGGCAAGTGATGTGTCAATATCTCATAAATTATGAGATTATGTGGTGAGTGACGTGACGTTGACACCTCACCTGCCAACACCATTTAAAAAGAAATTTTAAAAAATATTTAGAAAGCCTTGCATTAAATCCACACATTAAAAAGTCAATGGAAGTGGTTAAAAATATTAAAACCAAGCCGATGGAAATCAGTAAATACATTTTCTTGCTTTAATATTGTTGGATAGTGCATGTTGTTGAATGAAGAGGAGGTTGTTGAGAACATTTAAGTTGTACAAAAGGTAGGTCATGCTTCCCTTTCATTACAGACTTACAGTTATGGGTAGAAGATTGACCATTCAACTTTATGTATATTATTGTTTCAAAAAAAGAAAAAATTTATTTTAACTCGACCTTGTGGACAACTGGACATGTCATACTGCGTATTGTCTTAGTATAATAATGCTAAATATCCGATCTCAGCTTGCAAAATATTATGATGGTTTTCAAAAACCTTCAAGAGTTTACGATAGTTTTTTCAGTCTTGATACATAAAAAAAAAAAAAAAAACCATCATAAAAAGTGTCATCAAACACCTTTTTTATTGTAGTGTTGTAGGGGAAAGTCAGCTTTATCAATCTATAGGGCCAATTTAAAAATTGTTATGGTTTTAATATAAAATTAAAAATACAAAAAATTTAGGGTTAAATTTAAATAAAATTTATATAATTTAAAAAAAAACATTTGTATCACGGCCTTTAGGCCATAACGGGTCTGTTTACACATAAATACATACGATCCCTATTCCCTCATTTAATTTTATCACATGAATTTGATTCAATGATTTTTTTTAAATATCTTTTTAACGGTATTTATCTATCCACTTATCTAGACCGTGTATTTTTTAAAGTTTTTGCCATTGGTAGGATTCGAGCCGCTGAGATGTGAGTCATTTACTCAAACCCCAAATTCGTCATTCTACTAACTGAGTTACGCCCCTAGCGGCAATTTGGTTCAATGATATGCTAAACATATATGCGCACAAACATGGATCCACTTAATGAATAATTGAGAAAGAAAGGAGAAAATTCTTTGTTATAGGTAAAAATCATCATTAAGGACACGTCATTACAGTAAGGGGCCACGTAAGCAAAGTCAAGAAAAGTCAAGCGTTAAAGGGCAGAAATTCCCCAAGGGAATTTACTGGGCAAAGAGCAAAGCAACCCGACCACAGACGAAGAAATCGGCTCGGGCATACTCGGTCATGCTCGGGATCAGATAATGAAGACGAGTACTTCACAAACATATGGACAGAATCAGCAGCAAGCAACTCCACAATAAGCAACGATACGACTATCAGAGTTCAACTGAAAGGCAAACAGATTTCCCGCAGATAAAGGACGAGGAATCCGACGCAGATTCGGACTCAGTCAAAACAGGAAACATGATAAACTCCAGAAAGAGACAGACTTCAATTAGAACTAGGAAATCACACAAAATACGGGTATCACAACACCAAACCCTAGCAGTACCATAAACCCTAGCAATAACATGTATAAATACCCCTGTAAGAAACATAACAGGGGGACGTGAGAATTAGCAGGAGAAATCAGAGAGAAATACTTTGTAATTGAGTTTTTCATAGTGGATTTGACTTTGTTGCTCAAGCAACAACCCGTGGATTTTTCTCCAGTTAAAAGGAGTTTTTACCACGTATTTGTGTCTCTTGATTTATTATTTTCTTGCGGTATTATACTTATCTGTTCTTATTTTCGCTTGATACAAGTTCGTTGATAGTGACGACGAAAAATCACCATCAACAATTGGCGCTAGAAGGAGGGGAAATCAAGCAAAACTTGTGACAATGGCTGGCGAAGGAGATGGTAGCGATTCCAGGTATAATCAAGGATTTCCAATCAATGAATTGGAGGATGATGCCACCCTTAACACTGCAGAGGTAACCTTGGCAACGGCAGATCAGTCAACTGCCCTGGCTGGCATTCAGCGTTTTCCTCCAACTAACGAAGAGATTGCGCAACGATTCCGCGCTTCCTTGCAGCAACTTATATCAGACGCTGCAAGGCAAGGGGTTGATCTCTCCACCACGGAAGGTTTGATGTCACCTCACAATCTTTCTGCTCTAAATCAGCAAGCAACGAGGTTGCGCTCCACAGTGGTGATACCAACGCCTGATGCACCCATAAAGGCAAGCCGTGATCCGATTGACAGGCCGGTGATTTTTTCTGAAAGGCCAACCAGGGGAAGCGTAGAACGTAGAGAGGAGAATGACTCAGACAGAAGGTATGGTCATGACCAGACGGCTAGGGATAGAGACCGTCTAAGAAGGCGTACTCATCGGAGAGATCGATCATCGTCATCGGGAGAGAGTGAGCAGAATTATCATCACAAGCGCCAAAGGGGTACGGTTCGGCTGCACGGTTTAAATCGGGATCAAAGAGAATCGAATCCGGAAGAAAGAGGCCAAAAACTGACTATAAGTCAGAATTTCAATGCTGTGGGGGAGCCGGAGGGAGACAGAGATATACTCATACAGAGTTTGACCCGGGAAGTGGAGAACAACCGCCGACAAATGGATGCGTTAGTCAGGCGATATGGGCGTAACGAGTTGTCAGATGATGAGTCCGGGAGCCCTTTCACCAATAGGATCCTGAGGACGCCATTCCCGGAGAGGTTTAGAATGCCACATGTAGAGCAATTCAAAAAGGACACGGACCCTAAGGAACATGTCAGAAGATACAAGAGTGCCATGGCCCAGTATGTTTACAATGATGCCCTACTATGTTTAAATTTCCCTCAAACTCTTGGGGATCTGGGCTCTAGGTGGTTCGGCAGGTTACCAACGGCCAACATAAGTAACTTCAGCGAGCTGAGTAAGGCTTTCTCAAGGCATGTTCCTCGGGAATGTGCACAGAAAGAAGTCGGTGGCCCACTTGTCTCAACTTAAGCAAGGAAATGATGAGTCACTTAAGGAGTATTTGGGAAGATTCGGTCAAGAAGTGTCTGAGATTGGAATTGCAAACGACGAGGCCATAATTGCAGCATTCATCAATAACCTTCAGAATGGTCAGCTGTCATTTGACTTGAGAAGAGCCCGTCTAACCAGTTATGCTGACATGATGGATATGGCTGGGGGCTATACCTTGGCGGAGGAAGAAGAAATTGCCACGGGAGGATACTTCGTGCATGGCGGACGCCCGGAAGGGTCTAAAGCCAAGGACCAAGCGAAGACGCCCGATGCGAAAGGTGATAAACAAACGAATAAGACACGGGATAGTCGGGATGGTCGTCGGGCATATGATCCGAAGACAGATCAGCCGCGGCAGAAGTTCCAAGGCAGATATACAAACTATACCCCACTAAGGAAGGATCAAGAGGAAATTCTAGCAATTCTGGAGGAGAAGAACATATCTAAAGAACCTCCTAGGCAGTCATCCTATGCCCGGAGGGACACCACCAAGTATTGCAGGTTCCATAAGGAGAATGGCCATGAAACTTCCAAGTGTTTTCAACTTAGGGATCACATCGAGACCCTCATCAAGGAAGGACACTTGAAAGATATCGTCCTGAGGAAAACCGACAAGGTAAATGGATAGAGAGATAACCGACAGGATGGTCTGGCAAGAAAACCTAGCCCCAAGAAAGCTGAGGATGAAGGAGCGATCAACACGATTTTTGGTGGACCATCAACGGGCAAAAGTAATAGGGAGAGGACCCAGGAAATTCGGGAAGCCATGGAGGCTAGGAGAGATCTAATGTCAACTCTATTGAACCCGACCCAAAAAGGATCAAGGGAGGCTGGGATCCCATCATATTCACAGAGGCTGACTCACATGGAGTAGATGTAAGACCGAACGATGCATTGGTAATCAGCGCACGTATCGGCCATAGGGAGGTCCATCGGATTTTGATCGACAATGGAAGCTCAGCGGATATTTTGAGTACAGAAGTTTATGACCAGCTAAGGCTGGACAGGAAAGACCTGCAGCCTTTTCCTACACCTCTTAGAGGATTTGGCAGGGGTGGAGGTAAGGTCGCTCGGCACAGTGAAATTACCGGTGAAGGTTGGGAAAGCTCCTTGCCAAAAGACAGTGTTAGTCGACTTTGTAGTCGTCGACACATAAAATTGGCCATACAACGCCCTATTGGGCCGACCGTTCTTGAATAAAGCTAAGGCGGTGACAGCGACTTATGCCTTAATGATGAAGTTCCCAACGGAGTTTGGGGTTGGAGTGGTCAAAGGATCACAAGAAATGGCTCGAAGGGTAAATTTATCAGTATACAAGGACAGAGAAGTAAACCAGGTATACAATGTGACAACCAAGCTGATAATTGATGAGACTGAAGAGTCAGAAGTACCGAAGGATTTTGAGTTGGATCCCAGAGAGGAGCCCGAAGCTAAGAAAGATGAGCCGACCGAAGAGGTGGCATTGGACCCAGAAGATCCAGGCAGGACGGTGAAAGTCGGGGCAAATTTGAGTGAATGTATAAAAGCCCAACTTGTCTCACTACTAAGGGATTACAAGGATGTTTTTGCTTGGAGCCACGAAGATATGCCTAGGATAGATCCAAAAGTGATATCACATTGCCTCTCCATCAATCCAGAGTTCCGCCCGGTAGTGCAAAAGAGACGGCTGTTCAATCCAGAGAGGAGTATGGCCATTAAGAATGAAGTAGGCAAGTTGCTTTCTGCAGAATCGATAAGGGATGTCAAATACCCAGAATGGGTGGCCAATGTGGTGCTGGTCAAGAAGAAGAATAATCAGTGGAGAATGTGTGTAGACTTCACCGATTTGAATAAGGCCTGCCCGAAAGATAGCTTCCCATTGCCGAGAATAGACCAACTGGTGGATGCAACAGCTGGGCACGAATTGTTGAGCTTCATGGATGCTTATTCAGGATACAATCAGATCAGAATGAATAAAGCAGATGAAGAAAAGATGGCCTTCACCACAGATCAGGGTTTGTACTGCTATAAGGTGATGCCTTTCGGGCTGAAGAACGCTGGGGCAACCTACCAGAGACTGCAGAACATGATTTTTACCCGGCAAATCGGGAGGAACATGGAAGTTTATGTGGATGATATGTTGACCAAGAGTGTCACAGCGGAGAGGCATTCAGAAGACTTAAGGGAGACCTTCGAAGTGTTGAGGAGATATAAAATGAAGCTTAACCCGAGCAAATGTGTGTTCGGAGTGCCATCAAGGAGATTTCTTGGTTTTCAGGTACATCAAAGAGGGATTGAGGTGAACCCCGAGAAGATCAAAGCGTTGGAAGATATGGCTTCGCCGAGGACGCTGAGGGATGTACAGAGGCTAACGGGATGTCTTGCGTCACTTAACCGATTCATAGCAAAGTCGACAGACAAATGCGCCCCATTCTTCAGAGTAATAAAGAAAGGAAAAGGCCTTGAATGGAGTGAAGAATGCGAAGCTGCCTTTCAGAAATTGAAAGAGTATTTAGGGCGAGCACCTATCCTCTCAAAGCCGGTGGTCGGGGAGACGTTGTACTTGTACCTCTCAGTCACAGAGGTAACGACAAGTTCGGTGTTGATTCGGATGGAGGAAGGAGTGCAAAAACCGGTATATTATACCAGCAAGGCGTTGCTGCCAGCAGAAACTAGATACTCACCGGCCGAAAAGGTTGCACTCGCCTTGGTCACGGACATCCAGAAAACTAAGGCCGTACTTCCAAGCGCATGCAATAGAGGTGTACACCGACTGCCCGCTGAAACTCATCCTGTAAAAGCCAGAACTGTCGGGAAGATTGACTAAGTGGGCGGTTGAGTTAAGTGAATTTGACATCAAATATACCCCAAAAGCTGTAGTTAAGGGACAAGCGGTGTCCGATTTCATATCAGAGTTCACCGAGCCAGATATGGAAGTACAAAGGATGATAGAAGGCGAACAAATGAGTAAGTTCCAATGGAAGTTGCATGTGGATGGATCGTCGAACACCCATCGCAGTGGGGCCGGAATAGTCATAACAACACCAGAAGGGGATGCTGTGGAATGCGCCATGAGGTTCGACTTCAAAGCAACTAATAACCAAGTAGAGTATGAAGTTTTGTTGGCTGGTTTGAGAGTTTGCATAGCATTGGGGGCAGATGAGTTGGCGGTATACAGCGATTCCCAGGTTGTGGTTAACCAGGTGCTGGATGAACACCAGGCGAGGGAGGAGCATATGATAGCTTACTTAGACATTGCAAAGAGCTTGCTTAAAAAGTTTAAGGCGTACATGATCCTTCAAATCCCTCGGGAGGAGAACGAAAAAGCAGATGCTTTGTCTAAATTAGCCTCAGCCACCACGAGTATTAGGTCGAAAGCAATTCCAGTGGCGCACCTGACCAAACCAAGTACGGCAGAATCTGAAGAGGTCATGGTGTCAGAAATCCGGTCAGGTCCAAGTGATTGGACGACCCAGCTTAGAGAGTATTTGGAAAGAAACATATTACCGGAGGATGCTGTGAAGGCAAAACGCATCAGGTACAGGTCAACTCGGTACACAATTCTAAGGGGAGAACTATACAGAAGAGGGTTCTCAAAGGTGTTACAAAGATGTGTTGCCGGAGAAGAATCCTACAAGATTCTGAAAGATGTTCACAGTGGGGTGTGTGGAAACCACACTGGGGGTAAGAGTCTAGCACACAAGGTACTTCGGCAAGGTTTTTATTGGCCGACTTTATTTGCTGAAGCACAGCGATTCGCGGAAAGTTGCAAGACATGTCAAAGAATAGCAAACGACATTCGGCAACCCCCAGAGTTACTCAGAAGCTTAACTTCCCCTTGGCCTTTTGCCATGTGGGGCCTCGACCTGATTGGTCCAATGCCCACAGGAACAAGGGGAGGAGCAAAGTACGCAATTGTGGCAGTAGGCTACTTTACCAAGTAGGCAGAAGCAGAGGCATTGATGCACATCACGGAGGCGAACACCACTAGCTTTGTCAGGAAGAACATCATATATAGGTTCGGAATCCCGAACATCATTATAACGGATAACGGAACTCAGTTCGACAACAGCAAGTTCAGGGAAATGTGCGAGGAGTACAAGATTGCAAACTATTATGCGTCACCTGCACATCCTCAAACCAATGGCCAAACTGAAGCTGTGAACAAAGTGATCAAGCACACACTGAAAGCAAAGTTGGAAGCAAAGAAAGGCAGTTGGGCAGACAAACTACCAGAGGTGCTATGGGCATACCGAACGACTATCAGGTCATCCACAGGGGAGACCCCTTTTGCACTAGCATTTGGAACAGAGGCTGTAATCCCGGCGGAAACAACCTTTACGTCACCCAGGGTGCAACTATACAGCCCCGAGCACAACGTCAACATGTTGCAGCGGAACTTAGACGAGCTTGAAGAAATCAGGGACGCAGCTCAAGTGAGAAATGCAGCGTATCAGCAGAGGGCTGCAAGGTACTATAATTCCCATGTTCGTGTGCGTAGATTCCAGCTCGGAGATTTAGTGCTAAGAAGGGTGTCCCCTAACACTAAGGACAAGTCGGCAGGATCTCTCGCTGACAAATGGGAATGCCCGTATATCATCAAGGGAGTTGCAGGGCACGGAGCCTACCTGATAGGTCACCCAGAAGGCAGCTTAGTACCCCGACCATGCAACGCTCAGTATCTCAAGATTTTCTACCCCTGACAAGCTCATTCATGTTTAATGTTATTTTAGCTTTGCTTTAACTAAATTATAGTCATGTTAAGAGGTTTCTAATTCTTATTGTTATCTAATAAAGTTCGTTTACTAATAAACAGGTTATTCATTGAAGACGATGAAATCCACGATAAAGAATGTTCAAATAAGGCAAAAACAACAGTGGCCACCTCGTCCGAAAACAAGCAGACTAAATTTACTCACCTAAAACAAACCAATCCGAGTAAATCTCGTTCAAAAATAATCATGCGCTACGAGGCCACGGGAGAGCGGACAAGTAGTTCTTGAAGGGCTGAGAAGCTGGAATAGCATGCCCGCATGGTTTAAGCAGTGCAAACGCACTTCTTAACCAAAAGGCAAAACCGAGGCACCAGGATAACTGGAAAACTGCTCGGAGCGCCGCCAGGAAGACTGGTGAGATGCGCAGTCGTGTTGGCTGGTCAACATAACCACCAACGATTCGACGAAACCTTGCACAGACAAAACCGGGAGACGTCCTAGGTGACTTGTGTAAGGACCTTGACGTATGGTTATGGTGAGCCTCGACGAAACGTTAGGTTAAACGATTTTCACTAGAACGGAGAAATTAATTGCCAGTTAAATAAGATACTCGGCTTAAAAAAGTTACCAGTTTAATGAGATACCCGGCTTAATAAATGAGTTGCCAGTTGAATAAGATACTCGGTTAACTTTGGTAGTCGCCAAGTACTTGGTTGAAATTAAGATTTCCAAAAATTCTTAAGATCTATGAGCCGAGTATAGGTGACCGAACAAATTATGCTTCATTTGTTTTTTTGTTTATACGTTTATCATGCAGGGAACTGGACAGGCAGAATAGTGAATAGATTTTTTATATATGAGCGAAAGAATATACAACGGTTGTTACAAAAAAAGAAAAAGAAAGAAAATTAATCAAGAAGATGCCAGCGGTTGAGAACTACCTCCACCAATGCTCGGGTCTGGTTCCATCACGTACTCACTCAGGAGGCTGTCATCAGAAGGCCAGACAATCACATCTTCCGGGGAGTCGTCATCTATCCAAGTGCTATAATCTACCCCGGGAACGGGCCCAACGTCAGAAGCCTCACCGTCAATCCCCACTTTCTCACAAGCATGGAAAGTTGAGAAGGAATCAGCAGTGGGAACTTCTAGGTGCATGGGATGTGGCTCTTTTCCCTTACTTCTGCAATATGCTCGCCACGTCTTCATCTGGAGCCGAAGAGATTCCAGAGAAGCATCCACATGCTTTTTGACCGAGAGGTTCCAGTTGGCCCTGGCCCGATTAGTTGCTCTGTTCTTCTTCTTGAAAAATTCTCCGGCCGAGACCATTCCCCTCTGAAATTCCAGGAGAAGTAAAGCATCATAGGCTGGAGATCTTTTGAAGCGATTGATCCCCTGAATCTCCAACTCTAGCCTAGCTTCCTTCGATAGGGACTTGACCGTCAAGGCTTGATGTTCCAAGTCCTGAATCCGACGCTCGTAGGAGGATTTTACATCTTCAGCTGTCTGCTCGGCCTGGAGTAGAGCCTCCTGAGTAGATAACAACTGGTCTTTTAAGGTTTGGGCCTCTTCAGAAGTGAAAGATGCTTTCTGTTCAGCCTCTAGTTGACGCGCTAAGCACTGGTCCAGAAGCACCTGACCCGACCTGGTCCCTTCCTGACAAGCCAGTTCGGCCCGAGCACGGCGATCTTCACTCTCCTTCAACTGGGCTTCAAGCCTCCTTATTTTCTCCGTCTGACCATCACTAGTCTGGCAGACTTCAGTCATCTCGGCTACCATCTGCAACGAGCCAATAACAAGTGACAAAAATGAAGTAGCAATAAAAGAGATAAATATGAAAGTCTAAGAGATACTCACATAAGAAGCGCTGTTGAAGAAATGGCAGAGCCGATCAGATAACGAACCGACCCTGAGATCACTCCAACGATCCTCCCCTATATATGCTTGGCCCGAAGCCATAGCCTTCAACATGGTCTCGGGGGTAGGTACGCTAGACTGGGTTGAAGGGTCATGATCGCCAAGATTAGCTTCGGGGAACCCAGCAGTAGGTATTTCCTGAGGGGAACTAAGGGGGATGCCAGGTTCGTCCCTCATCTGATCCCGTGGAGGAGAGTTCTCTATTGTTCTCTCATTCTCAGCAGCCTCCGCTACCCCCTCCTCATCTGAGGATGACTCGACGAAAGCAACTACTCGAGGAATCTTGGGGGCTGGACGGCCAGGTGAGAACGCGGCTTTTCTTTTTCTGGGTTGCCTCCCATGGGTATTCAGGTCTGCTGTGGGGTCCTCAAAATCCGGATAGGAACGCCCCATTTCAGCACCACTTCCAGACGGCGCAGTGTTCAGTTCGGCAGAAATCAGAATCTCTGGAACTGTCACGTCCGGATGCTCCCTGGTAATTTTCGCAGCCGGGGAAGTGGTACTTGACTCGACTACAGCAGGCCGAGGAGATCTAGTTCCGCAGGAGAAGGTAGCTGGTTCGGAAGACTCCTCAACCTTCTCCTTCCCCTTTGTCGAAGGACCTGCTTGATTGCCTTCATCAGCTGCATGGGCGGCCAACTCTTGATTCTGAGTTTCCTCAGGCATATAATCTGGCACGTTGCCAGTACCCCCCTCGGGAATGTCCTCGGAAGAACTCCCATCGGAGTCACCTTGAGGAGGGGCTATCCCCGCATCCCGTTGACGTTTAACTTCCCTCCGGCTCGCCTCCACAATGCCTTTCATCCGGCGGGCTTGGGCATCGCACACTACATCTATGTCGTACACTTAAAATTTTTTTTTTTTTTTTTTAGGAAGCTGAAAGCCAGATAGATAAAGCAGGTAAATAGCAAGGCAGAAATAGAGAACTTACAGCGACGCTGGTGTGTGGAAAGTTGAGGGAAGAGGCGAGCTGCTATCATCTTCTTCTCATTGAAAAGGTAAGGTCTGCCCCTCTTTTCCACGGGACGGAATGCCGCCCGAGCCATGGTTTTGAGTTCTTCATCCGTAAAAGACGAAGTCTTGTGGTTCCACTGGGGTGCGCAGAAGTACCGAGGCACCCGGCGAGTCATCTGAGCGCCCTCAATGTCAAAAGAAATTGACCGTCCCCAGTCTCCACCCACGAAGAACCAACTATTCTTCCAGAACTTGTTTGAGGTGGGGAAGCCCCAAACAAACCCTTTCATCTTCTCATCAGCGGTCGGCATCACCCTGTTCTTCACGTTCACGTCCTTGGAGACCCAACTCTCGGGCTGAGTTGAAAGCAGGAAGTAAATCCCGGTCTTTCCCAGAGGCCTCAAAGAATAGAAGTGCCTAATTTCCCGAGGAGTCGGGGGTGGTCGTCCCATCCTATGCCACATGTGCCACATGCACATCAAGATTCGATAGCTGTTCGGAGTTAGTTGAGCAGAGGCGAGCTGAGCTTCAGCCAAAAACCACGTAATGAAGGACTGAAGCGGAAGCGTCACCCCGTAAGAAAGCATCGCCCCGTAAATCGCCACTTGACCAGGAGGGGGGTTCCACGCAGCCCGACCGTTAGCAGGGTTTAATGAGATAGTGTTGCTGTCCAGATCAAAACGGTTCGTGTATTTAGTGACTTCTTCGGGGCAGACCACATTTGGCTCAACGTCGTAAGCGCAAACTCTCTCGGGAGAGAAAACGATACGAGCCTCCCTATGCTCGTCCTCAATGTCTTTTTCGACTACCCTCTGGGGCTCGACTCGGCTTTCCCGAACAAAGGAACCTTTATTGATGTCACGATTGCTTTGTTTCTTCCCCATTCTTTTCCACGGCCGAGAATTATCACAAGCAGCAGAAGCAGAACTGGAATCTGTCTCAGGCTGATAGGATTCAGGCTGTGACGAACTGGAAGAAGCTGGTGGAACTTCACGACGCAATCCAGACAAGTTGAGTCCGGAGACGTCAGCGTCTGTAAATCGGGGCTGATCAGGAATTGGATCACCAAGCAACCTGTGGACAACCGTAGCAGTACAAGTATCACCTTGCTCAATGGCAATCATAGCAACAGTAAAAAGACGATGTCTAGCAGAGGGATCCATGAGAACTAACCTTAAAGGATTGAAGAGACGTGAGGTACGGCAGGATCTTCGAGAAGGTCGAGAAAAGGTTTGGAAACCGAAAGAAATAAATCTTCGCAGGACGAGATTACAGGCAGGGGAGCGATGGCAGAAATCTAGGAAGTAATGGTAAAAACTTGAAAGAGAATAGGGGTTTTCCCTTTGAAGCAATACTTCTATATATAAGTATGCAACCGGTCCCAAGACACAAAACCCTAGAGAGGGTAGGTGAGGAGAAGCGGGAAAGATTGGGATAAGAATCATGACGTAAGCTGTACGGGCACGAACAGAAGGGTCGCGTCTCATAAATGCCACGTACCACGGCCAAACAAAAGAAGACAGGTGGCAGTAAAGAGAGGCACCGAGCCGTCGAAGAGATAGTCAGTCACCATCAAAAGATCTTCGAATAAGAAAAGAATCAAACGCGTGCAGGCGTAATTAAGGCACGCCATTAATGTTTCGAAACGAACGAGGAATTTGAAATCCGACATTGATGAAGAAGACGATAAACGAGAACAAGTCATGAAAGAGTTAAATATTTATCCCGAGTAAGCAGGATACATTCGGTTCAAATATTTAAGGGGGTATTGTTATAGGTAAAAATCATCATTAAGGACACGTCATTACAGTAAGGGGCCACGTAAGCAAAGTCAAGAAAAGTCAAGCGTTAAAGGGCAGAAATTCCCCAAGGGAATTTACTCGGCAAAGAGCAAAGCAACCCGACCACAGACGAAGAAATCGGCTCGGGCATACTCGGTCATGCTCGGGATCAAATAATGAAGACGAGTACTTCACAAACATAGCAACTCCACAATAAACAACGATACGACTATCAGAGTTCAACTGAAAGGAAAACAGATTTCCCGCAGATAAAGGGCGAGGAATCCGACGCAGATTCGGACTCAGTCAAAACAGGAAACATGATAAACTCCAGAAAGAGACAGACTTCAATTAGAACTAGGAAATCACACAAAATACGGGTATCACAACACCAAACCCTAGCAGTACCATAAACCCTAGCAATAACATGTATAAATACCCCTGTAAGAAACATAACAGGGGGACGTGAGAATTAGCAGGAGAAATCAGAGAGAAATACTTTGTAATTGAGTTTTTCATAGTGGATTTGACTTTGTTGCTCAAGCAACAACCCGTGGATTTTTCTCCAGTTAAAAGGAGTTTTTACCACGTATTTGTGTCTCTTGATTTATTATTTTCTTGCGGTATTATACTTATCTGTTCTTATTTTCGCTTGATACAAGTTCGTTGATAGTGACGACGAAAAATCACCATCAACATTCTTCTTAAATGATGTGTTGGGAGCATTGTGAGACATTTAAAGTAGTTGTGTCTACTCTACATCAGTACATCTGTACATATAAATAAAAATGTTTCTCTGCATAATTTATCTCGGAATTTTTTCGATCGAGTCCTGTTCTTTTCTGTTGAATTTATAATATGTCCTTGCCTTTACACCAAACAATTATAATCTACATTGTAAGTATTTTCTTTTTTTAACAACACTTATTATGGAAACATTTTTGACAGTAAGAGTTGTAACATTGAAAAAGAACAAAATCTAATTGAATTTTATTGAATATGACTGCATTTGATATTTTGAATGAGTCCAAGTTATTTTTACTTAAATTATGATCGACGATGGTTTCTTTTCTTTACCATACGTGAATGTTTTTATAACACGCGAATTTTGCCTTGAATGTGATGAATATACCAAAATATATACAAGGCCATCGATGAATTATCATCAAAACTTAGGACGGTAAATAAGGTGCTTCATGCAACGTTCTCAACACATAATTAATAATTTTAATCGTCAAACTCATACTTTGGTCCCATATAAACAAAACCCAGTTCTCCTTTTCATTTAACTAATTAGTTTGGAACTTCTCTCTTTAGTGGATGAAGTACTTGATAAGTTCCCATGCATGATTAGTAATCTTTGCCATTTGTGGAAACTCTAACATCATCTAACTTTTGGTTTAAAGCAACAATAACATTAAATGTAGCTCTTAGGATTTAGGTTAAGAGTATCTACTCTTTAGTATTATGATTGAATGATAGTCCTTTTCAGTATACCCTTTATATATATATATAGGAAACTTTTCTCCTTAGTGTATATTGACAAATGTATATCAGTGCATTGTATGTAGACCATTAGATTCAATTGCTTTGACCCAGTCTGTATGCACTTGTCAGTGCTTATCCATAATCTATGATCCATATACAATGCACTGATGATATTTCTATCAATACGCAATGAGGAGAAAATAACTATATAAATATATATATATATATATATATATATAAATATAACACATAAACTAAACTCTCAACATTATGGTGTAAGAACATAATTTATGAATTTAGGATTTCATATATAATAAGATATTTTACCAGTTAAACTAGTTAGTTTGCCAACAAATTCAAATAGATCTTCATGGCACCTACTCCTCTCCAAAAAGCAAGGCCTACTTCAAAATTCTCTCTCAACAACACCACAAAAAAGTTAAAACGATGGTTGCTCACTAACAACATCATAGGAATGAGCTTGCTTACACGTTTTTAGGTCTTTTGTAAAATGGGGTATCATATCATTCATGTGTCTACCATTAATAAATTGTTGTCATTTCTTCCTTCTTTAGTCATCTCAACCACCATTGTTTTTAAAATTTTGTTTTTTTTTAATTGTAAAAATTTGATTTCATACAAAACATTTTAGTAGGGCACATTATCTCTATTTGTGGGTAACAAATGTTAATTGTTTACATCTTTTTACGATGTAGTATACTTTTTTTTTTTTACATACCACCTGTGATAGGACGATTCAAATTTGAGAATGAATATATGTACCACTTAACCACAGTCGGACATTATGACAAATATAATCTTACCCATAAGAATTTCATTATTACGTGTATTCACTATATTCTACATCAAGAATGCATAGTACTAGTTTCTTATTTAATGGAAATACGGTGACAGAAAATTTGTGATAAGCTTGAGTTTAGAAGATCAGTCAGGAAATGATAATTACAGCACCGAAAATTTAGAAAAGACGACCAACTTGGCGGATAACAACTTTAATTCTTGCAACACATTAAATAGCCTTCGATGTTGTATACAAATTTATTATCAAATAAAATTACAGACTGTTTTGTTTCATTTTGTAATGTCAAACATTTGTATAGTGTTATCTCAACAACAAAAACCAGCATGTCATTGTCATCATAAGCACATTACAAATTTGGAGTAGCACATTGTACAAATTTGGAGTAGCACATTGTACTCCCTCTGTCGGTCCTCTTTTGTTATAATTTATATCACTGCCGCAGTTCCCGCAGTTCCCCACAAGCCTTAACTCAAGTGATAATATATACTAGACTGCATTTGGCATGCACGATTGGATTGGATTGATTTATTTTATGAGATTAGTGAGTAAACGTTACCGAATCCTGTAAATAGCATTTTTTTTTTAAAACAAACGACTATAAGAAAGCCAAACTAACTAACAAAACAAAACTAGGCAACGTTTAAACACAAATCATCCTGGCAAACATCCTGCCATAACCGATCCCTTTTCGAAGACATTTAGAAATTTGAACCTCTGCATACAACGCTTTGATATCGTCGAGTGCAAAACCAGCATACCACTGTTGGGTGAATCCTTCTTAGACCATCTATTAATTTCGAGATATTATTCTTTTTCTTTCTTGCATTTCTAAACATACTATAATGGCTGCTTGTGTTACACAATAAACTACATCTCTTTTTCATCGTAAAACCAGTGTGATTCTTTAGAAACAAAATGACCTGCCTGCCTACACATACCATAATATAAAGAAGCCAGACTAGACTATCCGAGTAAACAACCTTCGAATTTGATATCATATCCCAACACCATATTGGCAGGCATTAATAAGATTGCACAATATAGCACACAACTTGAGAGAAGGCTCGGCAGGGTGTAAAAAAACAAATTGCGATGCTAGTACATGGCCTGAGAAACTTATTGTGTGAGTTCATGGCCTGGTGCAGAAAACAAATTGCAATACAACTTATACAAGTAAATGGCCTGGCAAGCATATTGTGAAGTCATGGCATTGTATAATCTCACAATACAATATAGACGGGTTATTTTCAAGAAAAAGAGAAATTTAATAAGGGCAAAGGAATTTGGTATCCTAGATATCCCTCATCATATTTGCACTTCAAATCCTTGTGACTTCCTTACAAGGAATGCAACACCCTTACTGTTCATTCAGGATCGCTATTCGGCGGCTAAAATCAGAGTTTTCTATAATTTCCACATCAAGATGTGTTTGGTAAAATGCTTTGAGTGATTATTTGATAATTTAAGCTTCTCCATAGCATATATTTGGAAAGTAGGAAAGGGGTACTTTATAAAATCTGATTTTAACAATACAATTTTCACTTGGGCATCCAAAATACCCCTATGAAGTGACACAAATCCAATGGCAGCACTATACAAATAACATAATTTAAAATAAAACTTAAATAAAAACAAACAACTTTTTATAATCACAACAATTTTATTAACTACTTTTCATTAATTTTGGATAATTGTTCCTATAACACTTGGTCGTAATTATTCTAGATACTACAAAAATCCCAAACCCCACCTTGATCAAACTTTGCACCAGTAAGTTGTTCGCTACATACTTGCCCATGATATGAAAAATCAAGTGGCTTCTAGTATTGAATCAAACAGCACAGACCATTTTGTCGTCATTCTGGGCAAGCTCAGGAGGACTTCTCTAACACAGAAGTTGATAAAGCAGCAGCTAAGAAACAAACAAAAACCAGCAATAATATAGATGATAACTTAAGTACGGGCTGATCTTGACCTGCATTAGCTGAATTACAACAATTTGAAAACAGTTAAAATGATAAATTTCAGTAGTAATGGACTTCCAAGACACTTGGCAAACATAGACCATTAGTCCATTACATATAGATTATTTAAGTTTCAAGCAAAGTGGCTTTTTCTTTCTGTGAGTGCTAATGAAATAGATACTCTACTAGTAATGCATATTCCAAGTTCCAACAAACAAGAGTTGATGCCTATGAATACAGATGAATATACATGCTACTGAATTATCAGGTGTAATTCTTAGAAGAACAGGATCATCAACATCTTTACCGAAGATGAAAGATCTCAAGATAACCCACCTAATCACCAGGGACTCCAGTGAGGTAAAGCACTGAAAAATCATATTAGGACCTTTAAGGCAAAAAGTGATATCAATTAGACACTCACTTTTGGTGCCAAGTTGAGCGCCTATGGTGCCAATGTGCTGCACTTTTACACATTTCACCTTGGTTGACCGGTCTTTTTATGAAATTTACTTCGATAACTATCAATTTGGCAGTTTTTCAAAAGACTAAAATTTTGACAATATATTCACCTTTACTACTCCACTGGTTTCATGATCAATCAAGTTGCATGTCTTCATGTGGCTCCTTTATATGCAAACGATACTTTCAATGATATTTTAATTGTACTTTATTTGTACACAGATTTGCAATAAAAGCTAATAGCTATGACTACTTTAATTATCACAGATTTGTAATAAAAGTTAATAGCTATGACTACTTTATTTATCGCCATGGGTGATTAATCAAATGTTAATTCAGATGTCCAAAACCTCTTTTCACTCAGGCAAGTGCTATTTGGCAGCTACACCTCAGACAATGCTGAGACTCAGAGCTTTAAAACAGCTTTCACCTTCGACAACACTAAGCCCTAGACAAGAAACATCAGTCAGCAGTCAGCACCGTGTTCCGATAATCTGAGGGAAAAATCGGTTGGAATTGGGGAAAAAAATGATCGCCACTAAGAACTTCACCAAAAGTTCACCAATCTACTTGAACTATGATTTCATCCTACAGATATTTAATTACCCCAGCTTCGGTACTTAAAGTTTCCAATCCTCATATTTAGAGCCAAAATGAGATTAATAACAAACAAAGTTCAACACATCAAAAGTTTAAGAACCGAAAGACAAGGCCCTAAAAAGCAAAAGTCAAGGGAGCCTCCACTGCATTACCTTAATAATGTTTAATATCTTAAAGGCCCTAAAAAGCAAAAGTCAAGGGAGCCTCCACTGCATTACCTTAATAATGTTTAATATCTTAAAGGCCCTAAGATAGCTTTTAAACCACTTGTGTTGTCTAGGAATTATCAAAAACCTACAGAAATAAGACTACCACGATCAATGTGCGCGTCCTTACGGACTTACGGTCCCAACTTCCCTCACAGGGCATCCCATTCCTATGCAATTCTCTTATGAAGATTAAAAGAACCAATCAAACCTCAAAACTTGATATCAATCATCCAAATGAAGCTAAAAACCAATCTCATACCCATGATACGAAATTCACAAATTTCAAATTAGGAAACAGATGCTTGGCAAGGCCATCCAAACACCATAGAGCAAACACGGAAATCGTATCCCAATATTATTTTCATGATCGTATACGTTATAACTACTCTTAATTCTTATCAAGCAAGCCTAAATTCTTCTTCGATTTTTCTTAATAAATGAATAAAGCAAATAAATACAACAAAATGAACTCCAATAATTTATTATTATTATAATAATTGTTTAAACCCAGTTCATTACCCTATTCACAGTTTCCCCTAACAAAACAATATATAAATAAAAGCAACAAGGCTTATAAATCCACAAATATTAGTGGAAAAAAGTGGAATATCCTCAATCCATAAAACCTGTTTGTCGCCAGACCGCATTCCTGACCTGCCTGAGATCCCTCCCTTTGAGCGTCCGTCCGGCTCCTTCCAGCACCGAGCAAGACAGAATCGGCGACTGCCCCCGCCCCACCATCTCGTGCGGCGGCACCACCATTTCTCCGCTCACGTCCTCGTCCTCGAAATGCTTGTTTTTCTTCATAGCCTTTGTCAGCATAGGCACGTTAACCGGCGCGCTCTGGTACTGATTGTATTTCACGAACGCCACTCGCTCCTGCGTCGGTTTCGGGATGCTAGGGATCGTCCGCGACGACGACGATGACGACATCGACATCAACGCTTTGTGGTAGAAATTCGAATGCGACGAAGAATCCGGAAGAGCGGCTAGGATTCCGAAACTGTCAGAAAAGTTCGTCTTGTTAATGTTGTGGTGGTGGTGGACGACGCCGTGGCGGTGGTGGTGGTGGTCGTTGTATTCGGAGATATCGGTGGCGAAGATATCTTCTTCAGTGAGGTCGACGTCAGTGGACGGCGGAGGAGGAAGATGAGGATACGTGCCGAGGACGAAGCGGTTAGATCTGAGAGAGGGGAACCGAGTAAGCCCGTTTGAGTCCATCCGGGCCGGGTTGGTTCGGAGAGAGGGAATGTTGGAGAGGCTTCTTTTATGGGTGGGAGTGACGTGGAACCGCATAATTTTGAATTTTGAAAATTTGAATTTTGAGTACGTCGATTCAAAAACCATTACAAATGATGCTAGTATTCTATCATTCACCATATCACCCATTGATTTGTACAGTGATGATAATTTATTTGTTATATTATTTTAGTTAAATTTTGAGTTTTATTTCTGATCGTATAGTATTACTTTTTAAATTTTGAAGTAAAAATGACCAAAACGAAGGATCACCGGATAGTGAACAAAAAGTCTTTTGGCACAAATTAGAACCAATATGTATCAATGTGTATCGTTGTTAGTGTTTGACCGTTAATTATAATGGTTGATCAAATTAAAGGGCGAAAAAATTTAAATACGCTTACTACAATTAGGCCCAATTGGTTCACGAGATTGAATTTGACTATTTTATAGGATTGAATTAAGATTGGACTGGATTTGATATGATTAAATATAGTGGCGATAATGACACTTTTGAAAAACTGTATTTACATCCATTTCGTAATCACACCCATCAAATATTTAAAAAAATCTCTAATTTGTAAATAAACCCCACTTAATACCAAAAATACAATTTCTTTAATTATTTAGTATTGTATTTTTGTAAGTACACACCACCTATGACTATTATTATGTTATTTAATCAACATTATTATATTTTCTAATTTTGTTGTTACCTTTAATTCTTTTACTATTTTTTTCTGTTCCCTACTTCTTTTCTCTTTTTGGTTTTTTCAAAATAAAACTCCATTTGAAGATTTTTTTTAATTGGAGAGCCACTTTCTGGTTGAGAGAGTTGTAAGGATGCAAGATTTGTGTCATGTCGCAAGTGATGTGGAAGTAGATAGATGTTAAATGATAAAAAAAAAGATAGGTGTTCGATGAAATTGAAGAATATCTATATTTTTTATTGACAAGAAAAAACATATAATATTGATAAATAAAACAAAAGTCTAAAGTGTGTTTGAAAGAAACAAAAACATATAGATAATATAGTTTATTAAAAAGTCTGTTTATATATATAATGATTTTGTTCTTCTAATAAAAATTAATTTAAAACTTTACTTTTTTACAAACAAATTTGTCTCATGATATTGATTCATTTTTCATACTTAGCAATCAATTTGTATTTTCTTAAAAGAGATTGAAAATATATTTAAAAGAGAATTTATGGTTTATTAAAATGGAAAAAGTTTTTATGATATATGTTAATATCAAACCATTAATAGGAAAAAAAATTACAAAAGATTAAAATAGGAAACTAATTAATAATTATTGGTGGGTGTACTAACAAACAATTAGTCATCTTAGTAATTTTACTTAAGGGTATTATTGAAATTTTAAAAACATATTAATTTGAGGTGTACATACCGTTTTTAAGGGGTGCAAATACTGTTACTCTTAAATATAATATTGTTTATTGTTTGGTGTAACACGTGATATGACTAAATTTAACACATTATTTTAAGGGTGAAATTCATTTTCGTCCCTCTGGTTTGATCTGATAGCCAAACTGGTCCCCGGTTTTCAGAATTGTCTCATTTAATCCTTCTGTTAAGATTTCTGTTGAAAAAGTGGAATCTGATAGGGCTAGAAGGTCAAATGACCCTGCTGCCCCTTATAGCTGTTGAAATTAATTGAAGGACAAAAATGCCCATCTTCAACCTAAACTACAACACCCAAATGTACAGTCCTACATCACCACCACCAGACTACCATCGAAACACCAACACCACTACCACCAACCAAAACCCAGATCGAAACCAAACCCAAATCGACCATTTTCTCTATATCAACAGTTTCTCACCCCCTTTACATTCCCGATCCTTTTCTCATTCAAACAACCAATAAATCAAACCCAAATTTGTAAAAAAAAAATAATAAATTAAACCTAGAAACAGCAAATTCCAAACCCAGAAATCTATCTTTCTTTAAACCCAAACCCACAAATCCCTCTTTCTTCAACCATCATCATTAACAACACCAAACCCAAACTTAGAAATCACCATCAGCTTCTTCAAATTCCCCTTTCTTTCTGTTGATCAAATAGAGATAAGTTCATCACCATCATAATCAACAACATTAAACCCAAAAATCACCAAACCCCTTCATCAGATTTCAAGAAACCCCATAATCATCACAAACCCAGAAATTATCAAAACCCATCATCTCTCTCATATGCAACCAATCTCTATTGCCTCTTTAATCTCCATTTTTCTCTATGATTGTCTATCTCCAAACAAACCCACCACCAGCCAGGAACAAACCCACCACCAACCACAAAATCTTGATCTACAGAGAAAGACGTTGGATCTTCATGCGAGGTCGAGAAGGAGAAAAAAAAAACTAATACAGATGCGAGATCGAGTCAAGTTGAGGATGAGATAAGATGAACAGGCAAATGCAGATGCAATGAGAAGTCAGAGGTTTAGATTGAGGGTGGTGGCATTGGTTGATTTCGATTTTGGGTTCTTGATTGGGGATTTTCGGTTGGGCTTCAATGGTTGATGGTGGTAATGGTTTGGTGTTGGAGACTGGAATTTAAGGATGATGGTTTGCAGTTGGTCATTGGAATTTGGTGATAATGATGGTTTGGTGATGATAATGATGGTTTGGTGATGATAATGATGGAATTTAAGGATTGAAGACTTTTTTTTAAAAATATTTTTTTAGTTTTTTTTTAAATTACAATTATATTTATTATGTAGATATATAATTCTTAATTTCTTACTATTATTTGTAAAAAAAAATTCTTAATATTAATTTTTTATTTTAATAATAGGTTAAATAATTTTGGTTTATTTTGTTTATTTTGTTTGCTTTGTAAATAATTTTTTACTTTTTTAATTTTAATTTTTGTAAATATTTATTATTTGATATTTTAATATTTATCATTTTATTATTTAATAATATTTAATATTTAATTTAACAAAATAATAAATATTATTTATTAAATTAAATATTAAATATATTTTTTTAAATTAATTTGTAAAATACCGTTATACCCCTTGTTCAGATAAGATTCTAGAACCTCAGATATTGTTTGTTTACAGAAAAATCTACTCGGGGAGCGAAATTTCAGTTAACACCCTCAACTCGCTACCCCGGAGGTCGCAGCGGGGGGTTGGTACTTCGTACCGTGGTTCTGGTAAGGTGAAAGCGAGATAGATGCCATGGTAGGAGAACAATCATCCCTCCCATCTGGTGCAGTAGGCTGGTACCCGGTCTTGGTATCTAATCCTAGTACATAGTCACCTCTCTAGGTGCCTTCAATATTCCCCCGACCTAGATAATGAGCCAGGAGAAGTACATGAGAGCTAGGACCAGCATGGTCGGTGCTTAGCATGCATACATGCATTCATAACAAGGAGATAGATAGAAGAATGACAACTCTTTTAGTAGTGGTGGATTGACATAGGGGGAAAAAGCATCACGATTGATCACAAACTGAAAAAACCCCAGGCAGTATCCATAGAAAGGAGAAAGATCCATCTTTATATTTATATATTACGAGAGGTGCTCCAGAGAGCTTACCTTAATACAAACTGAGTCCTGGTAGGTCACAGTTAGAGGGGTACCATTTGGTACCGGTACATTCAAAGCGAAAACTGACATACATAGCAGTCGATACAATAGTGGTGTAAAGGGAATTCGGGCAGGGTCCCTTTTACACTCCAGGCGATGGCGAACTCATATTCCTAGTGGAGAAGTGGGCGAAATCTGGGATCGGAGACATCTTGGAGATATGGAGATGTAGGAGAGCTGTTGGAGAATGTTGGAGAGAATGTCAAGGAGTCGAAATGTTGGGGAATCGATCCTTTTCTTGGAGAGTCAATTGTTATATTTATATTTGTTCATCCTTGTTGCCCACTCCATTGGTTCATCGACATTAATGAGTTGAATATCTTCTCATTGATGGAGTTGAATATCTTCTCATTAATGGAGTCTGATTATCTTCATTAATGAAGTTGACTGCTTCCTTCATTAATGGCGTTGTGAATGGCCATTAATGGAGTTGACTGATTCCCTTATTAATGGAGTTGTGAATGACCATTAATGGAGTTGACTGATTCCCTCATTAATGGTGTTGATTATCTCCATTATTACCAGAGAGGTCAACTTTCTCTTTTACGTTGCTTGAAGGAGAATTCTGACTCTGTATCCTGGTGGTATGGTACACTGGTGTACCGGAGTGCTTGCTGGTGTGGCGTTTGTTCTAGCATACTGGTACCTCTTCCTGGTTCCATTCTTTTTACTTGGCGGGTATGATATACATTATGGTTAGATCCTAGACTGATATCGCGGTACTTGGGTACCAGGTAGATGTCGCAGTACCTAGGTACCAGGTAGGAGGTATCGTGGTACCTAGGAACCAGGTAGAAGGTATCATGGTACCTAGGAGCCAGGTATGAGGTATCGTGGTATAGCCTTGCTTGGTACCTGGTAGACTGTGAGACGTGGTACTGACTTCTTTCCGGTTCATGGTGTAGAGCATCCCCGGTATCTAGGTACCGGTCCCGATCTACGTCCTACCAGGTACTTGTCGGATGTAAAATTCTTCTTTAGACCCCTGCCAAAAATGACTGTTAACAGTTTTTCCCTTTTACCCTCGTTGATCTCACAAAATTTTGAGAAACCCTAACATAATTGGACAGTAGGGGACCAAAATACAGATTTTTGGAAACTAGAGGGACTTGTCAACGTAAAACTGAAACAGGGGGACCTAGTCAAACTAGAGAGACGAAAATGAATTTCACCCTTATTTTAATAACATTTTTAATTTCAAGTGTATGAAACTAGAGCATTTATAAAACAATACTAGTTTAACGTGTATGAAACTAATGCATTTGTAAAACAATACTAGTTTCAAGTGTATGAAACTAGTGCATTTGTAAAACAATATTAGTTTCAAGTGTATGAAACTAGTGCATTTGTAAAATAATACTAGTTTCACGTTTATGAAACTAGTGCATTTGTAAAACCATACTAGTTTCACGTGTATGAAACTAATGCATTTGTATGATGTAAGTTCCTCATATTTTGATTGGCTTATTTTGTTGACAAACCACATTGGGGTTTAATTTCTGTAAGGGTAGATTAGGCACCTCATTGTTTGTGATCAAGCTCCAAAGACATTCTCAAGACCTCAAGCTCAATAACATTTTAAAGGTATATCTAGGGATAGGCGTGGGGGCCCATTGGGCTGGGGGAGGGTCCCCCACCCCTACCTCCATCCCTAAAATCTCCCCTCACCACCGCCCCTAAACCCTATTTGGGCGAAGTGGGGATGCGAGTGTTTTGGGGGAGGTTCCCCTGCCCCCACCCCGTCCCCACCCCGTCCCCCATTTCACCAATTTCCTCCATTTTCAATATTAATATTTTCCAGTTTGAAATCCTAAATTTAGAATTCAGGATTCAAAATTCGATCATTCCAATCATTCGATTCATCATGTTTCGATATCCAATCCAATAAAAAAAAATCTAAAATATATAATTGATTTATTTTAATCCAAAAGTAATACAAATAACTATAGTAATATAGTATTACATATATATATATATATATATAGTCTTTCTATTGTCAGTTCGAATTGATATAAGATAGATTAGTTCTTTGCATGTGGGCCATTGGATTTAAAAGATGCTTTCACAAGTGCATGCAGCTAAGACAAATCATTTAAATCTAATGGCCTACATACAAGTAACTAATATATCTTATATCAGATCGAACTGATAATAGAAAAATTGTGTGTGTATATATATATATATATATATATATATGTGGAAATGGGTAAGAGAGTAAATGAGTACTATAATTAAAGTTATTTTTTTTATGAAAAAAAGTAAAAAATATATAAATATATATGGGGAAATTAGGGTGGGGGTAGGTTCCCCCACCCCCACCCCTATTTAGATTTTGGGAGCAAAATTTGCCCTTACCCCCACCCCACCCCCACCCCCACCCCCACCCCCAAAGGCAAAATTTGCTCCCAAATGGGGTGGGGCCCCATGGGGAAATACCCATCCCTAGATATATCACATGTGCTTAACACTTTGAAGAGAATTAGTTGCTCACACACACAATTCATGCATCTCCATATCTCTTGCAATGTGTTTTCTTTGATTGGGTGCATTCATAATTATTTTATCTCTTCATACTAGCATATTAGGTCCACCGCTGTGTGAATCTATGTGGGTTTTCACAGCGGTATGCACATCGGTCTTGAAACTCGAGAGTAGCGCTGTCATTAATGTTGTATAACACTGTGTAGCAATGTGGCTACCATTGTGGGTACTGCTGTGTCTTCCACATCAGTTCACATATCAGTTTTGGCTGTTTTTTTTTCCAAAACATGGTCGTTTCAGTTTTGACCTGATATATATACTTTCTCTTCTCTTATATTTCATGTTCAAGAGTCCAAAAACTAGATTTTATGATATCAAGTGTTCTTCAAGAGAGAGAGAGAGAGACTCCTAATAACTCATTTTTATTACTCAACCAAACTTATTCCCGTGTGCATCTAGCATCATTCAAGCATTATCTCATCATGAGTCTTCTTTGGTTTCATAATTAGGTAATTTGAACATACCGTAGAATTCTTTACATCTTTTTGTGTTCATATTTGCCTAGGATTAGCATTTATTTGTTTATTAAATGCATGACTCTTTGCTTAATGTTGTCTCCAATATGTTTGAGTCTTTTTGTGTTGGTTGAGATTTGTGGTTCATTGATAGCTTGTATTTAGGACATTATTGTCCTTTAGCTAAATCTTCATGTCTTGCATTTAGATATTGATATCTAGGATAGTTTTAATTGCCATATTGAAATCTCTAGATAAACATTTACTGTAGCCTAGCATTAATTGCATATTAGAATATTCTTACATATTCACATAAGTTATTTATCTCTTCATTGATTGTTAAGTTTTGTGACTAAGTGGTTTAGTGCACAAGCAGTTGGTCTATGATCGCTATAAAAGGCCCGCAGTTAGTAGTGGTGTGTTACATTCTAAGAACGGTGTGAGTTAAGGTCAACCTAGGTTGTAAACATCATTATATATAGTGGATTTGTGGACCGTTTTTGGCTAGATGGATAGCCCGTGAGTTTTTTCCAGTTGAAGGGTTTCTTACGTAATTCAATCATTGTGTTTTTATTGTTTTCCGCATGTTATTGTTGATTGATTATTTGCTAGTATCGGGTAAAAGTTGTTAACATTGATTAATCGATTAAAACCTATTCACCCCCTATATAGGTTAGTTTAGACACATATTATTTATTTTCAATTGGTATCAGAACAGGTTCCTAGACAGATATATGCGACCCTTGCAATTGTGTGTGTCTTGCATTTGTGTGATTTTTTGATTGTTGCATACATTTACATTCATCTCATTCATATACCTAAACACTATGAGTGAGAACAGATGTGGAAACGAGAGAGCTTCCACAAGACCCTCTTTGCGGACCAGAGTGAACTATGCCTCATGAAAAGGCAAGATGGAGTCCTACCTTTGCCAAATAGAAGACCGAGCATGGATGGCAATAGAAGACATGTACACTCCTCAGAAAAAGACTTACGAAGATGAAAGTGTTGTCCCAAGCCAAAGTCAGAATGAACATCTTAAGAGTTAGAGTCCTCTAAGTGGAATAACAAGGCAATGCATGCCATTCTTTGTGCCATGGATGACAATCAATACAAATTGATTCAAACTACTAGGAATGCACAAGCGGCATGGCAAATACTAGAGACGGCTCATGAGGGAACCGATGTGGTTAAAGATTCCAAGCTTCAAGTCCTCCAAACACAATTTGAGACAATTAAAATGGAGGAGCATGAGTGCTTCAACCACTTTCGAGTGAAATTGATGGACATCGTGAATCAAAGCTATCAACTAGGTGACCCATGTTCGGATAGAAGGATCAAACAAAAGATTATGTCGAAAATACCAATCCTCAACCCAATCAACACCAAAATATTGATACATTTCAACATTTATTTTTCCATAAACATGTTTCTAACATGAAATCGCAATAAAAAATGTTAATTGGGGAGAAAATCATACCTAAAATTATCGAAACAGAGATACAATCTTCCCCAGTGAATCTAATGTTAGTCTCCGGGCTGCGACAGCGACGACGATGGTACCCTTTTCTCTTTCAGCTACGACGGCGATAGTGCCGACATCCTCTTCTCTCCCGACGACGGTGCCTCTCTCTCTCTCTCTCTCTCTCTCTCTCTCTCTCTCTCTTTCTTTCTCGGCTGTTCACAATTTCACGTTTCAAATGTCTTTTTCTAAGTGGTATTTAAATGTGGGTATTCATGTAATTTCTCAAAAATGTGGTTATTAACAATTAAACTTTTGTATGTGGTTATAAATGAAAGTCTAATATTTTGGAAGGCTATTTTTTATTTTCTCTAAATTAAGGACTTTTCAATTGTATAAAATTTTCATATACATAATTCAATTGATAGACTTTTTTCTAAAAAAAAATAAAGTGATTGAAATCAAAAACAATTCAACCGGATTCAACATATTACAACGAAGTGGTGACTTCAAAAATGAAAACCCAGATTTTTCCAAAAAATTTATGTACAAAATTTACAACTTTAACAACGAAGAACTGGTGGTGACAATCAAGAATGGTAATAACTCAATGACTCTTCTTGCAAAATTTTCTAATTTTCTGCCCAAATTATCACCATCACGTCATCTTCCAAATCATTTTCTTCCAAACCTACATCTTCAGATTCCTAATAAACTAGTAACTTCAAAACATAAAACCCAAATTTGTAATTTCAAAAACCAGAAACCAATGAATTTAAAATCCAAATTTTGACAAAATCCATAAAAAAAATTAAACTGCTCTTATCCATTTGATTTGATTGATGATATATGATCGTCTCCATTGATGATCAGATGGAAGAGTGTCTCCTCCATCAGATTGATGATGGAGGAATGAAACGAAGATGGAGGATCTACTCCATCGTCGATCAGATGAACCATGAACGATCTGTAGATCAAAGATTAAACATTTTAAACATTTCATAATAAAAAACTGGTGAACAGTTAACATTGACGGAAGTCAACTAACAATAGATGATGTTTGTGCAATTTTGAGCGAAAGTTCAATATGCGTGCAATTACCTAAACTCATGGGGATGTTTGTCCAATCACACACACACACACATATATAAAGTGAGTCTCTCATAAGGACACACACACACACACACACACACACACACACACACACACATATATATATATATATATATATATATATATATATAAAGTGAGTCTCTCATAAGGACACACACACACACACACACACACACACACACACACACACACACACACATAAAGTGAGTCTCTCATAAGGGATCCATTATTTTAATTTGGTAAGGATCTTGATGAAATCACATTATATCACACACACGCATGCGCGAGCGTGCGCGCGCGCGCACACACACACATATAAAGTGAGTCTCTCATAATGGATCCCTTATTTTATTCGGTAAGGGTCTTGATGAAATCACATCACACACACACACACACACACACACACACACACACACACACACACACACACACACACACACACACACACACACACACACACACACACACACACACATATATATATATATATATATATAAAGTAAGTTTCTCATAAGGGATCCCTTATTTTAATTTGTTAAGGGTCTTGATGAACTCACATCACACACACACACACACACACACACACACACACACACACACACATAAAGTGAGTCTCCCATAAATGATCTCTTATTTTAATTTTGTAAGGGTCTTGATGAAATCACATCCGATCCACACACACACACACACACACACACACACACACACACACACACACACACACATATAAAGTAAGTCTCCCATAAATGATCTCTTTTTTTAATTTTGTAAGGGTCTTAATGAAATCACACACACACACACACACACAGACACACACACACACACATATATATATATATATATATATAATGTGAGTCCCTAGTAAGGGATCCCTTATTTTCATTTGGTAAGGGTCTTGATGAAATCACATCGAATTTAATTTGGCAAGGTTTGTAAGAGGTAATGATATGGAACTGTAATATCTGGCTTGATTATGTGAGAAATATTAGATTCATACTATCCTTTTTATAGCAAAATATTATTTATTTTTGAGTTAAAACAATTAAATTTGGCCTTGTAAAGAGAAAGACGTATCAAAAAGAAAAAAATAATAATTATCACATAGTGTCAGAAAATGTCATTGCTGTAGAAAAGAAAATTGGTTTGTTTTCTAATTAAGGGTTTGAGTAATTATTAAGATATCAACCATATAGGGTATATTTTTTATTTATCTTTTAGGTTTAACCTTTTATTGCTCCCAACATTTAATGGAATAAAGAGTTTTAAGGATGATGTTAGGCTAGGCACGTAAGAACCAACCTAGATACTTAAAAGTAATTCATTTTGTCATCATTGTTGCGATTAAGATATTAATATGAATTAGTTTTAATAATTTTATTGGTTAAAAACGAGTTCTTTTATCTTATTTTATGAAAAGAATTATCAGGTAGTTAGTACTAAATGCCCTAACGATAATTTCTTAATGTGTTTGTACAAGGTTTATAGTTAATAATGGCTTGACCCGCCAAATTCAATTTATAACTAAATTTTCAATATAATATGAACAAATTGGTAGGACTACCTAAGATACTTTGGAGTTTTCTTTTATTTTCATAAGTACTGTTGTGATATTAATACCAGTTAGAATTATTAATTTTAACGGTGGATAACATGTTCGTTTATCTTATTCATAATAAATAACTAAATTGGTAGTTAGAAATTAACGCGCGTCTTACGGTTATTTCTTAGTGTGAATATAACTAAAAATTATTTTATAAATTTTTCTTAGTAAATAACGATCTAAACCGCCAAATTTCTTTTAACAATCCAACTTTTATTTCCAAACACTCTTAAAAAACATCATACACAAACTTCACTATTTCACTCTTAAACTAATCTAAAGTATTAGCTTCTTCCTTAATCTTTAAACCGCTGTGAAATCTCTCCCCAACTCTTGAAGGAACGTCCTCTCCTTGCCGTTCACCACCCCCAACACTAATTTCAGCTATTTCTTTCCCTCCATTTCCTATTCCTTGAGCATGAACTTTTGTTAGGTCTTCATTGATAATCTGAACAGGTATGACAGTAAGTCCTTCGCACGAGGACACTAACTGAAACTTATTCCTCCTCTTGTTATTGGCTGTGAGCCTTCGTTTCTTCTCAGCACTAGTTTCATTTTGAAAATACTAACCGGGGGTGGGGGGTGGGGTGGGTGAATAGATTGATTGCCAACTTTTCGGACAAATCAATGTTAACAAAACTAACCCATATTAGCAAGCATTCAATTAATTAACAAAATACGGAAAACTATAAAAACACACAAGTTGTTTCACGTGAGAAACCCTCCAACTGCACAAAACTCACGGGATATCCTTCTAACCACAAACGACCCTCAAATCCACTATTTGAATGAAGTTTACAACCTAGGTTGACCTCAAGTCACACCATTTTTGGTCACTAACCCTTTCACTCTACCCAACAGACATTTAATAGTGATCTTAGCCCAACTATCTTGTGCACTAATCCACTTAGTCACAAAGGTTAACAATCAATGAAGAGATTAAACAACTTATGTGAATATGTATAAATATTCTAACATGCAATTAATGCTAGACTACACAAAATACTTATCTAGGAATTTAAGAGGGCAGTAAACAACAATCATAGATATATCTATCTAAATACAAAGCAAGAAGATTTAGCTAGAGGGCAAAATGGTCCTAAATACTAGCTATCAAAGAACAACAATCTTAACCAACACAAAGTGACTCAATCATGTGCAAATCAACATAAAGCAAGGAATCATGCATTTAATCAACAAATAAATGCTAAACCTAGGCAAACATTATGTAAAAGTAAAGCATGGAATTCCAGAACATGTTTAACATACCTAGTCAAAGAAAACAAGAAGACTTATGATGAGATGATGCTAGATGCACATGGGTATGAGTTTGGTTGAGTAGAGATTGGTTCTTGGGAGTCTCTCACACTAAGAAATCACCTTCTCTCACTAGATATAAATTCTGGACTCCTTAGATGAATTGGGGAAGAAGAAGATGTATTTATATGAGAAAACACGAGCTGCTGGTGAAAAGATAAAATTGCCCTTAAATGGCCACTCGGGGATCAGGTTCCGCAGTCAGGCCAACCGCCGAATTGTTCACAGAACATTAGGTCTGATTCAATGGTTTGGTTTGGAGGTCAGTCTGGTCGTTAAATGAACTGTCAAATTGCGTCCAGAAAACACAACATTCTGGAGCAAAAACGACAGTTTGATTGGCGGTTAACTCAACCGTCGAATCAACCGCAGAATGACACCAGGACCATCAGGTGTAAAACAGCGGTTAGGCCAACCGCCGATTCCCAATAGGGTGGAATTTTTGCTGGATGATCAACACGCTAAAACAAAGCACACTAACGTGTGAGCGCGAACGTATCCAATCACATGGCAGGAAACGATTAACATAAACACAAAATCACACTTAAGACTAACAAACAAATGCAAGATCAATAATCATACAATAAGTGTGTAGTAATAGTAAACACAAATATGCAATCAAATAAACACACATGTAACAGATATGGAAATGCATATGAAAGTGTGTGTGTGCAACTAATTCTCTTCAAGGAGAATTAAGCACAAGTGATATACCTTTTAAGTGCTCTTGAGCTTGAGGATGTCATTGAAGCTTGATCGCAAACACGGAGGCCTAATCTACCATTACAAGTAAATCCCTAATGTGGTTTGTCAACGAAATGAGCCAATCAAAATATGAGGAACTTACAATCTCCCCCTTTGGCTATTTTGTGACAAAACCACCACTCACAATACAACCTCAGAAAACAGCAAAAGACTCGAGGTCAACAAGAAGTAATTCTAAATTACAAAGAGTTTTCTAAGATCTAGATCTTCAAGTCTTCAAGCCACTTGTGGAATTAACATCCCTACAAAACAAGATAACTACACTTTCAAAGACATGTATGTGAGGTGATCAAGAGAGATAATACAGGATAAGCATTTGCAATAAAGAAAGTAAGCAACATGCGATGAAGTGCTATATATGCAAATGCTCCCCCTAAATGGGTTACTCCCCCTCAAAGCATAATTCTCCCCTAATGTTCAACACCCAAATATGCAACCCCCATAACTACCAACACACTACTCCCTTTTTTTTTTCATGAGATAGGCAAAGGAGTATCCCTAACTGGGCACTTTAGCAACACATGACATTTGCATAATCATATAAAAGAACTTTATGCAACTTAATTATTTGAGAGAGAATCAAGGAGAGTTATTTTAAGAAAAATGTGTGAAATAATTCCTTTGGATGCAAGACATATAAGATCAAGGTTCATGCAATGGTATTTGGCAAAGCAAATATCAAAAGAGTTTCTAAAGGAATTCAAACCAATTTGTACCTTTTATCATAAGCAAACACTACAAGAAAATAAGACTTTTATCACGGAACATTTACCACGGGCATCCTAGGCCTGTATTGGATGAGCAATAACGATCACGGGCCTTTAAAAGCCCGTTGTTAATATTCAATTAAAAACGTTTCCATCACGGGCCTTTAAATGCCCGTTGTTGATAATTTTTAATTACAACGGGCATCTAACTGCCCGTATTGGATACGGTAATTACTACAAACCTTGTATGTCCGTGTTAATTGTTATGATATATATTTGAAAGCAAAACAAAATCCCCAAATTAGAAGTTTATGAACTCTAAAAACCCTAAGCTCACTACACCTCTCTACTGCGATTCTGAACAAACGGAAGAGCTCAACGAAGTTCGACTTTCTCTTCCTCGTTGCCGCCGGAGTTTTCCTTTATCGGTGTCGATCAAAACCAAGACCTGTAACCGCGAACAAGAGTTTTCTTCATCCTTCAGTTCCTATTTTGGTGTCCAGTTCTTTGAAGAAAAGATGCTTGGATTTTGTTTTTCAAGTTGGATCAGGTACATTTCCAACTTTCCACTTGTTTTTTTATTTTGGGTTTTCTAATATGTGATGCTTTTTGGGGGGTTTTGGCATCTGGGTGCTTGATTACGTGATTTTGGCTTTGGGTTTCTTGATTTTTGGCTTTCTAGGTGTTGTGATTTTGGGCAACTATTTTCTCTTTTCTTTATTCTAATAAATTCTTTCATTTGTTAGTTTTCTGACTACTAAGATTTTACTTTAAAAAATCAAGAATTTTTACTTGTGATTTCTCTTTTATTCTCCAATTCGCTTTCGTGTAGAGATCGAGGAAAATGTGAAGACTTCGCTAGTAATATTTGGCTGATTTACCTGCCTTTTGACCTCAAATTTCATAGCTCTGCATGCATGTGGTGAAAAAACTAAATAATTTTTTGATTTTGAAGTAGTGATTTGTAGGCACTTGAATAGTAACTTTGATGGGGAAAGACAATGATTCGAAACGGGTATATTCTTTAATAAGTCTCCAAATAGGGTATATATATATATATATATATATATATAAATTTTTGTTTTCTACAATTACTATTACATTGATGACAGTGTTGATAATATTATGTTGTATGTGTTTTTCCAATAAGAGTCATCTACTTTGAATATATTTTCGTTCAAATTCAATGTTATTTGAGATTTACTTGTTTTTGGTATGGTAGTGGAGAAACTTGTAGAAGTATAGGGAATGAATTTTGTTTGTATAAATATTGTTGTTACTAGAAATGTTTTCATTTTTTTTTCCAAGATATATGTAGAGTTATATAAGTTTCGGAAATCTGTAAGCTTGAATCTAGGGTGCTTGATTCTATCTAATTTACATTTAAGTTTGCAAATTTTATGCTTCTAATATTGTCCCCTAGAATTCATCTCAATTTCCATGATTAAATTTATATCTAGATATGGTAATGCTTCTTTTGTCAGGCAATGTGTAGGGACATTCGCATTGTACATGTAGTTGCATTTACAAAAATTGAATTGGCAATAAGACTTAAGGAATTCTCTTTTATAGAAACAAGTTAATTAATTTATTCTTTTCTTTTGTTTAACTAATTATATTTACCTGAGTAGTTTATTATATATTTAGGTGATTTCTTAACTAATTCTTTTCTTTTCAATTTTTTTTCCACTATTTGTATTAAATTTGTCTATCAATTAGATTAATAAGATTAGGTGATTTCAGATGCTCTTTAAAGTCTAATAGGTTATTCGCGGGCCATTTTAATCATTCATTTCTTCTTAGTTACAGACTTATAGTAGAATCATATGCTAAATAATAATCTCCAAATTCTAAATGTTGGTTGCAGTTGAATATTTATTTGACCTTGAGTTTCTTTGAGATATCAGTGCTATTAAAGAAAATAAATTATTCATTATACTATTGCAATTTCATATGAAAATTTAGTCTTTTTGGATTTGTTTTCTTAGAATTATGTTTAAATGATTTATTTGCATGCTTAAAACTAAAAGGCAGGCTGCAAATGCTGTTCACCACTACTTTGTAGTTTGTACTTCTATACTGAAGTAAAATATTAAGCTAAGAAATGTGTTTTTCTTGTATTATCATAATTATTTTATCATTCTCACTAGTTTTTTCTTAGTGCTGTTTCCATTTTACATGAGTGAGAAAGATGAATTATCACAATTAAGTGCAGGAATTTTCTTTAATTTACTCTTTTTTAGTGCATATATTCCTTCGTTTCTTCACTTCTAGAACAATTGTTTTTGTGTTGCAACTTTTGCAATATACTTTTTGGAAATTAATTGGTTTAACAGTATTACACCATCACTGTTTTACCTTTTTTATTTCCTACAGGCCGTATTGCACTTCATATATAGAGATACTCTTAACTGCAACATCTAGCTTGTCTTGTATGTCCTTGGTGTCGGACACATTAACCGCAACATCAGACAAGTATGATCTGGAGAGACTTAGATCGATGCACAACTCTTATCTAGTTAAAGCATGACGTTGTACTTATTTCTTTCTACTTAAAAGGATAATCAGAGCCTTTTTTTTTACATGTTCTAATAATTTTGATAAATTAGCCATGTAGAGACCTAGCTGTACTTAATATTCATTCACATTCAGCTAGTAGACTTTTTAATTAAGTGAATGTTTATAGGTGAATGTAATGTTAATAATTGAAGATTTTTAATTGAATATTTATGGATTTATAAATTTTAATATATATTTATTGAATGCTTGTGGATTTTTATATTGAATGCTTTGGAGTTTAATCTTCCAATTATTTGCACTAAACAGGCTACATATAAAATCAATAAATTAATTTTGTTTTTTTTTTATTAAAAAAAACTCATCGACCACGGGCAATGCCCGTTGTAAATGACGCATTGACCACGGACAATGCCCGTAGTATGTTTGTTACCTACAACGGGCAATGCCCGGTGTAGTTGAGCTTATTTATCACAGACATCATCTGTAGTCGAAACGTGATTCACTACGGGTGATGCCCGTTGTAGTTGAGGTTATTTATCACGGACAATGTCCGTAGTCGAAACTCGACATTATCCATCACACCGTCACATATAGCGGGTGTTGTAACGGGCAATGCCCGTAGTCGATACACGTCCACAACGGGCATCGCCCGTAGTAAATGAGCGATTTTCTTGTAGTGAAACAAGATATAGTGATTCAAAAATTTTAACACACACAAGCAACTATATCAATCCTTAAGGGCCAAACAAAACATGGATATAAAATCCTTATTGATTGAATGGATATGAAATCCTTATTGGTTGTTATCTTGTTCAAACCATAAAGAAAAGAGACAAGACTTACTTTGGATGAAACATCCTTATTGATTGAATGAATACAAGATCCTTATTGAGTGAAGTCTTGTCAATTTCAATCACATACATTTGCATTCAAGTTTAAGCAATTCAAAGATACCATGCATTTCAATTTAAGCATGTCATAAATCAAGTTCACATGCCACAGAGGTAAATTATAGGCCATTCAAATGTACTTCTAGATTAATTTTCCTAGTCCAAAACTGTATTATTGAACATTAAGGTGACATGTATTACAAACAAGCAAGGGTGCACACTTATTGAATAAAAACAACATTTAATCATATATGTGCAACCAAAATTCTCAAGCAATTAATAAAAAAGCATAAAGTTGATCAAAATTTTGCTTAAATCAACATGCAAAGTCGTTCTATTTGCTTGAGTTCCCCATATGGGGTTAATTACCAAAACACATCAAGGCATATGACAAATCCCAATAGATCTACTAAGTGCCATGAACCTAGTTGAGTCTAAGGGCTTTATGAATAAGTCCGCTAGTTGATCATTTGTGCCAACATGTTCAAGTGCAATGCATTTGTTCTCTACTAGCTTCCTTATAAAGTGATGTCTAATATCTCTGTGTTTAGTCCTAGAGTGCTGAACAAGATTCTTAGAAATATTAATGGCACTCATATTATCACAATAGAGGGTTAGAGTACCTTTATCAAAGCCATAGTCCACAAGCATTTGTTTCATCCATAGGAGTTGCGTGCAAGCACTCCCAATGGCTAGGTATTCCGCTTAAGCCGTGGACAAGGAAATGGAGTTTTGCTTCTTGCAAAACCATAACACCAAGTTGTTTCCTAAGAAGAAGCAACTGCCCGATGTACTCTTCCTATCATCACAATTCCCTACCTAGTCTGCATCACGAAAGCAAACCAAACTAGTATTAGTGTCAAAACAGTACCATATCCCACAGTTGGATGTCCCATTCACATATCGAATGATTCTCTTCACAGAGGAGAGGAGATATGAGATTCCTTAGGATCCATTGGTACCTAGCACACACACTCACACTAAAGGATATATTGGGCCTACTTGCGGTCAAGTACAGCAAGCTACCTATCATGCCATGATAAAGACTTTTGTCCACACTCTTGCCACTAGCATCCTTGCTTAGTTTCAATGTGGTACTTATGGGTGTGTCACAATGTTTGTCATTCTCAAGGCTAAACTTCTTCACTAGGTTTTTTGCATACTTAGCTTAGGATATGAAAATCCCATCATTCAGTTGCTTGATTTGCAAACCTAGGAAGTAATTGAGCTCCATAACTAAACTCATATCAAATTCATGAGACATAACATCAACATATTGTTGGACTTTAGATTTGTTGGTGGAGCCAAACACAATATCATCAACATAGATTTGAGCTATAAATAGCTAATCTTTGTTTCTCTTGATGAATAGAGTCTTGTCAACACTACCCCTAGAGTAGTCATCGTCAACAAGAAATTGAGTAAATACCAAGCCCTTGGTGCTCGTTTCAACACATATAGAGCCTTCTTAAGGCGATAGACATGATTGGGGTAGTGTGGATCCACAAACCCATTGGGTTGCTCAACAAACACTTCCTCATGTAAGAAGCCATTGAGGAAGGCACTCTTAACATCCATTTAGTGCAATTTGAACTTGTGCACACAAGATATGGATAAGAGAAGCCTTATAGACTTAAGACTGGCAATAGGAGCAAATGTCTCCTCAAAGTCAATACCCTTAATTTGAGAGTAGTCTTGTGCTACAAGTCTAGCATTGTTGCTCACAATGTTGCCATCTTCATCCGACTTGTTCCTATACACCTATTTGGTGCCTATGATATTAATATTCTTTGGTCTAGGAACTAGAGTCCAAACCTTATTTCTTTCAAATTAGTTTAGCTTTTCTTGCATGGCAAGAACCCAAAATTCATCATTCAAGGTTTCATCAACCTTTTTGGGCTCAATTTGAGAGGTGTGACATGTATAGCTAATTTGATTAGCTATTTGACGCCTAGTTCTAACACCCTCATTCACATCTCCATGAATATCATCCTTGTTGTGAAGATGTCTATCCCATGGAGAGGGTTCTTTAGAGTTCAAGGATGAATCTCTATCAAGAGGTTGAATGACCTCTTCATCATAACTTGATTTCACATCAATTGAAGTCTTACCATTCCTTTCCAAAGGAGAATCATGGACCACATCAGCCTCCTCATCATGGTTACTAGTTTCAGGCCTACAATCATCTATGACAACATTTGATGATTCCATGACACTATGAGTTTTCAAATTAAGTACTCTATAGGCCTTACTATTTAGGGCATAACCAATGAAAATTCCCTCATCACTCTTGACATCAAACTTGCCAAGTTGATCTCGGTCATTGAGAATGTAGCATTTGCTTCCAAATGAGTGGAAGTAGCTAACATTTGGCTTTCTACCCTTCCACAACTCATATGAGGTTTACTTAGTACCGGGCCTTAGGAAGACTCTATTTCCTATTTAGATTGCCGTATTGACAGCCTCGGCCCGTAGGTTCCTAGGGACATTGTTGTTAAGCAACATTACATGAACCATCTCTTGAAGGACCCTATTCTTCCTCTCAACAACCCTATTTTGTTGAGGTGTTCTAGGTGCTGAAAACTCATGGGAAATGCCTAAGCTATTACAATAGCTTTCAAAACAAGCATTTTCAAATTCCCTCCCATTGTCGCTCATAATTCTCTTAATGCTTTTAATGTGTTCTTTTCATTTTGAATTTTAGTGCATATCATTTTAAATTTTTCAAAAGTTTCAGATTTTTCTCTAAGAAAATATGTCCATATGAATCTAGTGAAATCATCAACACAAACAAAAATATGTCTCTTGCCACCTAGACTTTCGGTTTGCATAGAACACATGAGGTCCATGTGGAGAAGCTCTAATGGCTCCTTAGTGGTGAGATACTTGCCTTTCTTGTGAACACTTTTGGTTTGTTTCCCTTGTTGACAAGGTCCACAAACACCATCAACTCTCTTCACAAGTTCGGGAAGCCCACGTTCAACTTTGAACTTATCTAAGATCCTCAAATCTCGATAGTTCATATGGCCAAGCCTTTGATTCCACAACTCAACCTGCTCACACTTGGACACATTGTAAGAGATGACTCTAGCTTCAAGACAATAACAATTGTCACTAGATCTCTTTTCTTTTAACAATGTTTGTCCATTTGGCTTCAAAATAGAGCAATCATTCTTGTTAAACAAAACGGAGAGTCCATAATTATTAAGATGAGATATGCTTATAAGATTGGCTTGCAAGCCATCAACAAGTAAATCATTGGACAATGAGGGTAAATCGGGAATGAAATGGTTTCTTTTCCTATGACTTTCTTTTTAGACCCATCACCAAAGGTGACAAATCCACTATCCTCCATGACAAGAGATTTAAAGAAACTCTTGTTCCTCGTCATGTTCCTAGAGCACCAACTATCCAAATACTAAGTATTTGAAGCATCTGCCTTCAAGGCAATTTGAGTCACATAACAAAAGTATTCATCTCTTCTAATCCATCTAGGTGAAATATTTTCTTTCCTAGTGGTCTTAGAAACATTGGCTCTAAATTTCCTAAAATCATGCAAATTATCTCTAGATTTCCTAGGAGCATGCATATTGGCTCTAACCATATTTCTTTCAATCATGCTTTCAATTATACACATCTTGATATACTTAAATCAATTCGGTCTAATATGACCATCAACACCATAAAAATGATATGTGGAAGTAAAGTAAGAAGTCAGACCATTTCCTTGTGAGTACAAGTGGGCTTTCCGCTTGTCTTTGGTGTTGTATTGGTTTTCTCCTTTGTTTTTGAGTTGGAGTAGATTGCTTCCTTGGTTGAGCTTGCATGGATTGCTTTTTGGCTTAGTGGTATTTGGGTTGAGGAAACCTTGCTTGATGAGCTCTTATTGGTTTAGCTTGAGCTTGATTCTTTGAAGCCATCTTAACTTGGGCATTTTTAGAGCACTTTCCTAGTTATATCTTCTTCCTTGGATGTTGTAGGGTGGAGGCTCTTTAATGTCCATTCTCTTGACAAACACGGTTTTGCTTGAGGATGAGGTCCCCTTGTCATCTTCAAATCGAAGACCTCTCTTATCACTTGGCCTCTTGCTAACTCCCAACATGTGGTCAAGTTTCTTCGTGCTTGAAGTCATCTTAGCAATAACTTCTCTTGTTTCTTCAAACTCTTTTTCCATCAATTCCTCATTCCTTTTAGCTATCTTCACTTCTCCATTTTAGTGAATCACCTTGATTGATAGCTTGAGATTCTCTTCTTTTAGTCTTTGAATCTCTTTCTTCATTTTCAACCTTGAGCTTTGAAAGTACTCAATGAATCCTTCAAGGTCCATGATTTCCACATCTCTATTTGCAGAATGAGATGATAAGTCACCATAACTTATGTCATCTTCATTTTGTTTCTCTTCCTCTTCATTATCTATTGCTTCCTTGCTCTGGAGAGAGGATGCAAATGCAATAAAGTTTGCCACATGGTCTTTATCATCCGAGGATCCTTCTTCCTCATCCAAGTTATCACTATCGCTCCAAGTGGCGACCATTTTCTTTCCTCTCTTATTGTTCTTTAAGTTGCCGCAATCCATTGAGATGTGTCCAAATCCTCCACATTCAAAACATTGGATCCTTTTTCTTATGGTCTTCTCTTGACTTGGCTTAATGTTCTTGAAATGAGTCTTCTTCTTCACCTCATTTCCTTTGGATCCAAAACCCTTCTTTTTCAAACTTACTGAACTTCTTGAATCTCTTCACCATGAGGGCCATCTCCTCATCCCAGTCATCTTCTTCCTTCTCTACTTTGGAGGTCTTTAAGGCTATGCTCTTTTGTTTCTTGGGCAGTGAAGGTGTAGGACCCTTTCTTGACTCATAGGCTAGAAGCCTTCCAATCACTTCACTTGGCTTCATTGTCTTGAAGTCACTATTCTCTTTAAGTGTCGTTACTTTGGATTCGAACCTTTCGAGGAGAGACCTCATGATCTTTTGCTTGATCCTCCTATCTGAGTACATGTCACCTAGTTGATGGCTTTGATTAACGATGTCCATCAACTTCACTTGAAAGTAGTTGAAGCACTCATGATCCTCCATCCTTATATGCTCAAATTACATTTGGAGGACTTGAAGCTTTGAGTCCTCAACCACCTCCGTTCCTTCATGAGCCATATCAAGAATCTCTCACACCTTATTTGCATTCCTAGTTGTTTGGATCAACTTGTATTGGTTGCTGTCTATAGCACAAAGGATGGCATGCATAACCTTGTTGTTCCACTTGGATGCTTCGAACTCTTGAGTTATCCATTCTGACTTTAGTTTGGGAACTACACTCTCATCTTCAAGAGTATTTTTCGGAGGAGTGTAGCAAACTTCTATTGCCATCAGTGCTCAGTAATCTATTTGGCAAATGTTGGACTCCATCTTGCCTTTCCATGAGGCATAGTTCACCTTGGTGAGCAAATAGAGTCTTGTGCTTGAAGCTCCCTCATGTCCACCTCCGTTCCCACTCAAAGTGTTTGAGTATGAATAAGATGAATACTAAAGTATGCAACAAACAAAATGCAAAAATGCAAGACACACACAACAAGAGCAAGAATCGCCTAAGTATGTTTAGGAACCTGCTCTGATACCAATTGAAAATACACTAAGGTGTGTCTAAACTAACCTAGGGGGGGGGGGGGGGGGGGGGGGGGGGGGGGGGGAGGGGTGAATATATTTTAATACGGATTAATCATTGTTAACAAAACTAACCCATATTAGCAAGCATTCAATTAATTAACAAAATACGGAAAAAAAATAAAAACACACATGTTGTTTTACATGAGAAACCAGCTGGGCAAAACTCACATGTTATCCTTCTAGCTACACACGATCCTCAAATCCACTTTTAGAATGAAAGTTTACAACCTAGGTTGACCTCAAGTCACACCATTCTTGGTCACTAACTCTTTCACTCTACCTAACAAGCCTTTAATAGTGATCTTAGACCAACTATCTTGTGCACTAATCCACTTAATCACAAAGCTTAACAATCAATGAAGAGATTAAACAACTTACGTGAATATGTATAAATATTCTAACATGCAATTAATGCTAGGCTACACTAAATGCTTATATAGGAATTTAAGATGGCAGTAAACAACAATCCTCTAGATTACTATGTAAATGCAAAGCAAGAAGATTTAGCTAGAGGGCAAAATGATCCTAAATGCTAGCTATCAAAGAACAACAATCTCAACCAACACAAAGTGACTTAATCATGTTCAAATCAACATAAAACAAGGAATCATGCATTTAATCAACAAATAAATGCTAAGCCTAGGCAAACATGACGTAAAAGTAAAGCATGGAATTCCAGAACATGTTTAACATACCTAGTCAAAGAAAACAAGAATACCTATGATGAGATGATGCTAGATGCACATGTGTATGAGTTTGGTTGAGTAGAGATTGATTCTTGGGAGTCTCTCACACTAAGAAATCACCTTCTGTCACTAGATATAAATTCTGGACTCCCTAGATGAATTGGGGAAGAAGAAGATGTATTTATATGGGAAAACATGAGCTGCTGGTGAAAATATAAAATTGCCCTTAAATGGCCATTCGGCGGTCAGGTTCGGTGGTCAGGCTAACCGCCGAATCAACCACCGAATTTTTTCACAGAACATCAGGTCTGATTTGGCGGTTTGGTTTAGTGGTTAGTCCGGCCGTCGAATGAACCACTGAATTGAGTCCAGAAAACATAACATTCTAGAGCAAAAATAAAGGTTTGATAGACGGTTAGGCCAGCTGCCGAATCAACCTCAAAATGACACCAGGACTATCAGGTGTCAAACTACGGTTTGATCGACGGTTAGGCCAACCACTGAATCAACCTCCGATTCCCAACAGGGGGGAATCTTCACCGGATGATCAACGCGCTAAAACAAAGCACACCAACGTGAGAGCGTGAACATATCCAAACACATGGCATGAAACTAACAACATAAACACAAAATCACACTTAAGACTAACAAACAAATGTAAGATCAATGATCATACAATAAATGTGTAGTAAACACAAATATGCAATCAAATAAACACACATGCAAGAGATATGGAAATGATTATGAAAGTGTATGTGTGTGCAACTAATTCTATTCAAGGAGAGTTAAGCGCAAGTGATATACCTTTGAAGTGTTCTTGAGTTTAAGGATGTCATTGAAGCTTGATCGCGAACATTGAGGCCTAATCTACCCTTACAAGCAAATCCCGAATGCATTTTTTCAACGAAATGAGTCAATCAAAATACAAGGAACTTACACATTCCTGTAATGAGATGCAAATTTTTGTGAAATATGGAAAACCCTATTGCATTTTGGACATAAGATTCTTATTTCTTGCATGGAAGAGTATGAGTTCTCCCATCAAACTCTTGATCATCATCAGCATTATGGTTTTTTGTTTGATGTGTTGTTTGAGTATTAACAACGTTGAACATTCTCATTAGATTCCTTCTAGACTCACCTATACTAGGGGCTTGAAGGTTCATGACATTAAGTTGGCCAGAACTAAGATTCAAGTTGTGGTTATGGTTTAGGTTAAGATTCAGATTTTGGCTCTTGATTTGAGAAGCAGATTTAGCACTTAGTAGTGTAGGTTTAAGAACGCCTCCCTTATGAGTCTGAGGATCATTATTACCATCCGAGTTCATAATTATAGTTATTTGTCTGGTGATAGTTTGGTTTTGATGATGGTATGGGTTATAATAGGGTTTAGTTTCAATTAATTGACAATTAGCTTGGTTTGACACAAAGTGGTTTGGGTTTTAGCACTTTTTTGAGTTGGTGTTGCACGTGAGGCACCACTTTAATAACTTAAGTTTAAAAGACACCAAAATAAGTGACTTTCAAAAATGCCCTTACTGTAAACATTTTTTAATTATTTTTTTGACTTTAACTTTTGGAAGGTACTTTGAAGTTGTCTGAGATCTACTTCTCTCTCTAACTATCGTAAAGTGAAAAGCTCTGTAAACTGAAGTCCAAGTTCATATTCTTCTCCAACGAGTTCCATGTTCATATAGTTACAAAGGATCACTCATCTTATCAGTTTGTGAATATCAAAATTTACATAATGAGAGCCAAAGTGGAAACAGAGATAGGAAAGCAACAGAGAGTTTTAATGCAACTTCAAAATATGCAAATACTGAGCAATTGCAATTTAAAAGCATAATAACGAAACTCTAGATCATCAACGAAACTCTAGGCCAAATATAATGACGGCTTTCGCCTCTCGAATGGATTTGATCAGCAATTGAATGATTCTACTTTGTTTCGAGATTTTGTATAAGCTTTCCGAGACTTTGTTATGAGACTTTTGAATAGGGTCCCTGAGTCTTTTATAACATGTTTCGAGACTTTTGTATAAGCTTTCCGAGACTTTTGAATAAGGTTCCCGAGACTTTTGAAAGCCTATTCAAAAGTCTCGGAACACAATCACAAGTTTTGGAATCACAAAGTCTAGGAACCCAAACACAAAGTCTCAGAATACAAACACAAAGTCTCGGAATACAAACACAAAGTCTCGGACCACAAACACAAAGTCTCGGAACACAAACACAAAGTCTGGGAATCACAAAGTCTGGGAACATAAAGTCTCGAAACACAACCACTAAGTTACTGTTCATCATCTTCCCCACTCGAAAATCCCAACCCTCAACAATGACCCCCAAGTGAGTCAGCGTAGCGTTACTCCATTGCAGTTCAAGTGATCGCCCGTGTATCAACAAAACTTTCTCTCTCTACTTTACAACTCTGTCATTGTAAACTGAATGAAAGAAAGCTGACGTGGAACAACTGTTGGGGGTATTTTTGTCCATTCACCATAATAGGTGACTTTTAAACATAAGTTTTTAAAAGAGTGATACTCTTGCAATGCCACCTCCAAAAAGTGCCGTTTAATTTTTGGACTCTTGTAAAACTAAGTTGGCCTTGAGTTGGAAGAATGCCGCTATTATCATTTGCAAACAATCTTAGGACATGGGTGTAAGTTATGTGGTTTGAAATTAAATTAGTTTTTTTATGTACAATGAATACTGTTTAGAGCAAAACATCGCTCCATAATTGAGGCTCAAGTGTAAGAAACTGACCAAATCTTGGAACCTTAGACACACGTATGATGTCATTTGGAGGAATAGCTAGTTGGGTTTTCACTCAGAATTCATAGTCAAAAAAACTATCGACTTGAACCTTATTGTGCTCTGGTTGAGCCCTAGCTAACCAATACATGTAGCAATTGTGTGAGTACTTTGAAAAATCGGGTCATTTTGGTGGTGAAACCCAATAGTGGCACCAGTGTTAGATTGGATCAGATGAAAGTTTATAAAGCCACTTTCATTCACATGGTGCAAACAAAAATTTAAGTGAACTGAAGGGATTTGACCATCATCCATGGTTTCATCACCAAAACCTAGCTCGAAATGGTTCGAGAGGGAAGGATGAAGTTTCAAATCCATTGAGAGATTGGGTAATAAGGGGCAAGGTTTGTAAGAAGTATTGCAATGGAAATGTAATAGCTGGCTAGATTGTGTAAAAAATATTAGATTCATACTATCCTTTTTATAGCTAAAGATTATTCATTTTACAATTATATTTGGTCTTATAATAGTGCTAGAAAATGTCATTACCGTGGATAAGGGAATTGGTTGGTTTTCTAAATAAGAGTTTGAGTAATTATTAAGATATGCACATATAAGGCATATTTTTTATTTCTTGTTTAGGTTTAACCTTTTATTGCACCCAACATTTAATGGAATACAAGAGCTTTTAAATATGATGTTAAGCTAGGCATGTAAGAACCAACCTAGATACTTAAAGTGTTTCATTTTATCATCATCATTGCAATTAAGATATTAAGATAAATTCATTTTAATAATAATTTTTTTGGTTAACACCGAATTCTTTTATCTTATTTTACGAAAAGAATTATCCAATATTTGTACTAAATGCTGTAATGATAATTTCTTAATGTGTATGTACACGGTTTATAGTTAATAACGGCTTAATTTCAATATAATATGAACAAATTGGTCAGACTACCCAAGATACTTTGGAGTTTTCTTTTACTTTCATAAGTACTGTTTTGATGGTAATATCAGTTAGAATCATTAATTTCAACGGTCGATAACAGGTTCTTTTGTCTTATTCATATTAAATAACTAAATTGGTAGTTAGATATTAACATGCAACAAACGGCTATTTCTAAGTATGATTATAACAAAAAATTATTTTATAAAATTTTCTTAGTCAATAAAGATCTAACCCGCCAAATTTCATTTAACAATCAAACTTTTATTTCCAAACACTCTTACATAACATCACACTAAAACTTCACTATTTCACTATTAAACTAATCTAAATTATTAGCTTCTTCCTTAATCTTCAAACCATATTGAAATCTCTCCCCAATGCTTGAAGGACCATCCTCTCTTTGAGCATGAATTTTGGTTGAGTCCACATTGATAGACAGAACAGGTATGACAGTAAGTCCTTCGCATGAGGACACTAATTGAAACTTATTCTTCCTCTTGTTCCTGGCTGTGAGCCTTCGTTTCTTTGGGGAACTACTTTCATTCCTGTAATGTGATAGCATGTGAGATGCAAATTTCTGTGAACTATTAAAAACCTTATTGCATTTTGGACATTTGTAGGGTCCGTATTTGTTGCACGGAAGACTATGAGTTCTCCCATCATACTTTTGATTAGCATCTATAGTGTGGTTTCTCATTTGATTCCTACTGGACTCACCTATGCTGGGGGCTTGAAGGTTCATGATACCAAGTTGGTCAGGACTAAGATTCAAGTTGTGGCTATGGTATTGGTTAAGATTCAGATTTCGACCACTGATTTGAGAAGTGGATTTATCGTTGAATGGTGTAGGTTTAAGAACGCCTCCCTTATGAGTCTGATGATCAGTATGACCATTAAAGTTTATAATTGTAGGTCTTTGTCTGGTGGTTGTTTGGTTTTGATGATGGTAAGGGTTATTAATTAAAGGGCTCAGTTAACCAATTGACAATTAGCTTGGTTTGACATAAAGTTTCTTGGGTTTTCGAAACTAGGTTGGCCTTGAATTGGAAGGGTATTATAATTTGCAAACAGTCCTTGGACATGGGTGGTAGTTTTGCAGTTTGGAATTAAACCAGTTTGGTCATGTAAAATATTGTTTGGAGCAAAAAATGGCTCCATAGTTGAGTCTTGCGTAAAAAACTGACCAGATCTTGGAGCCTCAGACACACGTATGATGCCATTTGGAGGAATAGCTAGTTGGGTTTGCACTCGGTATTCATAGTCAACAAAACTATAGACTTGAACCCTATTGTGAGCAATATATGATCTTCTCACTTCAGTCACGCTCTGGCTGAGCCCTAACTGACCAATACATGTAGCAATAGGGTGAGTACTATGAAAAATTGGGTCATTTTGGTGGTGAAACCCAATGGTGGCCCCTGGGTTAGATGGAATCAGATGAACGTTGATTAAGCCACTCTCATTCACATGGTGCAAGCCAGAGTTTGAGTTAAATGAAGGGATTTGACCATCATCCATGGTTTCATTACCAAAACCTAACTCGAAATGGTTTGAGGTGGAAGGAAAAAGATTCAAATCCATTGTGAAATTGGGTAAGAAGGGGCAAGGTTTGTAAGAGGTATTGCTATGGAACTGTACTATTTGGCTAGCTTGTGAGAATTATTAGATTCATACTATCCCTTTTAAAGCAAAACATTATTCATTTTTGAGTTAAAACAATTAAATTTGGTCTTACCGAGAGAAAGTAACATTAAAAGGAAAAAAAAATAATTATCACATAGTGCCAGAAAATATCATTGCTATGGATACTAGTGAATTGGTTGATTTTCTAATTAAGGGTTTGAGTAATTATTAAGAAATGAACTATATAAGGTATATTTTTTATTTCTTGTTTAGTTTTAACCTTTTATTGCTCGCAACATTTAAAGCATACCGTTTTTTTTTTTTAAAAAAAACATTTAAAGGAATACTAGAGCTTTTCAATAACGGCATGATCCGTCAAGTTCACCTTATAATTAAAAGAGTGATGCTATTGACACACCCCCTACTGATCTATTCATACCCCATTTTTTAATTATATAATATTCTTTTTTTTTCCTTTATCAAAATTACTTAAAGAGACATACAATTTAGGAAAAAAAATCTTTTACAAAGTAAATCCATTAAAATCTCATATTCCTTTTCCAAAAAAAAAAAACCCAGTAATCTGTTTCTTCAAAAAAAAAAAAATTTAACTCTTAAACCCTAAAATCTGTTTCTTACATACATCTAAACTATTATGAAAGAGTTTGAGAATGGTATCAAGAAAATTGAAGAATTTTCTAAGAACAGTATCAAATATCTTGAAGAATTATCTGAGAATGACATAAAGCAAGAATTGTCTGACAATGATAGTAAGCATCTGGAAACAATTCATTCTTTGGAAATAAGTTTGAAGTTTATTCTTTCTTTAGAATGATATCAAGTTGTCGTTGTGTGTAAAGTACCCTGTAATTTTTTATTTTTTCGTTTCCGAAATAAGAAGAAAAAAAAAACTAAAAATAAAGAAATAAGAAGAAAAAAAAATAAATCAATCAATGGAGGTGAGAGAGATGTATAATATTAAGTTTGAAAAATAAGTAAAATCGGTAGTTTTGGAAATAAATAAAAAAATTTAATAAAAAAATTTAATTTAATTTAATTAAATCAAAATTTTAAAAAGTGGGGCATGAATAGATCAGTAGGGGCCAATAGCACCACTCTAATTAAAATTTCTATTTAATATAAATAAATTGGTCGGACTACCCAAGATTCTTTGGGGTTTTCTTCTAATTTCATAAGTACTATTGTGCTATTAACATCGGTTAGAATCATTAATTTCAACGGTCGATAACAGATTATTTTATCTCATACATAATAAATAACTAAATTGTTAGTTAGAAATTAACGCACGTTCTAATGACTATTTCTAAATGTGCCTATTCATACAGTTTATTTTTATACAATTCTTAGTCAATAACGGTCTAACCCGCCAAATTTAATTTTACATTCAACTTTTATTTCCAAACACTCTTACAAAGCTTCTTACTCAAACTTCAGTATTACACCGTTAAAATTCTCTAAAGTGTTATCTTCCTCCTTAATTTTCTAACCGCGATGTGATCTCTCTCCAACGCTTGATAGACCATCCTCTCCTCGCCTTTCTCCACCCCAACATTAATTTTACTTATTGCTTTCCCTCCATTAATGTTCTTTCCTTGAACATGAACCACGGTTAGGTCCTCGTTGACAAACGTAACAGGTAAAACAGTAAGTCCTTCGCTTGAGGACACTAATTGAAACTTATTCTTCCTCTTGTTTTTTGGCAGTGAGCCTTCATTTCCTTTTTACCCTACTTTCATTCTTGTAATGTGATAATACATGGGATGCAAAGTTTTGTGAACTATGACAAACCCTTTTGCATTTTGGACATTTAGAGTGTGTTTGGTATGGCTTTTCAAGTAGAGCTTCTAGAGTAGATATTTTTGTAATAGAGCTTCTAATGAGTAGAGCTTCTAACAAAAAGGCTTTTGGTTTATGTAAATGACAAAAAATGTGTGTTGACAATGTATTTTTAAAAATAGTTATTAGTTGTGTAAATTACAAAAAAGGTGATGACAATGTATTTAATGAAAAAATTGTATGGTGGAATATTTAAAATTTATAAAGGGTAGTTGAGTCAATTCATATGTTTTAAAAAAGCTCAAAAAAAGCTTTTTGGAAAAGCCCAAATTTTGGGCTTCTCCAAATAGACATAAAATGGCTTTTTTAAAGGGTAATTGAGACAATTCATACATTAAAAAAACTGTTTTCAGTTGTCCCAAACAACTAAAAAAAAAACCTCAAAATAGCTTCTAGCTTAAAAAAGCACTTTTGATCCTTACAAAAGCTATATTATACTGTTTTTATTTCTTGCACGGAAGGCTGTGAGTTCTCCCAAACTCTTGATCATCATCTGAAGTGTGGTTTCTCATTGGATTCCTAATAGAATCAATACCCCTTAAAACATTTGAATAGAGTATCTCATTCAACAAAGAGAACTTACTCACTGAGGTATGTTTAATTTTGCTTTTATTTATTTTGTAGCTTATTAATGCTGATTTAATGCTTAACAACTAATCATTCATTTCTAGCCATAACATTCGATTTGTCCAATCAACGAGACATGATGACAAAATAGTGGCAGATTGCTTGTTCCTAAAACATCGCCCATCATGCAGCTAGTGGGAGCGTGATCTTCGGACTTTGTGCACCTACCCTCACTCTTACACATGCTCTTTCAGATAGGGGATGGCATCATCTTTTGTTATATATATTTTGGAAAACTTTTCGTTTTCCCTCTTCCACAGACTTCCTTTACAATTCTTCTCTTTCAAAAACTGCAACCCCAGTTTTTCCACTTCTTTCTAGCCTGAATTTCTCTTCGAAGTTCCTCTTTGCTCAAATCTTTTCCAAAACCACTTGCTTCTTACCAGATCTTCAGTTCCATCAGTATCAACACTCACGCCATTTTCATCTACACGAAGCATTCAGGTATGGATCCTATTGCTCGCTACCGTTATGTTGACTTGTTCATACGTGCTGTTGAAATGGAAGATAAGGAAAATATTGCCAGTATCTAGTCCATATTATGAGGTCGTCCTCAGGGTTTCACACCTCCAACCTAACCCACAGCTCTCAACGTGGATTATTCAATTGCTCATCCTGAATTTCTACCTTCTCACTTTAATCTCATTGTTTCTTCTGTTAATACATGCCTAGAGATGTCGAAGGCAACATGTACTGGTCGGCGTAGCAAGGCTACTGATAAGAACTCTCTGTTGATCAACTGAAAGATTCGATTTCAATTGCTAAGTTAGCGGATGTCCCCAAGAGGCGCTGAGTGCATTTGTTGAAATTCTCTGCTGACCAACCATGTGCCTTTGATTCTAAAGTGAACGTGGTAACTAACCAGGAAGTTGCAAAGTTCATCAACATATTTAACATTCCTAGCTTAGTGCAGCTTTTTTACAATGGTCGTCGTGCCATTTGGAACCCTCCCGTAGGCATTGTCGCCATATATGGGTCTATGCTCACCTCTAAAGTGATTTTGCCCATTCAACCTTTCATTGCTAGATTTTTGGCAAATGCCGGGATTGTTCCTGCCCAACTTTCCCCTAACTCCTATAGGATTTTGATTAGCTTGTGGCACCTGTGGCGAAAGATAGGTGCCAGGCACCCCCAAGATATTCGTAACTTCTATACTTTGAGTCGGACAAATTCCGGGGGCATTTTCCATCTTCAATCGATCTACCCCGACCGCTGGATTCCTAGCAGGTATGAAGAAAGATCCCCTCATGCATCCAGCAAAGACCACAAGGGTTTTATTTGGGGTTTTCCCACATTAAATAAGTACTGGAATAACATTTGGTTGTTTGTCAGAGGCGACTGGGGCGAGACAATAATGACCGACCCTCGCCAAGACTTGACTAGGAACAGTGTCCTAAGGCACTTCTGTAACCCTGAGATCTGGAACAAGTCTCTGGCGCTGCTAACTAAAAGGCAAGCTAGTCATGTGATTTCAGCTACTCAAGAATCCTAGAAAGGGAGGGATCGACGTGTGATGTTTGTGGAAAAGGGCCTGATTGATCTAAATCTTTTCCTAGATATTTCCAGTCGTCGCAGACGATGTAAGTTCTCGTTTCCCTTCACTTATCTTGTTTTGTTTGCGTATTCCCCTTGTCATTGTCTGTATTTGCCTTTCAGTGAATGATATTGATGTTGTTGCTGGCGAGCAAGCCGAAAAGGCTAAGTACTTGGATAAACTTAGCAGGAAAAAGGCTACTGATCAGCTGGCCAAAGGGATCGCTCCCCCCGAACTTGACACTTATTCAGGCCTTGTCTGAAAAACACAAGGAGGTAGACATGGCACTCCCCCGAGGGATGGTAAACGAAAATTCACCCAGGAGACGGCTGTTATGATGGTGGCCAAGACAACGAAATGGACCTTCGCCCTTGAGGCTGCTTGCTCAAAGAAAACCGTCACAGTTGAAGTTGGACTAGATTCACACTTCTCGGGGGTCAAAATAGATAATACGGTCAAAACAGATGATGACCGGGAGACAATAAGTAGATTGTTTACAAGAGAGCTACACTCTAAAAGTAGGTTGGACCATCCATCTGCCACACACGCCTCTTCTCCATCTAAACGAGTCCAATCTAGAGGTCAGAACGTTCAGCCAACTGACCAAGTTGTTATTGGTGGCCATGCTCCATGACCATCCGATCAGACCGTTCCATTAGTTCTGCAAACCTCAAATGGCAGGCAGGGTTCCCTTCCAACTGATCATATTGATGTTGGCAGCCAAGCACCCAGACCATCTGGCCTGAATATTTCTTCTACTAAGCAGATCTAATCCGATCACCCAGACAGCCGCTCTGCTCAGGCTTTGATGAAGCTTTCAGTGAACCACTCGATGATCTTTTCAGACTCGGATTCTGATGAGAGTCTTGATAGTGATTTAAATTGTTACGGTCCTGATCATACCAAGAAAATTCCCTTAGAGTCCAAGCCCACCCCTAAGTCACTGATTGAAGCTGAGGTGACAAACATTGTAGATAATACAAAAGGCCGGGTTAATTGGTGCTTCTGATCTAGGGCAAACTGAAATCGTGCCTCCAAGATCTATTTGGTAGTCGATCCTACTGGCCAAGGTTGTGTTGGCAAGGTTGTTACTTCAAATGAGGATATTCTCCCAGTAGAATCACAGGTTGAGAAGGTTGGAGAGGGTTTAGAAACCCTTGGAGAGAGATCTTTAGATTCACCAGCTGCAGTCATGGGGATCACTGTTGGTGCATTCCCAGTTGCGTTTGTGAGGCCCGAACAAGCTGAACCCCGACCTCAAAATCTGAGGGGAGTGTCTACCCCTACCATCCGATCGGCGAGGAGAAAGACCAACTTAGGTTAATACCAATCACCTCTCCCGGGCATGGTTCAATCTGAACCTGGGACTCCCTCGGGCTCTCGCGGGCCATAGATCCACCCCCTTGACCTGTTGCGTTCCATGTCCCAGTGCTTATATTAGGGATGGATACTGGAGGGACCCCAGTATCACTAATACCACTGAGGAACTCCTTGCCTTTTTTAACAACGGGGTCTTCATGAGTACTCGAGACTCTCCATCTCTTTCCCAATCCTCTCGATCTGGATTAACCCTCATATTCCTTGTTGTTTCCTTTCTTACATGTCGTGCTGTGAAGGCCCAACATAGGTTGAATATGAAGATCGCTCAGTTAAAAATTGAGCTTGCTGAGAAGAACAAAGCACTCAAGTCCACCTCAACTGGCGAGTCCAAGATAAAGCAGGCATTCAAAGAGAAGCTAAAGCAGTGTGATACGACTGAGGCTGCTTTGAGGAGATCATTGGCCAACACTGAGACCAGAGCCTCTGTGGCTGTTATAAATGTCACTGATCTTACCACTAAGAATGGTCGGTTGGAAGCAAGTATAACCAAGGCTGAGCAGAGATGTGTTGAACTGTAGCAAAAGATTACCCTGGCCGATAAAGCGATTGCCAATCTCAAGGCAGAGGCTCGCATTGCTAAAGAGACATTGGTAGCTTTTCAACAGTTAATGCTCGAAGCTTAGCAAAAGTCTGAGGAGGCTATAATGCATTAAGAGAGATTGGCTAAAGACTTGAAGCAACAGCAGGTCAGTATTGAGGCACTTTCTGAGGACGTCAAACTGGCTCGAGAGATTCAGGTTGTTGATCAATTTAAAAGATCTCTGGCTTTCGACGCCCGTATGTTTAGGGAATTGGAGTGTGGGCTCGTCATCGCTCACTCTTTCATTTTTGGCAAAGATCGAACCCGTCATTCCATTCAACGGAAGTGGGATGTAAAGATCAATAACTACAAAGATGTGGCAGGCTTACTGCAAGTCAATTGGCAAGGAGCCTCATCTTATGCATTTAGAGCTGCCCTTTGAAACTTCTCTCTTGACCATTCATGCTGACGAGAAGATTGACATTTTGGGTAGCGAGATTGATGTTGGGCCTTTTCCTGATAAGGATTATACTGCCTTTTTGGACAACGACCCCGATGGCATTAATTGGCCCGAGTTCCCGGACCTGAGCAATGGCTATATAGATGAAGACAAGCCTCCTGGCAGTTCTGGACCTAGTGGTCCCTCGGGTACATATAAGGCTTGAGCATGTTGCCCATTTCCTTGCTACCTTAATTCCTCTTTTTTTTATCTGTTTTCTTTAAGAACCTTTTGTAAATAATCTTATAAGTATAATACAAGCTTCTTATCGGTTATATCTTGTCTTTGTTGTTACACTAAGCTAAGTGACTAACCTAGCCTTGCTTGGTTGGATAATCGAGTGATCAGTATAGAGCCTAAGTCACTCATTGGCTTAAACTATGCATATAACAATTTTGGATAATAAAATGAATGATTTCCCTATTCATTCTAATTTAATGGATTGCCCTTAGGGCACTTCAAGGAATTGTGAAATTCCCTTAACCACTTATAGAGGTATATGTCTAAACTTTTGCACTTATTTTTCACACAACCAAGTTAAGCACACTTAGAGCATTTAACAAGTAAATTGCTTTAACAAGTCAAAGGAAAGGAAATTCAATCAAGCAAGTGTTAAAACAATACAAGTTAATATAAGTAAAGAAACTAAAAAAAAAATACAAAAATCAACACAAGAGATTTTTACATGGTAAAACTTCAAAAATGAGGAAACATCCACGGGTTGATACCACAACCACCAACAAAAAGCAAATCACTATGACAAATAGGAGATACACACTGAAGAGGCAATCAACACAAGACTCACTCTCCAAGTTATCTACACCTATTTTACCCTCGGGACTAGTGAACTTACTATGCCGACTTCCTATCCAAGACCTCACGTCTCTAGGAAGATTTCTTGCTTGTCTATCCAAGTCCTCCTGACTCTAGATAAGACCTCCACACTTAGCTATCCAGATCACCCCCGATCCTAGCCAAGACTCCAATGCTTAGCTATCCAAGTCCTCCCGACTCTAGCCAAGACTTCCAATGCTCAAATCAAAGAATCATTCTTAGAAATGAGACTTCCAACCTATTCACAAGGCATATGATCTAAGTGAATGCAAATAATGCAAACATAAGCAAATAGAGCAAGTAAATCAAACACACTCTATTAGGGATGTTCATTTCCCCATCGGGCCCCATCCCCCACGAGCCCTAATGGGGTTTTGGGGGCAAATATTACCCCCAAATGGGTTTTGGGGGTAGGGGTGGGGGCAAACTTGGCCCCCATTTTATAAATGGGGGAGGCGGTGGGGGGATCCTCCCCCAAACCCATTCCCCAATTTCCCCCAAATATATATATATATATATTATATTATTTTAATTTATATATAAAGTTTTAACAATTCAAAAAAAAATATATATATATATACTATAATATTAACCTGATTTAGTAGTTATTAGTTAGTACTTAGTACATGAGTATTGATTGAAGATGTAAACTTTAAATTTGAAGTATTAGAAATATTTGTATTTATTTTGGATTTCTTTAAACCAATTATTTATTTTATAACGAATATTTTGATTACTTTTTAGATTGAATATTTTAACATGGTCAAACTACAGATTAGAATGACCAAATTCAAAATTTCGAATTTGGATTTTTAGATTGGAAATTGAAAATGAAAATAAATTGTGGAAATGAGGTTTTGGGGTGGGGGATGGGGAACCTCCCCCCAAAATGCCGCCACCCCCAGTCCTCTAAAATGGGTTTTGGGGGAAGGGTTGAGGAATGGGGGTGGGGGGACCCTCCCCCGCCTCATTGGGCCTTCACCCCCATCCCTACACTCTATGAAGAATTAGTTTTTGCACAAGTCAAGCTTACAAACAAAAAGCACTAATTCTTATGAACATGTAATTAGAAATCTAGGACATGCAGTCCAAAAACATTCACAAAGATATCTAGAAACCAAATCATGTCAATCAAATCTAGAACAACAAGTTTTTCAATAGAAATCACAAAACTAGCTTTGAAATCAAGTGAACAAGATAACACTTGAAATCCTCAACATATTCAACAAAATAAGAACTAGATTTAGATGATAGAGATCATAATAAAAAAATTCTAATTCCATAGCATGTGACTAAAACCTAGAAATCAACAATCAAAATCAAATTACAAAGATATTCTAGATTCAAGTTCATGTTCTTCAAATTAGCTAAAAGATATTCAATCAAAAGTAACAAGAGCTAATTTCGAAAATAACTCAAACAAGTCCAAAATTTGAATTAAAATCATTCTAAACATTTTTCTTTAATCAAATAAGAAGATCTATCAAGTTGATCATAAAAGAAAAATGGAAAGAAGATGATTCAGTTACAAATGGTGAACACACGAATGAAGATCAGATCACCACGAAAAGTTTGTACATAATTTGACTCTGAAAATACTTGGGAATTGTTCCTCTCTCAATACCAACAATTTTGGCTTTTAAAAATCTAAAATCGGACTTGATTTGAGAGAGATATGACCAAAACAAAAATGCAAAACTTGTTGAAAGTTTTTGCACGAAATTCAAATATATATGGAGGGAAATTAAAGTGGAGAGAGAGAGAGAGAGAGAGAGAGAGAGAGAGAGGAATTCAGCCACCTATCATGCCTTGCCACCTCAGCTCCCAATGGAGGCATGTGGCCTCCATGGGGGCAGAGGGGTGGCCTTCTTGTGGGGACCATGAGCCTCCACTGAGTAGGGGTAGTGTTGGCAGTTTGCCATCCCACTTCCCCTTTGCTCCCTATCGTGCCTACTCTTGCATTCTTCGACAGTCCTCCGACCTCTGAATTTGAATCCATTTTCGGATTAGGGATTGCAACTCCCTCACGGACATGGACGTCAACAAAACTTTCACAAAATATATAGAAATTGACTCGATACACAAAGACGAAAATCATGCACGATAAAGACACATAAAGTTTCGTAACTTCCAACTCGGAACTCGAAAACTTATGAATGAGTATGCGAAACGACCGGAACTCAATATAGAAAAATATGAGAACATAATCAAGTCCAATATCACAAAACACAAACAAATAAACACAAAAACACACAAGTATGCCGTTTCCTAGATATAGTCCTAGAACTTCCAGTTTTACAACAGTTGTTAAATTGAATCTTGATACCTTAGCATCCAAGCAAGCACTTATCCTCTTAAAGACGAACTTTGTATGCGAAGTTGCTTTCCTTCTTTGAAGCTCGATCCAATCACGAACCACCTAAGCAACTAAGCAATACAAACAAAGAGCATTTTGTTATGGAATCAAGCCAACACAAATCTAAAACCTAACAATCTCCCCATTTGGCTATTCCATGACAAAACCTCAACCTCACCATACAATGATCACTCAAACTAACACATAGTTGATTACTTTCTCACATCTTCACATTACAAAGAGAACCCTAAACTAAAATATCTTCAAGTCTTCACAAGTCTTCAAGATTCTCCTCTTTTATCATCAAGGCACCTGTGAAAAAACACACAACCAAACAAACAAGAAATCTTCTACAAAGAATATTGGTGAGATATATCCACAAAAACAAACAAGACTCTCTATATCTCATATAAATGTTCACTTTAAAGCACTCCCTTAGTTCATTTACCTCAACACACAATAATTCTTTACTCCCCTTTAAGAAAAGAATTCTCCCCCTTAATACAAGAAGGTCAATAATCCACATGAGGTACTATTCTCCCACACATGGTGAAGTATACATTTCTCCCTCTTTTTGTCAAGGAATAGTCAAAGAAACAAATAAGGGATAATCAAGGGAAAAAGGCAAATATACGAGAAAAGTAACATTCATTTACAATGTTCAATTATGTCATGTTTTTATCAAAATAAAATCATGTGAACATATCATAAAAGAGAACAAAGTCTAGCATACAATGCTCCCCCTTGATAAGTGCTCTATCTAAGATCAAGATATGATATTGTTTATAATGATATCCACACAATCAAGCAATTTTTAAAGAAATTCAACAAAATAAGCTTCACAAACTATGAGAGATACACCAAGATTTTCAATCTCTCTCATAATTCTTCTAAAATTGCTAGCATATCAAATTCACTTGAAAGCAAAACAAGTGTGTGTGGATTTTCTTCAAAAATATGTAAAGGAGTAATTGGATCATCAACATGCAAACCATATCAATATCTATTCATCTTAAGCTTTTCCATAAAAGGTCAAACCGATTATCATCATGAATTTTTGCTTTTAAGAGAATAGATTTCAACATATGAGCGTGTGTGTGCATGTGGCTCGTCATCCCATTTATGTTTTTCAACCCGAGCAATCACAATTTTCAACTATACTCCTTTTAGCCTTTCTTTTGAGGCTTTGAATCAAATATTTTTTTTATTGATTCTTTCTTTTTCAACACTTCTTTGATTTTTCTTACATAAACATATACGCTTCATGATGTCTTTCACTCATCATAATGGTGTAGCCCTTTCCTACATTGGGCGGCTGCACAACCAAAATGTGTAGCCATTTTCATAAAGGTGCTCATTGAGTTATATATAGTTGCCGAAGCAAAATGGATACTAACCATAGGTCATCTTAAATGTACTAGTCAAAAGACTTCAAGGTGCATCCATAACTCACATATCTTCAAACTCAACTTACTCAAACTAAACATATGAGAGAAGAAAAGTGTGCACTTTTTGAAAACCAAGTTTTAAGGCTTAAAAGAGCATGATCTAAAAGAAATACAAAGAGACTTACTTAAGATCTGTACTTCTCAATAGAGTAGCTTTCATTGAATATGAATCTCATATTTTTCAAAAATATGCCACTTATCAATCAAACAAGTATAAGATATAACACATGCATCATGTAAAAGATCTTTGTGAACAATTTCACTTAATGATCTCTATATGGCAATTATTTAAAGAAAAACATATGTATCCTAAACAAAGTTCTCTAAAATAACATGCCACATGATGTCATGCTCACATAGAGTTTAAAAGATGAAACAAGAAAACAAGCTTTAGAGTAGAGATATACCTTAGCATGATTTTTCATCAATGTAATGCCTTCGCCCTTTTTATGAGCTCTCTTGGCTTATTTGTCCTCATGACAACAAGTTGTTGGTGTGTCTTCTCAAGAGAATAAAGACTAAATATCTTAACTCAAACAAACATATAAAACGACTTTCTCCAAAAAATCTTAACAAATTACACCAAATAGATTTCAAAAATCAACTTCCCTAAAATAAATCAATAGATTTCGGCTATCATAGTGAAAGTATGAGAATATTAAGTTCATATATTGACTAGAGACACCAAGTTTGAATACTAGACCGAGCATAGTACAAATAGCTTAGTCAAGCATCAAACTTAGAACTCTTATCAAACAAGAACAAAAAAAATACTCTCATATGTGCTACTCATTCAAGTATAAGAGCACTCACCTTTAACCATATTGGTCTTAGGTGAACCAACACAAACAACATCATGATCATTACACATGGCAATATGAAATTTAGAAGATAAATCATCAACAATCTTCCTCATGAAAATATCACTTATATTAAACTCATCATTATTGCCACGCATAAATATTTCATCAAGACAAGGTATATGACCACCATGCTTTTTCACATTGTCATCCACCCAAATCTTCTTGACATTCTTCTTTACAAGTTTATCATTATTAAGCACAACATTTAAATATTTATCAATATCAACATGTTTAGAAGAATGACCAGGAATCTTTTTCACATCATGCTTCTTAATCCAAACTTTCCTAGTAACTTTCTTCACATGATCATGATCAATATGAACATTTTTCAAAGCATCGAAAATATTGTCATGTTTAGAATCTTTCAAAGAAGATTTGTTCAACTTACTAGCATGCATATTAATCTTCTTAACCTAAACTTTCCTTGTTGATTTCTTTTTATTCACATATTCATCATCCATAGTCTCTAATGCCCTAACATGTTTAGAAACAACCAAAGGAAGTCTTTTCATCTCACTAGCATGCATCTCATTTCCTAGTTTGCATTGCCTAACATACTCGTAGCGTCTTTTCATCTCACTAGCATGCATCTCATTTCCTAATTTGCATTGCCTAACATACTCGTAGCATTTAGGTTTGATATGACATACAACATTGTAAAAATGACAAACCGGGATAAACTTAGAGATGTTATGTCTAGTTCTAGACTTAAACTCATGCTTATGAGAATGATTATGTAACTTTTCCACATCTTTGATATGTTTCACAGTTCCTAGTTTGCATTGCCTATGTATTCGTAACACCTAGGCCTAATGTGACCAACCACATTACAATAATGACAAACTGGAATGAATTTAGAAAAATTACCTTTTGGGTGTGCATGCTTTGGTTGAGAAGTCAGTTGAGAAGTTTCATAGCTCTTCTTGTCCTTGTCTTTGATTTTGGACGAAATAGTAGTTGAGTCTTTCTTCTTCTTGGACATTCTTGACTTGGTTTTGGTTGTAGAAGTCTTCTTAACTTCTTCTACAAAACCCAAGCCACTCATATCTCCATGACGCTTTCCAAGTTTTACTACTTCCATGCCATTAATAGACTCTTTGAGAAATTTGACTTCATCTTTAAGATCACACTCCTTTATCTTCAAGATAGTCAAAGTGTTCTTTTTTTTCTTAATCTCTCATTCCATGACAAACAATTTCATATTAAAGTCTTCTTTTAAATCATCCAACTCTTGAGCACTTTCCTCCAACTTTGAAAACTATTTTTCAATGGTTTTTTCATGCTCCTTGATGACTTCACTTTGCTTGCTTATCTTCTCTAAAGACATCTTCTTTTCAATGTCAAGAGCTTTGATTATAACAACTAAATTGGCATTGATCAACTTCAACTTATTGTTCTCATCATTCTTCTTTACATTTTCAATAGTTAGTTGAAGGATCTTGTCATTGAACCTTGTTTCATCATGATTTGAGGAAGCTTCGATCTCTTCATGATTGGAGGAGACTTCACTATCTTCACTACTGGAAGAGTATTCACTTTCCTCATTACTTGAGGACTCTTCACTACTATCCTCAAATCTCCCTTCATATATAGCCGGGTGAGCAATGTAATTGCTAATATATTCACGATCATCCGATGACTTATTTTCCTCTTTTACATCACCTATGGATCTAATGTAGGCTTTCATCATACTTTTCCAAAAGAAGTATTCACCACTTTTCAAGAGTGAAGGCCTAGCACTAGAAGCAATTTCCGGCATCCAATCACCAATAGTAAAAAAATGATTTTTTTTGACAAAACAAAACACAACACAAACACTATAACTATATCTATCTAATTACTTCTAGACACCTGCTCTGATACCAAGTGAAATTCCCTTAACCATTTATAGTGTAAAATATACCTAGGGGGGGGGGAGTGAATACGTATATGCTCAAATTTTTGCACTTCTTTTTCACACAACCAAGTTAAGCACACTTAGAGCATTTAACAAGTAAATTTCTTTAACAAGTCAAAGTAAATTCAATCAAGCAAGTGTTAAAACAATAAAAGTTAATGTAAGTAAAGAAACTAAAAAAATACAAAAATCAACACAAGAGATTTTTACCTGTTAAAACCTCAAAAATGAGAAAACATCCACGGGTTGATACCACAACCACAGGCAAAAAGCAAATCACTATGACAAATAAGAGATACACACTCAAGAGTCAATCAACACAAGATTCACTCAAAAGTTGTTAAATTAAATCTAATGCATGTGTATACTTCAATAAGTTTGTGAATGTGTTATATAAATTTGGCACAATGATGCAGGGACACATATAGATGGGCTGTGTGTGTGTGTGTGCACCTACGCCTTGCAAGAGGAAGAAGAATCTTGATACCTTAGCATCCAAGTAAGCACCTATCCTCTTGAAGACGAACTTTGCATGCGAAATTGCTTTCCTTCTTTGAAACTCGACCCAATCACGAACCACCTAAGCAACTAAAAAATACAAACAAAGAGGGTTTTTTTATGGAATCAAGCCAACACAAATCTAAAACCTAACAAATTGCTCTTATTGTCAACTGACCATTTATAGATCAGTCGGTTGTCTCACTAACCACTAATCTTTGACCTGGTTAGTTATCTCATTAGCCGACCGTCACTTGACCTAACCAGCTATCTCATCAACTGATTGAACTTGATCTGAGCAGCTGCCTTATTAACCCAATTAGTTATCTCACCAACTGATCATCTTGGTTTGCTACGTGAACAATCCTGAATTCTTGCCAAGTAGTGTTCTTTTATGAACCATTCACATGGTATCTAATTTATAGACTTTTGTCTTATATCTGGAAACTAAGTCACCAGGACTTCTCCCCGTAGTCTGTTAGTCAAGATTCGCTGCAGCGGGGATGTTCCATACTACATTATCTTAGCTTATCTTAGCTTAGTATCTTTTAACCGTCGTTTAAGTCTGAGTATTTCATTACTCCGTTCAGCTTTCTGTGCATCCCATCAAGTATTTACGAGCTGAAGGCGCTCTAACAGTGCTACTATACACCCAGTTAGTTTCAGTGAGTATGCATTGTCTTTACGACTTCTGCTTTCGGCTTTCTCACTAGGCTCCCCGAGCACCTATTAGGGATCAGCAATCTCGGGTACTAAGAGATTGTCTTTGTAAACGAAGAAAAATTTAGAACACTTTGCTTGGTCTTTTGAAACTTTTCCCTCGAGCGGACTTTTATTGATAACTTCAATCAAAATACGAAAAGAAAACAATAATTGATTAGGAAGACATAATCAAAACTCATGCTAATTCTAATGCTTAACTATTAAAGCGACAAAGTAGCAAATAGATAAAACCCTTTATGGATAAAATATCTTCAAATATTAGGCATTGCAGGGTCGGGGCAACTCTCCCCCTTCAAGTGGGGTAAGGCGATATGCTCATGCCCAGCTAACCCGACCACCTGAAAGGGTACTTCCCACTTATCTACTAGGGAACCAGCTGCTTTCGCCATCGTATTTGGAGATACTCTTCTAAGGACCAAGTCCCTGAGCTGAAATCTTCTTATTTGGAAATGCAAATTGTAATATCTAGCAACCCTTTGTTGATAGGCACATTCCTTATTTTCTCAAGGTCCCTATTTTCTTCTAGCTCATCCAGGTTTTGCTCCAGTATATCCACATTTCTATTAGGCTAATATAATTGAGCTCTTGGGGAGGCATGGACTATCTCAACCGGGATAATTGCTTCAGTCTATAACGCTAACGAGTAGGGAATTTCTCCTGTTGAGGTTCTTTCAGTCGTCCGGTAAGCCTAAAGTACCTCATGCAGTTTGTCTGCCCAGTTCCTCTTTTTAGCATCCAGTTTGGCCTTTAAGGTATGCTTAATGATTTTGTTTACAACTTCAGTTTGTCCATTCATCTGTGGATGAGCGAGTGTAGCATAGTAGTTCTTGACGTGATACTTCTAGCACATCTCCCCAAAGTTATCGCTATGGAATTGGGTTCCATTATCAACAATGATTGTATTTGAGATCCCAAACTGATAGATGATATTATTCTTCATGAAATTGGTTGTGTTAGCCTCGGTTATATGCACCAGAGCTTCTGCCTCGGTCCACTTCTTGAAATAATCCACCGCCACTATGACTTGCTTATCACCCCATTTAGTTACTGTTGGCATCGAGCCGATCAGATCTAACCCCCACATTGCAAACGGCCAGGGCAAAGTTAAATTTCTCAAATGCATGGGTGGCTGCCTGACATCGTTCGCAATCCTCTGGCAAGTTCACACTTCTCCGCCACTAATTGTGCATCTTGGAATATGGTTGGCAAATAAAAACCTTTCCTAAGGGTCTTATGAGCCAAACCCCCGTGTGATTTCCACACACCTCGTTATGTATACTCAACCGAATCTTGTTGGCTTCAACTGGGTCTACACACCTTTGCAGGCTTTTGAGAACCCACTCCTGTAGAGTTTTCCTCCTACCATCGAATACCGGATAACTCTATACTTGATATGTTTTACTTCAACCAAGTCCTCACAGAGTGTATCGCCTTCCAGGTACTCTCTGATCGGGGTCATTCAGGTGACTTGCCTTTCTTCAATTACCTCAACCGTCAGCTTTTCCTCTTCATTGATGCTAGGCTTCCTGAGATGGGCCACCAGGATTGTTTTAAACCAAATGCCAGTGGTTGCTGATGCCAATCTCAATAAGGCATCAGCCTTCTCATTCTTCTCTCTCGGGATCTGCCTGATTCTGTAAGTCTTGAATATCCCAAATAAGACCTTATCTATCTTCTGATAGACTGCCATATTATTGTCCTTTGCCTGGTATTCAACCAGCACCTGGTTGACCATGACTTGTGAGTCATTGAATATTTCTAGCTCGTCCGCACCCAGAGCTGTACAAACTCTGAGTCCTGCCAGCAGCGCCTCATAATTAGCCATGTTGTTGGTAGCCTTGAAGTCAAACCTCAAGGCACACTCTACCTTATCACTTTTTGGGGTGGATACCACTATGTCTGCCCCGTTGCCATACGTGTTTGACGATTCGTCGATGTGCAACCACCAATGGAAAACTTGCCTTTCTCTTTCTCCAAGCATTCTAATCACCTCATTGTTTGGTTCAGTGAACTCGGTGATGAAGTCAGCCACATCTTGACCCTTGATCGAGTCTCTTGATAAGTAGGTGATATCGAACTTGCTCAACTCGACTTCTCACTTTGTCAGTCTTCTCGACACTTCTGGCTTGGACATAATTTGCTTAAGAGGGCAGTATGTGTATACTTCGATTATGCGTGCATGGAAGTAAGGCCTCAATTTTCTTGCTGCTGTTTCCAATGCTAATGCCATATGTTTGGCAACCGAGTACCTTGTCTCTGCTGGCAGTAAGGCCTTTCTGGTATAATATACTATCTTTTGCACTCCCTCTTCCAGCCTTACCAAAATTGACCCCGTAGCCATTGCCGTGACTGATAGGTACAAGTATAATACTTCCACATCCGGTGGTTTTGATAGGATCGGGGTCTTACCAAGATATTCTTTGATCTTCTAGAAGGCCTTCTAGCATTCTTCATTCCATTCCACCCATTTACCTTTTCTTATGGCCTTGAAGAAAGGTAAGCATTTGTCTGTTAACCTGCTGATGAACCGGTTCAATGAGGCCAGACAGCCAGTCAACCTCAGAATGTCTTACAATGTAGTAGGTGACCTCTTATTTTTTAGTGCTTTTATCTTTTTTGGGCTTCATCTCAATTCCCTTTTGGTGGACTTGGAAGCCAAGGAACTTCCCTGAAGGCACCCTCAAGACACTTTTTTGGGTTTAGTTTCATCTCATACCTCCTTAGTAATTTAAATATTTCCTTCAGGTCCATTGCATGTCTCTCGGCAGTGGTGCTTTTTGTCAGCATGTCATCCACATATACCTCCATATTCATGTCGATATGTCGGGCAAGCATCTTATTTACCAGCCTTTGGTAGGTTGCCCCGGCGTTCTTGAGACTGAAAAGAGTATCACCTTGTAGCAGTATAGCCCTTGGTCGGTTGTGAATGCGGTCTTTTCTTCGTCTAGCTCAAACATTTTGATTTGGCTGTAACCCAAGTAGACGTCCATGAAACTTAACAGTTCGTGCCCCACAGTTATATCAACCAACTGATCTATTCAGAGTAAGGGAAAACTATTTTTTGGGCATGCTTTGTTCAGGTCCGTGAAATCTACACACATCCTCCATTGTCCATTCTTTTTCTTTACTAGCATGACATTGATGACCCATTTCGAGTATTGCGCTTCTCTGATCAACTCTGCTGTCAAGAGTTTTTCAACTTTTTCTTTAATCGCTTTACTCATCTTCGGATTAAACCGTCGTCTCTTTTTAACAATCGGCCTACGATTGGGGATCGACTGCCAAGTAGTGAGAGATTACCTTGGTGTCTATCCCTGTCATGTCCTCATGTTCAATGCGAACGCATCTTTGAACTGCTTCAGTAGGCCAATCAAATCATGTTGGACTTGTTCTGTCAATTTAGCCCCTAACATGACTGTTTGGTCAGTATTATCTTCATCGAGCACGACCTCAAGGGTTGGTTCTTCCGTTTGATCTTTTCCCTGCTCCGGAGATGTCTCCCTAAGATCGAAGTTGAATTGAGTTGGTGTTTCTGCTCGGGCCTCTCCGTCATGGATTTCAGGACAATCCTTACCTTCTAACAAGTCTATTTGCATCACATCTGACTCTGTCTTTTCTATGTATATACTGCCAGATTTGCTTTCCTTGCCCATTCTTGCGAGCTCTTCATAACACTTACTTCCACCTCGGTTGAAATTTGACCGTCAGGGCATATGTTGCCGTGACAACCTTGTTCAAGAAAGGGCTTCCCAACAAGGCATTGTATGGCTAATTTTCCGTGTCTACCACCACGAAATCGAGGAGCACAGTTTTCTAGCAAAGGTAAGTTCCAATTTCAACTGGTAGCTTAACTATCCCTAAAGACCTCACTTCTGCTCCATCGAACCCTCTCAGCGGGACCCCAGCGATTGCAAATCTTTTCTTTGTAGCTCTAGTTAATCAAATACCCCCACACTCAAGATGTCTACTGAGCTCCCGTTGTCACACTCTTCTCACTTCCCTATGACTAATGCGAACATTCACTACGATCGCATCATTTGGCTTGACTTCGAACTCGTGTGCATCAGCTTCAAAAAACACGATCGGGTCCCAGCCTTACTTTGTTTTTTTCCAGTTGGGTCCGACTGAGTTTACCTCCAAAGTTATTTGGTCATCTATTGCCTCACGGACTTCAGTAATTCTTTCTCAACTGATCTTTTCCATGTAAGGCCATCCAAAGATTGTGTTGATGGCTCCCACATTCGAACTTCTCTTAGGACTATCTCTCTTATCTTGGTCGTCCTTCTGAGGGTCCTACTGCTGGTCATCGCTGCCTTTCAGGACCACATCTTTCAAGTGTCCTTCTTTGATCAACTTCTCGATGTAATCCTTCAGCTGGTAGCATTTCGAGGTCTCGTGACCATTTTCTCTGTGGAATCGAGAATACTTGGAGGTATCCCTCCTTGCAAAGTTGGATTGCTTGAGGGGTTTCTTATACAGGTTTTTGTCCACTATCACAGCTAGGACTTCTTCTTGTTTTTTGGCTAAGGGAGTATAATTGATGTACTGCCTCTTGAGGGACTTATTACCTTTTTGGTCATCCTCTTTGCGGCCTTCCTTACCCTTTCCTGAATTGTTATTCTTCTGGTCCCACTTCTGGTTTCCTTTTGAACTGTTATGTTTAGGCTTTTGGCCCTCTTCCGGTCAGCCACCATGTATGAATTCACCTCTGTAGGCTATTTGCTCTTCTTCCACCATCGCATATCCCTCCACGTCATCCATCAAGTGCCCGTAAGTGGCAGGCCCCTTCTGCCTTAATCCGAGCCATAGTTGGCTATGTTGCAAACTATTAACAAATGCCGAAACTACATCGTCATCATTGGGATCCTGCACCTCCGATACTTCTTGAGAGAATTTGGTCAGGTATTCTTTCAATTTCTCATCATTTCTTTGTTTCAAGGTTGAAAAGACGGATATCGATCGCCTCCTCTGAATGTTTCCTATGAATTACCGGTGAAGGCTTGAATTAGTTCTTCGAAGTTCCTGATTGACCCACCGGTAAGGCCGCCGAACCATCTGAACCTTTGATCTCCTAGTGTTTGAGGGAACATCATGCACATGAGTGCGTTGTTATAATCATACTGCACCATCGCACTCTAGTATCTCCTGATGTGCTCCTGAGGGTCGGTGTTGGCCTTAAATTGTTCTACATGTGGTCTCCTGAACTTCTCCGAAAAGTAGGCTTGTCTTATGAGGTCGACGAATGGACTGCCACGGTTACTCATTAAAATATTTCCGCGACCCTGACTTTGCTCTAGAGCCTTCATTCTTCTTAACAAGACTTCTCGCTCACCATCTGGTTCCCTGTGTTCATCAAACTTCTGACGGGTGGTGAACCCATAATGGCCTCTGGTATCCGTCCTGTGACCTCGGCCTCGCGAATGTTATATTTGATTGCGAGGGTGGTTTCTCGATGTCCTCTAGGAGTGCTTCCTTCTCAGTTAAGGTCAATCGAGACCTTCTCATATGACCGTCATACCGGTATTCCTTGGTATATTTTGGTCTTCCTCCATCGTATCTTTCTACATCTCCTCACAAACTAGATTTCATGTACTCCCCTGCGCCTTGGCTGTCCCATCCCTATGGACTCTTATGACCCTGTTTATCTTGGCCATCATCTCTTCTTTGAGATTGTTCCCTTCATCCCTAACGATCCGCCCTATCTCTACCAATTTTACCAGGCGCCCCTGGGGTAGCAGCCACTATCTCTGAACGTACCTTGGGGTCCTGGACCACCACTGGCGTGGATAGCTGATATAGTGAGGTCATATTCGCAGTCGTCGTTAAGTTGATTCTGTGTCTCGCGGCGTCTTCAATGACTCTCCACAGGGACTCTTGGACCTGCTGGAACGCGTGTTAGGTAATTTCTAGGGGAATATTTGAGGAGGTTATCGTAGCTGGACCGGTTAAGGTTGGACTTACGGAGGGAAGGCTTCTCTCTTCCGTACTGACATTAACTAAACCTGAGTTATTGACACCGCGTGTGGTACCAGTGTCATGCGGTGATTGACTTCCATCTCTGCTGTTCGTCATGTTACTGTCACATAAATTCCTTGAGGTTTTGTATTCACCCCTCCTTCTAGCATCAATTGTTGATGGTGATTTTTAGGACTACGTTAAATATATCACATGTCTAACAAATTATCGTAAATTGTTAATAATCTTACGGAATGAATGAAAGATGCAGTGCAAGAAAACATATAATTTTACGTGGTAAAACCCCCGGGTTGGGGAAACATCCACGGTTGTCGGTGACGGCGAGAAGGAAAATTCATTATGAACGAAATAGTTACACACTCAAGCTCTATCACTCTCATGTACTGTCAAGTTCACAACCCTTACAATGTTATTTTAGGGTCTATTTATACATGCATAGAACCCTAATTCGTGGTATGCAAGTAAGGAGAGTTGTTGTGATTTAATGAGACTCTGACTTGTTGGAGTCGTTTTAATCTTCTTTCCTATTATGCGTTGCTTATGTTTTGAACGCATTAGATCTTTTGCCTAATCCGGACTCTAATATCTCTAAGGAAGCTTGTTTCCTTATCAGAGTGTGCTTCGTGACACCTTATTTGAGTAAGATTCGTTCTTTACGTATTTGAGTCATGATTGTATTGAATTCTACGTTGTCCACGTATTGCTCAATCGACCATCTACCAGACCCGACCAAACCTCATTCTCCCCGACCAGTAACTTGATCCCGATCGTAGGCCTTGACCCGACCATCTTAATAATCCCGACCAGGTCATCTTTAATTGGTCAATCTAATTACTTTAGTTGAGTTTTTTCCACCCGACTACCTAGGTAACCCTAAACGGGTATTGTGAAGTCATCTTTGGTCAAATCAGGTTGGTTCAGTCTAGTTGACATTTTGGTAACATGGCATTCCAATCTTCGTGAATCCCGACGATCATGCTAATTTGTCATCCGTCCAGATTTTACCAATAACTGTACTTGATTCATTATTAACTGTATAAAAGAAAACAATATATATATATATATATATATAAATTATAAGCCTTGACTAGAAAGATTGTCAAACAAAAAACAAGTCTAAAATATCAAAATATAAACAAGTCTCAAAACGTACATAAATTATCTGAAATGTTTTTAAACATTAAAACATTGCCAATAAAACTAATAATAAGATATCAATGATCATGCTGCAAAAGACTATGACATAAACAATTACATCACATGCCCTAAGAGATCCATAACATATATCTTCTTCTCCTCAGCTGACATGGTGAAGAACACCCACAACATGCCATGATCTTTAGCTAACATATTTGTAGCTCGCAAGAGTTGTAGTCGACTCAATCCTTCCATATTGTTCAATTCACTCTTAAGTTTAGCATGTAAGTCAGCCACCTCCTTCTCATATGACAAAACATTAATTAAACCATCAAGCTTTGGTGCCATTGCTGCAATTGCGGAAGCCATGTTACTAAAATTTGTATGCATTTCATTAGTTGTCTTATTTATAATGGTACGAGCACGCTTTGAAACAGCAACATTATTGTCCGTGGATTTAAGACATTGAGCATTTGGTGGTTGGGAAGATGAAATTTCAAAGTCTTCAGTACCTTGAGATTGAAATTCCATATTCCGATCACCTATATTTTTATCTAATAAATCTTTAAAAGACTCTACATTTTCATGATCAGTTGTATCATCTTGTTGTAATTCCTCCTCATCATCTGCAGCATTACATGCATTCGCACCAGTTGCACGATCTTTTGCATATATCTTACCCAATGCATAATAGTTTGGAAAAAGGTTTATTGAATAACCCACTCTTATCTTTTTGTTTCGGCAAACCACATATATTATATATGAAAATCAGATGATATTAATAATAAATTAATTAAATTGTTAACAAAAGATTTATTGATTTACCTTTACCCACCTGTCATACACATTTTTTTC